>CP129453.1:25275000-26475000 GCA_030445155.1 Quercus variabilis | reverse complement strand
CTGTACGTATTTGAAGTACTGTCCTCCATTTTAGGCACAATTCAATGTGTTTTTTTTAGAGAGGTTGAAACTCCATAAGTTGAACCTCTAGACGCCATAGGTTGAAACTCTATCACAATTCAATGCATTGATGGCCAATTTCTTTGAAACATTTTACAAATCTGGTTACCTCTATTTATGTAAAAGCTTTAACGGGATTCTAATTTAGAATCAAAGTTTAATGAAGAAAAACATAACTTAAAAGGAAACTTTAATTTTCAAAAGGTTTGCATTAGGAAAATCCTAATAGATAGTTATGGCCGTCTAAGAATTTTAACTAAATATTGTAAGTTAAGAAAGATATCTATCTTAGGAATAATTATTTAAAGTATGAAACTAGAAGTCTAGAATAATTCTAAAACCTTCCTTTAATTCTTCCCAAGCTTTTAAAATCCACATTTTTTTTTTTGAATTCAGATCCCCTAAATTTCCTAGAATACTCTATCAGTAGATTTTCTTAAATTATAACCACTTTTTAATGATTTAATGGTCAAGATTTTGCCATGTCAGCATTCTGCTAACAATATTCTTAAAATAATAAAATAATGTTGCAAAAAAAAACAATTGAGATTATTGTTAGTAGAATGCTGACATAGCAGAATCTAAACTATTAAATCATTAAAGAATGGTTAAGATTTAAGGAAATTTATTTGGTAGAGTACCCTAGAAAATCTAGAGGATCTGAATCTATCTCGAAGAGATATTCTTTCCTATTCAGAGCAAATCCAAGTGTTAAACTAAATCATGAGAAAATGGCCAACCCTAGCAAAATGGGTATATAAAACCACGCTACCTTAAAAAGAACAATATTTATGTAAATTAAACATTTATGCGAATAAAGAAAGGTGATGACAAAAAGTTGACAAAACTAAATCAACGGTGAACTATTTTGTCAAAGTGATCTAAAATTCAGAAGATCAAAGTCAAACTCTAATTCAAACTTTTTTTTTTTTTGAGCAGCATATTTTAGCCTAAATTTAATCAAACTTGTTAATTAAGTATAGGTTTAGAATAAAAAATATTTAATATACATACATGGTTAAGGTATTAATGGATTTCACCATTTCAAAATTATAAATTTTTGTGCAAAATTACTATTATTCTCTGTATGCAACAAAAATTTTAGCACAAACAAATGAAACAATTATATATGCTTCAAATGGGTGTATGCTTTGCAAACCTCAATATTGTTGTAAGTTCGACTGTAAGGTAGCATGGGTCTGCTTGCGTTTTTCCGGGTAAGTTCCATTTAAGACTTGCTATATATTACAACTCTTATCACCGATAGATTGTTTTGGTCTTATTCTTTGAGCAATCATTTTTAAAGGATAAAATAGGAATCTCAATGGAAAATTCATGATCTATTTATGCTAATAATGTATATGAGATTTTAAGGGATGTAAATAATAACTGTAAATGATTTCTCGCCCAAACAAGAAGCAAAAATTCCATTCTTTTGGCCATTCCATTATTGGTACGCAGCTACCACACTATATATTTATACTTCTCCTTCTCCTCCTTTTCCCATACCTCGACTTACTACAATTCAATTGCACTTCCTCTCTTTCTCTCTTAACCTCTATTATAATTGTTGTGTTTTAGCTTTTAAAGATGAAAGCTGCAATCCCCACTTTGTTTCTTATCCTCATGATTGCTTCACCATGCTTATGTAATGAACTTGGCCAAGTTTTTAACGTTATTTCTTATGGTGCTGTTGGAAATGGCAAAACTGATGATACGAAAGTATGATTTTTCATCTCATCCTTTTTTAATCGAAGTACCACTTTTATCACCTTTTTTTTTGTTTGTTCATGTTTTGTGTGAATATATATTTTCCCTTGTCTTTTTTATAGTTCATCTTTCACTTGATGGTACAATATTGTTGTAGTCTTATTTTCTACTAGTCATCTATTTATTTAAGGGCAAAGTTTGGTTACAAATTTAGTTTTAGTCAATGTTACAACTTCATAAATTGTTATCTAAAAGAAAATGATTTCTTTTAAGACAAAGAATTCTCAATCCCAAATATGTTCATGGAATTTTTTTTTTATTAACTTATATTAAAGAAAATTTCTTCTAATAGAAATGACATATTTCTAAATGAATTTGTGGCAACTGATAGGCTTTTGCAAAAGCTTGGGAGGCTGTGTGTAACGCAAATGGCATCACAAGCCTCATTATACCAAAAGGAAAGATATTCCTGCTGAATCCCGTGCAGTTCAAAGGTCCTTGCAAGGCCACCAAAGTTCTTGTGCAGGTATTATCAATTTTACATTAGTGTTCAATTTATTTTTTTAACGTTGAACTCAAATTAATTATTTAGGTTTATTGGGGAAAAAACAGAAAGGAAAAGCCAATTATAAAAGTTTATTTTTTTGATTTTTTTTTTGTTATTCTAATATATAAAGAAAATCTGATTAAAAAAATATCATTTTATTATTCTTTCAAATTTTATTTCTAATAAAAAAAATCTGATTTTTTTTTCTAATTTTTAGGGAACTCATTTTATGTATTTCTTGTTGATATATTACTCTTTTTATTCTACCTATAATCAATATACTATTTTTTATGTATCAAAATTCATTAAAATAATTCCCTCAAAATAATTCATTAGAATAATAAAGATAATGTTTCATATTTTCTCAATGTGAACAAGGTTCAAAAGTCAAAATCTCTTTTTTTTTTTAAGTCAAAACCTATAAAAGGAAAATGGAGTTATGGGAATATAAAGGGGACAAAAAGGGAAAAAATAAGAAGAATATTACTTTTATCTTTCAAAAATAAATTATTAGAAAAAATGCTAATCAAACTTCAAATTCTTTATGTAATAATAAGCATATTGTTCCTATTACTTTTCAGGTTGGTGGGACTATAGCAGCATCAGCAAACCTAAAAACATGGACTGACATTGAGAAGTGGATTCATTTTGAAACTGTAGATGGTCTTGTCATAAACGGGGGTGGACAAATTGATGGCCAAGGAAGTGTTTGGTGGAATGCTTGCAGTGACAAGGTCCAAATTAATTAATAGCATTTCATCTATATATGTAGATTGGTTTTAATCAATTTTCCTTTTTATTCTTTAAGTTTCCACTCATCAATCTAACATTGGGTTTCAATACCTGTTTTTTTTTTCAGAAGAATTGTGATGATCGACCCACTGTAAGTTGACTCTTTTCCAAATCTGAGAAAATATTATGGAAAATATTGTGTTATGCTAAAACTAATTAGGAAATAATAAGCATAAAGGCAAATTTTGTAGTCATGAAATATGTAACATTAAAAGAATTAATGCTATATATTTTGTCTTTCTTTCTATATATACAAGTCTTTAACATGATTGGGAGTTTAGAAAGTCTCAATTTGCAAGGCATTATGAATTAGAATTAATCGTTTATTTTTTTAAAGAATAACTCTATCCCAAAATCAAAATTGTAAACCGTTTGATGATGTTGCAGGCTCTTCACTTTAACAACTGCAATGGCCTTCAGCTAAGCAATTTGAGGCATCTTAATAGTCAAAAAAATCACATAAGCATAAGTGGATGCAAGGGAGTTAAAATCAATAATCTTCGTATTTCTGCACCTGAAGATAGCCCAAACACCGATGGTATTGACATTTCTACCTCAAGCAATATCGAAGTCCTAAACACAGTGATGGAAACTGGTAAATTAAATAATTTCTAAATATCTTTCAATGAATTTTTCATTAAATTAATTTGATCTCAATGGTGGTATTAAATTTAACTGATTGGCATTTGCTTCTGTTCCATTAGGTGATGATTGTATTGCTATCAACGGTGGGTCATCAAATATTACCATTTCTGGTGTTGCATGTGGACCGGGCCATGGTATTAGGTGTGTTGGTTTCCCATTTTCTTTCATGCTTATTAAGAAGAGACAAAAATCTTCCATGGCATGATGAAATTTCTGATCAAATATTGGTTTCGCTTTCTCTGTTTGTTATTGTATGCAGCATTGGCAGCCTTGGAAAGAATGGAGCTTTTGACACAGTCGAAGAAGTACATGTGAGGAATTGCACTTTTAAAGGAACCCAAAATGCAGCAAGAATCAAAACATGGCAGGTAAAAAAGTGAAATGAAAACATTATTACATCAAACTTATACTAACTAATATTTAATGTGATTAATTAAGGTTTTTGTCGTTTTTTACTGTTGTAGGGTGGAAAAGGGTATGCTAGGAAGATCTCTTATGAGAATATCCAAATTATAAATTCTCAAAACCCTATCATTATCGACCAAAACTACAACCCTTATTCCCTGAATGCCAATGCACAGGTACAAAAAATTTATAACATTATTTTCTTAACTATTCTTTGTTTAAATCAATGTAATGGTGATTCAAATGATTATATTGAATGCAGTCAGCAGTGGAGATTAGCAACGTGACATTCAGAAATGTGTATGGAACTTCGGTTGATGAGATAGCCATTGATCTAGTTTGCAGTGATCACTTTGGCTGCAGCAACATTGTGTTGAATAATATTGATATAAAATCGGCTATTCCAGGGAAGCAGACTATTTCTCGCTGCAACAATGCTCATGGATCAACCCTGTCACTCTGCACTCCTATTGTTCCATGCCTATCTCACTGATTTTGAGCTTATGACTGTGGTGGCTACGTGCTGTCTACCCAACAGAGCTAAAAACCAAGGCCCTGCAAAGATCTGAACCCCTAGATTTTAACTTTTAGGAATAGACAAAAAAGAAAAAGAGAAAAAACAGCAAATAGTTTGCCGCAGAAATGAATGTAGTAAGAATAAAACCTTACTGTTGCACCACGATATCCTTTTGGAGTGGCTAATCTTTTATGAATTGTAAGCCCACCAATTAATGCAAGCATTAGTTTTTCGAATTGCCTGATTTTGATGATTCATATTACGGAGTTTGTTAATCAATTACTTACATGCATGTTGAAAACCAAATTTCTGTAATTGATGAAGTACTTTATTATAAAAATACTCTTGATGCATAAAATTTAAAAAAATTAAATAAATAAAGAAAGAAAGCGATTGCCATTGACATACTAAAATTAAAGGGAGTAAGTTCTTGATGATCTAATTGATGATATGACTAATAAAAAAGCGTAGACTGACTTGATAGCTTTTTATTTTATTTTGGGCAGTGTTTATGGCACAATGCATGCAAATAAACAGTGCCAAAATACACTAAAAACATGACTTAAAGTCATATTTTCTGTATATTTTTCAGTGTGTAAGCACACTGTTAAATCCTCTGTTTCCTCACCTAACTGCATCTCTAGCAAAGCACTCACTTACACACTGTAGACTAACTTCCCATCAAAATTTTCTCTCCCAACTTTCTTATATCTCAAATTTCATTGTCTTCAAAATGCATGGTGCCACAACACCCCCCCCCCCCCCAAAAAAAAAAAAAAAAGAGAGATAAATAGATAACTTATAATCAAAATACATCTTGTGGCTATTGGACCGATACTCTTGGGCTTATTTATTGGGCAAAACTTAAGATACACTCTCTTAGGTGTTGTACCTTAGGTTTTCCAATTGAATTCAACCAATTTTTTATATTCATATATTATGTTGTTTAGGGGTGGCAAAATTGAATACGACCCGAGAACCCGACGCAACATGACATGAAATTAGTAGGTTATGAGTTGAGACTTAATAGGTTTGTGTCATATTCGAGTTGACACGACTGATCCGTTTAATAAATGAGTTGGGTTAATGTTCAACCCATGAAACTCATTTCTGAACCGTTTAATTAAATAATATTATATTTTACTAATATAGCCTCCAAACCATAGGTATATAAACTTATTAGTTATTGTGGTTCATTTTCTTTGACATATGGTGACTAATTATTTGTGATATTGAGATATGTTTTAGTTTTAAATGATTATTTGTTGTGCAATTACTTGTTAGTTTTAAATTTTATATTAATTTTTTTTTTTCATAATTTTTTTTTTCATTTTGATAAAACTTGATAAATAAGTCAACACGACTAACCTGTTTAATAAACAGATCGTGTTACGGTTGAGGAATCTTAACTCATTTAATAAACATGTTAGATTAGTGTTGACTCATATAGTCGGATACTCATAAGTTGAAACGACACGAATCCGACACACGAACACAAATTGCCACTCCCATATTTATTATGTTTAGCATATTCCATGGTTTATGGTCAAGATAAACAAAATGGTTGAATTCAATTGGGGAACACCTAGCACCTAGAAATTGTATTTAAATTTTATCCTATACAAAATAAATTGAAATATATTACATATGATCTATCACATTGGGAATATAAAGATTTATATGGTTCAGCTTTAAGCTTACCCCTCCAATTAAATTCTAATAAGATTTTCATTATTTATGCTATATAATTAATTTTAGTAATCTACCATAATTATTTGTTTTAATAGTAAAAGTTGGGCAGTATTTATTGTGTTTGTATCATATGTGCCTAAAATTTGTAAAACAATTTTTCAATGTGTCTTATTACAAGTACAATAAAATTATTAACATTGTATACTATGATTTAAACTTTATTACAAAATTTTTAATAAAATTAAAATAATTTTACAATTAGAATTCAATATTAAAAGTATCAAGGAATTTAAAAGGAGTTTCAATATTTATTTTAAAATTATTTTATAATTTATTGTAATTTTCAATTTTTTTTTTTCCTTTTATAAAAAGTTGGTCTTATATAAAGTGCATTTGTCATGTAACTTAAAGTAAAATTTTTCATTATTTTTACTATCATTTTTTTATTCAATTTTTTATTATATTATTGAAATATATATCCATTATCATTTACATATGATTCTCGATTAAGCAATTCATTACACTTACATAATACTTATGTACTACAACTTCTACCATTTTTTCTACATTTCATTTATTTGGAAATTACTCATAGTTGCAAAGTTGCTTTATAATGTACCCTCCACATAAATTTCATTTCTATGATTGTTGTGCTTGTGTGCAGTCCAAAAATGGACATATGTGTAGATTATAGAGCTATAATTGGGTGCTTAATATGTTAATTTCTAAGAGCTATAAGCTCCTTGAATCGAGAACTATCTTTAAGTTAATGAGTGTGAGTTAACATTGGAAAATGAGTGTGAATTAATGTGGTTTAAAGCCTGTGGTATATATTCAAGAGTTAGGCCTTTTTGGATATACACCACTGTAAGTTTCTTTAAAACTTTCTCCCCTCCCCCCGTGTGTGTGTTAAAAATATTTAGTTTTCTAAAAAAAAAAAAACATGAATAATAATAATAATAACAATAATAGGAACAATAAAGACCATGGTTATATATTACTAATATATATAAAATAATTAATTAAAGATGAGTACACATGTGAGTGAAATTCCACATTGAATAATGATGATAAAAATGAGTGGTTAATATAATATAATTGAGCACATATCCATTTGGTTTAGACCTTTTAATTTGGGTTAAGTGTGTATTTATATGTTATATTAATTATTCAAAGAAACTCTCTAAGGTAACTATCTCCCCAACACTTATTCCATTTTGAAAATAATAATATATATATATAAATTTTCGCTCTTTTGGCAAAAGTACCTTTGTATATAAGTTTTGATTTCACCTATTTATATATATATATATATATATATATATATATTATAAATTATAAATACAATAAAATTTCAATTTATGGCTTCCATTTCATGATAATTGACATTTATCTTTAGACTAAGGTATCAATCGATTTGTTGTATAAGTAGGATTTGAATCCTAAATTTCATATTCAATAACATGAGACTTTACTAGTTGAGCTACTTAAGAGTTTAGAACCCACAAACAAATAAGATTGAATACTAATCAAATAAATGTATTTTTGTGGACATATATTAATGAAAAAGTGTTTTTGGTATGGACGAAGTTTAACTACAAAATTTGTTGTAGCTTAAGGCTACAACCTTACTCAATAAAATAAACATTACTATATATTTTAAAAATCTAACCGTTAGATTGTATTTTCTTTACACACTTAATACACTTATCAAATTTTGTGTCAATCGGACATTATTTTCTATATGATCTAAAAGCATATATTTTATGCATAATTTTAAACTACAAAAACTTATAATTTAAATAATTTATTGATAGCATATATATATATATATATATTAAGTAAGGTTGTAGCCTTATACTATAACTAATTTTGTAACTAAACTTTGTCATTTTGGTATATACTATAAAAGTGGAATTTACTCACGAATGATTAAACTAATTAATATAGTATATAGACCATATAAGGACTTTAGACTTTAGAAGGTTATCATAATTAAACTAATGCACATGTTGATATTACCTCTACAAGAAGTCTGTTGGAGTTGCAAGGCCCATTGAACCGCAATGCATTCAACAAAAATGTATTTCCCTTTGGTATAATGAACACTGGGAGGACTTCAGTAGCTTTATAATTACACACATCATTCCAAGCTTTTGCAAACGCCTATCAGGAGCCACAAATTAATTTAGTAATTTGTACATTTTTATAGAAAGTATTTGTTTAAGTACTAATAAAGAAAATCTAAACATATTAATTTCATTGAGAATTTTTTTTTTCTCCTAAAAATGACAAGATGTGAGGTAGAAAAATGAAAAAGGCAACTAGCAAAAAGACAAAGGGCAAGAGCCTTTTAATTTAGTGGTATGTCGCTATTTTGAAATAAGGACAGATATGGGTTTGATCCTAGTAGGAACGATTTTTTTTTTTTTTTTTTTTGGTTCATGCTATTTTGGTTTTCCAAATTCATTATTTGAGTTCTTCCATTCTTTTCATTCGTTGATGCATATATGGAAATTCAAATTGATAGACATAGGTTAAGAATTGACCTCTTGAGAAACTGCTTACAAGCTGTTTGTCAAAATACCTGACAAAAAGATTTTTTGACATGAAGACTTTGAAAGTGTATTTTTGGGATTAAACCTGCAACATATTTTCTGTTTTAATATCAGTCAAAAAATAGGCTAGTAAAGAAGCCAAATTTCTTAAATTGTTGAGATGACAATGTGCATGCCTCTTACCAAACTTGTCTAGCTAGTTGAGCAGCTTATCCTATTGTGAGTCTTTTATGGAGCTTAGATTAAAAGTATTTAGGACATAGACTCAAGATAGTTGGCCACGACATGGACCTATCCTTTTTTTATTCTCTTTTTGTTTTTTGTTTCTTTAACGTAGAAAGTATCTGATGAAGTAACAAATGCATCAGCAGCAATTAAGTGTCCAGCTTCATCAATATAAATTTCCAATGTGTAATTGAATAGGCTTAATGATGGAATTCAATTTGTATCAGTTCGTACCAAGAAATAGTATTAGTTACAACCATGTAAAATAACAAATGAATCAGAAACAATTAAGTGTCCAGTAGCATTAATCAATTTGTAAGGGATTGAGTCAGTTTTGATATGTACATTGTCTAAGAGTGCCTCCTATAAGGGACCGAGTCAGTTTTGATCATTTTATTATGAGCTTAAAAGTTTCCAATTAGATTTTGGTTTGCAATAAAACTGGTTTCCGAAATTGGGGAAGTTTATTATATTTTAGATTTTGGTTTTGTAATTGAACAAATCTTGAATGTCTCTTATGAATTTTTCTTCTCTTTTATTTTTTCTAGGTAATATTGAAAATAAATATTTACTCAAATTGCAAATATGAGTGTGGGCAATGAAGAACTTGAAATAATCGCTCTTTGTGATGATTTGGTAGAAGACTTGGTGCATGTTGAGTTGGAAATAGTAGAAGATCAAAATGATGTAGACTTGCCTACGAATGATTTAAATCAATCTTTTGCATCTAAATGGCCTTTGGAACCATGTCTTGATATGGTATTCAATGACTCAAAAGATGCTCATGCATGTTATAATGCATATGCAAGGCGAAAGGGTTTTAGCATTCAAATAAATCATAAATGATTATCCAAAGAAGATAAATCATTGGTTGGAGTGGGATGCAAAGCAAAATGGTTGAATTCAATTGGGGAACACCTAGCACCTAGAAATTGTATTTAAATTTTATCCTATACAAAATAAAATTGAAATATATTACATATGATCGATTACATTGGGAATATAAAGATTTATATGGTTCAGCTTTAAGCTTACCCCTCCAATTAAATTCTAATAAGATTTTCATTATTTATGTTATATAATTAATTTTAATAATCTACCATAATTATTTGTTTTAATAGTAAAAGTGGGGCAGTATTTATTGTGATTGTATCATATGTGCCTAAAATTTGTAAAACAATTTTGCAATGTGTCTTATTATAAGTACAATAAAATTATTAACATTGTATACTATGAGTTAGACTTTATTACAAACTTTTTAATAAAATTAAAATACTTTTCCAATTAGGATTCAATATTAAAAGTATCAAGGAATTTAAAAGGAGTTTCATTATTTATTTTAAATTTTTTTTATAATTTATTGTAATTGTCAATTTTTTTTCCTTTTATAAAAAGTTGGTCTTCTATAAAGTGCATTTGTCGTGTAACTTAAAGTAAAATTTTCCATTATTTTTACTATCATTTTTTTATTCAATTTTTTATTATATTATTGAAATATCCATCATCATTTACATATGATTCTCGATTAAGCAATTCATTACACTTACATAATACTTATGCACTACAACTTCTACCATTTTTTCTGCATTTCATTTATTTGGAAGTTACAGTTGCAAAGTTGCTTTATAATGTGCCCTCCAGTTAACTTTCATTTCTACTTGTGCTTGTGTGCAGTCCAAAAATGGACATCTGTGTAGATTATAGAGCTATAATTGGGTGCTTAATATGTTAATTTGTAAGAGCTATAAGCTCCTTGAATCGAGAACTATCCTTGAGCTAAACCTAAACCAAGCATCATCTCTCCTTGGATATGGATGTTCTGAATTAAAATGACTACTCAATTTATCTTTGATCAGGTTTAGTTTGCGTTTGGTAATAAGAGACTAGGAGATGTCAGCATCTTTAATTTCTCCTCATTTGAGAGAGTATTTTTACTCACTAATAAAACTTTTGCAGATTTGGCCACAATCTTCAGCCACGTGAAAGGACACTGCTTCATGCTTTCTTGGACCCCAACCAAAGCATTGCCTCAATATCATATTCAAGGTCCTAGAATCTCTTTGGAAACAATCTCTTATCTGTTGAGTCAAACATTGAATTGGAAATATCTATATCTTTCAGATCAATTTATTGTCCTGTAGTGCCTGATATATGCAACCACACAATGAATGATCTTATTATGTTTAGTTCCTCTGTAAAATTCCTCTTTTACGTTCGATTGAGAAATTTTAATGCCTAAACTCTGAGCAGGTCCGGCTGCTTCCAAATCTTGTTGCAACTTTTGGCTCCCCAGCAATGACAATATAGAAGCAAAATAAAAGCTGCTAGTGACTCATATATATATATATATATATGCGGTTTGTGAAAAACAAGTTGATCCTATCAGTTCTATTTCTACAGATTCAACAGCAAATATGCGAAATTGCTTAATGGCCAAGTAGTTCTGAAGAGTTAGGAAACCCTCCTATTTCTTTCATTGTGATTTTGGTTTCTGCTTTTGAAATGAATTTTTCTCATTCGTAAAAATTAAATGAAAAAAATATATATTTATTCAGAGGAAAGGGTTGAAGGTTCTGCAACTCTTCGTATTTGATTTTCCTATTTCTTTCATTGTGTGGTTTCTGCAGTGTGTTTTGCTTTTGAAATAAATTTTTCTCATTCATAAAAAATTTTAACATGAGAGAATTACAAGCTAAAATACACATAATCAACAAAGGACCACTCAAACAAATACTGGGAAGATTGAGGCAAAAGCTTTCGCTAAAAAAAATTAGGAGAATACAACATAAAAATTTCTCGAGTTGAAAGTAATCAGAACTTTACACATAATACCAAGTATGTTACTATCTTTACACATTCAGCAAAAAAGTAAAACTTCACATCACTTTCTTCAGACAAAAAAACAAAAACAAAAACAAAACAAAACAAAAAAGTAAAATTTAATTCGGATTGGCGTTTTGCCGTCCCTGTTGTTGAGTAATTTCACTATCGGATACGATTTACATGGGAAAAGGGCTCGGGGTTTGCTTTTGGAGCAGGTTTTGCTGCTTAGGGGGCTCCAAAGACATTCCAGAATTTGAGTGTCTCATCTGCTGCTGCTGATGCCACTGTGAAACCATCTGGGCTCAGCAAAAGGTTTATAAGGTGAGAAAACAGGTTAAGCCATGAATAAACATAAAAATTATCAAGGAGATGAAGAAATTTTTCATGTCAAGTTCATATAATATACCTGAGCCATAAAAAGAACTCTGGAAGTATGACCAGTGAGCTCGGCCATCTTCACCATGGATGGATTTTTCCAGAGAGTAAGCTGGTTCTGAGTAAAACCAAGAGAGCTGAGCAGCTCTCTCTATTCTTGTTCCACAATAATGAACAAACCTGAGAGCCAGCGTCCACAGAATTCAAGCATGCACCAGTATGAGTACTCAAAAACTTTATGCACCTATCACCTCCACCTCCACCAGAGGCTAGCAAATTACTCTGGAAAGGACACCGAGCAAGAGATTTCACCGCAGATGTGCGATCTTCGAGCCTGTGAGCCCTTTGCATCGGTGAATTTGAAGATGCCGTTGATCTATTCCATATGAATAGTAGATTATCATTGCCTCCACTTGCCGATTGCTGGCCTGAGGGGTGACCATTTCAGCCCGCAAACCTCTTGCTCATGACCTCTATAGGTTTCAACAATATGCGATATGACTCAGGACAAGCTCTAGACATTTTGGGACTTAAAAGCGAGAACTAAAATTAATTGAGCATTTTTTATACTTATATATTAAGTAAATTAATATTTATTTAATATTTTTACATTATAATATATCTCATTTAAAATTTATTTTTCTTGCCTTTTGAGATATAAACTGACTAATAAATTTTTGTATTCAAGTTCTTCTAAATTTTTCATTTGTGATATTTTCATCTAAATTTTGTGTTATATTTTGTTTATTACTAATAACAAATTTATCTATAGATCCTTTTTAAGACTCAATTATTATTATTATTATTTTTTTTAGTTTTTCATATCCAGATACATATTTTCTAGTAGACATTTCTAATCAAGCAATATATTTATAAAGACTAAAATCAAAAATAACTTTCAAGTATAGAGCAAATGAGAAATAGAATCTGATTTATATAAAAAGTATTATTATAGCTTCACTGAATAATAAAATTTTTTTAGCAATCTCAACCTGTATAAATAAAGATTTATTCATTATATTACCAATAACTAAAATATATATATATATATATATACACATATAGATATAAACACAAGATTAAAATTTAAAAAAAATAAATAAATAAGCACAGCCATAACAAAAACAAGCCCGGCTCAGACAAGAAGATGCCTGCCAAGACCCACCCACAATAAACAAATCCTACTACACCTTAAAAAAAAAAAAAAAAAAAAAAAAAACTTAAAGGCCCAAACGTGAAACGTCCAGCCACAGGCCAGCCCCAATCTTAACAAATCTAAAGTAGAAAGCCAAGCCTTATATGTTATACCTCAAAAGTCAAAAGTCAAAACTCATTATGCAGAATGCCAGAAAACACAGCAGCCAAAAAAAAAAAAAAAAGGCAGTCTGCTCAGCAAAGTTTTCAGAGCAGATGGCAGATGCGATTAGATGATTTAGTCATTTAGATCAAAGGAAGCTTGAGCCAAGCAACCAGCAAGGCAGCAATAGTTGAGAGAGAATGAGAGAGGCGAAGAGCAAGAGTTGAGAGAAAAAAGCAGAGCAAGAATGAGAAAGAGACGGTAAAAATTTTAGGAAATTGAGGTTTTTTATTTGTTTTGATTATTGATTGTTTTGCGGTTAATTTCTTAGACCGGATTTGTAGTTTATCTTTGTCATGCCCCAAAGCCAAAAGGGTCCAAAGTATGAAAAACCGAGCCTTCAAGAGAACATGTATGGGATTTTATTTTTATTTTTTCCATTTGATAAAGTAAATAAATATATTGATCTCTCCATAATACAAGTCAGAGCTCTATGACACATTTACAAGCAATACAAACTACAAATCATGTGCCTCCAAAATTTACCTAAATATTCCAAACACCAAACAATTTAACAAAGAACTCCAATGTTCTAAAATCTGCAACCTCAACAAAATCCTTTGGCTAACAAACTTCAAGAAAGGCCAACCTCTAATAGATTTAACTACTACTTCCTTAGAACAACTAGACCAAATCACCAACCAATAATAATGCGAGTCTCCCAATTCAGCATATAACTCCAATCTCCACCAAGAAGACAAGCTCCACTCCCAAAGTGTAGCTAATTTATCTATAAAACTATTGGAGAGTGGAATGAGCTAAAGCCCAGTATATAGTATAATTAATGGGGGTGAGGGAAATGCAAGTTCATGATAATGAGCATTTTGCAAACATGTTATAATTTTGGGGATTTCCATTTGAATTCTATTAATTAAATTTCCTTAATATCATGAAAAGAATGATAGATATATTGTAGCACCAAGCTTCCCAAGGTAACTATGAAACTACATATTAGTCAATGTGAGCCATAAGTATATTCAATACCATATCAAAAGCAAAAACCTCACCCAAAGTCACATGACAAGGCCGTCACACAAACGGGGTAATAACCAATATCATGGCACAATGACAAATCCACATCAAAAGCTCACAAGTTAATATATTTGAAATATACAGTTCACTTCCAAGTAGTTTCAAAAAATATTTCAATAACCAAATATCCATAATATTCTCAAGGTCCTCAAAACCATTTCTTGTCATAAGTATTTTGCATAAATTTTCCAAATAATACAAGCTAAGATAAAGTATCTTTAGAATTTGCAAATAATGCAGTAAATTCATAAAATCCATTCCCAAGAATTTTATAAAAGATGCTTATCTTTTCCAAGCTAACAAATCATGCATTTCCCCATTTGCATTACCAAATATGATGCACTTTTTACAAATAATCACATACATTAAAGTTACAACATAAAGCTTTCTAGGAAAACATAGTTTCCATAAACAATTCCCTAAAATGTGTTTAACCCAAAAACAATGCTTTATGCAACATTGTTATTTTCCAAAAATCCCATTAAAAAGCAACTTACCTCAGAAGGCCAACCAATTTTACCTCAACCAGGCATCACAAATCAACTGATCCAGTCACTAGGTCCATCGCCAAAAATATTGGAACCTAGAAACACAATGATCAAACCTATCAATAACAAGGCCTTTCACAAAGTACCATCACACTTATCTCCATAAATCATAACAATACCCTACAATTGAACCAAAGGCCCTAAAGTCTAGCTTGCCCGTCCTAGGACAAGTACCCTTCCCAAGCAGGAACCAAACAAGCATCCAAGAAACTCATAGTGCTGACACAACCAAAACATTTTAAATTCATTACCACAATAATGTGCATCGTAAGATAATATAGCATACTTATGAATCTCTTTGGATACTAAATAATTTATTTAAGCTAAGATAAGAGAAACCAAGGTTTTGGATTAATTCCACAATTTCTCAGCGTTTTAGTCTTGCTTTCAGATTTAGTACATAGCAAGGCAGCCATTTTGTAAAAATTGTTTGGTCAATGAAAAGTTATCCAATTAATTCAAAAATATAAGGGAACATTCCCCTATATGTATACAATGTACCACAGAAAATTCAGCCCAAAATGATTTTTCTGTAATTTATTAAAAATCATGCATTGTAGCTGACTCAAATCTGTCATGACAGCATTAGAAAGTTGCTATAGTTGTAAGACTAGCCCAAATTATTTGAGAATTTACTCCCATTAAAACCACCAGATTTAAAGCATATTATAATCAAGGAATCAAACCCAAAATCCCATAGAGGCAATATACCAAACACTTGGTATGCACAAGCACATTCTCAAATCACTACAACAAGTAATAGTTAACATTTCATCAACTTCTTACATATGACCAAAATCATTACAACAACTCAACTCAAAACATAAAAATCATCATAAAACACATAAAAGTCAGCCCCTCCTTCCTCCAATAAACCAAGTACCCAAAACCTCCATGGTTGAATACCCTAATGCCAACTATCACATACCCACACGCCAAAAATCGTAGTTAACCCTACCAAAGTGTTATACCCATCCATTGGATCAACCCCACATGAGCATTGAGCCACAAATGAAATAATCAAGGAAGTGGGTCAATGAAAAACTCACCTTAAAATCATTGTTTGGGGCAGCCAAAACTCATGGAAGATCATACTTGTTGGATTCAAGCTATTGAGGAGGTTATTTAAAATGGTGGTAAGGATATAGGACCTTCAATGGAGGGTGGTGAGAACAAGAAGAGAGAAAATACAAAAGAGAAGACAAGGGGGAGAGAGAGAACATGTAGGCTTTTTTTTTTGGCAGGAGGGGGGGGGGGGGGGGGTTGGCTGACTTATGGGAGAGGCTTAATTACAAGTTTGCCCCAAAAATATCTTATGTTTAATTACCACTCCACCCTTAAGGTTCCTCCCATATTTCATCTAGCCCCATAAATCACTTAAGTATTTATAAGTCCTTCATAAAATAATTAAACACACAAATAAAATAAAATAAAACTCCAATAGATATTATTCCCTTTCAAAAGAAAATTGCTTTAAAAATATCTGGGGTGTTACAATCTTGTTGAATTTTAGTTTGTCTAGAGGATAATGATGTTATTTTTGGGACAATTGATTTTATTTAGACCAAAAAAAAATTTTGTGCTACCAATGTTTAACTGGATATAACAGAAATTTTGTTTTTTGGTCAAAAAGATGTGTCGGATTTTTTTAGATTCATCTAAAACCAATTTTTTTTCCTCTACCACCCCTTCTTTTCTAAAATTTTGGGGGCCCCCTTCCACTTTGGGGCCTTACGCAATTGCCTAATTGGCCTAGTGGAAGGGTTGGCCCTGAATTCTGACTCTTACATCATTGTTAATGATCAAACTATCCATTCCTCTAATGGTAAGGATGTGATTATTCCATGCTAGTGATACAACTCTCAATCTGTGGCCTCCTTTCAAAGTTCTTAGTTGCAAAAAGAACATTTATAGTAAGCCAAAAAGCATCAACAAAAACTTATAAAATAGAATTCAAAACAATAAGGAGGAACAACAAAGAATTAAGGTACCTGTTTGTTAGATGTTGAATCTATTGGAAAACAGAGAAAATTCTAGAAGAAAGAATTGTATTGATTGATTCCTGTACAAGCTTCTACACTAACATATATAGAAACGAGGAGAAGAAAAACTAACTAACTAACTTTCCCTCCAATAATAACAAACTAACCAACTATCACACGTGCCAAATACACACTTAACACTTATACACAAAACTAAGCTACTTGTCGCTTACACTATCTATTACTCTTAGTTGATTCTATCATTTTGCTCTCAGGACCGTCATTTGTTGATTTCTTCTTTTCTTTGCTCTTATCTCTGTCAGTCCTTTTACTATTTTGACACCCCCCTCCCCTTCAAGTGGAAGAGGGGCATGTATATTGACCATGTTTAACTTGGACACAAGCAAAGAGCATTGTTGTGTACTCAATGCCTTTGTTAGCAAGTCTGCAATTTGAGAATTTGTTCTAACATGTAGCAACCTGATGAAACCTTCCAAGACTTTATCTCTCACAAGGTGACAGTCAATTTCAACATGTTTAGTCCTTTCATGAAAGACAGGATTGGCAACTATGTGGAGTGCTGCTTGACTATCACAAAACAAAAGAATTGTATTGATTAATTCCTGTACAAGCTTCTACACTAACATATATAGAAATGGAGGAGAAGAAAAACTAACTACCTTTCCCTCCAATAATAAAAAACTAACCAACTAACACATGTGCCAAATACACGCTTAACACTTATACACAAAACTAAGCTACTTGTCGTTTACACTATTTGTTACTCTTAGTTGATTCTGTCATTTTGCTCTCAAGACTGTCATTTGTTGATTTCTTCTTCTCTTTGCTCTTCTTTTCTTTGCTTTTATCTCTATCAGTCCTTTTACTATTTTGACACCCCCCCCCCCCCCCCCCCACCCCTCAAGTGGAAGAGGGGCATGTATATTGACCATGTTTAACTTGGACACAAGCAAAGAGCATTGGTGTGTACTCAATGCCTTTGTTAGCAAGTCTGCAATTTGAGAATTTGTTCTAACATGTAGCAACCTGATGAAACCTTCCAAGACTTTATCTCGCACAAGGTGACAGTCAATTTCAACATGTTTAGTCCTTTCATGAAAGACAGGATTGGCAGCTATGTGGACTGCTGCTTGACTATCACAAAACGGAAGAACTGCTTGAGAGTGCTTCACTTGAATGTCACAAAGTAGGTAAAGAAGCCAAATGATTTCACAATGCCAATGCACAGGTACAAAATAATTATAAAAATTAAATTGTTAAGTATTCTTTGTTTAAATCAATGTAATGGTGATTCAAATGATTATATTGAATGCAGTCAGCAGTGGAGATTAGCAACATGACGTTCAGAAATGTGTACGGAACTTCGGTTGATGAGATAGCCATTGATCTAGTTTGCAGTGATCACATTGGTTGCACCAACATTGTGTTGAATAATATTGATATAAAATCGGCTATTCCAGGGAAGCAGACTATTTCTCACTGCAACAATGTTCATGGATCAACCCTGTCACTCTGCACTCCTATTGTTCCATGCCTATCTCACTGATTTTGAGCTTATGACTGGTGGCTACGTGCTGTCTACCCAACAGAGCTAAAAACCAAGGCCCCGTAAAGATCTAAATCCCTAGATGTTAACTTTTAGGAATAGACAAAAAAGAAAAAGAAAAAAAACAGCAAATAGTTTGCCGCAGAAATGAATGTAGTAGGAATAAAACCTTACTATTGCACCATGAAATCCTTTTAGAGTGGCTAATCTTTTATGAATTGTAAGCCCACCAATTAATGCAAGCATTAGTTTTTGGAATTGCCTGATTTTGATGATTCATATTACGGAGTTTGTTAATCAATTACTTAAATGCATGTTGAAAACCAAATTTTTGTATTTGATGAAGTACATTATTATAAAAATCCTCTTGATGCATAAAATTTAAAAAAATAAATAAAGAAAAAAAAAAGCAAGCGATTGCCATTGACATACTAAAATTAAAGGGAGTAGTGCTTGAGGAGCTAATTGATGAGATGACTGATAAAAAATCGTAGACTGACTTGATCTTTTTTAATTTTGGGCAGTGTTTATTGTGCAGTGTGTGCAAATACATAATGCCAAAAATACTCTAAAAATGTGACTTTGGACTTGTTTGGTAACGTTATTTAAACAACAATTTTTGTTATTTAAACAACACAATACCTATTTCCATAATATTTTTTTATCCACATGTATTTTCACAATACTTGAATAATGTTACTAGAACAATATTATCTAACAGGCCCTTTATTACACTGAATGCATGACTTAGTCATGTTTTCAGCATATTTTTTCAATGTGTAAACACCCTGTCAAATATCTCTTTTCCCTTTTAATTTTCCTTATATGTTTCCTCACCTGATTGCATCACTTTAAAGCACTCACCTTACACACTGTAGAATAACTTCCCATCAAAATTTTCTCTCTCAACTTTCTTATATCTCAACTTTCTTACAATCAAAATACATCTTGTGGCTATTGGACTGATAATCTTAGGCTTATATATTGGGCAAAACTTAGATAGGCTCTCTTAGGTGTTGTACTTTAAATTTTCCAATTGAATTCAACCAAATTTTGATATTCATTTATTATGTTATTAACACCAATCATCAATTGGGGAACACCTAGCAACTAGAAATTGTATATATATTTTATCCTCTACAAAATAAAATTGAATATATTATTGTGGGGCCACAAAGTGTTGGCATCCCCGGCCCACTTCGAATAAGGCCCAAAGGCCCATGCCGAGGACCACCTGGGATCCGAGGACGTGTCTAAGGTCCGAGGATAAAGCGTGAAGGCCTAGTGGTCCAAGAGGCCATGCCGAGGATGATCGCATCCTCGGAACTCCGACGTCAGGAAGTAGGCGAGCAGCAGTCCCTCAAGGAGAATCTCCCAGAGTACCCAATGAGCGTATAGTAGGTGCCAAGCACCGGACATGGGAGTATGGTGGAGGAGCAAGTCCCAGACGAACTGTCACCTCCACATTAAATGCCCCCAACTAACGTCCTGACCGCATTAATGAGGATAGGACCTCTGAACGGGGCCATCTTGGGCGCCGCAACCCACAGAGGGATGGGAATGCGGCTGATGGGACAGGCACTCGAGTGGAAACCGGATTGATCAACAAATGTAGGGCTAAGATCAGCTGAGGGAGGGATATATAATGTAAGAAGTACCCCTTGAGAGGGGGACGCGAGGAAGAACCAGAGAGAGGTATATGCTGTAACAGTGCGTTTCCTTTCAGGGACTTGTAAACTTATTCGAGTGAAATAAGAACAACAACAATCCCCGTAATACGTCTAAGAAGCCCTGTTGCGTCCCCCTAGCCCATATTTGGATTATCACAACCCACGAGTAACCATGCATGGCCGTTGCATTCTTTACTAGGGCCTAGCTCTTGAGCCCACTCTCTACAAATTCATTGTCAGGAGTCCCCTCCCGAAAAAGGAGCCCCTACAATTGGCGCCGTCTGTGGGGAGAACTTGTGCGCTAGTAAGGACGATAGTCAAGCATGGTAGGATCAGGCCCTCACCAAAGTACTCCCAATCGACCCGAACCGGCGAAGTCGCGGCATCAGGGCAATTATGGCGACCCCGGGGGCGGTCAGAACGACAACGGGCGATTTCGGGAAGGAAGCGTGCATACTTCAACGGCGGACGGAAGCCAAACCCGCCGGGAGGGGCACGTTCCCCAGAAGCGCGACGATGGCCAGGCCGCGCGATCACAAGAGGCCCATAGCCACACTCTCCATAGAAGGGATGATAAGGTGGCCATGCAGTGTGAGATAGATGATCTGAAGAGGAAGCTGCGCCGTGTGCAGCGAAGACGGTCCGAACCCAGCCCTGACCCATTCTCCAACAACGAAAGCGATGATGAATACCGGCAAAGGTCAAGGACGCCCCCCAGCGAGACTTTCTCCCACGAGGAGGAGCGCTACCAGAGGCGTAGGCGTGCCAATCCAACCCCCAGGGGCTTAGGAGGCGACGCCATGAGCAGGGCGCTGGACCAGCTCTCCAAGTCGCCCTTCACGCATCGCATAGAGGAGGCGGAGCTTCCTCGGCGGTTCCAGCAGCCAACCTTCATTGCCTATAACGGCAAGACAGACCCCGTGGAGCACGTGAGCCAGTTCAACCAAAGAATGGCTGTCCATTCCAAGAATGAAGCGTTGATGTGCAAAGTCTTCCCATCCAGCCTGGGACCTGTGGCAATGAGGTGGTTCAACGGTCTAAGGTCGAGCTCCATAGACTCGTATAGGCAGCTGACCCAGGCTTTTAGTTCCCGCTTTGTCACGAATAGCAGGCCTCCTCGGCCTATGAGCGCGTTACTGTCCCTGTCCATGCGTGAAGGGGAGACCCTCAAAGCTTACTCGGACAAGTACTGGGAGATTTACAATGACCTGGACGGCAAGTACGACGCTGTCGCAATCAATACATTCCAGAACGGACTACCAATGGGGCACGGCCTGAGGAAGTCCTTAACTGGTAAGCCCGCCACCAGCGTGCGGCAACTGATGGATCGGATCGACAAGTACAAGCGGGTAGAAGAAAACCTACTACAGGGCAAGGGGAAGGAGAAGGATATCCCTCAGGAGAGGAGGGATTTCAGGTCGAACCGTTATGATAACGCCCGTCCGAGGAGGGATTTCGGTGGGCAATCTGGAACAACCAACACACAGACGGTCGGCGCCGTGTTCCGAGAACCCGTACACAGGGTGCTGGAGCAGATAAAGAACGAGCCGTACTTCAGGTGGCCGACCAAGATGGCTGGGGAGCCTGATAAGCGCAACCAGAACCGCTACTGCCAGTACCACCAGGACCACGGGCATAATACGGAGGACTGCAGGAATCTCTGGAACCACCTGGACCAGCTAGTCCGGGAGGGAAGGTTGAAACACCTCCTTCACCATTCCAGCAGCCAGCAAAACCAGAACTACCAGGAACCTCGGAGGGACCTCGCCATGGGGTGGCCCACAGGGACGATCAATGTCATCCTGGCGGCACCAGGAAGAACAGGCACGCAACTCACGCGGGTGCTGTCTATAGTCCGACAGCCCGCCGAGGATTCTTGGACAGAGCCAAAGAGGGCCAGGAGGAATTGTCCACCAGTCTTGAGTTTCTCGGAGGAAGACAAGACGGGGACCATCCAGCCCCACGATGACGCTCTAATTGTTACCCTCAGAATTGGGGGCTACGACGTGAGAAGAGTGATGGTGGATGGTGGATGGTGGCAGCGCGGCCGAGGTCATGTACCCAGATCTCTACAAGGGGCTGGGGCTAAAACCGGAGGATCTGACGCCCTATAGTTCCCCCCTAATGACTTTCGACGGAAAGCTCGTCACTCCAAATGGCATGATTAGGCTGCCCATACAGACGGGCCCAGAAGTGGTGGAGGCGAACTTCGTGGTGGTGGACACATACTCCCCCTACACAGCCATCGTGGGGAGGCCCTGGCTCCACACTTTAGGGGGAGTTGCCTCCACCTTGCACCAGAAGGTGAAATTCCCGTCCGGGGATCAGGTCCTGGAAATCCGAGGTTGCCAGCCCACGGCTAGGCAGTGCACGATCGCCGCCATATCCTACCGGCTTGATGCACAGCCCTCGGCTCACGCCGAGGAAGGTTTATAGCAGTCAAAGATCCCGGCGGCGCCTCCTGATGCACCTGCCGAGGGTGCTAGATGTGAGAACCTGGAAAAGGTGTTGATCGGCGATAGCCCGGAGAAGTTCTTCCAAGTCGGAACCCAACTGCCTCCACAGGAAAAGGAGGAATTACTTGAGTTCCTCAAAATGAACCTCGATGTGTTCGAATGGGACCCCTGCGACGCCCCTGGGATCGACCCCTCTTTCATCTGTCATCACCTTAACGTCAACCCGACTGCGATCCCGAGGCAACAGCCACCTCGGCGCCCGTCGAAGGAGCACGCTGATGCGATTAGGGAAGAGGTCAATAAGCTTAAGCATGCGGGGGCCATCAAAGAGGTCTTTTACCCCAAATGGTTGGCCAACACTGTGGTGGTCAAGAAGAAGAGCGGAAAGTGGAGGGTCTGTGTGGACTTCACAGACCTGAACAAAGCATGCCCAAAGGACCCCTTCCCAATGCCACGGATAGACCAGTTAGTAGACGCCACGGCAGGCCATCCTCGGATGAGCTTCCTCGATGCCTTTCAGGGCTACCATCAAATCCCACTGGCCTTGGAAGACCAAGAGAAGACAGCTTTTGTGACGCCCATCGGGAATTACCACTACAAGGTCATGCCGTTTGGCCTGAAAAACGCCGGATCCACCTACCAAAGGATGATGACAAGAATGTCGAGCCGATGTTGGGCAAGAGCATCGAGGTCTATGTCGACGATATGGTGGTGAAAAGCAAGCTGGCGTCCAAGCACTTAGAGGACCTCGGCCTCACATTTGACGTCCTAAGGGAGCACAAGCTGCGTCTTAATGCCTTAAAATGCTCTTTTGACGTTAGCTCTGGCAAATTCTTGGGGTACATGATTACCCACCGTGGGATCGAAGTAGACCCTGACCAAATCAAGGCCATCCACAACTTGAAGCCTCCGCAAAACCCCAAAGAGATCCAAAAGCTTGCTGGGATGATCGCAGCGTTGAACCGATTTATTTCCAGGTCGGCTGACAGGTGCAGGCCCTTCTACCGCCTGATCAATAAATGGAAAGGATTTGAGTGGTCTGAGGAATGTGTCGAGGCTTTCCGACAACTCAAGGAGTATCTCTCTCGGCCACCTATCATGTCCCATCCAGAGGCCGATGAGGTCCTATACGCGTACCTTGCTGTGGTACCCCATGCGGTAAGTCTAGTATAAATACGAGAAGACGACGGCGTTCAAAAGCCAGTTTACTACGTCAGTAAGTCGCTGCACTAAGCGGAGGTGAGATACCTACCCCTAGAGAAGGCCATCCTGGCTGTGGTCCACGCCACGAGAAAGCTCCCCCATTACTTCCAAGCTCACACCGTGGTTGTCCTAACCAACTGCCTTTGAAATCTGTGCTCCGAACCGCCGACTACACGGGAAGAATCGCGAAGTGGAATACGATTCTAGGGGCTTTCGACATCGGGTACATGCCTCGGACCTCCATAAAAGGCCAGGTTCTGGCAGATTTGACAGCCGAGTTCGCTGAACCAGCTGTGGAGGTTACAGCCAAGGAGGAGAGTCATGGTGAGAAGTTAGTTGGGGCAATCTCCACCCCAGAGTCACCATGCTGGAAGGTATATGTCGATGGCGCGGCTAACCAGCGAGGTTCAGGAGTGGAACTAGTCCTAGTGTCCCCTGAAGATCACATCATAGAGAAGTCCCTGAGACTCGGATTCACGGCCACAAACAACGAGGCCGAATACGAGGCATTAATACAAGGGATGACCATGGTGCAAAGGATGGGAGGAAAGTCGATAGAGATGTTCTCGGATTCGGGGTTGGTGGTAGGACAGGTGAATGGGGAGATGGAGGCCAGGGATCCACGAATGCAAGAATACCTGGGCCAAGTTAAGCGCTTGCGATTGGGGTTTAGCCCTTACAGTTTGTCTCACATCCCCAGAAGCGGGAACAGCCATGCCGACTCATTGGCCACACTCGCATCCTCCTCGGCAGGGCCTCTGCCTCGGATGATACTCATGGAGCATTTGGGAAGGGCAAGTGAAGCGCCAAGGGGAGGGATCCCCGTCCATCAGGTCGAGGTGGGTTCCAGCTGGATGGACCCCATAGTGAGATTCCTCAAAGATGACGTCCTGCCCGAGGACAAGTCAGAAGCTGAGAAAATTAGAAGGAAATCTACTCGGTTCTGGTTATCCGAGGATCACAAGCTGTATAAACGCTCCTACTCCGGACCATACCTGCTGTGCGTCCACCCCGAAGCGGCGGAATCGCTACTCGAAGAGCTGCACGAGGGAATATGTGGAAGTCACACAGGGGGGAGGTCCTTGTCGCACCGAGCCATCACACAAGGTTACTGGTGGCCAAGGATGCAGCAAGAGGCCCAAGAATACGTCAGGAAGTGTGACCAGTGCCAGAGATTCGCCCCGAGTATTCATCAGCCAGAGGGGGGGTCCTGAATCCCTTGTCCAACCCATGGCCATTCGCCCAATGGGGCTTGGACATTGTGGGGCCTTTCCCCAAGGCACCAGGGAATAAGAAGTATCTGTTGGTAGCCATGGACTACTTCACCAAGTGGGTCGAGGCCGAGCCGTTGGCCAATATCAGGGACGTAGACGCAAAGAAGTTCCTTTGGAGAAACATCGTTATGCGATTCGGGGCTCCTCGCACCCTCATCTCGGACAATGGGCTCCAATTCGACAGCAAGGCCTTTAGGGAGTACTGTAGCGAACTTGGGATCACAAACAGGTACTCGACGCCGGCTTACCCCCAGGGGAACGGGCAGGCCGAGGCTATCAATAAGGTCATCGTGAATGGACTTAAGAAAAGACTGGACGATGCCAAGGGGAGATGGGTAGAAGAACTACCCCATGTGCTATGGACGTACCGAACCACACCTCGGCGATCAACGGGGGAAACGCCTTTCGCCATGACTTATGGCGCCGAGGCAGTGATCCCCCTGGAAACAAATCTCCCGACACTAAGGACGAGCACCTTCACTCCAGCCAGCAATGATGGACTACTGGAGCGGAGCCTGGACCTGGTGGACGAACGAAGGGAGCGAGCGATGATACAATTAGCCCACTACTAGCAGAAGCTCAAACAAGGATACGACGCCAATGTGAAACTCAGACCGCTAGCACCGGGGGACCTGGTGCTGAGGAAAGTCGTTGGGGCTGCCAAGAACCGTTCTTGGGGAAAGCTGGGACCCAACTGGGAAGGGCCCTACCGGATTACCTTAATAGCAGGGATAGGGGCATACTACTTGGAGGATCTAGATGACAAGCCTGTACCTCGTCCATGGAATGTAAATAACCTGAAAATGTACTACTATTAATGAAGAAACTATTTCGATTCATATTGTTAGCTTTTTTTAGTTATGTGCCTCGCATCCCAACCATTTAAAAAAAAAAAAAAAAACTAAGTGTTAGGCAGAACCAAGGAACTGCATAGTCCTCGAACTCAGTCCTATGGGGAAACTAACCAGTTTAAAAGAAAACTAAGTGTTAGACAGAACCAAGGAACTGCATGGTCCTCGGACTCAGTCCTATGGGGAAACTAACCAGTTTAAAAGAAAACTAAGTGTTAGACAGAACCAAGGAACTGCATGGTCCTCGGACTCAGTCCTATGGGGAAACTAACCAGTTTAAAAGAAAACTAAGTGTTAGACAGAACCAAGGAACTGCATGGTCCTCGGACTCAGTCCTACGGGAAAACTAGCTACTTAAGAACGCTAAGCATTAGACAGAACCAAGGAACTGCATGGTCCACGGACTCAGTCCTATGGGGAAACTAATTGCTTCAGAAAACTTAAGTGTTAGACAGAACCAAAGAACTGCGTGGTCCTCGGACTCAGTCCTGTGGGGAAGCTTTCTACTTCAAAAGAATCTAAGTGTCTACTTTGAAAATTCTACCTGTTCCTTAGGACATGCTATAACAATTGATACAACCCACGATTGGCAGAGATATAATTTAAGTTATAAACTATACGAGTAAACAAAAATGGATAATATACGAACAAGGAAACAGCCACAACATAGAAAAGAAACAAAACTCTCATTTCATTAAGTCCAAAAAGATTATACAAGAGGAGTCACATTACAAAAAAGAAAAAGAAAGAAAAAATGGGTGCCTCAGTCTAGTCGCCCGCTTCGCTGGAAGGCACGGCAGGAACGGCTGCCCCCTCAACAGATGGGGCCTGAGTGTCAGGGGCGGACTCCACGACTTGCTGGGGATTGTCCTCATCAGAGCCGCCGCCCAATTCAATCGCTAGGGAGGGATCACTCCCTTGGACTGGCTCGCCAGTGGCCTCAGCATCCAAGGCCCCTTCCCCTGGAGTTGCAGCAGTTTCCACGGTGGCCTCCTCGACCTCCGAGCCACCTGTGGCAGCCTCGCGGATGACGGGGGGGTAGTATACGCTCTCCTCCTTCCACAGGGCAGAAGAGGCCTCCACCCCAGCTTGTTTCAGGGCCTCGCTCCAAGTTTCAGAGCAGTAGCGCCTACATAACCCGGGGACTTGGGATTTGTAGGCAGCTGCTGTCTCAGTTGCCCCAGCCTCATAGGCTGCCTCCTCGGCATCCTCCTTGCTGGCCAAGGCCTGCTCCCTCCCCTTCTCCGCCTCAAGCTTGGCCTCCTCGGCAGCAGCCTTCTCCTTCTTGAGGTCATCTATCAGCTCTCGGGCGATCCTGAGCTACTCCTCGGCCTCGCCCAGGCGCCTCGTCTGCTCCACGGCCTGCCTCTGGGCACCCTCAAGGCCAGATATCGCGTTGTCCCGTTCCTTGGCCATCGCCTTAAGCTGCTCCCTGGCCTTGGCAAGGTCTTCCTCAGAGACCTTGAGGACCCGGGTGGCCTCCAAGCACCTCTCCCGCTCAGCGTCCATGGCCCTCCCATAGTCGTTAGCCGCCTCCTCCAACCTGTAAGTGGCCTGGACAGCCTGCCAAACAAAACGGGTACAAAGCAAGTTGAGCTCAAAGAGAAAGGAAGACAAAGCTAGAAACAGATAAAGCACAAGTGTTTAAGATCTTACCATCCCCAAGTATCGCTTGAGGCAGAGGAAGACCTCCCTGCTCCTCATGGTCCCCAGCTGCGCCATGTCCACAGGAAGTAGTAGGCACCTCTCCACCGCGTCGGCCACATACGCACCCTCGCCCTCTCTGAAATCCCTAAGGGAGGCGTCATCCCTCAAAGGACTCCCACGGAGCATTGGGGTGGGGAGCCATGCCTGAACCTCAGGCTAGTCCTTGACCTACTTGTCCTGTTCTTTGTGGCCAATCTTCAGCTGCTTTGATGGCCGCCGAGTATCGTCGCCCTCCCGCGTGGGCCCAGACTTCTCCTCCATAACCCTCTTGCCCTTATCCTTTTTCTGCTTAGGATCGGCAGGTTCGCGCCTTGACGGCGAGGTCGTCAGAGGCGGAGAAGGAGGTAGCCGAGACTGGGATGAGCTCGACCTGGTATGGGTAGCACGGGTCTTGGGGGGAGGAGGAGGCAGCTTCGGCTTAGACTTCCCCGGCTGTCCCTCGATCAACTCGAACAAACTGGGTTGGAACTTCTTTTTGTAACCCATCTTAGGCCGAGAAGATGTCCCTGACTCTTGTAGTTCTGCTTCGGATAGACGAGGATCACCTAAGTCTCCAGAGGGGTCCTCGGACTGATGAAGTTGCTCAAAAACACCAAAGTCTTCCTCGGCAAAACCAGGGTCGGCAATTTCCCCTTCTTTCTCTAAATCCTCTCCCGCGGCCCCTAAGAATGTGTGGGAAGGGGGGGGGGGATTGCTACTATGACGCCTTCAGAAGTGGAAGGATCGTCGGGAAACTTAAACCCTTCCTCGGTTACTTCTATTTTCGACAGCCGAGGATCGTTTGCTTTGATCACGTACTTGGGGGCCGCAAACGACTTTTGGAGCGGAGTGTACCCCAAGATCTTGGAAGCAGCCCTGACCTGGTGGTCTGCCTCGTTTTCAAAATCCGCAGACCTGAGCACCGTCTGCAGATCTTCCCTGTTAACCAAACTGAAGTTGGGCTCGAGGGCATGCGGATCTGCAAAAGGAAAACACATCCACGTCAGTTACCAAGCAGAACAAAAAGGAATGACACAGTAAACAAGTTGGAATCTTTGAACCTCCTCCTATTCCCACTGCCCCACTTGGTGTCCCCTCTGTCGTCGGACAGTGAAGGCCATCATGCCACTCTCCAGACACGATGAGAAAATCTTCGTTCATCCCCTTGTTGGACTCGGGGAGGCACTGGATAAGCCGGACCCTGTCGTCCCTCGTCCTCATGTAGTAGGACTTGCCCTTCAGATGTTGAAGATTGTAGCAATAATTTACATCATGATGGGTCAGCCTTAGACCCATCTTCTCGTTAAGGGCATCCACACTGCCCAGAATTCTGAACATGTTGGAGGCGCATTGGGTGGGGGCTAACCGAAAGTATATAAGGTAACCCCTCATCACCGGCCCCATGGGGATCCTCATCCCCCCTTCAAGGAAGGCGATAATGGGTATCGCCACCTCGCCCGTCCGCCTCTGGAGCAACCACTCCCCATCCTCACAGTACCTTAAGCCCACATTGGCCGGTATCTTGCATTTGGCGATGAATTCCTCCATCGCCTCCTCAGTAAAAACGTACTTCTTAAGTCTACCCATCCCAAACAACGCCTTAAGGGGCTAAAGGGGAAAGCGAATCAAAGAAGGAGGAAAAGAAAGGAAAAAGCTCAGAGAGGGATAGAGCGACTTACAGAAATGAGGAAGAGCTCCTCGGACTGGCTTTTTATGCTGGAAGTTTAGGTGGAGATTTGGCTGGACTCTGATCGAAGGCGCAAGAGCTCGTGATTGTGAATGAGAAGGGAAAAAGCGGTTCAAATGGGTATTTATACCCTAGGCGGAAGAGCCGCGCGAGTTCTCCCGCCCATAAATGCCAGGTCCATCCCCACCGTTAGATCACCATCTGCCCGTTGAACGTGGGGAGCATAAAGCCGCCCGAATTTAATGCAAGGCACGATACCCACGTCGAAGCGCCAGTAACGCGCCTCGAGCAGGCGAAAAGTCTTCAACGCTGACAAGGGACAGGGCACGATGGGACGTGGGACAGATCCGAGGGTGTCAAAATCCTCCTCTCCGCCCGAGGATGCGGACAGCAAGATTTTGAGTGGCTATTGTGGGGCCACAAAGTGTTGGCAACCCCGGCCCACTTCGAATAAGGCCCAAAGGCCCATGCCGAGGACCACCTGGGATCTGAGGACGTGTCTAAGGTCCGAGGATAAAGCGTGAAGGCCTAGTGGTCCAAGAGGCCCTGCCGAGGATGATCGCATCCTCGGAACTCTGACGTCAGGAAGTAGGCGAGCAGCAGTCCCTCAAGAAGAATCTCCCAGAGTACCCAAGGAGCGTATAGTAGGTGCCAAGCACCGGACATGGGAGTATGGTGGAGGAGCAAGTCCCATACGAACTGTCACCTCCACATTAAATGCCCCCAACTAACGTCCTGACCGCATTAATGAGGATAGGACCTCTGAACGGGGCCATCTTGGGCGCCGCAACCCACAGAGGGATGGGAATGCGGCTGATGGGACAGGCACTCGAGTGGAAACCGGATTGATCAACAAATGTAGGGCTAAGATCAGCTGAGGGAGGGATATATAATGTAAGAAGTACCCCTTGAGAGGGGGACGCGAGGAAGAACCAGAGAGAGGTATATGCTGTAACAGTGCGTTTCCTTTCAGGGACTTGTAAACTTATTCGAGTGAAATAAGAACAACAACAATCCCCGTAATATGTCCGAGAAGCCCTGTTGCGTCCCCCTAGCCCATATTTGGATTATCACAACCCACGAGTAACCATGCATGACCGTTGCATTCTTTACTAAGGCCTAGCTCTTGAGCCCACTCTCTACAAATTCATTGTCGGGGGTCCCCTCCCGAAAAAGGAGCCCCTACAATTATATATGACCGATCACATAGGGAATAGAAAGATTTATAATTTTGAGCTTACTTCTCCAATTAAAATTCAAATAAGATTTTCATTATTTATTTTTTATAATTTTAATAATCTACCATAGTTATTTGCTTTAATAATAAAAGTTGGGCTGTATTTATCATGTTTGTATGATGTGTGCCTAATGATTTGTAAAACAATTTTGTAACGTGTCTTATTATAAGTACATTTAAAAAAAAAATCAAAATATCATTAATGAATATGAGCAAAATCAAAATACAAAGCTTCCAAAGCAAGGGGAGAAGAATCCTCAATCCAAAAAACATCCTCCGCATAGTGAGCTAAAGAATGAGCCACAAAATTAGCTTATTATAAGTACATTAAAACTATTAACATCGTACACTATGAGTTAAACCTTATTACCAACTTTTTAATAAAATTAAAATTCTATTCCAATTAGAACTCAATATTAAAAGTTTCAAAGGAATTAAAAGGAGTTCCATCATTTATTTTAATTTTTTATGATTTACTGTAATTTTCGATTTTTTTTTTTTCCTTTTATAAAAAAGTTGGTCTTATACAAAGTGCATTTGTCATGTAACTTAAAGTAAATTTGTTTTTTTTTTTTTTTTTTACTATCGTTTTTTATTCAATTTTTATTATATTATTGAAATATCCTACATTGTTTATATATGATTCTTGATTAAGCTATTCATCACACATACATTTGGAAGTTACTCACACATAAATTATTCAATTTATGTACTATAACTTCTCCCATTTTCTACGTTTCATTCATTTGGAAGTTACTCGCAAAGTTGCTTTACAATATGCCCTCCACATAAATTTCATTTCTACGATTCTTGTGCTTGTGTGAACTCCAAAAATGGACGTGTAGATTATAGAGCTATAATTGGATGCTTAATATATTAATTTTGTAAGAGCTATAAGCAGGTCCTTGAATCAAGAACTATCTTTAAGCTAAAACCAAGCGTCATCTCTCTTTGGATATGGATGTTCTGAATTAAAATGACTACTCAATTTATCTTTGTTCAGGTTTAGTTTGCTAGTAAGTATATTGCTTTATATCTCTCCGGCCATAAAGCAATATTTGCTGATGGAGATAATAAGAGACTAGGAGAGAATGTCAGCGTCTGTAATTTCTCTTCTCATTTGAGGGAGTATTTTTTACTCATATAAAACAGATTTTGGCCACAATCTCGAGTCAATCAAACATTGAATTGGAAATATATATATATATATATATATATTTTCAAATCAATGTAATTTTGAATTTTAATGTGTTATAGATGTCCTGTAGTGCCTGTTTTATGCAACCACACAAATTTTCAAATCAATGTAATTTTGAATTTTAATGTGTTATAGATGTCCTGTAGTGCCTGTTTTATGCAACCACACAAATTTTATTACTCTATCCGAGGCTTGTGAATCATAAAGATGCTCCCTCACTTCTATTTCCATCAGCAACCTCTTCCTAAAAATTAAAATTAAAAAAAAAAAAAAAAAAAAAGATTTATTCAGGAGTTCCTATTTTCTTCATTGTTTCTGCAGTGTGTTCTTTTGAAATGAATTTTTCTCATTCATAAAAAATTTTAAAAGAAAAGAAATTACAAGCTAAAATACAAACAATCAACAAAGATTGGAAAAAAAAAAGGTGGAATTGAAGCAAAAATTTTCATTAAGAAAAATTAGGAAAATACAACACAACTTTCTCGAGTTGAGAGTAATCAGAACTTTACGCATACCAAGTATGTTACTATCTTTACACATTCAGCCAAAAAGTAAAACTTTACATCACTATCTTTCTTCAAACAAAAAAAAACAAAAAAAAAAAAAAAAGAAAAAAAAAGGTAAAATTTAATTCGGATTGGCGTTTTGCCTTGTCCCCGTTGTTGAGTAATTTCACTATCGGATACGATTTACATGGGAAAAGGGCTCGGGGTTTGCTTTTGGAGCAGGTTTTGCTGCTTGGGGGGCTCCAAAGACATTCCAGAATTTGAGTGTTTCATCTGCTGCTGCTGATGCCACTGTGCAACCATCTGGGCTCTGCATTTTAAGGTGAAAAACAAGTTAAGCCATGAAGAAACATAAAAATATCAAGGAGATGAAGAAATTTTCCATGTCAAGTTCATATATATTACCTGAGCCATAAACAGAACTCTGGAAGTATGACCAGTGAGCTCGGCCATCTTCACCATTGATGGATATTTCCAGAGAGTAAGCTGGTTCTGAGTAAACCCATGAGAGCTGAGCAGCTCTCTCTCATTCTTGTTCCACAATAATGAACAAACCTGAGAGCCAGTGTCCACAGAATTCAGGCATGCACCAGTATGAGTATTCCAAAACTTTATGCACCTATCACCTCCACCTCCACCAGAGGCTAGCAAATTGCTCTGGAAAGGACACCAAGCAAGAGCTTTCACTGCAGATGTGTGATCTTCGAGCCTGTGAGCCCATTGCGTTGGTGAATTTGAAGATGCCGTTGATCTGTCCCATATGAAGAGTAGATTATCATTTCCTCCACTTGCCAATTGCTGCCCTGAGGGTGACCATTTCAGCCCGCAAACCTCTTGCTCATGACCTCTGTAGGTTTCGACAATATGTGATCTGACTCTTACATCATTGTTAATGATCAGACTGTCCATTCCTCCAGTGGTAAGGATGTGATTGTTCCATGCCAATGATCCAACTCTCAATCTGTGGCCTCCTTTCAAAGTTCTCAGCTGCAGAAAGAACATTTACACAGTAAGCCAAAAAGCATTAGCAAGAACTTATAAAAATAGAATTCAGAAAAGCGAGGAGGAATAATGAAGAATTAAGGTACCTGTTTGTTAGATGTTGAATCCCACAGCTGTACTTCAGAGTTGTTCAAGCCAATGGCAATGTGCTGGCCATCAGGAGCCCAGCTAACACTTGTAATCGGGCCATTTTCTTCGTCAACAGTGACAAGTTCTGAAGTAGAACCATTAGAAGCATCCCAAAGATAAACTGTATTTCCAAGAGCAATTGCAAGAACATTGCAGCTTCCCCAATCCAGTAAATTTAAGTAGTAATCGTCCACAAGGTCAGGGGCATCTAATGTCCTCTCAGAAGTCTGCATAACCAAACAAAAGAAACCAATTTAGAACATTTATAAGGCAAAGATTTTAACAAAATCAAAATCTCACGGGATACAAAATTATACAAATGGAAACAGACATTGCTCCATTCCCCAAACTCATTCATATAACACTATAATGAAGTCCAAAAATAAACTGATTTATCAATACTGCTACCATACAATTCAGACTAGATATTACATGAGCATTCAAAAGGTGTATGATGAAATAGCCCTTGTGGTTGTTTATGTATCATGTAAAATTAAATTAAGATGACTTAATAGGAACATTTTCCAACCAAGAAGATGACATCCTCTAAATACAACCAAGTCCATAAATTTATGTACCACAAAAGAATCAATTGCAAGACTAGAATCATAGACCCCCAAAAAAATGGACTTATTTGACCATATCAAAGGTGTGTGAAGTATTATATCATGTAAATTAAATTAAGATAACTTAATATCCAAATGTCTTATCCTCTAAATATATAACCAAGTCCATAAACTTTTATACCACAAAGAATGAAATGCAAGACTAGAATCATATACCCACCTGAGGAATGCTTCGCTTGGGCTTGGTGGGCTTATCCTGCTGCTGAGAAGAGAAGAAATGAGGTGGGAACAACTCAACCGGAGCAGGGGGCTTGTTCTTGAAAGCGAGAATTCGAGTCCGATTCATGTTGAAAGTCTCTGCCAGATGCTTCCTGTAGGCCTCTCTGGAGGGTGAGCTTGCAGGTGGGTTCTCTTTGCCTTTCCTCCCTTCCATCAGCATATAGTGCGCGTAATCAAAATCCATTGCTGATCGGTTTGGAATAAATCTATCCAACTGTTTGTGAACAACAAAGGTTAATTACATCAGAATACCACAGAAGAAAACACTTATAATATTTCAAAAAACTAATGAAGAAAACTGGCATTGGTTTCAGATTTCAAGCACCCAAAAAACAGGAATATGATTTTTAACATAAAAGAAAAAGGACAGTTTGAATATCTACTTTTTCAAATAAAAACCCTAAAAATAATTTCAATGAAACTGAAATATAGGGGGGGAAACCCAAAAATTCCCAATTCCATGAATCCTAATTTCAAATATCAAATTGTACAATGTTACATAGGTGGGAAAAACCCAAAAATTCCTAATTCCATGAATCCTAATTTCAAATATCAAATTGTAGTAAACCCATGTGATTCAATTAATAACAAAAAAGCACCAACAATGGATAAATAGGCAAAACTGTGAAGCAAATAAGAGATGCAAACAATAATGAAATTGGTTTCAGATTTCAAGTACCCCCCAAAAAAAAAAAAAATATATATATATATATATATATATGCCTTTTAAGTTATTTGATCACATATCCGTAAGAAGAGAAAGGAAGAACAGTTTGAAATTTGGGGAAAAAAATTGAAATCCCCAATTCCATGAAACCCTAATTTCAAATCTCAAAATTGTAAAAAACCCATTTGAAGAAACGAAATTAATTACAAGAAGGCACTGAAAATAGACAATTGGAATCAAATGGGCAAAGCTGTAAAAAAAGCACAAGAAATTACGTTTTCTTTGGAACTCTTTTTCTGGTGAAATTGGTCACGAAGAGGCCATCGAGACTGTGCGTTCAAGTATGAACTTGATGAAGAAGAATTCAATGATCCTGCATCCATAACTCTAACAAAAACAACAACAATATATATATATAGACAAAAAAGAAAAAACAGAGAGAGAGAGAACACAAAACCCTACAAAAAGATACTATTAGTAACAGTTAGAAATTAAAGAAATCAATGAATCAAAGACTGTGAAACAAAGGGTTAGATCAAAAGCAACAAGATAGTATAAAGAAATAGTTTTGATGAAGAGAGCCTGTGTTGTTGTTGAGAATATTTTGAGCGCTTGTGAACAAGAAGTAGATCTTGAGAGAGAGAGAGAGAGAGAGAGAGAGAGATTGTGAGGGTTGTGAGAGGAATGAGAGGGTTTATATAGTGAGAAATACTGATGAGGATTATTAAGGGTTTTGTTCTGTTTTCTTTGTCTAATTTCAGTAATTTATCTAGGTTTTTGGAAAGTTGCTTGCAACGGCTATATTTCCTGAGGGAGAGCCGTTGTAATTTTGTGTTGACGAAAATATCCCTGTCAATCTGCATTTTATGTGTACTGTTTTAGTTTTATTTTGGTAATTCTAACCTTTTATTCAAATAAATAAATAAATGTTGTTTCAGTTTTCTATACGATCCGCCGCTGAGGCTCATAGGCTAATTAAAAATGCTATAATATAATTATTGCATATAAACAGGGGTTTGATATATAATTATCTATTTATACTTTTATTCAAATTTAAATGTAAAATGCGTGTCCTAATTTAAATGTTTCTAAAAAAAATTTATGAAAATACTCTTTTCTTTTCTTTTTTTTTTGCTCTGTAAATACTAAATAGTGAATCTACTTTTTTTTTTTTTTTTTTAAGTTAATGGAGGAAAGAAAGCGAGGTAATGTTCATAATTTACAATGGATTTAAAATTTTTTTAATGAGGTTCAAAGTTTCAAACTATGTACTCTCAAGGTAAGAGCCAAAAGCTGCATTTTCAATAATCCCAAAAACAAGGCAGAGTTATGGTTTAACCTCACTTTAGATGAAGTCAAAAACCAATTGGGATTTGCAGTAATGGTTGCATATGATATTGCTCTAACAATGATTAAGTCATATACTTGTGGGGTTCACCTCTGTATAAGAAGAATGTTAGATTCACCCATTAGGCCATTACACAAAAAAAAATAAATCGAACGTATTGAAGAAACTAATGGGTAACATGAACCATGATGAGATTCTTGAGAATGTGTGGACCATCAAAGCAAATTGATGAATAACAATGGATAATAGAAACACCTCTTCAATTTTCTCATAGGTATTGACAGAAAAGATGGTTTATCTAGTGTGCAGAGAGATTCCATAAAGGTAAAATAAGAAAACTCATAATGAATTCAAGAAAAAACTACTTAATGTTAATGATAGATCCAAGATTGAAAATACTCATATTTGAGAATTGCAACCTTACTCAATGTCTTTTTATTGGAGATGAATTTTGATAAATCCATCCTAAGCCATTTTTGAACCAGCAATGCCCTCCCCCACCTCTATTCCCATCTATCGTAACTCTTCCCTGGTTTTAAATTTGTAATTGTCTCACGTATACTAGTCCAAACTCCAAACTCTTTTATATTTCCACTTTTTCATCTAGTGGAAAAATATGGCCGTTATATATAATAAAACAATAATTTGTCATATATAAATAATAAAAGAAAAAATTTTATTTTTTTGGAACATAGCCTTACTGTTGATTCGCAAAAGTATTTTAGTCTTGAAAAGTCCTAGAACTTGATGATGGTATAGCATTAGAATTACATAGATCCTGTATCCATTTCCCACCTACACTTAATTATATGCGTGGTGTATCTAAACTTTCTGAGAAGTTCAACTTAATTATGTTTTGGTTCTTTGAGAAGAACAAGTTCTCTTATGTTTAGGATTTTCCTGCCAGAGTACTGTCGGTTCATATATATATATATATAGAGAGAGAGAGAGAGACACACACACACACACACACACAACTATGGCTGCCTTAGGCTTATACTACGTCCTCATCTCCATAGTCTTAATTAGCAAACCCCAGACTTTATTTTGCACAGCCACAATGCATGGCCTCCACAGTAGAAACCTTCACGTACCCTTTTTTCCAATCCCTGATGATGATCAACCCCAAAACCCTATCTTCCCCTTAACCCCATCTACTCTCAACCCACCACCACCACCACCACCCTCTCTCCAAACTTATACCGTCCCAACCCCTAAACCAAAACCCCCTGAACACTCACATCCTTCTGTTCCCATCACTGATATCGTACTCATCTCTCTACTCTCCTTCTTCATCCTTGTTTGCGCAGCTTTTGGGATTTACTATTGTCTCTACGAATTGCGTTACTACAAATCAAACGACAGTAAATTATCCTCCCCCAAATCATCAAACAGCAGCCAAAGAAGACTCCAAAATGTGTATGGTGATGGTGATGATCATGATCATGTGAGTTTGCCTGATATTGGAAACTCTGAGTTACAAGTAATCTCTCCAGAGCTCCGACCACTCCCATTACTTGCTCACAGGAATAATAATGTTATTGCATTAGCAGAAAAAGAAGAACAGGAAAAACTGCAGTTTTACTCTCCAGCTACTATGTTGACAAATATTCTTACCCCTCCAAGAAATTTTGGAGCCAGGACAGCTAAGGATTCTGCAGCAGGTTCAAAAAGATCACCTGAGTTTAGTTCTTCACCTTCTTCACCATCTTAGTCAATTTAACAATCAGCCAATTTCTGTAGTTAGGTTTTGTTGATACTGCTGTGAGGTTTGTAAATTTTGGGCAGAAGTAGCTTTTCTAGGATTTTTTTTTTTTTTCCTTAATAGCTTTGGCCCTTAGAATTTTGAATCACAGTTTATTGATATCTTTGTTGAGAAAGTGATTGAATTAGCAATATTTATTATGAGGTGTTTCTGTTCAAATTCTTTCTCTTCCTCGTATCAAACAAGATGGACCATTATTTCATGACTTCATGCGCCATATATTGAAATTTGTAAGAGAACAATCGAAGAGGTATATATATATATATATATATGTGGCTTAATGATTTAATTACAAGTTATGTCAATATGATGATGAATACAGATGTTCTGACATACAGTTCTTCCTATTTTTTACTCTCCCTTTAATTAGGAGAGTGTTACTGGAATTCTTAAATTTTAAAGATATAAAGGCCCAATGCTCGAACATGCTGTAACTAGTATAAAGATATCAATGACTTATTTGTAGTATAAGTAAAGTAAACTTAATCCTATTTATAACAAAGTTACTAGTAATATAAATAAAAGTAATCCCAAAATTAGTCTATGATTTGAATTGAGTTACTCTCTGTTACTCCCAAACTTGCTAAATATCAAGAGCTTTTGTTACGGACATAGGCTGTCCCTGTTAACTTCTATTTACTTTCTCTTTCACTTTTTTCCCTCCCCTCTCATACTCTTAATCCCAACATAAATTCAATATGGAATTAAAGTTACATCTTATCAATTCTAACATAAAATCAAAGCCAAAACTCTCTATCTGGTTCTCCAAAGGTAGCCAACTCGTTTATGTTCCTCACCATGACATTGTCTCTAGTCAATGTCTTCCATCTTCCACGACAATATCCTTAGCTGCTCTCTTCTGTCAAACCGTGCAGCTTTCCTTTAGTTGTTGGTTTTGTTGTTCTTTAACCACTATACATCGCTAACCACCACTAACCCTAGTGTGTGTCTCACATATGCCATCATCAAGCAATTGCTCCTTTGTCAATGTTACCTAGGCCAACGGTGCAGCCATTCAGCCACAGTAGCTGTCCTCTGGTCACAAGTGCAACCTTCCTCCACCACAGTAGCTGTCTTTCAGCCTTCATCCATTGCTGATTGTCATTGTTTGCTGTCAAAGTAATTGTCTTGCACTTTCCACATTACATCATGCCCAATTCATTCTTCATTCTATCAAATCTTTCATGGTCACAGATTCCTTCACAATTTCACATTCCAAACTCAAGGCGTCTTCAAACTTCCAACTTGATTTTGAGGGACGACGCTAGAGATATCGAGTTCTGACTTCTTTATCAATAGTTTAGATTCAATGTACTAGCTACGAGGACTTGTAGTACACTGTACAAGTAATGTAATTTTAATCTTACTTGTAACGTAAGTAAAGTAATCTAATGGTTAGTCTATGGTTAGCCAATTTATCCACCAATTACATATATATGGACACCTAACTTGATTTCAAAACTCCATTTGATTGATGGGACAAAGAAACTAGAAGGAAACTAGAAGACAATTAATTGTCTTCTTGCAACAAATACATTTCACCAAGGGAAAGTTTAGCCTATTTTCCTTGGGTCAAACAATAACATGAAAACTAACCTACCTCTGTTTATATTTCCCTTCACTCTTCTTGAATAAGATTTTCCCACAAAACTATCTTGTCATTTCACACAGCTAACATTCTGAGATTGCAACTGTCACATCCATATTATGAGAGAGAGACTGACAATTATAAAATTCAAAGGAGAGTAAAGAAAATAGTAAATTTTTTTAAATATGATTTTTTAAGAATTTCTCCTAATGTATTAGGAGTTCAGGCTTAGTCCTACATCAGTTTCTTTCATACCAAACTTGACAGGGAATATTATCATCTTTTGTTCGGAATAAAATGGTGAGAGTTTAATAAATTCCCAGAATTACTTTCTGAGCTAAACATAGCTGAAGCACCAATTTAATTACTGAATAAACTGGTTACAAATTCTTACTGTCCTGACCTACTTTTGACGAAAAAATCCAGGTGTATATGGTACTTACAATGGTCTGTGGATTTAGAGTAGCATCTACTTTAAATATTCCTTCAGATTCATCAATCTGAAGCAAGTCTAACTGAGATTGCAAAAGCTTAGCCGGCATGAAATGCTTTCCTTCTGCAACTCTGTTCTCTAAACGAGCAGCAAGCACCTCTGCCTTAGCATCCAATAAAACAAACTTTACTTCACCGGCACAGCGTCCTGGTTCATAATTTGGGTCTGCAGATCTGAGAATATTTCTGTATTGCTTCTGGAGAGCAGAACACCCAAGAATCACAATTTTTCCATCAGCTAAGCTCTCTTGTAAGGCATCACGTAGTGTTTCAAGCCATGGAATCCGATCTTCATCAGAAAGAGGGATCCCTTTGTGCATCTTTTCTGTTAAGTTGAACAAGTGAACATGCTAAAAAGTATAAAACAGATTATAGTTTTTATCCAATAGAAAATAAGTTTATATAAATACCTTTATTTGAAAGTGGATGATAATCATCGGCATCAAGAAAGCTGCAATTAATAACTTTTGCCAGCATCTCACCTATGGTTCTGTTGAACCACACATTCAAATAAATGAATACAAAGAAAAACTACGATACGAATATTAGGAATATCAAAGAGAAATGTAAAGAGCATAGGAAAGGAAAACTGGCGTGAAGTAGAAATTAGGGGATACACCAGTACATTTGTGTGCAACTGAATTAATGGAATCAAAATGAATTCTTCAAAAATCTCTATTCAACCATCAAGAAAATTAATGACCTGAATTTATTAAGTAATGTTACTTGAAAACTAAAATGCATGTGATAAAAGTGATTTAACAGGGCAATTAGATCCTTGAAATGTGTAAGTTTGCTGTGCTTCTTAAGATGATTTTACAAGTACAAACCTTATAGAATTTCCTGGGATATCTAGATCTAGTCTTCATTTAAAATAAAAGCAATGATGATGTACAAAGGATTTTATTGTGAAATATATAGGTGCCAGATGAGGGCTAAGACTTACGATTTTCCAGCACCACTGACACCCATAATCACAACAGCTATTCCTATAGAAATAAATAGAAAAAACGATTAAAAAATCAATAGATAAAATCTACAAAGCAACATATCAAAGAAAGAAAAAGGAATGATGTTTAGTTTGGAGATAAAAATAGTGTTCACATTAAGCAGCAACCGCTTAGGAAAAAGAATGTTGAGTAAAATTACCTTTGAGACTGGAATCCATATTTAGACCAAGAAGCAGATTATCTATGAAGCCTTAGCTGCTAAAAAATTTTACGCCTTTAAAAGTAAGAAGTCAGACTGATCCTTCCACTAAATAAGGCATGATGGATGCCCCTGCACTGTATTGCAATGAGAGGAATTATATAAAATTCAACTTCAGAATCATTTATTCTACAAGACAGCTCACGCTTTTATCCTATACACAAAAAACAAAGACATTTTACTGTAAAAATAAAATAAGGCAACAAATTAAATAGGATAATACCAAGTATTACTATACAAATCAATCAAGTCACTATCTATGTACATTCAAACTCAACAAAAATTAGAGCTATTAAGAATGCTGTAACTGCTTAGTAACTCACTATGGTTCAGAGAACAAACTATGTACTGTCTGCAATTCTGCCAGCACAGGATCAGTATGTTAGCTTAAGCCAAGATTTTTTTTTTTTTCATAATCAAATAGCTATTAAGTGTTGATGTTACTATTATTGCTAAAATGCCCATTCCCAGTAGCAGCCAAACTCAATCTGCATCATTGATAGGATAAAATTAGGCCAACTGCCATAAGTTTGGTGGCAATAACTAATTTATGCACCAATAGTAATGATGTTTCCATTATCAGGGAGAAAATCTCTGTTATTAAGCCCCAGAAAAGAAAAGGCAAAGACGTTATCTGAAATTTCAGAGCTAAAATTTGCAATATGAAATGTGATTTTTTCAAATGCTGCAGATGGGTCAGATAGCCATCAGACAAAGCAATTGTATTCTAGAATCTAAATTACTAATTCAGGGCACCAAAAGAAATAATTAGTTCGAGTCTGATTATATATCAATGTATACAAATACAATAAGGGTGAATCTGAGTTTAGAGTTTACGATTTTGGCTTTAACCTTAAGAAATAAGTATCATATATTATAAATAGCTTTGTTGTCCTCATTCACATATATAGATAAGATATGCACAATTCTTCAACCATAAAAAATATAGGTAATATTAATAAAATCAATCAGAACCCCCAGATTCAAGTGCAATCCAATGTAACACAAGTTTACTAGTTCATAATCAAGCACTGGCTACTTCAAAGTAATTAGGACATATTCAATTGCATTTGGATCCTGATTTAAAGCATTGACAGCCCTCTTCATAAAATTATTTAGAGAAGAACATGGACACTGACTTTTCTCATTTTTCACATTTGCTTATCCATAAACACAACCATCTGATAAACCAACATTCAAGACATTTCAGACATTCATGTAGACTTCAGATTTTTAAAATTTCAAACAAGAACTTTCCAAAGCGGTATTACCAGCACCTGCTATTTCAGATTATTAAACCACCAAGTCAACAATACAAGTATACAATCCCAGAACCTGTAAAATGTAATTCCTCACATATCAAAGGAGCATCACCAACCAACCAAATTTATAACTTAGAATAGAAACCACCCAAAAAAATCATAAAATTGAAGAAAAAAAAAAGTCAAAGACTATTACAAAGATTGAATTAGCAGAACCCAATTGATCCTTCAGACATGCAATGAATTAAACACTATACAATGAAACATATTTCATGACATACCATAATAAGTTGTCATCTCGTGCCTAATAATAATGTTACATAAAAAGTGCTAAATGGAATAACCAATAATAAAATAAAAAATAAAAATTGAGTTAATTATGCATACCTGAGCTGAACAATTAAAACAAAGATTGCCCCTCCAATTGAAACAATTAAAACGAATGAGCAAATACCCAGATCGGTGTAACAAAAAAAAAAAAAAAAAATACCCAGATCGGTGGGAAATTTAAAGAAGAAGGAGAGCAAATTTGTGTGATCAACTAAAAAGAAAGAAACCTTTGATTATGAAGGAAATGGAGAGAGAGAGAGAAATTTCCAAGGATTGAAAGATTACTTTTTTTGAGAAAGAAGGATTGAAAGATTACTGATGGAAGCAGTGGTAGTTGAATAATTGAATTAAACAATCTTATTAGCCTGAAACCGCATTTTAACTTTTGCCCAACGTTGTTGACCAAAAATTATGGAAGGATGGTCTGACACGACATGGAACGAAGTTTTTGGGCCAAGACGCAAAAATCTTGCGTTTGGTTCAACAATCTTGCGTTTTGAAATGCCAATCAACGTCTTGAAAAGCACAGTTTAAAAAAGTTGAACCAAACTCACGCATAATACAAAAATATGCACGGGCATGGCGGCCCCTTGATAGTTTTCATAGTTGCTTTTTTTTTTTTTGATGAACTGTTTTCATAGACGCTTAATGATTATTTTATGAGAGGAGTTAAGTTTATAATATTTTCACAATAAATTATGAGTTGTTAGTTATTATTGGTTCAAATTTAAATTTAGTACTGAGATTACTTTTTTAACCCAACAATAACAACCAGCTACTTAAAATTTGTTGTAAAAATATCATTTCTCATATTTCTCCCACGTTATTCGTTGTCACTATACACGTGTTGTCAAAAGAAGTTTATAAGAAGTTTATACCAATTAGGGAATGTGCAATAAAGAGTATATTATAAGATTTCCCTTTATAATATAAAAAATATTATATCTATAAAATTTTCATAACAAAGTTAGCAAAAAGAAAGTAATTATAATGGTAATAGTAGATTCAAATTAAAACTAATAGCAACTAACTACCTAAAATTTATTGTGAAGTGGTGTAAAGTATCACTTAGTTTATACCCTTCTCTCTCTTTTAAAGTGACCAATAATTTTGTGTCACTTGTTAGCTAAAAAAGTCACATTTGATTTGTTTCTCTAAACCATAAAATTATATATATGATCTGTATCTGATAGCTCATAAGATTCAGAATTTAGAACTCCATGATTCAGATTGAAAACTTGTAAGAAAATTGCTTTACCCGTGTCTTGTTTGATCTAGTTCTCATGTAGTCGTGTGCGTTTCGTCAACTTTTGTTTTCAAAATTACAGCGATTTAAAATATTACTGTTTTGCTTGCATTTCGCTGCCACATTAGTCTGTAAAGCTTAATGTCTAAGTGTGGATGTCTTGTATGGTATTCAAAGATTTTAAGAGGAACTGACAGAACTTGGTTTCCTAGTTTCTATGGTCAGCAAAAAGCCTTCCTACGACTAAGACACCAAATTGTGGCCTTGGCCCTTTACGTGCGTGAGCCTAGAGGGAATAGAATTTAGGTTCATATTTTTAGGGACAGAGATCTCACCTACTTGGGTTTCACGGACCCAACTCAAAGCAATTGTTTGCACCAACCAAACTTGGATATACCTGAGTCAGGCCTAATCCTTGGCAAACAATGCACACAATTCCCACTTCTACAGGGTTTGGAACACAGTTTCATCATTCAATATTATCAGGGACTGATCAACCTGAGAGATACTTTTTTTGCATTCTCTTAAAGCACTTAGAAAACAAGAGGACATGTCACATGTGGACCGGAGAAATTAAAAATCTCTCTTCAATCCCATATATTATGAGGCTTTGTCAAGTTTCATTCTTTTCCTTACATTTTACATATCCCTTTCTATCAGCCCTCATCTGTTGAAGAAACGTATTCATCGGCCCAAGGTGTAGCTTTACAATCATAATGGTTAAAATGGAAGAATTTAACGATCTTCTACTAAATGAATGCTAAAATACCTTTGTTAAAAAAATAAAAAAAATAAAAAAATTGAAAGCAAGAGAAAAACAATTATTCATAAGCTTAGTATTAATATCTGAACTTTATTACCGTAAGAACAAGTTTTTTATACAAGCCACTAGCTGAGATAATTATTTATATTCATAAGCTAGTATTTTTTTCTTTCTTCCTCTTTTAATTATAACAAGTAAACTGAGTTCTATGTTCATGCAAAGCCGGTCCCATAATCCCATAGGCGATGGCAGACTTCATAGATTAAACATGACCTTAATTGCATTACCACCACCAGCACTAGTTTCAAAGGCTTCTTCCACCTCCTTCTGAGAGAACCCAAACCTGTGGGTTATAAGGGGCTTCACGTCGATCTTACCACTACTTATAAACTCAAGGCATAGCGGTCATGTGTTCTTATAACGGACGATGCCAACCGCATCAACCTCCCCATAAGAAATAGAAAACCATAGCTGTTAGTTACCAAAAAATCAAAGAGTGAAAATGTAAACTCAGCTTTGCAAATTCATACGATTATATGATACAAATTTCACTTTCAAAACTTTCTCCAAATTCTCGAGACATCCTAACTCCTAGCTGACATTCTTATTGACCACTGTTTAAAAAATTATGCATATTTATAGCGAGGAGTGACTACTACTCAAATGATTGACAGACTAATCAATTCTTCCAAATAATAATTTAAATGCAAATATCTGCCCTTTCCCTTTTCCATTACATCCAATTCTTATACTCCAACCAGAACTAATACCAAATTTTCCATCACTATTTCAAATATCTTGCAAACTTTCCAATTTGTACTATGAGGCTCCAATTTTCACACAAATTATTCAAAAGACCTTAATTATTGGTAAACTCTGAATAATTCTCAACACAAAAATGGTTGTTCATGATTAAATCAAATACCTCGCAGCAGCTAGAGTGAGTGGGACAGTCATCTCACTATGACCCAGTCCCACGAGGCAAACTTTTCCACCTGCATGAGTGGCACTCACTGCTGTTGACATGGTTTTGTTGAAGCCTGCACAATCAAAACTCACATTGACTCCAGCTTCCATAGCTTTATGTATCTGTGATACTTCTTCAGCAACATCCTGTAAAATAGTGAAGTTAAAAATAGCAACGGAGACTTCTAGCAACAACCACTAGAAGAGGCATGGATCCTCAACATTATCCATACTAAAGGAAGAACAATGAACCAAAGCTTTATAAGAGCAGATAAAAACTGATACAAGATGGATTTAGTATAAAACTGAAGAAGCTGTACATTATTTGTTTTAATTTCTTTTATCCCTCTTTCAACAAAAGAAGAATATGAATAAGGATCAATTTTGAGAATAAAAGAAAAAGGTTAAAATTTTAAAATCATTAGGAAAAAAAAAAAAAACAAAAAGCTTGATTGAAAGTTTGATCTAACTAACAGAGCCATCCTTCTTTTCAAGTTAGAAGCAATAACAACATTTTTATTTGTGTGAGTTAGAGGCTGCGAAGGAGTGAAAATAATTGTCAAAAACTTATTTTGTAACTTTAATCAAAGAACTGAGATTGACTAAGGAGATCAGATCGACAGGATATGGTCCTTTCCTATATTGCACAATAAAACTTGAAAACAGTAATGAAAATTGAGCAATTTTACAAGATGAAGATATTGTCATGTTGTTTTCCTTTTAAAAGGGAGTGGGACTTGGGAGTGGGAGTGGGAGATGGAGATGGATAAGATGCACACTGCATAAAATTAACTTGTAGAAAATTGCATAAGATAGAATAATGAAAACCTGTATATTTGGTGAAACTTTAACAATCTCATCTGCACCAAGCTCTTTTGCCACAGATAAACGGTGATCATCCACATCCACGATAACAATTCTGGGTGCCCCAAAAGCACGAGCTGCTAACATTGTAACAAGCCCTATGGGTCCAGCTCCCATGACCAAAACATTTGTTTCAGGACCAATATTTGCTCGTCAGCAAGCATGAATACCAACACTTAAGGGTTCACACATAGCCCCTTCCTCCAGGCTGACATTGTCTGGCAGTTTAAAGCATAGGTCAGCAGGATGAACCACCTGTGAGTAGAACGCATCTCAGACAAAGCCTGTAGCCGCACTATAAATTTATTTCATTACCTTCAATACTACACATGCCCCCTGCTACTAGGAACATGTGATACACCACTTATATATCTTGAATAGAGAATTATGATTAAGCGTGGAAGGTAAAATCACAAATGAAGGTCCATGATCATGAATTTCTATTTGAGCTGTTTTATCAACTTTGCATGAAAGGAAACAAGGTTATGTAACTTAAAATTGAAGTAAAGAGTGTGCTTTTACAAATGACCAGATACGGAATAATAATAGGCGTAAAATACTAAAATGTAATTTGTGTTGTGCTGGGGCAAGAGCATGTTAAAAATAATAGTCCAATATATTTCTATATTTAGATTTTAGCAATGCATTGTTTTGAAATGCAGCAAATTTTGACCTGATTTGCAAGAGAACCATGGACGGGTGGACAGGCGAAAAAATTCATCTCCGGGCACAGATTGTCCAAGCTTCCTTGCAAAGGTTGCATCGCCAGCAACTGATCCCTGGCTCCAATGCCACGCGGTCACCAGGCACCAGCTTCTTCACCTCACTCCCAACTTCCTCTATGATCCCAGCACATTCATGCCCAATTACCATGGGTTCTTTAACTATCAAAATGGGGCATTAGACACTCAATCCTTTTGTTATATCTTCTCCAAGTCAAACTATTTTTTCTTAACATTATTGCATTTGGTTGGTAAGAAAATGGAAGAAATGATCATGTGCAATGCAAAAATAACAACCTATCATTCGTGCCAAAACTTTGGAGTTGGCTATGGATTGTTGATAGATTAATCAGGGTTGGTGACATAATTTTTTTTCTCATTCTACCCTATCCAAAGTCCTACCTTTTTTCACTAACTTAATTGACATGTCTTTTTTTACTATTTTCACTAAGGAAAACTCTAGTGGCACACCCAAACTCACACTCAAATCCACAACAAACTTATGTGTCAACCTATGATTAGCGCACCAAATTCATTTTTTCACCAAGTGTAATCCAATCATATGTAGACACTCAAGCATGTTGTGAGATTAAGTGTGCATGTAAACGGACTATTCTACTAATGTTATTTTACGTTTTCGTCTATAATAATAATAAAAAAAAATAAAAAATAAAAAAGAAAGAAAGAAACAACTAAGTCAAAAAGGTGTACTAAGATTCAAATTTCAACAATGAAGTCTTATCTTCTCCTTATTATTTTATTTTTCTCAGCAACCCAGCAGATGCTAATCCAACTAATCACAACTCACTTAAAATATTATAAATTAATACAGATAAAAAAGATAAAGCTAACTGAATTTTGTTTACCTTGAGGTAGTGAACATCACTGCCACAGATACCAACAGCTTTCACCCTAATTTTAACATCATGTGGTCCCAAAATCCTCAATTAAAATAAAATAAAACAACAACAACAACAACACATAGTAATAGCCAGCTCAGAAAGAATCATGCAAAAGGTTATCCATTAATTGATCAATGAAATAAATAATTCAAAAAAAAATTAGTGAAGAGCTGCATAACTTCAATCACACTGATTAAACTGACTCAAAAAATAAAAAAGTTTGATTAATTAAAAAAAGTGATATACCAAGAGGAGGAAACTTGAAAGGCTGAATCTTGAGGGTGTTGATACCAAGAAGCCACCATCTTTGGCTTCTCCTGCACTCCCATGTAACATTCCTCCCTTACCCATTTGCTCTCTCTCTCTCTCTCTCTCACACGTGTTAGGTGCACTGCACCGTGGGTCCAGCCCACATGCTGTTTTTTCAAGAGCTCATTTAATGAGCATGGCACTCCATGACTTCTCTTAATGAGTAGTGAGCCAAAGTGTCCAACACGCTGAAGACAAAAGAAAAGAAAAGAAGCAAAAGCAATAAAAGATTCGGCTATGGCAGAGAGCAGGAAGAAAAGAGATTTTGGTTGAAACAAAGTCAAAGTAAGTATCTTGCATTTACTGTGATTTGAAGAGAAGTGTATGGAAGGAAGAAAAGAAGAAAAGGTGAAACAAATAAATAGGGAGGGCGTTCGGCCAGTGAAGAAGTGGGAAAAAAGAGGTGAAGTCACAGAGTGTGAGGATTAAGTGCGTGAGTAAGAGCAAGTAAAAAGAGAAGAAAAAAATAGAGAGAGTTAAAGAAAATACACAGGAATGAAGCAGTTAGTGAAAAAAAAAAAAGGGGTTTTTCTCTACTCAAATTGTATTTTTAATTGTTGTAATTTTTATTTAATATAGTAAAATTATTCAGAATTTGTTCCGTGATTTTTTTCTTCAAGGAAAAAGAATTTTCACGTAAATTTTGGTGTGATTGTACTTCTACTATGTTTTTGCTAAAATTTATTCACGGTTAAATGGAATTTTTCCCAACAACACGGACACACACACAGTCTGACAGAGAAAATATAGTGAGGTGTAGATGGTCATCTTTTGGGCTATAAATAAGACTATGGGCGTTAATGTATCTAATCATGAGTATGCATATATACACGTCACCCGGTGGCGTTGCGGTTCCATATGAGTATGCATAAATACACGTTGCAATATGCAAAGTGCAAATACAGCACACACCACCATGTTGGTCATGGCATGCAATGCCACGTTAACTAACTTTAATGATTAACGTGGTCTACTCTTATACTAGACACGAATATATGCAGTTCCGGCTACCAAAGTATACGTGATGAATGGATTCAAAAAAAAAGTATACGTGATGAATGAATATATTATGTTATGTACAGCCTAAACAATTCATATATAAGCTAAGGTAGTGGGTGATGAGGTTATCTATATATCATATATTATATTATATTTTATACTATTTTGTAAGGGGTTTTCCCTGTTTAGATTCTTCAATTTTTATGCCTAAAATACCTTTAAATTCATCTGTTTGTATAGCTTAAATAATACGGTTAGACATGTAAAATTAGTAATTTAAAAACTCTTAATTTTTAGCTAAATTAAATAAAAAAAAAAGTTTTTTCTCTCACCTCCACATTTTACTCTCACGTTAGTAGTCAGGTACTAATACAACTTCTTCTTTTTAAAAAAATAAATAAATATAAAACTGTTTTGTTTTCTTCCATAAAAGTACTCTCTTTTTTTCTAAGTAATTTCCCAAAATGAAATTGTCTGCAACTTTTTATCACTAAACGGTTTAACAAATTTCAAAAGTTTGACACGTATTTTTTTTTCCCTAAAAATTCGCATACATTATCTCTCTTTAGATATGTTCCACACATTTTTTACATATCCTAAATTAAATAACTAAATTTAAAAAAAAAAAAAAATCAAATCCCATGTTCACCCATCTTCCTAAAATTTAGCATACCTCTTCAAATCCCAGGTACACGTTCTCCTATTTGAATTCAATATTTTTTTTCCTGATTCCAATTGAAGCTTTACTCTTAACTTCTAATCATTATCTTTTATTTTTATTAAAGAAAAATTAATGGTTCAAAATTCTTTCTTATTCCTTAACTAACCACCAATATTCCCAGCAAAAATTTTATCAAAAGAAAAAATGTATTCCCAGCAAAAAAGAAGAAGTTAACAATTGGATAAGATAAACTACGATGAACTATCGCTTTAAAAAAAATCTGCCTACAAATTCTCACAAACAAAACTTCAAACTTCCACACATTATTATTAAGCAGTTATAATGTTCTCCCTCCATCCCTATCCTCCATAGCAACAACTATTTTTGTATGTAGCCTCTGTAATGCACGTTGTTTTATGTTTCTAGGATAAAAGTTTGCAATCAAAGGGTAGGGGACATGAAGTCCGTGCTACAAATGATATGCCACCATTTTGAAGTCCCTTCATGTTGACAACCCGGCTACTAAAGTTCATTATAGAGTCTACATTCCTAACAAAGCAACATCATCTCTAGAGGTAATTATTTCATGTTATCTGGATCTAAATATATGTTAGAATGTATTGTGGGAGTTGGATTTGGGAAGTGTCTTCCTAAGTTTAGTAAGCCCAAATATACATGTTTAATTTTTTAGTGCATTCTGTGCAAGAGATCAAAAAATTATTAAAATTTACGCAAAAAATAAAAGAGCCTCTGAGCACGCGCATAAGCACGTGCTAAGAGGCTAGTTATATATAATAAAAGTTTGGCTTAGAAGCCGTAGCTACGCCACTTGGTTTCATCAAATTACAGAAATTTTATTAAATTTTTAGATTTTTAAATAACTAAAAATGAATAATATACTATCATAACTCTAATTCATTCTTATCTCTAATTCAAAAAATTAGAACTCTTATTCGTTTTTATCTCTAAAAAAAATACTACCCAAAAAAAAAAAAAATACTACTTCACATAAGAATTTTTTTTTTTTTTGTATTAATTTTAATGTAAACAAAAAAAAAAATCTAATATCAATTTAGCTAATAAATATAAATTCTTTTGAGTGTTATCTTCTTCTCTTATAACTTTTAATTTGATTAAAAACTTTAATTTGATTACAATCCAAACTCTTCATCCAATTCCTTCCTTCACTTTTTTATTCTTTGGATAAACACTAAACCTTTATATAGAATTATGATTAACGTTAATGTATTCTTATATATTCTTAGGCATAACAACTTCTTCTTCTTTTATCTCCCCCATTACTATTAATAATTCTCGTTCTTTTATAATTTCTATGTTGTTTAGAAATCTAACTCTCCTTTGTTTTTTTTTTTTTTTTTTTTTTTTTTTTGGTTCCTTATTACTTAGGCAATTTGATGTCTATGAAATCCGCAGTAGAAGTTTTTATCAAACCTACCATCCAAAGTATTACAAGTATGTATTTCTCTTCTTTGTTTTTGTGTTTTTTTCCAGCAACGGTGGACAAGTACGTATCTCATGCAAGCATACATGAATTTAAATTGCCTTTCAATATTTTGAATGCTTTATTATTTGCTAGATGTGATTAGGCACAAAAGTATATGCTTTATTATTTTTTTGGATCATTTAAATACACTATTATTAAGTTAATAGGATTTTTTATATAATTTTTTTAAACAAAATGAAATTTATTTTTTCAAATTGGATTTATTCATGTTGTTCCCTTTTTCTTTTCTCTTTTCATATTTATATTTTGAATATTATCACTTAATACTTATTTATGTAGAGTATGCATAGTATTATGTATTGGTTTGCAACATTAATTAATATTTTTTGCTAATTATTAGTATAATTTTTTATTCCCAACAAATTTTCATTAATCATTTTTTTTTAATTGCAAGATTTTGGAACTTTAATTCCTGAATTTTCATAATCTTTAAAAAGTCATCATTCTTCCAATATCAATTTTTTTGTGCATTGATTATTTTTACTCTTGAGCCATCACTATAAAATAGGGTTTTTTTCCTTTGCAATTATCGAACTTATTTGAATAAACTTATTTGACTAAAATAGTAAAATCAAAGTTGAAATGATAGATATTTTTTAAAATTTTATTTTAAAGCGACCATAGACTCAATTGCAACTTTACAATCTATATGGTTTTTTTTTTTAATTCAATTTAATTTTCTTCTTGAATTTTTTTTTTTCAGGTTTGTCAAAAATGATTTCAAGCATATCCTAAGAACGGTTTGTAATCATATGTAGATTCATTAAATGCAAAATTATATGCAAATAGTTTCATACATGTAACTAAAAATAATATCATAACACAACTAATAAGAATTATTTATTTAATCATAATAATTATTTATTTTGTTATAATAATTATTAAAATATAATAATTATTTTTACATATATTCTATAAATTTTATCATAAAACTGTGCAATGCACGGGCCTTTAACTAGTATATATAAAACCGAAACCTCTGAAACTCTCACAATTTTTCAAATTAGCACAATATTTAAATAAAAGTATTATTTTTTTTAGTCCAAACTTAATCAGGAGTGAAACTCTATCTCTCTAATAAATTCAACTTAAACTCAAACTCAAACTCATCATTATCATTTTTTTTTAAAATAAAATTATTTTTATTTAATCAAAACTTAATAAGGAGTGAAACTCTATTTCTCTAACCAGTCCAACTTAAACTCAAACTCAAATGTTGATAATCTATATAAAAACAAAAATTATAATAGTACTCCAAAAAAAAAAAATACTCACGTTGATAATCGTGGGTTTGGTTTTTGGGTTGAAATTTCTACTAATTATTTTTTTATATTGTACATGGCAAATAAAGCACCTCTATTTTTTTGGAGAAAAATCAAAGATGCAACCTATATCTTCCAGCATAGGGAACGATAAATTTTTATTTGGTATGTTATATATAAATTTGTTGAATTTGGTTTGATTTTGAAGTAGAATTTGGGGATTCTATAAATTTTGAAGTTTTAGGTCTTGGGCTTTTTGGTATTTGCGTCTCAGTAGATTGATCTTAATTCTTCACCTTAAATGTTTTTTATTTAGGTTCATGTGATTTTTTGTTTTCTTATTAAAAGCTATATTTTTGGTTGATTAATTATTTGTTTGGATTAATTTCAATTTTTTTTTTTCCAGAATGTCTATTTACACATTGTTAGATTTTTTTTTCAGAGTCAATAATTTTTCCATACATCACGTGTTAGCGACTAGTATATATATATATATACACACTAGTAAATTGAACTTGTGGCATATATAGGCAAAGGTAAATTAAGATATATTACAGTGATGTCAAGGGCACAGAGAGCATAGCCACTAGAGTCAAAGACTACAACAACGTACAAATCAATATCTGGGGGAGAGAACAAAACCAAGATTGAGATACAATCAAAAGAGGATCAGGGCATGATTCAAATAAATAAGTTGCAGGACAAGGTCAAAGATGCAGCTGGAAAAGGTGGCCCTATATTTGATGCTGGTAAAGATGAAAACAAGCAAGACCTTGGTGTTATCGGGCACTTGTGAATGAGAACCTCACCTAGCGAGCTTTATATCATATGTATTTATATTAAGCTTTTTATGTACTGTACTGTAGTAGTGGTGTAATAGTATAATATGTTGAGCTTTGTGAAGTCTAATTGTGTTTGATCCAGTTGACAACTTGGCCTGACTCAAAATGATGTTACATGGTTTTTAATGGGAGATTTTTCGAGATTTAGTCCATGAAGTGGAAGCTTGGGCCGATAGGCCCAAACTGTAGCCCATTGTGAATTTTGTGCGCAAAATATAGAAAATGCTGCTTTGGTATTTAGGGTTTTTGGTTGTTGTTGTTTTTTGAGATAGTGAAAAAATTGTAGCCGCACTTTATATTTTTTCTTGATAATAGTGAAATCCCTGCAACTCCATGAACGTATGCAAATTGCTGAACCACGTAAATACTGTCTTGTGCGTGTGATTATTTTTTTTCTTTAGCATGTGTTTTCTCTTTTTTTTTTTCTTTTTTTCTTTTTTTGTTTCTCACAGGTTTGGGAATTTGGGCCTATCGACCCAAATCGTAGCCCATTGTGAATCCTGTGCACAGAATATAGAAAATGCTGCTTTGGTGATTTAGGGTTTCTAGTTGTTGTTGTTTTTTGAGAGAGTGAAAAAACTGTAGCCGCACTTTGTATTTTTTCTTAATAATAGTGAAATCCCTGCAACTCCGTGGATGTATGCAAATTGCTAAACCATATAAATACTGTCTTATGCATGTGATTATTTTTTTCTTTAGCGTGCGTTTTCTCTATTTTTTTTGTTTCTCACAGGTTTGGGAATTTCGTGCTAATTCCCTACATAATACCAATATCTCACTTATATCATAATATATGTTTGTTTGAAATTTGAATAATTGTAATTTCTGTTTATGGATGTGGATTATATATATTTGTGTGTTATTAATTAGAGGATTGATATTTGTAATGTGAAAGGTCTAACATATCACACAAGAAATATGTTTGTAACTTTGTATTCTCTCAAGTTTCTTTTACTCCTCGCTGTTTCTATTGTTGAACCTAAGCTTGGTGAGCCTCATGGGCTTGGTCAATAATTTCTATTTAGTGATTTCTACCTATACAAAAATCCAGGAATTGTTTAGCAATGGAATAAATAAAAAAATAAAAAATGAAGTCAAGTGGTATGTATAGGTCAAATTATCTCAATATAGTTCTCAGCCAGTTCAAACTTGGAGAAAGGAGGCAAGGGTTGTAATGGTTCAAGGCCAATGTAAAATTTGGATACTTTTCACGACTAGGTGAAAAATAAATGTAAATAATTTGGTTACCTTTCATGAGTAGGTGAAAAATACATGTAAATAATTATGATTAGTTTGCTTATAATGTTCTACAACTAATTAAGGCTTTATTGTTGCAATCTCATTGGTCAAGAGAGAGATATAAAATGAATCTAGTATTTTATAGGAAGTAAAACCTATGCAATTACCGCTATCCTAATCATGTTTTTGAAGAATTTGAACATGTAAAACAAGTGGTTTTGAAACAATTGAAGCAATGGCCAAAGAGAAGTTTTGTACTTTTGTACACTAAATTCATGAGCTTTGTTTGGTTGCTGGGAAAAAAAGAAGGAAAGTAAGCTCTGTTTTATGGGATTCGTGGATTTTGTTGATCTGGTTTCTTTCAGAAGCTATGGCATTTATGGGTTTTTATGATTGTTTGGGTCTATGGTCTACCTGGCTTTTATTCTTGTAGCCTATAACAGTACAATAATGTTTAATTTTGAGCTCTTGTAATGATGTTTCAATTTTGATTGAAATGATTACTGTAAATATTATATAATGGAAAATGGAAAAATCCATATGACTTGCATGAGTTAAGGAAAAAGACATGAAATTACAACATATAATAAAAGAATGAGTGATTTTGCACCTTTTACGATTAGGAACTTTGAGTGCATTGTCTCCTTTTTTTTTAAGTCATAATTGTGCACCATCTAAGAACTTAGAGCATTGTCTACAGATTAATTAGCTCTACTTGTGCCAAATAATCATCGAAAGAAAACAAATGTTTTTTCTTTCATCAATATCTTACTTTTCAACTAGTAATCAATAGGTGTACTACTATTCTATTACTATAGTTCATCTTCAAGTAATTTTTTAGTTTTTGAGTTGAGGATTTTTTTTTTTTTTTTTTTTTTGGGTGTGGGCCATAGGGTGTGGTTTGGGTAGTCTTCTGCTACAATGCGAATGTTGCATATTTTCAAATGGGCTCTGATTTTGCCAAGATATGCTTATAGACAAGGTTGTTTCTTCTATTATTTCCCTTCAAGTACCTAATATTAAGACGTTTGTGAAAATCCCACTTGTTGGCAAAGTCCATACTTTTCTTCCAAATACTCCTATTTATCATGTTGATATTGCTTCTTCATATGTTAAAACTAGAGAGAGGCTTTATCTCCTTTTGGCGCCACTGCAAATTTGAGCATAACTTGATAGTATTCTTAAAGCATTTGGTTGGTTTGAATTCAATTACAAATAATGGGGGTGCATCCATTCAAATATACAACTAGGCTTTTTATTTGGTTTATGCTCTAATATGAGTAAATGATAGATAATTGTTGAATTATGGTAGATATAGTTTTTCTTCTGTTGGGTTGCCTTCATCATGGTACTTGCTGTTTGTTTTTAGCCAAGCTTGAAATAAGGGCTTTTCTTATCCAAAAGGTGTGGGTTGGTGTGGGGCACTAGAAAGGTGCTTATAGCAACTATGATTTAAGTTCCAGTTGGATTGTTGGTCTATTTCACTTGAAACCAAATGAATCATTTTTTGCTAGTAAATAGAGGATTGATCTTCTAGGATGTTACTATGCTAATTGAAATTTGTTTTTTAACATTGCAAGATGATTGAAATTTGTTTTTTAACATTACAAGTTGGTGGAGCCCCAGCCAAGCTACATTGCGAGAAAAGATTTTGAAGCGAGGGATTGAAGTCATTTATCTTAAAGTTAATAGGACTAATTTTCAGTAATACTGAAGCTTTAAATTTGATATATGAGTTGTCCAATTTTGACACTTACTTTGTGTATTTATACAAAACCATTACAAGGATGTATGGTACAAACCAAGATAATGTAAGAAAATGCAGTTATTCTTTTCTTAATATTTTTGTAGCTATAATGATGTTTATGATTTATCTTTTGAAATGTTACAAGCCAATTTATGTGATGGGGAGGGGTATTTTGAAACTGATGCTCAATGTAATTACAATTTGAACTTGGAACAAAGTCACCAATTGTACACATGCTATTTTATGATAAGACCTAATTAAAATTTCTGTTATTTGGAACTCATGGAACAACTTTGCTGCTTTTCTTTCTTGGTTTGTCTTGTAAAAATGGAACATCACATGGCATGTAGTGCTTGGTTTCTCTAGGCATCATTATTTGAAGAGACAAAGCTAACATGAAAATTTTTGTTTATTCAACAAATGGTCTAAAACTTGAGTTCCAATTACCTCAAAAAAAAAGGGGGTTAGTGAAGAATTGTTCTCACAAGCTTAACAATGAGCTATTACAATCTCTATAAGAAACATAGCTTAACAAATACAAAAAATATGTACATGACATTTCACTTGTTTCAAACTAAAAAGAAGTTAAAATGTATCAAATCTAAAACTTCAGTAAAACTAAAAAATTAGTCTTGGTAACTCCAAGATACATGATTTCAATCCATCATGAATGCTTCAAATCCTTTTTTGGCAATGTAGCTTAGCTGGGGCTCTATCATCCTGCAACTTTGAAAAAGAAATTTCAATTAGTATGTGAACATCCTAGAAGACAACCCTCTATTTACTTGCAAAAATTCCATATGTTTATTTGGTTTCAAGTGAAATAGACTAACAATTTGATTGGAACTTAAAACATAGTTATAAGCACTTTTATAGTACCACACACAACCCATACCTTTTGAGATTAGAATAATTCCTATTTCAAGCTTGGCCAAAAACAGATGGCAAATACTTTGAAAAAGGCAAGCCAATAGAAGAAAAAATATTTCCACCATAATTTAACAATTCATCTATCATTTACTGCAATTAAAGTAGAAGTAGACAGGTGAAAAAGTGATAAGCAATCAATGGAGGGATTTTTTTTTTTTCAAGATAACACCAATTTTGAAACAATTTTGTTAGTTAGCATTGTTTCCAAACTATTTAGGAAACTAACATCTCGAATATTTAAGACTCAAGTTCACTGTAGCAACTTGAGTATCAAAGACTCAATTTCTATGAAAATTCATGTGGACAAACTCGAGACAAAAGAAAACCCAAAAATCAAAACTTGAAACACAGCATGGGAAGCTCAGATGGAGACCAAGCGTGGTATGACCCTCCATTGCTACTGTACACCTTCTTGGTTAACTTTGGTGATAGATTAAGACCCAGAGAGAAAATCAACAACAAGACTGAAGAAACCCACCCAAAGACCTCGAGAGCTTGCCACCTGGGTTCGATCTCTCTAGTTTGTTGTTTTTGTCTTCATGATTTGGGTTTTGTTAGAAATATCTCTCTATTTTTTTTTCGGGTTTGATCTTTCTCTGCTTTTTTGTCTTCGTGGGTTTCTCTTTTTTTTCATTTTTTTTTTTCCTTTGTGGGTTTTGTGGTTTTTTGCTTGTTTGCTTGTGTACGTTTGGGTGTTTCAAGTTTTGATTTCTGGGTTTTCTACAGACTCGAGTTGCAAGTGAATTTTCATAGAAATCGAGTCTAGGATACTCGCATTACTATAGTGAACTTGAATCTCAATGACTCTAGATGTTAGTTTCCTAAATAATTAGGAAATGATGCTAACTAATAAAATTGTTTGAAAATTGGTGTTATTTTGAAGAAAAAAAAATCCATTAGTGGAGCAATAAGTATATAATGCACATTTCTTGAAAATAGTTGCAAAGCATACACACTGCCTATGCTTGTAAATTTGCCAAAAACTAAAATTGGTGAAGTATTCTCTTACACTCTAATCTCTTCAAGCCTAAGTATTTGTAAACATGGGCCAAAAAGAAAAGGGATTCTCAAGCTAATACCTAAAAAAAAAAAGTGGGCAGAGAATTTAAGCCAATACTAAAAGAAAAAAAAAAAAAAAAAAGGAGGGCATGGGAGTTCAAAAGTTCATGTGACAAAACACTCAAATTACAGCGTATAGATGAATATAAGCTAAAAACACCATGTTTTTTTTATAATCTTTTGAAGAAACTATGAGATGTAACAATAATTAAACTAAACATAAAACCAAGCTTGACCATAACCCAGAAACTTAAATTAAATCCAAACACAAACAAATAACTCACAAAAACATCAAGGGCATGCCAAGGATGCTCATCTAATAAAAGGACAGAAAATATCATTATTGTCCCAAAAGATGAGCATCAAGTATAGTATAAACCTTAACTTGTATTATTCATTCAAGCCATCACCTTTTTTTGGGTGCAAAAATCCTTACACAAAACATAACAAAGTTACTAACAATGAAACAAAATAGCAACTCTAAAATCCTAGATGGTTTTTCTCGCGGCCAATAATTTATTTTTATTTAAAAAAGAAAAAAGAAAAAGTAGTTGCTGACGTGGAAAATTGTGGGAGTTTTAAAAGTTTCGGTTATATATGTATGTAAGTATATATATATATATATATATATATATAAGAGGTGACATTTGATTTATGGCATTCCATAATCTCACTCGCGAGTTACGAAATCACATTCACTTGTTCCATGGGACAAATATCATTTTTCCTCTTTGGAAGACACTTAGGTTTGGACCATTTGGTCCATACTTTGATGTTGGAGACTTAGGTTATTTGGAATTGCTATAGTCATTGAGTTCATTCAAGAAAATTTATTGCTTATAATAAATTGGCATGTGCCCTCCATGTTTGGGCGAAATTCCTACACAATACCAAATTTCCATCAAGTCTTTAAGGTTTAACTATCTCTAAGAGTCTGTTTGAGATCTGCTTATTTTGCTGAAAATACTGTAGATAAATGTAAAAGTTAGCTGAAATAGTATAGTTAGAGTCTTAGGGATGGCAATGGGGTGGGATGGGGACGAAGACCGCGGGGCTGAAGGATGGGGTCTTCGTTCCCGCCCCACATGATTTTGTCTTGCCCCATCCCCACCCCACCCCACATGACGGGAAAAACTTTCTCACCCCATCCCCGTCCCTTGGGGCCCTGTGAAGCCCTGCCCCACTTCGTAAAACTCTACTTTTTGTTAATTTGCCCTACAACTAGTACAATTTTTTTAATAAAACCTATTTTATTAATAAAAATATACTTGAAATTACAACTAAATTTATTCCATCAAATCAAATCAATTTTTAGGAAAAATTGAATAATATATCTAAGTGTTTAACAAGACAATCATGAAAAATTAAAAATAAAAATAAAAAAATACTCGTAGTATAACACATAACAAAATAAAGGCAGAGAACCACATTGGATGGAATAAAATAAACTAATATTCATATATTTGTTTAAATAGTATGGTTCTAAGGTATAAAAAATTTACAATTATAACCCTTAGCAATACAAGGCGGGGTGGGTCTAAAAAGTTTAAACCCATCCCTGCCCCACCCCGTGGCGCGAGGCTAAAATCTTGTCCCATCCCTGCCCCACCACCTTTGCAGGGTGGAGAAAACCCGCGCAGGGCGAAGCGAGGAGAGGCGGGTTAAGCGGGGCGGGGAAAAATTGTCATTCCTAAGTGAGACTCATGAATAGTGCCAAAAAGTGCAGTGGGGCACATAAATAATTGTAAAAATAAGCTGAATAGTAAAATAAGCTAACTTTTTAATTTGGATCCAAACGCACACTAAGGCAAAAATTTATCGAATTCATGTTATACAAAAATCATGTTTTAGTTTTACATATCAGTTAGCAGGGGCAAACCCATTAAGAAGGGTGGGAGGAGGGGGGGCATGGCCCCTCCAAAATTTTCCAATTTTATAAAATACCACTAAATTTTCCTAAATTTTTCAAAAAATATATGGTTAGCCCCCTCAAACTTTTCAAATATTAGATTTTTAGCCCTTAAATTTACCTAAAACTTTTAAAAGAAATATGGTTAGCTCCCCAAACTCTTCATTTTTCTTGTATGACATTATTAAATTGGTTCAATTTTATATTTGTTATTATTTTTATTTTGCCCCTCATTCATAAAATTCTAATTCCGCCTCTGTTAGTTAGGATATCAAACATCCAAACTTTTCAGGTTTGGATATCTTTGAGGAAAAAATTCAATACTATTTATGTTATACAAAAATCGAGTCTTTGAAACATTAAATCAATTCTACATATCATGTTGGATATTCGACATTCGAACCTTTATACGTTTGGATATATTTAATATAGGAATGGCTTCTTCGAATGATATTCATGTTATACAAAAATTGTGTTTTAGAAACACTATTTTGGTTCTACTCATTAGTTTGGATATTAGACATCTAAACCTTTAAGGTTTGGATATCTCTAAGGAAAAAATACATATGGTATTTACTTTATACCAAAATTGTGTCTTTAAAATACTATTTCAGTTCAAATATGAGTTTAGATATCAGATATCCATCTTTAAGGAAAAAAAAAAAAAAAAAAAAACAATCTTATAAATGTTATGTAGAAATCATTTGTTCTACATATCAATTTGGATATCAGACATCTAAACAACCTTTAAGGTTTGGATATCTCTAATGTAAAAATTCAATAGTATATTTTAAGAGAGTTTCAACTTGATGATAGATCTTTATCATCAAATCAAGACACTAATTAGTTTTTGGTGTAGACGGGGATTGAATTTCAAATCTCTTATACAACCATCAAAGATTTTATTAGTTGAGCTAACTGAAACCCACAAAATTCAATAGTATTTATTTTATATCAAAATCTTGTTTTAGAAACACTATTTTAGACTTTTAGTTCAATTTGGATATTAGAAATTCACCTTTAAGGCAAAAATACAATCTTATTTATGTTTGGTCATTTTATTGGCATATTCTTGGATAATATGAAGAATTCTTACTTGAAAATTGAAATTGGGATAGTTAACTCTATCATATTTTACTGTTTTTTACTGTTTTATTTAGCCATGTGGCCTTTGTGTGTACAAGTGTCTATTTCGGTGATTGAAATAGACACATCCCGTAATTAACCGCATCAGCTCATGCAAATTTTCCATCTATTTTGCACAAAATAACTACTTTTTTTTTTTTTTTTTTTTTAATTTTATACACCCATTTTTACAAAACATCCACATTAGTCTATCTATTCTATGCATCTATTCAATAAAAATATTCATTCTTTTACAATTTTTTATTATTTCCTCACTTACTACCCCCTCTCTCTCACAGACCCAATACTACCAAAAAATACTAAAATATTAAATGCATGAGTTACAGTAACCGTGCATATATGCACGGTTACTATAGCATTTGTGCATTTATGCACAATTTTATACCTACTGATGTAGGTGTTTTTTTGCTCAAAATGTGTAAAATTGACTACTTTTTGTTTTTGCAAGATTTTTCATGAGCTGATGAGATTGCTCTAAAAGCATCCGTATCAGTAGATGCAAAGTCTTGCAAAATGCAAAAAATACTTCATTTTACACATTTTGACAAAAAAAAAAACACCCACATTAGTGGGTGTAAAAATGTGTATATATGCAAGATTATTGTAACTCTTGTATTTAATATATTTTTTTTTTTCTCTCTTCACCTCACTCTCTCTTTTTCTCTCTAGTCTGACTCTCCACCTCATTCGGGCACCCTCTCTTTCCCAACGGTCACAGCAACTCAGTAAAGAAGAAGAAGACAAATATCCAACCACCAACTCAGCACAACCCAAACATCACCACCGCAACCCAAACTCGCCAAAAAACCCATTCCAAATCTAAACCAAAATCAATAAAAACTAAATCCAACAGAAAACCCATATGAAAAATCCAACAGAAACCTACATGAAAAACCCAATGGAAGTCAGTTAGATTTGCCGCCATTGCTACCGCTGCATTTGCCTTGCTGCCATCACCAAATCCAACCCAAATGGACTTAGATTGACATGGGTTTGTGTTGAAGTGAAGTTTTTTTGTTTGTTTATGGAGTTTTCTGTCTTATTAATGGAGTTTTCCAGGGAAGAAAAGGGCGAAAGAAGAAAACTTGATCGATGAAGAAAGATGAGAGAAATAAGAAAAAGAAAGAAAATTCACCATATGAGAGAAAGAGAGAGAGAGAATAGTGTTCAAAAAAGAAATGAGAGAAAGTGGGTTTGATTAGGTTATTGAAATAATAAAAAAAAAATATATAAAATGATTATTTAAAGAAAAGAGTGTGTATAATAGATAAACTGGTGTGGGAGTTTTGGATAGGTGGCTGTATAAAATAGAAAAAGTAGATTCTTATGTTAAAATAGGTAAGAAATTTTGCAAAAATTGATGCAATTTAACTTGTTATAAAAAAGATCTAAAGTAATCATGACTTATGAGTCGTAAAACCCAAATTGTATAGAGATATTATGGGTCGCAAAGCCCAAACCATTAAATAAAGTAATTTTGTTCATACAGGTAAGGGTGTTTGGTAGGTAAGTTCAAACACACTTTTAAGCATTTTAAACACACTTACACACTTTTTTACCCACACGTATATCAAAAACACTCAAATAACATTACTCAAACTCCTCTACCAAACACCCCCCAATCCTTGAAGTGAAGATGATATTAGGCTTACACATGTTTTGCTTGACGATGGAGATGTAAGCATAAAGATTAGCCTATGTAGATAAGGGTCTTTGTATTGCATTAATATTGCTTCTGGTGGTCACTACTTAGTATTTATAAAGAAATATTATATTAAAAATAATCAAACAAACCAATCTCAATCATCATTATTGAGCATTCATATCAGTTTATGTAAAAAATTTTGTATATTTTATAATAAGATTTTACTTTTTCTATTTTACACAACTAATTTTCCCAAACACCTATATCAGACTATCCATCCTACAATATATATTAATAAAATATTCATCCTTCATTTATTTTTTATTATTTTCTCTAATGGTCATACTTTTTGAAGAGAGAGAAATGTGCTATAGTGATGTGTGGGTTAATATAAAAATATAGAATAACAAGTAAATAATAAGATAAAAAAACTATAAAAACTTAACACATTTCTATATTTACTCAATTTTGCAAAATAATTTTTCGCCTTAGTGCAATTGCTCTTACCTATCATAAACCAGAAAAATGGGCCGGGTCGGATAGTTTGTCTGGTAGCACAACCCAATTAGCCTCTCCAAAGCTTAAAATAAAGAGAGAGAGAGAGAGAGAGAGAGAGTTTTGATTTTGAAAGCGATCGAGGAAATAGAGGGTTCAGGAAAGACTGGTCACTTCAGCTCGGTGCTCACTCACTGGTGAGTTATTAATATTATCTCTCTCTCTCTCTCTCTCTCTCTCTCTCACATACACACACACATTTGAAAGCAAAAACAAAAACAAAAATGTGTTTTCTGGAAACAATTTTTTTTTTTTTTTAATTTTCTGTTCCAATAAAAAAAAAAGAAAAAAAAAAGATAGTAACTAGCAGGTGATAGAGTCATATGATTGATTACCCGTTTGGTTTGAATTTTTTTTTTTTTTTTAAATAATTTCGTGACTTCGATATCTGACGTTGTCGTTTTTGTTTTAACGTATGCTTGGTCGCCGAGAAAACAAACCGGTAAAGAAAAAGTTAAATAAAAAAAAAGTTTGAACTGCTATGCCGTGTTTGGCTGCTGGTGAAAGATAAGATTAATGTAATTCTGGGTTGCGTGATTAATTTTGATAGGATCAGTAGAGAATGAAAAAAGCTCATTTGTACAAGCACTGATTCACAAATAACTCAAATACCACAATCATTATGTAGGTACTGGGAAAAAAAGTGTTTTGGTTCTGTTTCTTATTCTTATGTTGTTGAATTTTGATGTTCTTTATTGGTGGTGGTGAAATTGGGGGTGATTTTTGGTACTGGGAAATGGGAATGTGCTCAATTTTTAAGTTAGTAGAAGCTCATGCCTCATGTATGATATAGCTTGTGAAACACGGAATTGATATGCATTTGGATGATGTGGGGATATGATTTTGTTTACTTCTATGTATCATGGGTTTTGATTGGTTGGAGATGTATTGCTCTTTTGTAATATTAATTCCATTTGTTTATATCGGTCGAAAATCCCACTTTGAAGTTCTTTTAGTTTGTTATCTTTTCTTTACTATTAATGTGAGAAAACTGTGAAATATGTAGGTGGAATCCCCAACAACTTAAAATCAAATCTTCACCAGATTTTTTTTTTTTTTTTGAGCTGGTATATGTCTTGTTTATTTATTCCTTATATTAAAAATCTGTGCATTTTCATTCTTCCTCCTGCAACACATGGAGTTTTAGCAGTTAGCAAATTGAATTTCTGCAGGCACTGTGACAGTTTTACTTGATGAATTGGACAAAGGGTTGGCGTTGCCTTGCCAGCACCAATAAAACTGTCAGAAGGAGTGAATCATTGTATCATACCACAAATCAAAATCAAAATGGTGCTTTTACCTCGGAGAAGGTTCGAGTCCTTCAGTACTTGCAATCTCAAAGTGGGACATTTCCAGCAAGATCATTGTTGCAAGATGGTTTGTGGGATACAGCTATAGGTTTTCAAGAAAGGCTGGTCCTGGCGAGAAATCTTGTTTGGAGATTTAAGCTGCCTGGTGGTTTAGAAGGAAATGCCCCTTGGTTGACACACAGAAAGATAGCTGTGTCTCGTAAGTATGGACACAGCATTGAAAATGATAATCACTTGGACAGAGATTTTCTTGTACAGCTTTGGGTTGCAGATAGGAAAATGAAAAATTCTAAAGAAAAAGGAAGGCGGAAATTGGTTAAGTATGAAAAATTTCCTGGTACAGCATATGAAAACCAACATCAATATGGAAGATGGTATTCGGGGGCACCTCTTACAGAACAGGATTTTTTGGACAAGGGTAAACCAGTTTTGAATCAACCACCTCTGAGCCAATCTGAGTCAGCTTTTCTGGAGCCAGAATCTCCAGAGGAGGTGAGTTGGGTTTAGTATTGTTGTCAATTTGTTATTTTTAGAATTAACCTGTAGATCTATGATTTAAGTTGTTTTTCAAAGATTGTTCAGTAGCTCCATCTGTCATTATCTTTAACAAATACATCTGCTTGCTCATTGTGCTTTTGCTGCTATTTTACTATTGTTATTTTTGTGAAAATTGAAATACTGGTTGTGCATGTGTGAAGTAAGAAATTAGGTTAGAGAAATCCCTGTTAGAACAAAGGGAGAAAAAACATGAGAAAGGTTGAGGTTGCCTTGAAGTTATTTCCAAGATCTTAATGTTAAAAGTTAATCTTTTTAACCCACTGTCTGTAACATATGGATAATGTCTCACTTGGTATTTTGTGATTTATTTAGGCCCAGGTTGCACTCCTTCTTGCTAGGTCCAATTTGTTGATTACTAGGGATATAGAGTGGGCAAATCTTATGCTTGGTTTTGAGCAGGTAATCCATTTTCCCTCATTATCTTTTTCTTGTTCATCTTGATGCTGATTTTGGAGCACATGTAGCAACCCATATCTTTTAAATACTGTGTATGATACTTTTAGGATGCCAAAATATTACTCCTTTATTAATTGATTTTTTTTTTTTTTTTTGCCTTTGACTTTAAAATAAAGCACTAGATTGAAGTGTTAATGATAAGAATATTGATATTTTTTAGTAGAGCATCAGATTAACTTCTCTGAGTACAGCTTCTAACTGGGAAATAAAAAAATTATTATTAAAATTATCTGTGCTATGATTTATTTAATTTCATCTTCTGGTTTAAGATCAATATATATTTATATTGTGGTTGATCAACTTATTAACTTGCATATTTGGCTTTTCTTTGATGGTCCCCTAGCGCTTATATAGTTGGCCTTAAGTCTTACATAGGTATGGGTCTGGCAAGATCCACTCATAGCTAACTAAAATTATGGTGTGTTTTTTTTTTTCACATAATTCACAAGACCCTGAGCCAGGTTTAGGGTGTTGGTAGTGTGATGCCAAGAGCCAAATGTTTGATCTGATGGTTGACGAGGTAGTGTTTAATTGGAACCTTTAACTGGCCCTGGTTTCATTTAATGAGTTTTGCAACCACAGTTTGTGGACACAACTTTTATTGTCTGCCCGTATGCTTTGCTATTTGATATTTTCCATTTGGAGTAATTGTTTTAGAGTGTAACTTGATCCTCACTCTAAAATAATTACTCCAAATGGAAAATATTAAGTGTAAATTTTGGTGTTACACCATTAAAAAATATTTTACTGGATCAATATTTTGAAAAATCAACTGTTGCATTCTTAATAGCTGAACCTATCTCCTCTGTCTCTTTTGAGCATTTAATTTCTCATTTTCTTCTTCTTACGTTTATTTTCCTTGTTTAGTTGTATCTTTAGATTCTTTACTCTCAATTCTATTTGGTGGAACTGTAGGAAAACCGGTATGCAATTGTAGATGTGTGCTACCCCCAGTCAGTGAGTAATCAATCTAACTCCTTTCATTCTCCTAAAGTTTTTCCACACACAATTGTCTTTTAAACAAATGGGCTTATTATTTTACCCTTTGAACATTTCCCAATTCCTGATGCTCTGTTGTTTTGCAGCCTGTAGGTTTTATTCGTGAGCAGAGCAATCTCCTTGCCAGACAGGTATTTTCCTGAGACTCTGTTGTTTTGCAGCCTGTAGATTTTACCGCTACACTCTTCATTTTTAAACGTTTTGTTGTGTGCACAATATATATAATACATTTGGTGTCAACTTCTTATTAACTATAATGCTATAATGTGTTAAGATTCTAATGTCATCCTTTAAAATCAACATGAAAATAAAAGAAGTTCAATATTATATCATAATAAAACAGAAAGTGTACATGTTTCATGGAAGATGATTTCCTTGTATTTTTCCATGTCAATCTCATTAAGTGGACTAAGACATTGTTAATTTTATTATCTCAGACTTTTTACTTATTTGAGATGAGATGCCCGATCTCGCATTTGAATTTTGAATTTGGTCTTTAATATTGTTGAGGATTTTATGGAATGTTACTGTGGATTGTTTTACTCCTTGAAGCCTATTAAAAAGAGGCCCTAGCAATAGTTTTGAGCAGTGCAATACTTGGGTTTTCTGTTTTCTCCTTTTATTTCTTATTTTGCAGGCACGTTCTGCATCAGTGATCCACCCACAAACATCATAGAGATCCACCCCCATTTTTTTATGGGTGTTTTCCCTATGTTTATAGGCTTGGCATCTATGCTTTTTAAGACTATAATGCTTTAGTTTTAATTGTGTTGTTTATCAGTTTCACTTTTTTTTTTTTTTTTTTTTTTGGGGGGGGGGGGGGGGGGGGGTGGAATTGTTTGATTTATATTTGGGGCCTTGGCTTGGGTGTTTTGAACTTGGGGTCAGGTTTGAGTTCCTCTAATGGGATGGGCGTACTGTGCATTAACAAGAATGGACCTTTTAGGAAAAGGAAACAAAACAATATCTCTTTATGTTTTCCTGAAATAATAATGTTTTTGGTGACTGATAAAGAAATGTTTTGGAAAGTCAAGTAATGCATCGATAAAGAAAAACAAGATGTGTTACTGCCTAACTCAGATTCATTAGAAATTTTTTTCTTTCATTTCTTGATTGATTGGAGAGAAAAGGTTGGTGGTGGTGGGTCGGTTTGCCTAGTAACAAATGGTAAAGACTGCAGCAGTAGCACTGATAGTCATGCAAGTGCAATAAAGGTGGCAAGAGGCTTGGTGGTTGCAATATAGTGGCGGCATAATAAGTAAAGTTTGTTGAGCTTCTTGTAAGTGGAATTGGAGAAGCTAGTTTTGGTGGTGACTATGGCAGTCAGCGAAGGTCCAGTAGTGACAGAAAAGAGAGTGATGGTGCTGGAGGAGCCTAAGTGAGCAAAAAAAACAACTTTTTTATAACCTGAAAAAGGCCCAGCACAAAAAGGTTCAGCATTTAGAAAAATTTTATGTTTCGCTGTTTTAGATAACTGTAATCAGAATTGTTCACTTTCACCTGACTTGGGACATGGGTAGACAAGTACAGAGAACCCTTTTTTGTGTTAACATGCTGGCACCATTGACACTCCTTTGGCTTTCCTTTAACTGATTCTGGAAATTAATTAAATATGAATAATAGAGTAGAGTACCTATAAATAAAAAATAATAACAGAGTACATGCATGATGTTCTTTAAAGCTATTCTGTGTTTGGGTTTTGGAATACTAGTTTAATTTTCTTGCTTGCTTGTGATATTTGATTTTATCTTTTAGAATCTTTCCTTGTCAATACTTGTTTTCCTTTCTTGCAGTTGCTACGAACAAGGCGCCCTTTTGTTGCATATATAACTGATGGCGTGGGAAATGAGCTCTTTAGGGTGAGATTTCTCTGCGATTTATTATTCTTTTGGAACCATATCAGGCTTTTAGATTCTTATGGTTTGAATAAGTTTCTGGTTACGCTTGAACTTTTTTTATTTTTACCATGTTCAGGTTCGTAGGCCTTTTTGGTGGATTACCAGCTCAATATATGCAGAGATTGATGGTAAGGTATGTCAGCTAGACATTTATGCTGTTTTTTATTGCAACTATACATAGTTTTTGGCATGTTGAAGCCAATCTGACTGTTGCTGATTTCAAAAATCTGCTCCTATCTAGGAAATTGGTGTGGTTCACAGACGATGGCATTTGTGGAGGAGGATATATGACTTGTACCTGGGGTAAATACTATTTTCTGAATTACTTCGCAAATTTCTTTATTCATTTAAGGTTGGTGCCTTTATATTTCATTGCAATTGAAGTTTTGAGCCAGGGGTTTTATTTAAGGTGCTTTCTTTCATTGCAAAAGATACTTAAAGTAGAGATACAAGATTGATGGTTGTGGAATGTGGATCGTCTGGCTCAGGAAATGATTTTAGGTGAATTAGCTTATTAAGTATCTGTTTTGTTGTCCATGAATGGCAGAATTCAGTACATTCCGATATTGTGGGTTGATGATTTTAGTGTATCAATCTTCTAATAACTACAATAACAAGCTATATTTCGTACTTCCTGGACCATTTACCTACAATTGGAATAATATATTTTGGCACTTTTTAGATATCATTGGAGTATTCTATTTTTGGGTAGTTTGACCATGGAATTTCATTGTTTCTGTATTTCCAGAATAAGCGTGTAGTAGCTTGTCTAGAGTGGGAACGTGTTAAAATGCCATTATGAAGAAATTTTGTGATATTTGTACATTTATTTGATCAACATCTTTTAAAATGCCATTTTATAGCTGCCTTGACTTGAGTGAAGCAGTAGTCTTTCAAAACTGTGATGATAACTTGTAGCTACCAAAGCAATGGCTAGTTACTTCTATAGGCAAATATAAGATTAGGAGGAATTTCATCTTCTTCATTTTGGTTCTACAAATATGAACTTTAAAAGAATTTTGACCTAGTTGCTAAACACTCCTGTTGTTCTTGTATTTGTTTTTTTTTTTTTTTTTTTTTTGGAGGGGGAAGTGTGGGGTCCGGGGGAGGAATGGTTGACAAATATTTGACCAATTCTTGATTTTTCTACACTTGTATACTATATGTGCCGTCCTAGTTATGAATGTATAATAGCCACCTGTGTGATTAGTTATTAATTAAAAGAGATTATGGGTATGTATGCACCAACATGCTTCTACAGGGTAAACATGTTCCCTTGTATTATCTCTGTTTCAGTAATGTATTAATGATGTAATCTCACATCTTGAGGTCACATTTTTTTTTTGTTCAGTCAGTTTTTTTATTGGTAATTACACATGTACCCAATGGATCTTAAACTCATGATTCACCCTCCATCTTGCTCTTAAAAGTGGGGGAGGTGCCATTTGAGCTAGATGTCATTGCAGTCTACACTTGTAACTTCTGTTATTGGACTTTGTTTTGTTTCTATCTTATGCCTCCAAGCCTAAGGTCATTTGATTTGTAGGAATAAGCAATTTGCGGTTGTTGAAAACCCTGGCTTCTGGAATTGGACATTTACTTTAAAAGATATTGATGGAAAAGTGCTTGCTGAGATTGATCGTGATTGGAGGGGCTTTGGCTTTGAGGTTGTTTCTTTTCTGCTTTACAAAGATATTATATGAGCTATGTAGTTGATTCTAATGCACAATTTGTTCTCTTCTTTCAAAACTAAGTTTTGGATTTTACTTGATTCATGGTCTAATGCTTAAGTTTTATTCTCTTTTGTGAACCAAGGTTTTGATTAAACTTCATATTCTATTAGTCAACCAATCCGCTATGGACTTGCTGACTCAAAACTTTTTGAATTATATATAGTCTGTACCTATAAGTCCTTGTAGAAGTTTGTATTCATTATTGATGTTTTAGGTTGTAGATATGCCTAGAAAATTATCCAAGATATTAATTGTTAATAAATTTACTGTGTACACCAATATTTATGGTTGCTTCAAGGGAACCTAAGTCTCCAAATTTGATAGAATGTGGACTACTTTGTGAGTCTGGATCTCCACAACACAAATTTTTTCACATAATAAAAGTGCATAAACCTTATTGATTAGTACTTTCTTCTACATGATTGACCAACATTCAAAACTAGGAAATTAGGTACCACTGTAGCACCACAACATTCAAGTCCTAAGAAATAGCAACAGATAATGGAACAAACAACCAACTGGGACTCAACTACTGCCTAATAGCCAGGACTACCCGATCAGCTTAAAGTATAAAAAAAATCTTGGCATTGTCACCAAGCACACTCAAACTCAAACTAACTAATAATGCACGTAACAAAATTCTGATTATCAAATATCTGTGTAACTCATGTCAGTAATTATGAGACAGAAGAATTGGAATGGTATTCCTCAAAACCACTGTTGATAGCACTTTCTTGAAATTGTAGTACAATGGGAGTTTCCTTAATCCTTATGTAGATCACATAGAGCATAATGAGCTGGTTCTGAGGGCAAGAATGATTTGAATTTTGGAAATAATTTTTAAAGAAACAAGTGTTGTTAACATGTACAAGTTTTATGTTTTACCTTAGAAAGCATAGGGCTGTATGTACCCTTTATATGTAGAGTTCTTGATGGCCCTTACTTTTAATTATTCGTTTAAAAATTTTCAATAATTAATTTATCAGCCTTCTATTGTTATTTTGTATGCATTGCCTTACAAAATGAATAATTAACCTTGTTTTGAAACATCTAATCAAGTAATGGTGTAATTAAGGTGTTATACATAATCAAGTAATGGTGTAATTAAGGTGTTACTGATCTTTAAACCAGAGTGGGCTTAGACCATGTTGTTTTCTATCATTGACAGACGTCTATCTAGCCTTCTGGGTTATATTATGTCTTTTGTGAAGGATCATTTGCATTTTTTTTTTTGTTTGAGTTATTAGATTTATTTTGGTTGCCAAAGGAACTAGCTACAGGTATGGAAATTTAATTTTGAACTATAATTTGATGAAATGCAGATCTTTACTGATGCTGGTCAGTATGTGATTCGATTTGGGAGTTCTGATCCTGGCTCCAAGACTGGCCCTGCTACAATGGTACCACATTAGGAAACAAAAAAGGAATTATTTTCTTTTAATGATTTTATTGATTTCTCTAATCTTATATGTGCTTTCTTTGCTGGCAGATACAAGAGTTGGAAGTTGCCCGTCCACTGACTCTGTCAGAGAGAGCTGTAGCTGTTGCTCTTGCAATATCTCTGGATAATGACTATTTCTCAAGACACGGTGGCTGGTAAGCTTGTTCTCAGTGCTAAATTTTTCACAACTGCAATAGAATCTAGGATTCAGATCATATTGATCACCTCAACCAGTACTAATGTTCACACCATTTTCAAAAGTTTGTGGTGTTTCTTTCCTTAAACAGCTATATCTTTTATCTTAAAAATGCAATTTTAATCGCACTTGGATAAGATGGCACTTCCACCCTCCATAATTATGGGGTGGTGGGTGAAGCCATGAATTTAATCACTTTATGTTGGAAGTTTTCTCAGTACTAAAAATGTTAATTTTTAGGCCCTAGTTGCTCATCAACATTGATAGAGAGAGTTGAAATTAGTGCTGATTTTGCCCTTGCTTTTCTTTTGTCATCAGGGCATTACCTTTTGTTGCAGTTGGGGAGTAGTTTTGGTTTGCAATATAGTCCTTAACCTGTGTGGTTATATTCTATGTTTGCAATTTGGGAGGGAAAGCAGTGAGCCAAGCAATAATAGCCCAGAAAGTGGTCTATTGATCTGTTTTCTTGTTTCCTTACCCCACCCTACAATCTGAATTTGTAACTCTTACCCTTTTTTGAGTATGTTTTTACCAAATGACTTTCTTCTATTGCTCCCTTTATATGTGCTTGTTACTGTTGCTGACACCATTATTAATTTGAGATATCAAAATGGCTGTTTATCACTGAGAGAATTTATTATTTGTCAAGACTTGATTCCAACGTTTTACAGTAATTTATGCATATACAGTAATAGGATAATACTCAGGAATTGTAGCATGACCAAATAATGAAAAAGAAGATGTCTATGTTTTGGGTATGAGAAAGTTGGTATTTGGTTAGAAAAGGTGTTTGCCTTCTTTGAGGAATGTGACCATTTCAATTCAATTATTTGTGTTTTTATTCTAGTTTTACTTTATTCAGGTTTCAATAATGTAAAATCGTCGTGTTGTAACGTTAGTTCTATAAAAACTAAAGGAATACTTTTGGATGCTACTTTTTTATTTTATCCACTTTTGGTGCTCTATATATATATATATATATATAATTTTTTTTTTTTTGGTGCTCTATTTAAAAGAAAGAAAAACATGTCCTTGTTTGTATAGGAGTGTACTGTGAAGTGTAAACTGAGTAGTATTTTTTTTTACTGAATCAGCTACTTTTATCTTATTCTTCGGTAGTTTATATATATATATATATATATATATATATATGTATATATATATTTGGATAGGTATTATTTATTGGCTAGTTATCATATTTTTATATTGCAAATTTTAGTTCATCATTATTATTTTTTCAACCAAAAAAAAAAAAAAATAAAACAATTTTCATGTTTTTTTTTTTTTGGTTGTTTCATAATTGTTAAATTGTTAGTATTAACTAAAATTTTCTTTAAAAAAAAAAAAAAAAAAAAACTTGTTAGAAAGTATTTAGTATAAAATGATACTACCGGTATCAAATTTCAATATGACTGTTTATTAAAAAAAATAAATAAATAAAGATACCAATATATAACTACCATACTAACAAATAAAAGACATGTATTAGTGGGTAGTTAGTTTTACACACATATTTATACTACTATATAAAGAATTTCTCCTGTTTAAATTCTTCATTTTTATAGTTCTAAAATATTCTTATACTATTCACTTACAAGTTTTCAACTAACAAAAATAAATATGTAAAATAAAATTATTTTACTTTAATAACCTACAAACCCACTTACACTTTGCTAGTTTACATCCCAATAATATCTTCTGTCATTCTTCTTCGAATTACACAAATTCAGTCTCATCCTCTTCTTTCTTCTTCTTCTATTTCTAGATTTGGGTTCTAAACAATTCAGCATAATTTACAAAATTCAAATGGCTGTTCAATCTCTATCTTCTGCATCTCTAATCTAAATTGCAAGTTATTCTTTCTTTTCTTTTATTTTCTTTTCTTCATCATTGACTATTGTTTGAGTTCTTACCTTTCATGGCTACCAATGATTTAGAATTTGAGGTGTACTTACCTGTGGGTGAATTAGATTTTTATAGGGATTCAGTATTTGACTATTGCTATTACCGGTGATTGACTTTAATATCACGTGCCTCAAAATCTTTTTTTTTTCCCTCATATTTTCCTTCTTCTTTTTTGTTCCTTTGCACCAACATGTATTTGTTTTTCTTTTCTTTTCTTTTTTTCCTTATCTTTTCCTTCTTTTTTGTGTGTGTGGATATTTTCAAACTTTTTAGTTTTAAGTTTTAACTCACACAAACTCTTTTTTTTTTGAAGTTGTCTATACGTATAATTAAGCCCAAAAGGAATCACTCTGGCATAAAACTCTATTTGAGTGTTTGTTGTATACCTTTGTCATTTGCATCTATGTGTATCAGTTTTTTTTTTTTTTTTTTGCTTATCATTTCCTTTTGTGTGTGGATATTTTCAAACTTTTCATTTAAACACAAACTCTTTTTAAAGATTTGAATCTGAGAAGTTTATCAATAACGAATTGATGTTCATCACTTTGTTTTAAATTCAATTATTTTTGTTTGAGATTTAAAAAAAAAAAAAAATTGTGATTTTCAGAGGATAATTTTTTTTTCTTTCTTTTCTTTAAAGTAACCCAACATACTTCCCTAAAAAAAAAAAAAAAGTAACCGAGCAACTAAGAGTATTTGAGTTTAAAAAAAAAAAAAAAACAAAAAAAAAAAACAAAACAAAACAAAATAGAAAAGAAATGAAGGACCAAGAAGTAATCGAATTCAAATAGAATATATATTTATCTACGTGTATCAAATTTCTTTCTTTCTTTTTTTGTTTATCTTTTCCTTTTGGTGTGGATATTTTCAAACTTTTCACTCAAACACAACTTCTTTTTAAAGGATTTGAATCTGAGAAGTTTATTGTGGAGACATTTTTTGCTTCAAGGCTAAGGGTCAGACTATGTTGAAACCTAGGCAAATTTGTTGTCCCACATAAGAAAGAAATGCTTCCTCTTCATGCCATATAAGGGATGACCAAGTGGATAAAGAATACCACTAATTTGGTTAATTTCAAATTGAAACAAAAGTGCTTTCTAGTTATAAAAGTTTTAAAAGAAAGAACAAAATTTTTTCTAAATGTAGCAAAAGAAACAAAAAAATGGGTCATCAAAGTCATTATATTTCTAAAAAAAAGAAAAGAAAAGAATTCTCAAAAATAAATCTATTATTATTATTTGGATTGAAAAAAAAAAATAGAAATATATGAATTGAGTGAAACTCAAAAAGAAAAAAAAAAAATCAACAATTCATAATCAAATGAGTTATGAATCATCCATTAAAATTCGATATATGGATTGGGAAACTTATTCATTGACAAAAAAAAAAGATGAAACATCCGATGAATAGAACAAACACAATCATAAATAAAATAAAAACAATTAAAAAAGACAAGAGAAGAAGATTTAAAACTCCAGAGAGAAATATTAACTCTAACAAAATAAGTTAACCAAACTGGTGGTACTCTCCTTTTAATGTGGGGACATTTTTTGTTTCAAGGCCAAGAATTAGACCATGTTGGAACCTAGGCAAATTTGTTGTCTCACATGGGGAAAAAATGCTTCCTATTAATTCCATATAAGGGATGACCAAGTAAATGAAAAGTACTACTAATTTGGTTCCTTTTAATGTGGGGACATTTTTTACTTCAAGGCCAAGGGTTAGACCATGTTAGAACCTAGGCAAATTTGTTGCCCCACATGGGAAAGAAATGCTTCCTCTTCATGTCATATAAGGGATGACAACAAATTTGCCTAGGTTCCAACATGATTTAACCCTTAGTCTTGAAGCAAAAAATGTCCCCACATTTATCAATAACGAATTGATGTTTATCACTTTGTTTAAATTCAATTATTTTTGTTTGAGATTTAAAAAATCATGATTTTGAGAGGAGATTTTTTTTGACATTTTTTTTTTCTTTTCTTTAAAGTAACCCAACATACTTCCCTAAATGGATCCCAAAAAAAGAAAAAAAAAAGTACTTCCCAAAAAAAAAAGATTAAAAAAAAAAAAGAATAACTGAGCAATTAAGAGTATTTGAGTTAAAAAACAAAACAAAATAAAATAAAAAAGTAAAAAAAGGAAGGACCAAGAAGTAATGGAATTCAAATAAAGAATATACTTTTCAAATAGGGAAGAAGAGATTTAGAAGAAAAAAAAAGTGAGAATTGAAATTTTAAAGAAACAGCAATTTTTAAAAGATAGCAACTTTTTAAAAATAAAGGGAGAGATAAAAGAGGTTAAAATTTAGGATTTGATGAAAAAAAAGAATAGTTTAGTTTTATGTGGGAGTTAAAAATATATTTTTACTCAATTATCTTCAAGTTTTGTTTGTGTTTGAATTCCTATATAAAAATAAAAAGGGAAAACTTTTGAAAATGCATTAGTGGGAGTTTGTGTTTGAAATGTTATTAAAAACAAGACAAAGTTTAAGTATAAAATTAGATGTAATCTAATACTATAATTATACTCAATAAAATAAACACTATCCTCTTTGAGGCTTTTCTATTTTTTTGAAAAGTTAATAATTTGCATTCATTATAATTTGAAATTACTATATTTTCTAATTACAAAAAAATTTGGGGAGTGATGAGTATTATAAGTTTATAGGTGAAATAATTTTTCATCACACTTCTAAGTTTTTTTTGTGATTGAAAAATATAGTAATCTAAAATTATAATAGATGCAAATTATTAAAATTTTTTTTTCAAAAAAAGTTAATAATTTATTGATTTTTAATACAGAGTATTATTTAAGAGGAGTGCTACCCTCACAACATTTTTAGAGCAAATTAGGGGTGGTTAGTTGTTATTATTTCAAATTTAAACTTATCACTGAAATTACTTTTCTATTCCACTATTAATAACTTGTCACATAAAATTTGTTATGAAAATATTGTGGCCATAATATTTATCTTTATTTAATAAAAAATATATATATTATTCTTCGTACGAGGGCCACACTCATTCACGAAATAATACAACTTGCAACGTCACGTTTCACGAAGGAGAAAAGTCGCGTACCATTTTGTGTTTTTTTTCATAAAATGCGACATATCGTGTACCTATTTTACCGGGAAAGTTATTAAATAGACTAATAGAGACAGAGATAGAACCAAAATGATCACGCTTTAAAGAAGCACACCACACCAAATTATTAGAAAAAACAAGAAAGGGTACAAAGAAGTAACTGGAGTTTCAGAAGAGGAAAGAGATAAGGCAGTGAGGCAGAGTACTAAACTGTTCTCTCTTCAATAGGGAGCGACGAGGAGAGATCGAGAGAGGAATATATTCAAAAAGCACTTCAAAAAGTATGTTTACTATTTTCCATATCTATTCTTTCATTCATTGACATCATATTTTCTTTAACTTTTTCTTTGTTTTTCAAAAACCAGTTTTATGTTCTAATTTTTTGAAGTTAACTATCTTTTTTTTTTTTTTTTTTGCTTATAATTTTTTGTTAATTAAGTTGCATATAAGAGAAAATCAAACTGCATTGCACGATAAGAGAGGCCTTTCTTTTTTCTTTTTTCTTTTTTTTTTTTTTTATAGTAAAGAAGGGCCTTTTAGAAGAGAGAACAAAAATAAAATGATTGTCAAGAAAGTAAACATGTTTTATCGGAAATGAGAGAGAGAGAGAGAGAGAGAATAGTTTTATGATAGTTGAGGCTGGTAACAAATTAAAATTTTTAATTTTCAAAATACTAAATTAATCCCTAAAGATTAAAAAATAAAAGATAAAAATATTATAATTTTAAAATGTAAAAATTAAACTTCAACTCATATAAGGGAAATAACATTGTGTTTTAAACTTTTCTAATAGTATATACTAAGTGTTTGATTTGTACTTAATTACCTTTGAAACTATACCGTTCAATTTGTTACTTTTTGAAAGTTTAGGGTTTAGTTTGTTACACCTTTTAAAATGTAATTTTTTCCAAACTATTTTTTATTTAAATCAAACACACTTTCTAGCTTAAGATAAAAAAGTCTTTTTTGAGTGAAAAATAAGAAAAATATATTAAAAAAGTGTTTTAAAAATAAAAACATACCACTAAAAAAACCCAACAGAACATACCTTAAAGTGTTGAATGCCTTGAAATGAACAGATGTGAATTGAATAAAGATTAATTCTCTTTTTTTTTTTTTTTTAATTTAATAATGACAAAGTTTTCTTTATTCTTTTTATTGTATATGAATTTTGATAAATTTATTGTTGGATTATATATATTTTTTTTTATGTATTTTATGTTTGTAAAATTTTTAGAAAATTAAAGATTAATAGTTATGTTATTTGCAGATGATTAAATATTAATTTTTTTTTTAATTTTTATTATATAAAATTATGTATAAAAAATAAATTTATGAATCAAATATTAAATAACATTTTATTGAAATAAAATTTATTATATAGGTTAAGAACTAAAAGATTATACAATCTAATAGTTAAATTTCAAAATATATAATAAAGTTGATTTCTTTAATGATTATTGGCGGCTTAGAGACAACTTTTATCCATTTAGTAAGGACAAAGTTTTAGTTGAGGGGAGCAAGTTATATGAGCAAGTTATATCAGTGAACTTCAAGCTCTTAACTTGCTTTTAAGGTGTATTAAGGAGAACTTTAGGTGCTATTTGGATTTGTTATTTTTTATTACTACTAATTTAAAATTAGTAGGTCCCATAATAGAAGGGTGCGTTTGAATTTGTTTTTAGTTTTTATTTTTATCACTTAATTTTTTTAATTTTTAAATAACGAGTTAGCAATATTAAAAATACATTTCGGGTGTTTTCACGTATAGAAATTGAGTTTTTATGATATTTTGGTAAATAAACACATATTACTAGCATTAGAGGGAAGTCACATCAGGCATAGAACAATCACTTCATCATGCTCAGAACAATCACTCCAACGGCTCTCTTCCTCTCAGAGCACACACACCCCACACAAAGAGCTTCAGCGCGTCGGCCACAGACAGCCTGGCAGATGGTACTCCAGGGGAGGTCAGTGGGGCCTGTATTTTGGGGTTTTTGTAATTGAAAACCATGATCGGGTTAAGGTGCCAAAAAAAGTAGGTGATTTTGGGGATATTTTGAGTGATAAAAAATAAGTAATGGAGTAATAAGTGAGGAGTGATAAGTGGGGAGTTATAGATTTTTTGGATTTAAACATTTGCTTTTTTTTTTTAATTTTTTATATAGAATATTATTTTTATATATTAAGAGGATTAAAAAAATTAGTTATTTTTATCCTTATTCCTAAAACATAAAAATGAGGTTAAAATTGTAAACCGACAAAAATTAAAAACAAAAGCAAGGCTAAAAAACACACTTTTTTTTTTTTTTTATAAGACTAAAAAAAAACACACTTGACAAAAGGGGAGAAATATATAATATATAAATAATTTTTTAATTAAAAGATCAAGATAAGTCTGACACAAGTTATAGCAAAATCTGAAGGTTCATTAGGGGCTTACAAAAAGAGGAAAAAAAAAATAATAGAGTAAATTTTGTGCCATGTAAAGTGGAATAATATTATTTATACAGTAAATTGTGGTTAATAGAAGAGTGCTCCGGGCCTATAGATACTTTTTCACCCATTATAACTCACTGTACGAGTGAGTTGTGGTCAAAATCATGCCACTTTACGTGGCTCCAGAATTTTTCAAATTAATATAAGCAAGGAATGGTCAAATGAGTTTTAGTAGACTATAGAGTAGACTTTTACCACCGAAAAAAAAGACTATAGAGTAGACTGTAGAGAGTAGAGTAGTAGGTTTCAATTAATATTTGAATGACTTTTGATATCGCTATCGAGCATCGACAATGCTTTCTGCAGACTCTGAACACAGTTCACAGCCTTTTCAGTGTTCATCTTTGCGTGACTCCCAAACCAAACCAAAACAAACAAGGAGAATCTTAACCTATACCTATGTGATAAACTGACATAGCGTTGTAAAAAAAAAAATATATTTTGATGATTTTATGTGATAATAATAAAAAGTTAGTTGTAATTTTCATGAATTACAACTTCTTTTGATGCTATCAATACTGTTTAGAATTAGAGTTCCCATTTGGCCATTGAGCCATTTCTTATGAGTGCTTTTATTATCTTATTAGTTATTTCGTAGATTTCTTTTTATAATCATCTGGTCTATATACTCTATATAGCATGTATAGAGATTTCTTTTTGTGATTGTTATATGTTTGATATCTTTTGCTTAAGATGTTAATTTTTTTTCTGGGTAATTAATATTCTATTAAACATGCTTCTTTTTTTTGTACCTGTTTGATATCTTTTTTTTTCTTTGTGATTGATATGTTTGATGTCTATCCACTCATGTTTTGGTCTGTGAAGTAACAAGTTGTTTCTTTTTATATGCATAAACATGTTTGTGTTTTTTGTTTGTTTGTTTTTTTTTTTTTTTTTTAATATTAATTCTTCTAAATGGATATGATTCTTGTAATCTTTGCCGGATATTTTTTATTTTTAAATTAATTCATGAAGGTTTATCATTTATGGGCTCGCAATGAGAGGGGGGAAAAAAGTCTATTGGCACCACCAAAAAAAAAAAAAAAAAATTTACCGACAATTTGTCATTGAGAGATTGAAAAAGTATTGTTCCTGTGAAATGACACTTGGCGTGAAAAACTAAAATCCCATTTTATTTTAAATAAAATCATATTTATTTCAATTTATATATTTACTCATCAAAACATTTCACGTTAAATTATTTATTTTATATTACATTTTATTAAAATATTAAATTTTTTTTTAATTGTTTCTCTTTTTTTACATATAATAATCATCTATCCATTTTTTTTTTTAATTTATTTTCAAGATACGTAAAACAGAATAAACAATTAAACATAAAATAAATAGTATTAGTATAAATTTACACAATTACTGTAACTAATTTATAAATTTATGCAATTATATATGAACTTATATAAGTCATTTTAGTAAAAACTGTGTAAATTCTACACATTTTTCCCTTTACGCGAACGGAATTGCTCTTCAAGGAAACTTCTTAACTCAATTATTGTGACTATACATTACTTAAAGAATAATAAGTACAACTCTGGTTTAGGTATGATGTGAATTAAGACAATTAATTAAGAATTTTAACCAATTACTTTTAAAAAAAAAGTTACCACCAAAATTACCGAGTTAAATTATCAATAATACATGAGAACACAAAAATTTAGGTGAGTAGATAAATAAGTGATGTAATTGTGAGTTGACACAAAAAATTATCAACTCAACTATTGTGACTATATATTACTCAAACAAGTTCATCCAAAAAAAAATACTCAAACAATAGTAAGCACAAATTTAAGTACGATGTCAATTAAGAAAATCAATCACTAAAAAATTATTATCACCAAAATCATCAAGCTAAAATATCAACTGTGTACAAAAACACATAAATTTATGTGGAAACATTTTTAAAAGAAAACCATGAAACAAACTTCAAATAAATCCACTATTATAAAATCTATTACAACTTATTTTCAAGTTTATTCTTAACTTGAGATTTACACCAAATACAACAATATATTTTCTTTAGAAATTAACTTAAATTCACTGGAGATTTTCGCTCACTTTGAATACAATCCGAAATTTGTCTTTCACCTTATATGTTTCAATGTTAAAAAGAAAAAAATTCATTACTTTTCTTTGCTCTCACATATTGTAACTTTGCTCCTTTTTTTTTTTTTTCTTCTTTTTCTCCCACTAGCAAACACACCTCCCCAAAAAAAGTCCCTTAAACATATATCCAAGTTTGTAATTTGCTGATTTGTACCACTAAATGATGGACACATTCTACCTATTACATTTGGCCACTCACAAATGTACAAATTAACCAAATGAGTACAAAAATAAGTATGTGTAATTATTACTATTACTTTTGAAGAAAAGCAAAAGTGAGAATGGTTGAATTAACTTCTAGTAGAGAAGTAGAATTAACCTAAAATATCACGTAACCTACTTTTAGTAAGGAGAATTGTCCAAGCTCATACCAAGAGCTATCATATGACGTGGGCTGGACTTTTAAGGTGCCTTGAACCCAAACAACACGCTGATATATGCTTTAATCTGAAAAAGACAAATGTTTTGGGTTAAATGGGAACTGGGTGAGTACAGACTAGAGAGCTAGAGTGGAGTAGAAAGCATTCACTTCCATTTCCCTGACACGCAAACTGAAACAATGCTCTCTGCTCTTAAGTCTTTCCACTTTCAGTAGTGACCATCTTTGCATGCATGACTCCAAATTTTCACCAAAACAATGCGCGTTTTTTCTGAGATTCATAGTATTTCAAGTCTTTGCTTGTTGTTTCTTCACCATCCTCTACCTATTCAACTTATTTTAGGTTTCTGAAGTACCAAGTAAAGTAAGTGTACCCATTTGGTAATTGAGCGACTTTCTTGCAAGTGCTTTTTGTCCTATTACAAGTGATTTCTTTCTGTGTTTCTATGTTATTTGTTTGAGTTGTTTCTTGTTATCATCTGGGCTACATAGAGATTTTGTTTTTGTGATTATACTATGTTTCATGTCTTTTGCTTTTAAAAATATTATATTTTCTTTTTTTGAAGGAAAAAATACATTAATTTTTCTGGGTAATCTTCGCTTAAAAACATGATTTACCTGTTTCATGTCTTTCCTTGTAATATGTGTTGATGTTAAGTGCTTATTATCCTATTACGTAAAGTTCTTTCTGTGTTTCAATTTTAATTGTTTCTTATTATCATCAGGACTACATAGAGATTTTCTTTTTGTGATTGTAATATGTTTGATGTTTTTGGCTTTTAAGATATTACCTTTTTCTGGGTAATCTTCTATTAAAAACATGCTTTACCTGTTTGATGCCTTTCATTTTTCGATTGTAATATGTTTGATGTATAGATTAGTTACTCTTGCTTTGTGGAATTTGTTAAAAATTGTCCCAAATCCCTAATTTGATCCGGTTTGGATTTTCTTAGTATGAATGAAATGTCTATTCCTTGGTAAACAAGTAATGGTACTCCTTGTCTACGGATGTAGGTTTTGATATCTACTTGTAATGGCCCAAAGGTCTTTCACATGTGGAGGAACTTCTGATTAATTTCAGTTCTAAAGTGATTTTGAAACTTGTGAGTACTTTTTTGGGTTTGCAAACACTTTGTGAATTCATGCCTTGCTACTCACAGATGTAGTCTATTGCTAAACCATGTCAATTCTTAGTGTTCTATCTTATGCGCGGTTGTGTTTATTTTTAAATTCTTATATCTTATTATTATTATTATTCAAGATCTTTCAATAGCCATAATATTTTTCACAATCAATCAAATTGCTATCATAGCTTTTGCATTTACAACACGTTTAATGTCTATTCACTCATGTTTTGCTTTGTGGGGTAGCAAGTTCTCTTAGTTTATAATGCACAAACATGTTTGTGTTTCTCTTTAAATTATTATTATTTTTAATATGGATATGGATGTTGTTATCTTTGTCTGATATACGGTTCTGCTTCTATATAGGTGTTCCTATAAATCCTTTGAAAAATCAAATTATAACGCGTGATGGGTTTGTTTAATCCACCTATGCCTACAAAACAACGAGGTTTTGGATCTTTCTCCAACTCTAGCAGAGCATGTGGTGCGTTTGTGCGTCAGAGTGTTCCAAGTGAAGCTAAAGATAGTAATGCCACTGTAATGCGTGGTAAAAGTGCTTCTAAATTCAATAAGCCTAATGCTCCTAATAGCAGTGCTAAGGATATGCACAAAGTGCCAAGCTTTGGTCGATCAATTTCTGCTTCTTCTAATGTCAGTGTTTTAGGTAAGAAGAGGAAGCCCATGGAAGAATGCAAGCCATTGGTTTCAGAAGAGAAATGTGATGGAACTTCCAAAAGAACTAGCATGAGCTATACGTACAAACAAAATGAGGATGTTGTGAATCAAAAGCTTAGAGTTTGGTCCAAGTATTTCAAACCTATTGTTAGTCCTCGAAAGAAAGTGGAGGCAGCTTTGAATCTATTTAGAGAGTTGTTGAGCAAGCGCATGAGAGAAATGAAAGCAGAGCCAGACTTCAAAAGTGGGGCAACCAGGGCTGCTTATATGGAAGTGGCAAGGGATCTTCAATGGGAACGAAAATGGGTTAACATAGACAAACGGATCGGACCTGTTCCTGGAATTGAAGTTGGTGACAAGTTTGAGTGTGCAACTGAACTGAATGTTATTGGTCTTCATCGTCAATTTCAGCGCGGTATTGATTACGTGATGAAGGGTAAACAAAAATTGGCCACGAGTATTCTTGCTTCCGGTCGTTATGCCAATTACATGAGATCACCTGAGGTATTGGTTTATATAGGTCAAGGTGGGAATCCAAGGGCTGGAAAAAGTGAACCAAAAGATCAGAAGCTTGAGCGTGGAAACCTTGCTTTGAAGAATAGTTTGGAAGCCGGAACGCCTGTAAGGGTAATTCGAGGCTTTGAAGGTTCTAAGGCTTCAAAAACCATGATATACATCTATGATGGCTTGTATGTTGTGGATAAATTTACACAAGGAAGAGGAGAATTTGGCAAGCTTGTATTCAAGTTCGAGTTGATAAGGATTCCAGGGCAACCAAAGCTTACTATATAGGAGATAAATGTGGAAATGTCTTCTAGTTTTGCAATGCTAACTGCTAAGTAGAAGTTTTCTGTTATGTTTTTGTTTTTGTTTTGCTTTCAAATCAGTAGGGATTTCTCTGTTTTGTAAACTAAGCTTTATTTAATTGAAGTGATTTCTGCAAGTGTCTGATAAATACTGTTGTAATTGTCTAGATATCATGGGTGGTTTGAAGAAATTATAAAGGGTTATCTTAGAAATTTTGAGGAAAAAAATACAAAGCAATTAAGATTTCTCCGTTCAAAGTAATTAATTAAACCAAAGACATTCTGCCAGGACAACAGTTTTAAGAAGTATTGGCTAGCGTTTGGTTGTATCTATGTTATGACCGGAGATGATATGCTAGATAAATTATTATTTGAATTAGAAGTAATTTTTTTTTTTTTTTTTTTGTGAGAAGAAAAAACAAATTAGAAGTATTTAAATTCAGGTGTAGTGATAGATTTTTATCTGTATTAGGTAGCAGTCGATTAGTATTATTATTTATTTGTGTTCAAATTAATTTCTATTTTTTAGGATATGAATTAAGATTGATTCCTATGTTTTAGAATTTGTTGTTGAGATTATCTCATCCTTAATTATTGTGCGGGCGTGTTTGTTTCTAAAAAAAAAACAATTATTTATATAGTTTCTCAACAAAAAAAGAAAAAACTATATATACATTAAATGCATTATTGAGAATTAAATATAAAATTAATGGAAATGTCTATTTTCTCCTTCAAGTTCAGAAAATTGGTTATCATTTTTTTGGTTGAAATAATAAAGACAGAAGACTCACTATCTTTTATATTCAGCAAATTATTCTGGTTCAGGACAGTCCATTGGTGGCAAGTGATGGTGGTAATTGTATTATTGCTGACCGCTCAGCCACCACCACCATTTTACTGCCGCCAATCACCTTTTCATTGAGAATTTTATGTGTAAATCAAAAATTAAAAAGTTCTATTTTCAACCAAAACGACGGAAAACAAATAATTTTTTTCCCAAAATCATTTTGCATTTCTTTTTTGAATGTTCTACTTATTACCTGAACTCTTCCCCTCCCTTCAAACCCTTAGTAACAAGGGAGTTGCCATTAATTAAATCATTTGGGTAGTCAGGGAAATCATTTCACATTTACACCGAAACAAATGGAGACGAATATGTTTGTGTTATTTATAAAAAGGTGCCTCACTCGTGAAAATGAAATCATGTATTTCTTAACTTTGTAAAAGTTGTTCTTTTTCGGCATTATTGAACATTTTGGTACCGAAGACTAATTATTATTCAATTAGCATTCCCTCTCACCGAAACTTGCATTTATGTCAAATTATATGTATAAATTTCCATGTGTTAACAAGGTGAATGCATTTATTTCTATGGATTTTTATTATTTATTTTTTTCAGATAAGTAGACAATGGAGGGGGAGGTAGAGGTGGTTTAAATGTACTAATTGATGATGTTACGAAATTATCAACTTAAAATTGTCCATGTGGTTCGTTTGCAGAAGGAAAGAGATAAGCCAACAAGTTGCCTCGTCCATCTTTTAGGACGAGGCAAGTAAGGTCTCGTCCGTCACAAGTGACGGACGAGGAAAGCCTGATCATGCCATGGCTCGTCCATCCATAGTTAAGGACGGACGAGCCAGGCCTCTGCCTTAACCAAAAAGAATGGAAACCTCCGTTGCGTGAAAAAAGGCATCGGTTCACACGAAACGACGTCTAAGGAAGTTATGGGAGTTACCTCCGATATTGGTGAACGCCTCGACAATAGGAACGGTTATCAAAGTCAATAACCGTTCCATACACTATATAAGCGTGATCCTGTGTAAAGGTAAAGGGGATTATTTTTCTGACTCTGAGGACTTCTTTTTCACTTAGAGAAAGGAGAACACACTTGGATATTTTTCCTCTCCATTCAAACTTTCTAACTTCATCATCGGAGGGTTAAAGGCCGGTCTTCACCGGTCTTCACTCTGATTGTTTTCGGTTTTACAGGACTCAATTCCCAGGATTGTCGTAGTCTGAAGATTTTCAACCCACTGATCTTTGAGAGTTATCAGTTGGCGCCGTTTGTGGGGAAGAAAGCAAACATCTTTGTTTTCGCTTTTGAACTTGTTCAGTTCTGCGAGTCTTTTCTCACACCAAAGGGCTTGAAATGGTTCGGACTAGGTCAAGGGCAACTAGCCCGGGTCCTCAACATAGTAGGGATGCATCTAGTAATCCCCATCGCGATCGACAATCTGCACCTAATATGCAGGCCTCGTCTGTTCAGCACATGCATTCGATGGCGGCTGCGATGGCGGAGTTAACTCGCCAAAATCAGGAGTTGCGGAGAGAAGTTAACTTAAGAAGGCAGGCACATCAAGAGCAGGATGAAGAAGGGCAAACCCAAGACCAAGAGGGCAGGGAGAATTTTCAGCGTGGGAGCCCATCAAGGGATACCACTTCACGAAGGGCGTCTGACTTGAAGAGAGAGATGGATCAGATGAAGAAGGCTATGGACGAAATGAAGGAAAATATGAGGAGGGCAAACCCAGTGGAAGATTTGGTCCATAGAACCGATTCTCCTTTTACGGCCTCCATCAATAGCCATCCCCTACCACCGAAGTTCAAAATGCCTTCTTTGGATTCATACGATGGGAATCGGGATCCTTTTGATCACATTGCTACCTTCAAGACCACTATGCATCTACAAGGTGTCCCAGACGAAATAATGTGCAGAGCCTTTCCTACCACCCTCAAGGGTCCGACTAGAGTATGGTTCAGCAAGTTACCCCCGAATTCAGTGAGTTCTTTTGGAGAATTAAGCAAGTTGTTTGTTAATAACTTTATTGGGGGTCAACGTCACAGACGATCCACTTCCAGTTTGCTAACGATAGAACAGGGGGAGAACGAAAGCCTGCGTTCCTTCATCACGCGCTTCAATAGGGAAGCCCTGACTGTAGACGAGGTAGATGATAAACTACTGTTGGCAGCCTTTCATAACGGAGTTAATTCAGATTTGTTTATACATAAGCTGTATGAGAAGGAACCTCAGTCTATGGCTGAACTCGTCCATTCAGCCCAAAATTTCATGAATGCAGAAGATGCTATTATAGCTAAGAAAAGGAAGAGAGCTGAGAGGGTTGAGTCAAATCCTTCTCGTCCGTCTGACCAGGGTCCTCGTCCAAAGAAGGGACGAACGGAGGATAAGAAAGATCGAGAGAAGAGGGTAGGTCCATCAGCAAGGAATCAACACTACACTCCTTTAAGCATGCCACTCGAACAAGTCCTCATGCAGATCAAAGACGAGCCTTCCTTAAAGTGGCCAGAAAAGATGAAGGGAGATCCCAATAAGCGCAATAGAAATAAGTATTGTCGTTTCCATAGAGATCATGGGCATGACACAGACGAGTGTTTCGATCTGAAGCAGCAGATTGAGAATCTCATCAGGCAAGGGAAGTTAAAAAATTTCCTAGGACGAGATCACAGGGACGAGAAACTGAAGGCCAAAGTAGAAGAACCGTCACGACCACCGCTGGGAGAAATAAGAATCATTTTGGGGGGAAGTTCTGCAGGGCAGTCGTCCAAGTCAAAGAAAGCCTACCTGAAAGCAGTGCATAACGTTCAGCTCTCTGGACGATCGCCAAGTACAGGAACCATGGACGAGCAAGCAATCACCTTCACGGACGAGGATGCAAAGAGAGTCCATCACCCCCATGATGATGCTATTGTCATCACTCTCCTTATTGCAGACTACAAGACTAGGAGGGTGTTGATTGATAATGGAAGTTCTGCTGATATCCTGTATTTTCCAGCCTTTCAGCAGATGAGACTGGGACGAGATTTGCTTCGTCCAACAAGCTCCCCCCTAGTTGGTTTTGGTGGAATGAAGGTGCAGCCTGTAGGTAGTATTTCATTACCAGTGACAGTAGGGGCGTATCCGCGGCAAGTAACCATGGAAGTAAGTTTCCTCGTGGTTGATTGTTCGTCGTCCTACAATGCAATAATTGGGAGGCCAACTTTGAACAGATGGAAGGCGGTTACATCTACTTATCATTTGTCAGTTAAGTTCCCAACGGAACATGGGGTAGGCCAAGTACAGGGAGACCAGTTAGTAGCAAGAGAGTGCTATCTAGCCATGCTGGCCGCAGACGAGCAAATTCACGCAATGTCTATTGAAGAAAGGAGAGTGACGGCAGAACCTATTGAAGCATTGGAAAATATCCCTTTAGATGATAATGATCCTGAGAGGTGTACCAGGGTTGGAGCAGATTTGGAAACAACGATCAAGAAAGATCTCATCTGTTTTTTGAAAAGGAATAAAGATGTATTTGCTTGGAGTCATGAAGATATGCCAGGCATAGATCCCAGTGTTATTACCCACCGTCTGAGTATATGTCCCACCTCCAAGCCAGTGCGGCAGAAGAAAAGGGTGTTTGCCCCAGAGAGAGATAATGCCGTCAAGGAAGAAGTTCAGAAGCTAATTATGGCGAAGTCCATTCGAGAGGTATACTATCCTGAGTGGCTGGCCAATGTGGTAATGGTCAAAAAGGCGAATGGAAAGTGGAGGATGTGTGTTGATTTCACAGACCTGAACAAGGCCTGCTCAAAGGATAGTTACCCGCTACCACGAATTGATCAGTTGGTAGATTCTACCGCTGGCCATAAGTTGCTCAGTTTCCTCGACGCATTCTCTGGTTACAATCAAATTAGGATGGAAGAGGCTGACCAGGAAAAGACGTCCTTTATTACCAGTCAGGGACTTTACTGTTATAAAGTAATGCCATTTGGCCTAAAGAATGCTGGGGCGACATACCAACGCCTGGTCAACCACATGTTCCGTCCACAGATTGGGAGGAATATGGAAGTATACATAGATGATATGTTGGTAAAAACTCAAGACGAGAAGGGACACTTGGTCGATCTGCAGGAAACATTTGACACGTTGAGGCAATATCATATGAAGTTAAATCCTAGCAAGTGTGCTTTTGGAGTATCGTCAGGGAAGTTCTTAGGGTTTATGGTTTCCTATAGAGGAATTGAAGCAAACCCTGACAAAATTCAAGCAATATTGGATATGAAGCCCCCTAGCAATGTGAAAGAAGTACAGTCCCTCACCGGACGAGTTGCCGCCCTTAACAGGTTTGTCTCTAAAGCTACAGACAAATGTTTGCCATTTTTTAAGGTTCTCAAAAAAGCCTTTGAATGGACCAACGAATGTCAAAAAGCTTTTGAAGATTTGAAGAAGTATCTCAGCAAAGCCCCGTTATTGAGCTCGTCTGTGTCCGGAGAAGAGTTGTACTTATACTTGGCCGTCACCTCACATGCCGTAAGTTCAGCACTGGTGAGAGAAGAAAATAAGGTGCAGAGACCTGTGTATTATACTAGTAAAGCATTGAGGGGAGCAGAGGGACGATACTCGCAAATGGAGAAACTAGCTTTTGCGTTGGTAACGGCTTCTAGGAAGCTGAGGCATTATTTTCAAGCTCATATTATCAACGTCATGACAGACCACCCATTAAAGAAGGCCATGAACAAGGTAGAGGCTGCGGGACGTTTGATTCAGTGGGCCGTAGAACTCAGTGAATTTGACATCAAGTACCAACCAAGACATGCCATAAAAGCCCAAGCCCTGGCAGATTTCATTGCAGAGTTTACTTCGAGTTATGATGAGGTGGTTGAAAAAGAAAGTGTTAAGTGGGTAGTTCATGTGGACGGTTCGTCTACGCAGTACGCAGGAGGAGTAGGCGTAGTCTTGCAATCTCCGCAAGGGGACAAGTTAAAACACAGAGTTCGTCTACAGTACCAAACAACAAACAATGAAGTCGAGTATGAAGCACTCCTCAGAGGGATGGAATTGGCCAAGTCCGTTGAAGCAGAGTCACTCCTCGTCCTGGGAGATTCTCAGCTAATCATGGGCCAAGTGAATGGCGAGTTTGAAGCCAAGGAAGAACGCATGAGGAAATATTTAAATAAAGTGATGCGGCTTGTTAAAAAATTTGAAGAAGTTGACTTTATTCAAATCCCAAGGGAAGAAAATATGGAAGCTGATGCTTTGGCGAAAGAAGCCTCGTCTAGCGAAGCTGCTGACAAGTTTGATGAAATCCAATATATGCCGAGTGTAGACATCCCAGAAGTGCAGCAAGTAGAAAATGGAGTGAGTTGGATGGTTCCAATTATATCATACTTGAAAGACGGGCAGCTCCCAGATGACAAAGACGAGGCTAGGAAGCTGAGAGCGAGGGCAGCAAGATATGTTCTTATGGACGAGATTCTTTACCGAAGAGGTTTCTCCCAGCCTTATCTCAGATGTTTGGCCCCAGATGAGGCAAACTATGTACTTAGAGAAATTCATGAGGGAGCGTGTGGCAACCATTCAGGCGCCAGATCGCTCGTCCATAAAGTTGTCCGTGCCGGATATTATTGGCCAACTATACGCGCTGACGCTAAGGCATACGTCCAGGTTTGCGACAATTGCCAAAGATTCAACAATGTCCCCAGACAACCATCAGAATATTTGACTCCAATGATGGCCCCGTGGCCTTTTGCACAATGGGGACTGGATATCCTAGGACCATTTCCATTAGGTATAAGACAGATGAAGTTCCTTGTGGTTGGTATTGATTATTTCACCAAGTGGGTGGAGGCAGAACCTTTGGCTAACATTACACAGCAGAATGTCAAGAACTTTGTGTGGAAAAATATTGTATGCAGATTCGGAGTGCCTAGGGTGTTGGTCTCGGATAATGGAAGGCAGTTTGACAATGCAATTTTCAGAGACTTTTGCATACACTTTGGAATTCAAAATCATTACTCTTCACCAGCCCACCCACAAGCTAATGGCCAGGCAGAAGTTGCAAACCGATCCTTGTTGAAGATAATCAAGACTCGGCTTGAGGGGGCTAAGGGAGTATGGCCAGATGAGCTTCCAGGCGTTCTGTGGGCATATAGAACGACAGTGAGGACTCCTACAGGTGAGACTCCTTTCAGGCTAGCATACGGAACTGAAGCAGTCATACCCGCAGAAGTGCACATGGCCAATCATAGAGTGACGACCTACCAGGACGAAGCTAATGAGGAACAACTATGTCTGAGCCTCGACTTGATAGACGAGGTAAGGGCAGATGCTGAGCAAAGGATGGCAAGGTATAAAAACCTCATGGCTAGACGATATGATGCAATGGTGAAGCCAAGGCGATTCAACGTAGGGGACCTCGTCCTAAAAAGGGTTTCCTTAGCAACAAAGAACCCAGCTCATGGGAAGTTGGGACCAAATTGGGAAGGCCCCTATAGAGTTGTCAATTGCAAAAGACAAGGTTCCTATTACTTAGAAGCTCTTGATGGGAGGAAGTTGGAGCATCCATGGAATGTGGAGCACTTGAGGAAGTATTACCAGTAGAGCATCAGCCTGGACGAGCTCAGCAACTATATTATTATATTATTTGGTGTGGCTTTGTTATGTTAAATATACGGACGGTGTTGTATGCTTAAATAAAGGCATTGGCCTAAGGCGCCTGCCTCGTCCTTGATGAACATATGGACGATGTTGTATGCTTAAATAAAGGCATTGGCCTAAGGTGCCTGCCTCGTCCTTGATGAACATATGGACGGTGTTGTTTGCTTAAATAAAGGCATTGGCCTAAGGTGCCTACCTCGTCTTTGATGAACAATGCTTGTGATATGAATATTATTTGTTGAATGTACATAATGTTGTGTAATTCACTGATTTCCATACAGCATTTGTTTGAATTGATATTTTACAGGATACAATGAAAAACTTTCCAAAGGGAGCACAAGGCATCCTCGTCCATATCAGAGGACGAGACAAAGCCCTGCATCCCAAAAAGCACGAAGGCATCCTCGTCCATATCAGAGGACGAGACAAAGCCCTGCATCCCAAAAAGCATGAGGCATACTCATCCAAAGCCTTACATTCTAAAGGGAAAAGCATTAGGGCATCCTTGTCCTTATCAAAGGACGAGGCAAAGCCCTGAATCTCAAATAAACTCATCCTTAACATGGGCGAGTTAAAACACCATTTAAATACATAGGCAAAAATGCACAGACAAGTGTATGTTAAGCCATGGACGAAAGAAGCATCTGGACGAGTGTATGTTAAGGCGTTTTGTCTAAATCATCCAAGACATGGACGAGTATGATGAAAGCCTTAGGATTTCTAAGTATAAAAATTAGGCGTTTTGTCTAAATCATCCAAGTTATGGACGAGTACAATGAAAGTCCTCAATTTTCAAGAATAAAAATTAGCTAAGTCCATAAATGAGGCAGGCTGGTTTTTGTTAGTTTTAACAGGTCCTTAGACCAATAACGTTAAATTGCTACCATGTCACATGAAGGATTTACATTTGGAATTCTAATGAAAATGGTAGACAAATATACACAGAATGGACGAAATCAAGTAAGCAAAATAAATAAAACTCGTCCATACATATACCACAGAGAATAGCATTAAGCTGAGAGGATATCACAATAAACTTGTTTCAAGCCTCGTCCTAAAACCACGGACGGGGCGAATGTATTGGAATTACATAAATGGTCGCAGAATGGACCAAATAAAGTGCATAAAAAAAAAAAATTTTAAACTAAGGAGAAGCATTGGGGGCGTCCTGTGGGGGCAAAGTCGTAGCGTCGTCTTCAACATTGACATCATCAGAGCCAGTCTGGACGAGAGAACTAGTAGCAGCAGCGTTCAGGTTAAGGAGAATGGAACTGAAGTCAATGTCAGGAAACCTTTCTACAGCTTCACTTCTAAAATCCTCAAACCCTGCTGCGTAGTTAGTGTCCAAGACTTCAGTGTACTGCTTGGACGACTTGAACTCAGCTACTGCATCGTCCTTCGCTTTGGAGAGAAGGGCATCGTGCTCATCACTTTTCTTCTGTAAGAATTCAAGACGAGCATCCTTTTCAGCAGCACTAACTCTCAGCTCTTCAACCAATGTCTTCAACTCCTTCGCCTCGTCCGTAGTTTTGGCAGCCACTTCAGCCCACTGTCTTGCCTCAGCCTTCAACTCCTGGATCCTCGTCTCTAGCAGGATCCTCGTCTTGTCCAACCCCGTTGCTTGCCTGGACGCTGCTATAAACTTTGACATTCCCTGTGAAAAAGAAACAAGTTTAAAAAGCAAAGAGAGACGAGGAAGGAAAGAAAATCGCTAATCAAGATAAGACATTACCTTGAAAAGATCATGAACACCAGAATGTTCAAAATCTTTAAGGGACATGTCATAGCAAACATTTATGTCCTCGTCCGTCACAGCCTGCTTAAAGCGCTCCCAGGCTAAGTCCTCGTTCTCGATAATATTGGAGGGGGCCGTTCTTGGAGGCTGTGACGGGGTTGACACGGTCCTGGACGGAGTGGCTTGGGACGGAGTAGTCTCAACTGGAGTGGACGAGTCCACATCAACTATATGCGCAGGTTGCTGAGACGAGGGAGGTTTAACCACTTGAGTTGAACTGGGCTTGGCCTTCTTGCCTCGACGACTGGGGAGATTTCCCAAATCTAAATTCCTTGACAGGGTTTTCCTTTTCTCCCCAGTCATAGGACGAGACTGGACGTCACCTTCAGGACGATCACCCTCAGTGGCTACGTCCTTTCCCTTGTTTCCCTTCATTGTTGCCATCCCTTTTTATAAAAAAGAAAAAGAGGGAAAGAAGATAAGAATACTTCTAAAAATAAGGCAAAACAAAATAAAAGGACGATGAAGGTTGGAGACTTACTCTTTCTAACCGTGACCTCGTGGGTAATAGCTTCGTCAGATGGATTAGGACCTAAACCCCACTTGGCAAGGCGTCTGAGTGATACCAAAGAATGAAAGTCCCTATCCACGTGAAGACGAGCTCTGTGGACGCGGTCACGGAAAAACTTGCTTAAGGACGGACGTTCAACAGCTGAAAAGAAAACACTCCAGTTAATTGGCCGTCGATATTTTTAAATAATAAAATAAAATAAGAAGGGGAACGACTTACCTTCAGGACGAAGGTTTCCTAGGTCCCCAGTGTAACGGCCAAACGAGTCCTGGCCAACGTCTACAGGGTTTCCAGCCCAAAAGCCAGAGACGAAGAAATATTCCGTCTTCCACTTTCTGTCAGACGAGGCCAAGGACTTGATCAACCTACAATCTTTACCCCTGGCTGTAAATTGATGGAAGCCAGGGGATTGATGTATCTCTGAAGGCTTGTAACAAAAAAGGAACTCGTCCACAGTAAGAGGACGATCCCTTCCAAATACTTCATTCCACAAAACTTGCATTGAGACAACTAGTCTCCATGCATTTGGATTAAACTGACATATACCCAAACCTAACCTAACTAACAATTCTCTAATAAAGGCATTTAAAGGAAATCTTAAACCCCCCAAGAGGTAAGCTTCATAGACGCCAATCCCAAAGTGAGGGTTGCAACACCATTCTCCACGGACGGGTACCCTGGGGTTAAACTCATCTGGGATTTGGTACCACTCCCTAAGGTTTTTCAGTCTCTGCTCATCCGTCTTGGAGGGGATATCTATTGCACAACTATATACAGTGACTTCTTCTTCGTCTAAGGAATTAGGACGAGGGTCAGTAGACGAAGTACCAGCCTGAGACCCAGAGGCTTTCCTAAGTTGTTCTTGTAAAACTTCTATAGGAAGCCCAGGGACGCCAGAGACGTACTCCTCGTCCGTGGTGTTTCCCCTACTGCTATCACTATCGCTACTAGAATTAAAACTACTCTCGTCATTATATTCGTCTATAGCCTTATCTATGCTATCGCTAGACGAGGAAAGTACAATGTCTACCATCTTAATTGGAAAACTAAGGACGAGAAAAAAAGAAGAATACCTGGATCTAGGACGAACGAAGGCTATAGACGCGTGAAGCTTCTAAATGAATGTCTAAGACGAGGAAGGACAGGGAAAGAAATTTCAGAAATGAAGAGGGTACCGGAGGTATTCCACTATTTATAGGGAACAAACTCAGGCATCTGAAGCGACATCACCCAGTCATTAAAGGACACGTGGCACACTCCTCGGGCAGATCAATCGACGAGATATTTTCACCAACCAATTTTTGACACGTAACACATCCAACTGTTGTGAATACACCTTGTTTATATTAGGACGACCCAATGAACAAGGGGGCAACTGATGATGCTACGAAATTATCAACTTAAAATTGTCCATGTGGTTCGTCTGCAGAAGGAAAGAGATAAGCCAACAAGTTGCCTCGTCCATCTTTTAGGACGAGGCAAGTAAGGTCTCGTCCGTCACAAGTGACGGACGAGGAAAGCCTGATCATGCCATGGCTCGTCCATCCATAGTTAAGGACGGACGAGCCAGGCCTCTGCCTTAACCAAAAAGAATGGAAACCTCCGTTGCGTGAAAAAAGGCATCGGTTCACACGAAACGACGTCTAAGGAAGTTATGGGAGTTACCTCCGATATTGGTGAACGCCTCGACAATAGGAACGGTTATCAAAGTCAATAACCGTTCCATACACTATATAAGCGTGATCCTGTGTAAAGGTAAAGGGGATTATTTTTCTGACTCTGAGGACTTCTTTTTCACTTAGAGAAAGGAGAACACACTTGGATATTTTTCCTCTCCATTCAAACTTTCTAACTTCATCATCGGAGGGTTAAAGGCCGGTCTTCACCGGTCTTCACTCTGATTGTTTTCGGTTTTACAGGACTCAATTCCCAGGATTGTCGTAGTCTGAAGATTTTCAACCCACTGATCTTTGAGAGTTATCACTAATCATCTTTAGATGGTGCAATAATCACTTGTATAGATGGTGGTTTAAACTATAAAAGTTATATAAGAAAAAATTTATTTGGAATACTTAAAAAAATTGATTTAGAATATGACATTATTTATCATTTAGTTGTTTTGGCTATACAATAGAAACAAAAACCATCAAAAGGTAAAATAAAAAAAAAAAAAAAATTAACCACACATGCAATCAAATATAAAGATTAATCGTGCCCTTCAATAGGTTTGAAATAATTCAATATTTTTTTGATTCACTAAAGAAATATATTTTTTAATTATATTTGTGGGGTCATAGAGCCCAATGATATACATCCACCTTCTGTACTGGGCCTAAAACTCATGCCGAAACCCATAATCACATATGAAGAAGACAATGGTGATCATGACAACCCAGGAAACTGTGTTGAGAACAACTCTATCCTCGGCTAACCAAGGCCGAGGTAGAAGTAAAGTGACTTACCGGCAAAGACAATCTTCTAAAGTACTCCAAGGAAAAAGATAAGTACAGCAAGTAAGCACATTGGAGCATGGCGATAGAGCAATTCCAGGAAAAGCTGCTGCCTCCGCATTTAATGCTTCACAACTAATATTCTGGCCGCATTAATGTGGAAATGATACTTGAGTAGTGGCTTTTCAGACTTACAGCTACTACCTAAGAGTTTTGGGAGGAGGTTGATGTGACAAAGACCAACAACAGTAGATCTAACCTGCACGTGTATGGTGGAGATAAAGGAGGAAAGTAGTATACAAGGAAGAAGGGGTTCTAAGAAAAAGGATCGAGATTTTACTAGAGAAAACATTGTAATAATTTGAGCTAACTTTGTAACCATTGTCACTGTCACTCAAGAAATAATAAGTTGAAGCTCCTCGGACTAGTGCCAAGGATTGAATTGCTTGCCCAAGTCCACATTTGTTTTACTCGTTCTTTCTTTAAATCATCTTCAACTGTTGTCACACTCACCAAAGCCCAGTTCTTCTACCCATTTCTTTACAAATTTATTGTATTGGACTTACTGGGCTTGAATCCACTTATTCCTTTGAAATAGTGTACAAACCCAACCCCTACAATATTAATCTTAACAATTTATATTTTCTAATTTCTTTAATATATATAATATGAAACCACATAATTGTAATAACCATAATTGTAAAGCTAAAAAATCTCTAACTTTTCTTTGCTCTCACTAAGGGAGTCAATTTTGTACCCAAGACAGTTTCAATTTGGTTAGAGAAATTAAATATTTTGATAGTAGTTGGTATCAGTGAACCGTTTCAAGATTACTGTTATTTGTAAATTTTTAATTTTCTATACGTACACACACACACACACACATATATATATATATGTTTGTATTTATTTTATGTAAGTATGATTTTTTATGTTTATCAATATAAAACTTAAAATCTACATATTTTGTAAACTTAAATATTAGCCTAAGTACATTAACCTAATATATTAGCTAAAATAAAATGTTTTTTAATATTTTGTTTTCAATTTAATTTTATTTTTTTTTAAAAATTGTACCAACCAAAACACACAAAAATATCTCCAAAACAAGCGGTACAGGCCGGCACAACCGGTTTTTTTATCTAGTACATTTTAGGGGATCATACTAGTACCAGTTTAATGACCAGTGCAATATATTTTCTTGGTACATTGGTACTGATACAGTATTGACTTCTTTGATTGTAGGGGTGTTAAGCAGGTTGAAATGAGTTGTATCACATTCATGTCAACTCAATACAGCCCGTTTATTAAGCACGTCAAGTGGGTTGGGTCATGTCAACTTACCTCATTAATAGGCCATGTTAGGATTGAAGGATGATGATATGATTATTAAATAAGTTGAGTTTGAGTTGAGCTATTTAGTTGAATAAACTTATCTCAACACAACACCAATATGATACACTAACCCGAATTGACACCTCTGCTTAAATATCACACACGCACTCCTTTTTTTTTTTTTTTTTTTTTTTTCCATGATTTGTTGATTTGTGCAGAAATGAATTATAAACATTCTCTACCTACTACGTTAAACTACTTAAAAATGCACAAATTAACAAGCCGTGAAATGGGTGAAAAATGAATATGCAAGTGTGTGTATATATATATATATATTTTTTTTCCCAGTTTGATGAAAAGTGTGAGTTCAAAATGAGAAATGGCTGTAATTAAATTAACTTCTAAAGCATTAGCATGATGCAAAAAAAAAAAAAAACTTATTTTACATTCTCATATACTATTTTATATATTTTACCAATTTATTTTATAACTCACTTTACATTCTAGTTTTTATTTTTACATACAACTCAATAAAATAATATGAACTATCTAATAAAATAATAAAAAATATTATTTTCACTTTTTCCTCATACTTACTTTTTCTCTTCACATACAAATTAAGATAAATTTTTTTTTTTACAACCTATGCTAGTGCTAGTTTACAGCCAATGCTAGTGCTTCAATTATAAAGAATTAAAAGTCACCAAAAATATCATTCAACCTTCTTTTTATAGGAAGTATAAAATTCTAAACTTCTCCCACAAGTTCATACCATATGATGTTTCTCAAAAAAAAAAAGTTCATACCATATGATGTGGGGCCGTGGGCTGGACTTTTAAGGTGCCGTGAACCCAACCAATACGCTAAAACACGCATGATCTGAAAAAGAAAGTGCATTGGGTCAAATGGCCAATTGGGTGAGTACACCGAAGAGTAGAGACTCGAATTGAAAGCATTTGTTATAAATGAGATTTTGGCGTCACGCAAACATGCTCTTCTGCTCTGCTCACAAAACTCAGAGTCACTCAGAAGAAGCCAAAGCCTGTTCAGTAACCGTCTTTGCATGCATGACACCAAATTTTCATCCAAAATAAATGTGTTTTTTTTTTCCCTGAGATTCATTGCATTTCAACTCTTTGTGTGTTGTTTCTTCACTCATTTTAGGTTTCTGAAGTAGCAAGTAAGTACCCATTTGGCCATTAAGCAACTTTATTGTAACTTCTTATTATCCCATTACGTCCATTTAAAATTTTAATGTTAGTTGTTTTTTATTATCATTTGGACTATATAGAGATTTTGTTTTTTTGAATGTACTATGTAATGTTTCTGGGTAATCTAATCTTCGATTAAAAACATGCTTTACCGGTTTCATGTCTTTCCTTGTACTATGTTTCGATGCAAGTGCTTATTATCCTAGTACGTAGATTTCTTTCTGTGTATCTATATTAGTTGTTTCTTATTATCATCTGGACTATATAGAGATTTTCTTTTTGCGATTGTAATATGTTTGATGTCCTTCGCTTTTAAGACATTAATTTTTTTTTTTCTGGGTAATATTCTATTAAAAACATGCTTTACCTGTTTCATGTCTTTCTTTTTTTGTGATTGTAATATGTTTGATGTATAGTTTAGTTACTCTTGCTCTGTGGAATTTGTTAAAAATTGTCTCAAATCCCTAATTTCCCTAATTTGACCTGGTTTGAATTTTCTTAAATAGTATGTATGAAAAGTCTATTCCTTAGTCAACAAGTAATGGTACTCCTCGTCTACGAATGTAGGTATTGATGTCTACTTGTAATAGGATGGCCCAAAGGTCTCTCACATGGAGAGGAACTTTAGATTAGTTTAAGAGAGTTTTAAAGAGATTGTGTTATTTGTGAGTACTTTTTGGGTGCGTAAAACACTTTGTAAATACATGTCTTGCTACTCACAAACATAGTCTATTGTCAAACTATTTAAATTCTTAGTGCTTTATCTTATGTGTGGTTGTGTTTATTTTTAAATTCTTCTATCCTATTATTATTATTATTATTTGAGATCTTTAATATTTTTCGCAATCATTTAAATTGGTATCATAGCTTCTGCATTTACAACATGTTTGATGTCTATTCACTCATATTTTGGTTTGTGGAGTAGCAAGTTGTCTCTTTTTATAATGCACAAACATGTTTGTGTTTGTCTTTAAAATATTTCATTTTTTTTAATATGGATATGAATTTTGTAACTTTGTCTGATATATGGTTCTGCTTCTAAATAGGTGTTCCTATAATTGCTTTGAAAAATCAAGTTATAACGCTTGATGGGTTTGTTTAATTCACCAACGCCTACAAAACAACGAGGTTTTGGATCTTCCTCCTACTCTAGCAGAGCTTGTGGCGCGTTAGTGCCTCATATTTTTCCAAATGAAGTTGAATATCGTAATGCCATTGTCATGCGTGCTAAAAGGGCTTCTGAATTCATTAAGCTTAATGCTCCCAATAGCAGTGCTAAGGATATGCACAAAGTGCGAAGCTTTGGCCAATCTGTTTCTGCTGCTTCTAATACCAGTGTTTTTGGTAAGAAGAGGAAGTACATGGAAGAATGTAAGCCATTGGTTTCAGTTGAGAAATGTAGTGGAACTTCCAAAAGAACTAGCATGAGCTGTACATATAAACAAAATGAGGATGTCGTGAATCAAAAGCGTATAGTTTGCTCTAAGTTTTTCAAACCTATTGATAGTCCTCGAAAGAAAGTGGAGGCGGCTTTGAATCTATTTAGAGAGTTCTTGAGCGAGCGCAAGAGAGAACTGAAATCAAAGTCAAAATTTAAAAGTGGGGCAACCAACACTGCTTATAGAGCAGCAGCAATGGATCTTCGATGGGAACGAAAATGGGTTAACGAAGACAAACGAATAGGCTCTGTTCCTGGAATTGAAGTTGGTGACAAGTTTGAGTGTTCAACTGAACTGTATGTTATTGGTCTTCATCGTCAATTTCAGAATGGTATTGATTTCATGATGAAGGATGGAGAAAAATTGGCCACAAGTGTTCTTGCTTCCGGTCGTTATGCCAATCACATGATATCATCTGAGGTATTGGTTTATTCAGGTCAAGGTGGGAATCCAAGGGCTGGAAGAATTGAACCAAAAGATCAGAAGCTTGAACGTGGAAACCTTGCTTTGATGAATAGCATGGAAGCTGGAACTCCTGTAAGGGTAATTAGAGGCTTTGAAGGTTCTAAGGCTTCGAAAAGCATGAGATACATCTATGATGGCTTGTATGATGTGGATAAAGTTACACAAGAAAGAGGAGAATTTGGTAAGCTTGTATTCAAGTTTGAGTTGATAAGGATTCCGGGGCAACCGAAGCTTACCATATAGAGGATGAATATGGTAAATGTTTTCCAGTTTAGCAATGTTAAGTAGAAGTTTTCTGTTTTGTTTCTGTTTCTGTTTTGGTTTTAATTTTAGTAAGGATTTTTAAATTAAATTTTTCTGTCTTGTTTTCTGTTTCGTTTTGGTTTTGGTTTTAAATTGGTAAGGATTTCTAAGTAGAAGTTTTCTGTTTTGTTTTTGTCTTGGCTTTAAATATTAAGGATTTCTCTGTTTTGTAAACGTTGCTTTATTAATTGAAGTGCGTTCTCTTAATGTTGTTGTGATAATGTTGAAAATGTCTAGATATCATGGGTGGTTTGAAGAAATTATAGAGGATTATCATGGCAACTTTTAGGGAAAAAAGAAAAGAAAAAAAGAAGCAATTAATTTTTCTCCATTCAAATTAATTGATTAACTCATTAAAGCAAGGACATTTTTCCAGAACAACAGTTTGAGATATTGGCTTGTACCATATTTCTAAACGCACAATGGCTGCTTCCCTCATTTGGTGACTGGGTTGTCAGTGCCGGCGGTCCTGTGGCCGATGCCAGGGGTCCTGTTGCTGGATCCCTGTCAAGCACGAAATTGATGTTTTTTTCCATGCATTGTCAATAACTCAATATATGCAAATATCGGTGTGGGCCGTGTGGCTTTAGTTGTATGCCAAGATCAGTTTTGTCTCCTAAAGTATGTGACTTTGTTGCGTGGTGAAGCATGTTTGAAGATTGAGATCACGCCTACGTTAAATGTGTTGGATTTGTTTCACGCTTTTTGCCGAAGTTGTTGACTTTCTTGTTGCATGGCTTTGTTGCATGCTTGCCGACACATGCACAACCATACTACTCGCAGAATTTTTTCTGCTCTATATATATGGAGCTTGTTAATTCAGAAGTGGTGTGGCAAAAGATGTAAGAGTGAAAGATCTCTTTGAAGCCTGGGTCCTGGGTCTTAGCGGAGGGGTTGTGTAGAGATGAGAAAACCTCTCTGTGTTAATGGTTCAGCCCTTAGTTTTGTTTTCAGCCCCAACCTTTGAATTAAGAGAGAGAACTTTGTATTTATGTAAGAGAATGATTTGGGTGTATTGAGGTTTGGGCATGGTAAGAGCAACCGCATCAGCGGTTGCAAAATCTTGCATAATACAAAAAGTGCATTATTTTGCACATTTTAACAAAAAAAAAATGCCCACATCAATGAGTGTAAAAGTGTGCAAATATGTACCACTACTACAGTAACTGTGCAAATATGCACGGTTACTGTAATTCTTCCATTTAATATTTTAGTATTTGTTTCTCTCTCCTCTCTGTACCTCTGACTCTCACTTCACTCTCTTTTTCTCATTTCATCAAATCAACTCTCTCACGCTCACATCTCTCTCTTTCTCTCATCTCATAAATCTTTCTTCCTCTAGCTTCCATCGATCGTCGATCTCCATCGCTGCCGCTCTCTCTTTCTACCTTTGTTTCTCATTGTTTTCCGGTTGAATGGGGTTGATCAGTTGTTTTCAGGTTGAATGGGGTTGATTAGTGGGTTTCTCGTTGTTTGATCGTTGATTGCTTGCCTTTGTTTCTCACTGTTGCACAGTGGGAGGTCGGAGGTGTTGATCTTGGTAAGTGGGTTTTGATCCATTTTTTATTTTGCTGGGTTTGTTTTTCTGGTTTTTTGGTTGAGCTTGAGGCTGCCGTGATAGTGATTATGGGTGTGGGTTGGTGGTATCGGTGATTGTGGGTGTGAGTCGGTGGGTTGTGTGGATTTCGGCATAATCGGCTTGTCCTTTGGGCTTTTTTTTTACTGGTTTTTTTTTTTTTTTTGGATGCTAGTGTTGATCTTGTTGCACAGTGGGAGGCCGGAGGCATCAATCTTGATGATGGTGGTTGCTTGATGATGGTGGCTGTGTGGGTTGTGTTGGGTCTGTAAGAGAGATGACAGTATTAAAGAAATGAATATTTTATTGAATAAATGTGTAGAATAGATAAGCTGATGTGAATGCTTTGTAAAAGTGGGTGTGTAAAATAGAAAAAGTAGGTTTTTTTCTTGCAAAATAGATGAAAATTTTACACTAACTGATGCGGTTGCTTTAAAAGAGTTGTTATACCATTTTGTATTCTCCACAATTGTTAGTGAAAATTTGTTTTGTCATTGCCCGTGGATGGCAGATAGTGGAGTGGGAAGTGAGTTTGAAATTTATTTTCATGTATTAATTATTTATAAATATTGCACTAATTATATATAAAGAAAATTTTATTGCTACTTTTATAAAACTTATATAAGAAACACTTTCTGCCGGTGGGGTTCTAAATAACTGAACTTATAAATGCTCTTGGTCGGATGATAAGAGCAACTATCATGAAACGAATCTACTGTTTCTAAAAAAAAAAAAATGGAATACTTATTATATGTTTTTCTAAAGGAAAAAAAAAGTTTTAAAATAGGGCATTATTCTCATATTCAGTTGCTTGCACAAAGAAACTCTCGATTCTGAATAAATTTTATAATGGCAACGGAGAAAAGGTGAGGAATGAAGACCAAATATATATGACCATATATTATGTATTTATAGAACCACGTTTACAACCACATGGTCCACATGTACCTTGGGGCCTAACTGCTTTGGTTATTACCCTAATATCACAATGTATGATTATTAATAAATGAAACAAGTATGAAGTTTCCCAACAGATAATGAATCCCCTCTCATTATGTACATCAAATTAAAAAGGCTTTTGACCTATCACATTACCATGGAGATCATAGTTACAAGTGATAAATGTGTCCTTACTCCTACATGTCACTTTTGCGCATCCAACCTTCAAGCTTTGCCTCCATATCATCTGGGTATAGTGCAGGCAATCTTTGTTCTGAGTACAAGAATTTGTGTTATGGTTGTAGTAACTTCTTTCAGCAGCCCATGCTTCAACAGCATCACCTGGTTTCCAATCCTTGCCACTTCCCCAAAAGAGGTTTTCACCATAGTTGCTATTGGAATGAATCAAAGCACAATCTCCTTGGCGTTGGTGCGCCCACCAAGACGCATAATCGGCCAGTTTCTGGCTCCATGTTAGAGGAGGGAGACCAAGCTTTGCTCTTATAGTGTTGTGGGGTATCAAATATTGTTGTTTTGTGTTGTGAGGAGTGGTTTGTAATAGGCGTCTAGCAAGAAATCGATTGGAAAGCTCATGAGTCGAGTGCGAAAAGTAGAGGGAAGGAAAAGAAGAGAGGAGAAGGAAAGTTTCTAACAAGCAACATGAAAGCAAGGGATTGATCTCCATTAGGGACAGAGAGATTGCGTTGGTTGAAGTTGATGAAGATCAGAATTCAATCTACTGGTATATATAGCAGAATTGTAATTTATATCCAATATTATAGATGCTATATTGATGCCAAAGAGAATCATTTCATGTGATAATGTGAAGGAGGTTTGGGTTGTAAAGCACGTTAATGAATGTGAAAGGCGAGGGTCCAGCGAGAAAATAGGCCTCTTGAGGAGTGGGGTCTGACTTTTACTAACTAACAAAACCGCTACTAATCATTGGGACAATATTTAATTAATGGAAAATTCTGATATTATTGTGGCGTAACAATTCAGATTTTCTTTGCAATCAAGTTTTAAAAAAGAAAAAAATGAATCTTCAAGGCCGTGACACGTGAGTCTCATAATTGAACTTGCAGTTTTCACTTAACTAATTATCAATTTATTTGTAATTAACCATAAATCCAAAGTTTTATTTTTTTATGCAACGGCATAATTTTTGCACCTCAGACAGCTACAAGGTAGAGAGCAAGACTAATGTTTACTTCGTTGCCACTGTGACCATGGAATGGATACTGGCAAGTCTTAGAAAAGCATGCATGGAACACTTGCACCTCACTGGGAAGTCTCACAATCACTGCCAAAGTGATTGATAGATTTTAGGATCCTCTTCATTTTGAAATGACCCCCTAGTGCAATATAATGAACTTTTCCATGGGGAAAAAAAAGAATACCGTTTTGCTAACTGAGAATATTCCAGATATCTTTGAAGGATTCCTTCCAAAATTTTGTGGCAGAGAATTTTAGGATCTAAGTTAACGCATACTGCCAAAAACTATGGTAAGAATTGCATACAGAATAACACGTTACAAGTAATGGCCTGTATATCCATCTATACAAAAGTAAATCTTTTCAGCCCCATTACAGGTTCTTTCAAGTTCTGTATAATTCCCATAAGCATTTCTAAGTCTTGCAGTTACAGACAAACTAAGAATTCCAGGTATCTATTTTACATGAGTGAAATCCAAACAGTGGACCTTCTCTCTCACTGCAATGAAATTTGTTCAACAGAATTACAGATTCATGACGTATGATGTATCTAAGTTGATTCCCACTATTCAAGGTTTTCTATTTTTTTTTTTTTTTTTTTAAATTAGCCAAAAACTTTGTAGATACATTAACTAGAACAGAAATAAATTATACATTCATCAATATAAATTTCTAAGTACCTACTTATATCCATATAAGTTATAATTACCTTGTTTCTGGCTAATGTGAACTTTCTTTCTCCAATTCCTCAGAAACTCATATCCAACAAATGTGCCGTTACTGGCTTTTATATTAACTATCTATGGTCTCTTCCTCTTGCTTCATCTCATTATTCAAAAAAGGCAGCAAATCTTCCCCCTCACAATGCTGACAATCAATAGAGTTGGTGTTGGAGTTGCGTCCTTGGAAAGAAGAAATTAGCAACATCTATTGTGCTAGGCTGCTAGGAGTATATGATTATTGTTCCCATATGAAAATGTACATGTAATCTATGACTGATTTCTCACCACATCACTATTCAACAAAACCGCATTACTAGCTGCTTTTGATGGCGGCCTATTTATCTTCTCAAGTAACCTACTAAATACTAATTTAACAGGTATGCAAGCTACTGTAGTGGTCCCAGATGACTCCGCCTTTATCAGCCTATCAACTTGAAAACTGTTGCTATCATTTATTGGCTTGATACTAATATTCTGTTCAGTAGCTATTGAAGACAGAGTTCTAGTCTTCTGACTAGCTGACAAGCTTCCTTTTTTTGGCTGCTTTTTCAAAACCTTCTTTTCAGTTGGAGGCCGAGGAATGTGAGGGAGGCTACTCCTCTCCAGGATTGACTTATGACTAGAACTGCCTGCATTTAATTTCTTGAATGGCAATTTCCTTTCTTGATCTAAAAAAGGAACATCGTTGGGAGCTTCATCACCATCCAATGCTGATGATAGATGAGGCCGTGGAACCCGAACATTTGCTGTCCTCCTTGCAGTCCTCCAAGCTGGCTGAAGTGCCGTATTTTCATTGTTAAACACTTCATTGTCAAAATCATCAACTGTAGAAAGAAGTGTTTCAGCTGAACCATCTTCTAGGGCTTCAATTTGAATTGGGTGCCCTATAATTGCCTTCCCATTTAGCTTGCTCATCAGAGAAACAATAGGCACGGGCGCTTTTTGATAGCCTCCTTGGACCTTCAAATCCACATTTACTAACATGGATCTTGACCTCCCACCAAATTGACGGTTGCCATCAAAATATGCATCAAAACGCTCCCCTTTCATGCCCCAATATCCTTTAAAAGCGGGCTGATCCTCCCATGTGTAGTCCTCCCAATCAATTATATTATGATCAACACTATGTCGACCCCTGGATGCAGCTCTTGATACCAAGGAGTCTCTACCATCCACTTTAACCCTCTGAGTCCCAAAATCCTTTTCAATTATATCATCCTCATCAACACTATAATCAAAATCTTCATCTCTACGGAGACTCAAATGCTGCCTCAATGTCCGTCGGCTCAAACCACTTCCCCTCTCTTCAGGATATGTTCCATGAACGGAACCTTTTCCATCACTTGTATCCACAGACCTTTTTGTAAGATTTCGAGTATTCCTTTTACCTTTCAATTTCCATTTGGACACAGCTTCATTAGCAGAAACATGGTCATGGTGATAAAGGTGAGACATGTCTCCAGAAAATGCTGACTCATCATGCTCCTCAGTGCTAATGCTTCCCCGAGTATTCCATTCTGCTTCTGTAGGTAAAAGCAACATATGAAAACACCAGAAAATTAGAGATTGACGAGAAAAAAATTGAAAGAGTCAAGCTGTAGCAATGTACAAGTATCAAGAACAATAACAACGATAATTTGCATGAAATCCCCAGTGTGATCCCAAAACCATTAGTACAAAGATTATAGGAGAAGAAAATAAACATGAGGGTATTTTACACTTTTCATGAGCAAGGTATGTTTAAAAATAAGCATTAATGCTACTTTTAATGCTCTCACTCCAAATAAGACTTGAGCAGTGGGTGCCAGGGACTTAAGGCACATTAGTTTTGTTGACAGTATCTACAAATTTTGGCCAAATTGTTTGAAGAATGCCTTAGGAAAGCTGCTGTTGAATGTACAAAAGGCCTATATGAAAGGCAGAAAAAAAAAACTAGATTATGTACCGATAGCAATTGAATGTCTGGATAGTATGCTAAGGTTGGGTGTTTCAGGGGGTGTGATATAAATTGAATTGGAGAAAGCTAATACATAAACTGGAAATTTCTATAATGCATGTTAGTGCGATGTGGTTTAAGGAGAAGTGGAGAAGGTGGATTTATTTTTGTATATGAATGTTCACTTCTTAATTTTAATTAACGGAAGTCCAAGTGGTTTTCTTAGGAATTCAAGAGGCTATGATAGAGGGATCCACTCCCTCCTCATCCAGCAGTCATGGATGGGGGAAAAAGATAGAAGGAGAGGGGGAGGGGGTGCAATTATCTTCTTTCACTGTGGGAAATTTTAACACTACTCTGCAGGTGATCTAACATCCACTCTTTGCTGATGCACCTTAAATTTTATGTGGAGCAGATCTGAATCATCTTCAATTCTGGAGATGTTTTCTTATTTGTTTTGAAGCTATTTCGGAACTAAAGGTGACTAGTTGGCAATTTGTTGGGGGTAGCAGTATCTCATCTTCCTTTGGCATATTTCAGGTTAATTCTAGGTTCTTCTTTCTTGTTTGGGATGGTGTGATGAACTGTATTTGAAAAAATGTTGCAAGCTGGAAAAAGCTTTATTTGTCAAAAGAAGGAAGGCTTACATTAGTAAAGAGTACCCTATTTAGCCTCCCAACTTACTACTATATGTCTCTTTTTTGTTGCCTATTGGTTAGCCAATAGACTAGAAAAGGTCCAATGGATTTACTTATGGGTGGATTTGGGGACATGTTTAAATTCCACCTAGTCAATTGGCATTACTGTTTGTGCTCCCATTCAACATGGGGGTTTGGACTGTCGGTCTCCAATCAAGTATTACTTAGCAAATGATGATGGAAACTGGTTAAAGAGAATAGAATTCTATCGATGTGACTTTATCATATTAAAGTGTCATCTTATGAGATCCAAAGGAAGAGTATAAAATTAAATCCGACAGGGTCATTACAAACACCCTTTATAAACACAAAAGTTGCAGAACACCTAATTTAAGTGATTCAATGAGTTCAAAAATTGGGTGCAGCAATGAAAAATACCAAATTTCTTGTTGAACTAACTAACACTGAGAGTGAGAGACAAAATTCATTAAGAGGTCATTGGAACCCCACTAAAAATACCATGTTGGCCTTAATCCCAGTAATTTACCAGGACAAAGTGCCTATTACATGTGTTGAATAGTATAAGAAGTCAAGGCATCATGAACAAGTGAGCATACATAAGAACAGAAAATATTTCAACAGAAGTTATACTGTTTCTAATATATATACCAAGATATGGTTAGTTAACAGCAGAGAGAAGTTACCAAAATTTTCAAGTAGGACAGATATCATCGGCTAGCATAAAAGAGTTGGATCTTTTGAACATATAAAGCAGAAACCACATAGTTAATCAAGTTTTAATAGATAGATAGATAATGATTACAGTGTGGCCATGAGATCAGAAATTAGGACTAGCAAGACTTAAACCTGATAGCATAGCCATTTCTTCATCCATATCTGCTTCAGTTGCAGAAGAATCAGACTCAGACTCGGAAGAATCAGTTTCAGAAGAATCAGTTTCAACATCTTCTGTAAAACCAGAGGAGTGCTCTTCAATCAAAGAACCAGGATGAGTATGATAGTTACCCGCCCCAAACTGGGAAGCTGACATCTCATTCTGGCTTGGAGAAGTTTCATTGTAGTCCAAGAAATCCAAAGAACCACTACGCTCTGTTTCAAGGTAGACACATCTGCTCCTCTTTGCTCGGAAAGCAACTCCCATCTGCTCCACTCCTGAAATAGAAGTAGAAACAGTACCACAGTCAGGTTGCAAGGTATGAGGGATTCCTAATTTTGCACTACTCTGCAAAACTTGAATAAGAGGTCGGCTCTTATCACGTGTCCTGAAAAAAAATTCCTCAGTCAACCCCTCATTTGATCTTTTCCTTTTGTCAAAAGGATTTTTACCATTTGCATGACTTGCATTTCCCATGCTAAGATCACCACCACTAGGAAGTGCATCAGCATGATTATCAGCTGTAGATTTCCGAGAACCATTGGAAGCAGCAGAAGGTGAAAGCCTCCGCTTGGGAGGGGCAATCCTCAGGCCAAAATCCTGCAAGCCTCTCATCCGAGGCATGATTTCAGAATGATCATCATCACCACTGAGTTGATTTCCATCTTTGGCTTTCCGTGAAGAAATAGGACCAAATATAGTCTTGTCCTTGTGATATGTTTCAAGCCCGCTAGGAAACTGATGTGAATTGGAATTTTCAAGTTTTCCATTATCATCCCCAAAATTTTCGGAAGAAGCAACAAACCCCTTTTTCATACCACCAGATGATTTACTGTTCATGCGATCAGGTTCTATGCCTAATTTTCCTTGTTTTTCTAACATTTGCTTCTCAAGTTCAAGAGCATGAAGAATAGCATCTTCTCGACGTGCATATTTCTCTCTTTTCTTTATCGGCATGCCCTGTGAGGATTCAGCTTTTTCAATACAATCATCAAACTCACCACACCTAAATGCCTTCACACGCTTGGATTTCTCTAAATTGTACCAATCCCTGAGAAGAAAGCCCACAAACAAGTTTTATAAATATCAGTAGGGGCAATAAAAAAAACCATGCATATAAAAGATTGACCACAAGGGGAGTGAAACTCTTACCCCCCCCCCCCCCCCTCTCTCTCTCTCTCTCTCTCTCTCTCTCAAAGTTAAAAAAAAAATTAAAAAAAATTTTAAAAAAAACCCTTCAATTCTCCGGGTCTCGCAGTCACAAATCCCACACACACACATGGGGGGGCAGGCTGGGGACTCACAGTTATTGTGTAGTGAAAGATAAAAGTACAAAATAACCAATTGAAGAAGTTCATCAATCAAATTTAAAATTAAAAGGAACTCAATAAATAACCCACAAATAAAAAGAATGAGAAAACAACAAAAGTCTCGTAATTTAAAAGAAAACAAGGACAATCTAGCTTTACAAAAGCTCAATATATTCAAAAGAAACCAGAAAACAGTAAAGAACAATGCATGTATGTACAGCCACTAGTTATAAATGTTTACAATCCTAAATTCCATAAGTATCACCTCCTATCCATACAACGACAAACAAACCCTTAGTCCCAAAAGTTTGGGGTCAGCTATGGATCCTAGACAAATTAGTTAGGATTGGCCATATGTATTCTTTTCTTCCATTCTACCATATCTAAAGTCATACTCTCGATTACTTCATTAATTAACATGTCCTCTTTTATTACTTCTACTAATTTGATTTTTGGTCTTCCTCTACATTTTTTTTGTTCCCTCAACTTGGATCAAATCACTCTTTCTTATCGGTGCATTAGTTTCTCTCATCTAAACATGACCAAACCATCTTAAGCAACTTTCCTTCATCTTTTCATTAATAGGGGCTAGCTCTATCTTTTAGCGAATTTTCTCATTTTGAATCCTATCTTCCTATGTATTGCCTCCTATTCCTATGAAAAAAAAGAAAAAAAAAAAAGAAAAAAAGAAAAAGAAAAAAAAAAAGAGTATCACCTCCTATCTGTAGGATGCCAAGGATCTAAGCAACAAAGTTTCGTTACCCCACTTACAAAAACAAAGAAGTAATGTTTCTCTTCTTTTTTTTTTTTAAATTAATTTTTTGATAAAACAAAAATGAAATTATTATTAAAAAAAATATAAGTTGTAAAACGAGTGGAAGATACTGGATGGGTCATGGGGTTTTGGTTCATGATTTGTGGTGATTGTTCAATTTCCAAGTATATTCTCATTTCACTAGCTGTAGATTGGCTGATGGATTGTGTATTGCATCTTTGAAAGGTCATGATGATGGGACATTCTTTGCCTAATCATGTTCATAGGTGAGGTTGTTCTAATAGCAATTTCTATAATTTAGTTTCCGAAACAACAATCTAAAACTCGCACTCAGCCCTGAAAACAGAGATGACCAGTAGATTAGTGGCCCGAAAAACAAAAAATGGCGCACTCACTCGCTACGAAATCTCTGTGTTGTGAGTGTTTCACACACTAGTATATCTACATATATCAAGCTAAAGACCTCTACCTCAAATTGCACACCTCCTTCCCATGTAAGAACACAACAAAGGGTTCAAGACCCATCAACTGTTTTTCTTTTTTACCCTTTTCCTACTCAACTAAGTTATGAAATCCCAATTTATCACTCACTAAATCAATTCTAAACCCAAAAAAAAAGGAAAAAAAGAAAAAAAATCTTTACAATATGAAATGCACAATATAATACCATTGACTAAAACATTAATGAACCCATGTTTTCATTTGTGATAAAAAGCTGAAAATGAAAATGAAAGAAGTGCCCAATAATCTATACACAGAAATAATCACATTAATCACTAAACAGCGTTAACAAAATGTAAACTTGAATATATAGAGAGAGAGAGAGAGAGAGACTGACACGCTGGCATCTTCCCTTCCAAGGAGCTTGACGGGAGTCCCAGAGCGAGGGGAGGTGAGATGCGAAGTGTCGAGCTCTTCGGGTCCAAGTATCTTCCCGGGCCACCACGACCCGTTTCTCCTCCGAACCCAAACGATCGATCCAGCGCTGCAACCTCCCGCTCCTGATCCCTCACTCTCCATCTCTCTCTCTCTCTCTCTGACTCTCTCTCTCTCTCTCTCTGTCGCTCTCTCTCTCTGTGTGTCGGTTTCGCTCGCTCGCTCGCTCGCTCTCTCTCTCGCTGTGTAGGGTTAGAAAGCTCAACCACCGGCGAAGAAGAAATGGATGATCCGAGAAGAATTGTGACCGGGGGATCCGACACGGGGGACTCGGGTTAGGGTTAGGGATTCCATTCAATTTGGTTCAGATTTGGGGATTTCTCTCCATTTTTATTTTATTTTTTATTTTAACCAAAAATAAAATTAATTCCTGTCTCTCTCTCTCTCTCTCTCTCTCTGTAGAGTCTAGAAGGGTCTGTAGCTACTAGCTATTTTTGATTGGTTTGGCCAAGCTGTAAATTTTGGTGGCTGCGTTGGGTTGGGCTTTGGGTTTGGAGCCACTCACTCACTGGTCTGGGATGGGATGAGTTGGGTTCAATTCTTTAATTTATTTAATTTATTTTTTGGTTACTGAATTGATGGTTGGTCATGTGCGTGCACGTGCAAGGCGTGGTCCACATGCTTTAAACAGTTTTTTTTTTTTTTTTTTTTCCCTTCTTCAACGCAGGAATATCCTTCAAAGATGGTACCAAAATGTGGTCAAATTTTGAACTCTTGAGATTTTTTGGAAGTTTGGAATTGACCAGTCCATTGGAGTAGATGGTATTTGTGTGCTTTTCATAAGGACATGGATTTTAGTGAGTCCATTGGATTTTTAGAAATATTTGAAAATAATCAAAATATGAGATATCTAGACTAGGACAGGTGCATTAATTACCTTTTTTTTTTTTTTTTTTAATTGAATAAAATATGACACTAGATAAAAAGAAAAACAAACATCAATAGGGACTAGCACACCTCACCTTTTTTAATGGTTTGAGAAGATTTTATAATATTACAACCTGATTTTAAATTTTTATTAAATGTAAGATATACCTTAAATCAATATAATGAGTGGGGCGGGACAAGTACCCACGGCGCTGTGGTAGGGGAGTGGTTAAAACCGCCCTATGGCACACCATCTAGGGACTAGGGGTGGTCCCCCAAACATCACAAAAAGCAACTTAGACTGGTTAAAAAAATTAGAATTTTTAGAAACGTTAACATAGCAAAAATCTTATCATACAAAATTAGAAAGCATAGACTAATAATTTGTTTTGCACATTTATGCCTTCTTCCAAAACGTAATTTTACTCACCAAACACTAAACTTGAGTTAACTTTTTTAAAAAGGCAACTTTTGGACTCAAAACGCTCAAATAAACAGGTACTAAATGTCCATTACAAGGTTCTGAGTTTCACAAAAAGAAGAGTTAGGGCTGTTATGGACTGCCTTAATTGTGTTTTGAGAGTCTCCTTTGAATATTACATACGCCAACCCAAGCTGCATAGTCCTTTGTTTTTTTACTGTCATAGTTGTTGCTTTGGTTTTAGCCTAAGTTATAATACCTACAACATTTATAATTTTGTATATGTCAAGCATATAAGAGCTTTTTCCTAATGATTTCTCAAACTACTACTATATAAGATTTGTCATGTATGATTGATGCATCAAAATTGGACTTGCACCAACCTGGCTTCTTGACGAGTTCTAACAATGTGGTTTACTCTTTGAGATAAGTCAACTGGCTTTGATTTGATCCCATTCCCATCATTAATTAAAGCATTTATTGAACACCAGATTTGGTCACATAGGATGGCAGCAAAATCAGGAAATTGATTCTTTTCTTCTGTATTCAATCCATGGTCCTTAGAAGAGGAATATAATCACACTCTAATCCAGTCATCAATGGGCATTAATTTTCTAGATGCAAAGTTTAGAGGCCATTGCAGAGTTGCACCAAATTATAGTAGCAAATGGGCATTAAAAGAATATATATATATGCTCATGGGAACATCTGTTTTGCAGTGGGGAAAGAGATATCAGATATGCTGAAGTTTTAGTTGATGGTGACTTTCATTTGAAAGGATTTCCCAGGTTATTTTCAAAAGAAGGAATTTGAGCATTTCATTTACTTCTTTGATCTTTCCTTCATAGTCCATAGAGCTTTCCACTTGTAGCGACCTCTTTTTTTTAGTAAATTATACATTAAGGCCAGAAGCCCGAAACCTATAGTTGGCCGCAAAAAGCACAACCCAGTGGCTATCCAGAAACAAGGGTATTAGATTTAGGCCCACTAAGTCAACATTTAATCTTTCTAATCTATGGCCCAAGTTCTTGGACAATTTTAAGTTTGCAGCAAGAGGGAAAATGGTATGACAGGTAGGAGAGTGATTTTTGGTGAATGATAAACTTCATAGTCATCCCCACGATTAATGTGTTAGCTAGGAACACATCTATTAATAGATTGACTCAAATCTATTACACATGCATGACATTTCCCTTTTATTTTATCTCAAATTTCTCATTAATACAAACGATTATCCACTACATTAACTGCCTCCATATACTCTTTTCAACTGCCTTTTAACATTTGGGCTTATGGTGACAACTGACACTTATATTGATGATGCGTCTTAGATCAAGCATCCATATGACATCTAATGGTAAGACCACTAACGAAAATGGACAACATGGTCCTTTTGAACACATAACTAAACACTAAGGGCCAAAATGAAAACAAACCCAAATATTAAGAGTCAAAGTCAAATAAATTTCATTTCTCTAATTTTGGTTCTAAGATATATGAAATTAATTTTTCCTTCAACTCATTTTAGTTCTAAACGTGAATTCTAAATTCCAATTCCAATTCATTACGATTATTTACAAGGTCCAAATAAATATCAAAATGTTTCCCCTTCTAAATTTTAATGCCATCAAAAGCCTTAAGTTCCAACAAAATCATCTAATTTCCACCTTAACCTATCTCATTTCCCCCCCCCCCCCCCTCTCCTTCGGTATTTTTAGATAGATAGATAATGGGGAGGATGGGAAGGAGATGTGGATTCAAGTCACAGACATGAGGTACCACAAACAATGTCATTACTGCTGACCTATCATTTGAACCTTATCTCTTTTACATAGTTGATAACATAGGATTTAGGACACAAATCTATTTGGTTGAGGGATGGAAAAGTGAAAAAAATATAAACTATTTCATTTCTTTGTGTTTTCCATCATGTGTGTTTGATAACGATGATGGAAAAAGTGCAAGGGATAGAGAATAAATTACTCTTATACTTTTATTATAGAAGTAGAATGGTGGAAAAGTTCAGATGCTATTTTTTTTTCTTTCTATTTTCTTCTCAATTTGAAAGAAAAAATTTGGTGGACTCAAGTGAAAAGTTCCATCTATCCTCATTTTCTTTTTATTCCATGTTTACTACAACAAAATAATGGAATCACATTTTTTTTCTTCCTTTTCCTCTCCATTTTCATCCTCTCCCTTTAGGCCTTCTCACTCTAACCAAACATACATAAATTTATTCCTTTCAAAGACCACAAATTGTTTTTCAAAAGGGTAGTGTTTGTTGCACATAGTATGTACATATACACACGATATTTATAACTAAAATTATGACTTGAACTCACGTTTTCAAATTAAAAATTGTGACTTCAAGTCATGATTTTAGTTATTAAACGTAGTGTGTGGACTCCACGAAACAAGTTTTTCCCTTCAAAAAAAGAAAAAAAGAAAAAAGAAAGAGAGAATTGTTTCTTTTTAATTTTTATCCCTTTGAAAGTAAAAGCTCCCCTCCCCCTCTCCCAGCTTTTCCTTGGAAAAAGAATAGGCTTGACTTGGACCTCGACTTAGTGAACGTTTGGATGCAACTAAAATGAATTTTTAGCTGCGTCTAGCGTTTGTTAGTGGGTCCCGTGCACTGTTCACGGGACCCACAAACCTCTTTTTTCAGCAAAACTTTCATTAAAAATAGGTCCCATGGCACTATTCACATATTTAAAAATTATTTTGCTATAGTGTTTTCAGTTTTCAACAATAAGCAGTATTCAAACAGACCCTTAGAAGCTAAAAATTAGTCCCCACTCTCAAGCAGAGTTAGACTCCATCCAATTATCTTGCCCAGATTTAAATCTTAGGGTGAGAAACATGTGGAAAGCTTTCTTTTTATTTTTGGCAATTGCCATTGCAAGCAAGTTACTTTAAGGTGATAATGGGTTTAAATTAAGTTTTTAGGAAGACTTGTTTCCTAGCATTGATCAATTCAAACTCGAGGTCATTAGATAAGGCTTGGATTATCTTCTTTTTCTTTTTTTTTTTCTTTTTTTTTTCCTTAAGAGATATGTTTGAATTCAATTTCACCTATGAAGTTAGACATTTTACTCTTTGCCATTATGCAATGGAATGAAAATTTGAAACTTGTCCTTTGTTAATACCTTGAGTAATGCTATAGTCACAAATTATTGATGTGATCAACCTCTTATTGGTTTTCATCAAGACCCATTATTAATATCACTTTTTCATTTACCAATAATCATTCATCACATCAACAGTTTTGTAAATTTTTTTTGTAAAATAGTTTATATCTCTAGCATTATTCTAATATCTTTTCATTATGTTTGGTTGGAGGGGAGGAGAGAGAGACACTGATTATTAAGGAAGGAAAAGTAATTTGTTAACAAAACGTTGTGTAATCATGCACGTTTTATCTTCATTTATGCTAAAACTTCAGCATTACACTCACTCCTTCCACTTTCCTTTCAAACAACATAAAAGAGGCTGGTATTAAATTTAAAAATTCTTAGATTGACAAAAGTATGACAAGTGGCACAATGGGAATGTTACATCCGTAAAACTAAGCACTAGAACATGGGGAGAACGTGGGATGTAGAAATGAGTCATATGACAATTATAAGTCCGTGTAATAGTGCATAGAACAATAACAAGTGGCATTGAAGTAGCTGTAGAAGTTACGAACAACACTAAAAACTTTGAACCTCTTTCTTTTCCAGTTCTTTGAACGATCCAAGATTGAAAATCCAGTTCTTTGAACGATCCAGGATTGAAAACCATGCTAAACAGCACATCAAGTGTCATTCAATTCAAGCCTAAAGAGAGGGAGAAACGTGAAAGAAACAATTGTTAGTTACCGTCGAGGTCCACAAGTATAAATAGAAGACTCATTCTAAAAAAAATAAAATAAAAAACCTACTGACTATCTACTGCCAAACTTGCTTATACAAAGATTATTCTTTGTAATCGTTGTTTCTTTAGAAAGTGTTCATGCTAGTAAGTTATTTCCTTGTAATCTGTTATTTTGATTAATCTTGTTCATACAAGTTTACTTTAATTAGATTCAAGTTCTTTTAAGGTTAGTTATGTTTAATACTTAATTCATTATCACCAATATGTTTTGGAGTTTAGTCTATTTACTTAGGCATCAATTTGTGCATTGTTTAAATCGTTTAGGCATTGATTTGTTTTATTGGCAAATGAATTTAGCATAATTATAGTTAACTTAACTTCCTGGAAATCAACGATATTTGATCTCACTTAGAATTTTGTTATGGTACCTGTTAACGTATAGTTATAATTTACTTGTTTTCCATAGTTTTGTATTACTAGCTAGCATCTTCTCCATCAAATTTAAAAGTTCTTTTAATTGAGGTAATACCGAACCATATTCCCTCAAAATTAAGTCAAGTAACTCATCTAAGTCCGCAATGCAACCAATCAAATTGAAGCTTGACAAAAAGCATCCATCCATCTATAACACATTGAACATTTGATAATTAAAATTAAAATAATATTAAACACTCTCTTTCCCATCCTTCCCTTTTTTTTTTCCCTTTCTCTCGCTATATCTTCTATTTTTCTTTTCTTATTCTCCTACTAAAAATGAAGTTTAACTTGTGAAGCAAAAAGCTAATAATTTTCTTTCCTTTATTAATTTTCGAGCATTTAAAAAAAAAAAAAAAAGAAAAAAAAAGGGCTTTAGATCTATCATGCCAAGCCGCTGGTAGCTCCCACTGCCAGTGCACTTTGCAATAATGGTGTTTATTTCTCACTTTTTATTTTACAATAATTTGTAGAAACTTTAAAAAATATTTTATTAATGTTTGTACTACCTTTAAATTTTAATGGGTCATTTCATATGTGGTATTGGAAAGTAATGTTGTGGTAGCGTTTGGATTCAACTTATTCACAGCTGCGTTTTTTTCTTGTACATTTTGCCTCTTTTTTTTTTTTTTTCCCTCTCTCTCTCTCTCTCTCTCTCTCTCTCTCTCTCTCTCTCTCTCTCAGTTAGTTGTGTTTTTTGACTTTCGGTCAGTGTACAGTACACACCAGTATACTATTCAACAACTTTTTATTAAAAATAGATCTCACGGTACTATTCACATATTTAAAAATGATTTTGCTACAGTGTTTTTAATTTTTAGTTTTCAACAAAATAAGTTATATCCAAACGGACCCTGTGTATTTGATCCAAATTAAGGAAAAAAGTAAATATTTATTAATTAAAATCATTTACTCCAAAAAAATCATGTCTTCAAAATAATAATAATAATAACAAGACTAGAATAAAGATAATCACATTCATTGCCTCAATGCCAATAAGGCTATAACCCCCAAAAAAAAAAAAAATATATATATATATATATATAATAAAATGAGAATGTGTTCACCTTAGAAATTGTGACAGTTCAAGTCCTTCATAAAGGGCAATACTTGTTACACACAATCCAAAAAACAATTGAAAACTGTAACTTAAAGAGGTGTGTGTCTAAATTTTTTCTTTCTTTGAGAATGAAATACTTCCTTAAAATTAAACCAAAGAGGCTAAATCAACCTGAATAACATGAAGGATGTCTGGTGGTACATATTCCATCAAGATATTTTGAACGGGCGAGCTAATAGCCCTTCTAGCCAAAGCATGGGCGACACTATTTCCATGTCTACGGGTATGAGAAAACGAATATAGGTAAAAAGAGAAGCCAACTGTTTAACATCATGTATAATGTGACCATGTAGTGCTAAAGATGGATCTGTGCTAGACAAGTCCTTAAACACGACTTCTGAATCACCCTCCAAAATCACAGAAGTGAAACCACGTTCCACTGCAAAAACAGCTACTCGCTTCGCTGCCAGAGCCTCGACTTGAGAAATAGTTGCTGGCAGAGATATTTGCTCTAACAATGAGGCGATGACTTCACCATCTGAGTTGCGGCAAACTACTCCCAGACCAACTCGACCCTCTTCGGAGAAAATTGCACCGTCGTAATTTATCTTTACCACGTCAGCATCTGGTGGTCTCCAACAGACATGATTTCAGTGTACCGGCTTCTGGGAGGGAGACCTGGTACCTTGAAATTCAGCTTTCCTCTCCTTTCACAAATTAAGGATTTCATCCAGTGGACAAGTAACTACCTTGAGGCAAACCTGGTTTCGAAGATTCCAGATTACCCATCCAGTAAAAGCCAGTAGCTTAGTTCTTTATTTTCTGATAGGGCAAAGCTGAAGATATCCTTCATAGATTGACCTTCCAAAGCCGAGAGCCAGCTCCACTGCAAGTCAGACCACCACACTACCTGCGCATTTGAACAAAAGAAAATAGAGTGTGAGCCATCCTTAATCCGCTCCTTACAGTTCTCACAAAGGGCATCTTAGGCAATTTTCTTGTGAAACACATTTTCTTTAGTTGGGAGAGCTTCCTTGCACGCTCGCCATACATTGTTCACTTTGTTTGGAACTTCTAGACCCCATATCTTCTTCCAAAACGATGAGTCATCAATTGCTACTTGGGCTAATGCACTGTCTTCATACAAGAAACGATACCCTAACTTCACAGTGTATTGACTCAATGGTGTGAAGGGCCAAATAAACTTATCTCGTTGGCTAAAAGAACTTAGTGGGATGCCCTTGATGATAGCTGCTTCTGCTGGTTCGAAAACATGCTCGATGACATCATTACGCCAAGTTCTAGTAGACTTATTAATTAAAGCTGCCATTAATGAATTCATCTGACCCTGAATTTGAGGAGAAGTAACTTTGGCCCTCCCTTTCAAGGGGAGCCAATTATGTCCCCAAATCCTTATTTGCTGTCCATCTCCCACTCTCCATAGTGCCCCTTTTTTGATGACATCACGCCCCTTAAAAATACTTCTTCATGCATATGATGCCGAGACTGAATCCTTAGCTTCAAAGATGGTTCCAGTGGGAAAGAAACGGGCCTTGAAGACCCTAAAAAAGAGGGAGTTATCATCATGTAGAAGTCTCCAAGCTAACTTGGCAAGCATAGCCTCATTGAACAAAGTGAGGTCCTTAAACCCTATTCCCCCTTTATTTTTATGTCGACATAAATCATCCCATCTCACCTAATGGATTTTTCACCTCTCTCCTCTTTGACCCCACCAAAACTTTCTAATCATTACCTCGATCTCATGGCACAAGGTGACCGGCAGTTTGAAACAACTCATCGTGTACGTGGGGGGTAGATTGAATCACCGATTTAATTAGAACTTCACGGCCTGCTTGTGACAAAAGCTTCCCTTCCTAACCCATCAATCTCTTCCAAACCCTTTGTTTTATTTTCCCAAAGCTAGCTTTTTTATTTCTTCCCACCATGGCTGGTAAACCCAAATACTCCTCATATTGTTTCATCTCTGAAACCCCAAGTTCTTCCATAATCTGGGTCTGTTGCTCTAACGGCGTGGATTTGCTAAAGAAAAGGGTTGTCCTATCTCTATTCAATCTTTGCCCCCCTTTCGTATGCAGTAAGAATCTCTATCACCTTTCGACATTCTTGGATAGTAGCCTTACAGAACAGAAGGCTATCATTGGCAAACAACAAGTGAGTCAACTTTGGACCATTACGACAAATTGATACACCTTTGATATCACCATTGCATGCTGCTTTTTGAATCATTCTATGAAGCCCCTCAGAGCACACCAAAAAGAGATAAGGTGAAAGTGGGTTACCTTGGTGAATACCCCTACTCGATTTGATGTTCCCCATGGGTTCACCGTTGATCAAGATGGAGTATGTCACCGTAGTGATACATTCCATAACAAGGGCCACCCACCAATCATCAAAACCCATATGCAACATAGTATTTTCCAAGAAGGACCATTCAGCCCTATCATAAGCTTTGCTCATATCTAACTTGAGCCCCACAAAGCCGGAGCTCCCTAAATTATGATTCTTCATATAATGCAAGGTCTCATAGGCAACTAGGATATTATCTGTGATCAAGCGACCATTAATGAAAGCACTTAAGTGTTCGGAAATGAAATGAGGTAGCACTCTTTTCAATCTATTTGCTAATACTTTTGAGAATATTTTATATAGCACATTACATAGACTGATGGGTCTAAACTCAAAAACCCATACAGGATTTTTTGTTTTCGGAATCAAGGTAATGAAAGTATGATTTAAAGGGTTAGGCAAAGAACCTGAATTCAGAAAATGCAAAATAGTTTGGATAACATCACCTTTAACCAAATGCCAAAAATTCTAGTAAAACAAGGGTGGCATTCCATCGGGTCCTAGTGCTTTAAGAGGGGCCATCTGATTTAAGGCTGCTTCAACCTCCCATTCGTGAAACTCGCCAACCAGTATCTCATTCATCTCTCAAGTTACAATTTGCAGTATAGAGTCCAGGTCAGCCGAGTTTACTTTTGGGATTGAGGAAGTGAATAATTGTTTATAGAATTCCACAAAAGTTTTTGCAATTTGTTCCTAATTTGTGTACAACTCATCAGCATGGTTGCAGATGTTTGTGATACAATTCCTTCGCCTCCTTTGTGTGGCACAGCTATGGAAAAAACGGGTGTTCCAATCACCCTCTTTGATATAGGTAAATCTCAGCCTATGTCTCCACATCCGTTCTTCTTTTCCCATTAATGCATTAATCTCCTTCTTTAAGTGCAACATAACCCAAAAAGAATTCCCTAACCTCACAGCTTGTTTTTCTGCCCAAACTAGCTCTTTCCTTTTTTTAACCAGCTCATTTCGAACATTGCCAAAATTATTACGACTCCAGCTAGTTAGCTCTTTACCACAGTTCTCAACCTTCTTGATCACCTTTAAACCCTTGGCATCCTCATACCTGGCTTGCCACACCCCTTCTACCGTTTCGCCATAACCTTTGTCTGCTAACCACATCTCTTCGAACATAAAGGTCTTTCTTTTGGGCTGAAAATCCAGGTCTGATAGTTCTATCCATAGAAACTTATGGTCGGAAGTTAAGCTGTCCACGTGGTGGACCCGAGAACCTGGAAATCTAATAAACCACTCATGCAAACCCACTTCCCTATCCAGCCTTTCCCATATTGAAACTCTACTCCGATAATGCTTGCTCCACATGAATGGAGAGCCCTTGTAACCCAAATCCATTAGCTCACATTCATCCAAAGCCTTCCTAAAAATCTGCATTTGAGAGTAAGGCCTAAGCCTACCGCCCGCCTTCTCTGACTATTTTGTTATCTCATTAAAGTCGCCGATGCAAAGCCATTGTAGAGAGCTTTGCCTGTGTAAATACCTAAGAAGATCCCAAGACTCATGTCTCAAGTGAGTTTTAGGTTCTCCGTAAAAACCAATGAAATGCCAAGCCTCTCCCGAACTCTTGTTGATTGTAATGTCAATGTGATTCAAAGATGATGACTCAATATCAACCTCAGTATCAGTATTCCAAAACAAAGCTAAACCTCCTCCTTTATTTAATCTTTGCACAAAAAACTTTTTATCAAACTGTATCCAATCCTTAACGTAATCTAGCCTTGCCTCGTTTGCTAATGTTTCGGCTAAGAACATGACAGAGGGAGTTTTTATCTGCACCACTTCCACAAGCTCTTGAACTGCTAGTTGGTTCCCAAGCCCCCTGCAGTTCCAGATTATGCAACTCATAGCTTCTAGCGAGACTGGGAACTAGCTGTCGCCAAAACAAATTGATTTTCTTTGCCCGAATGAGAAACCAAAATTTTTTTGCTTGGTAGCTCATTAAGATCCGAGACCATCTCCATGGGACATTTAGAACCAACAAGGACAGTACTGGGAGAGGAAGTGCCTGCCACCATGCGAGCAAGACGTTTCCACTTAGCCTGAGCCATGCCATTGTTGTTATCAAAGACTTGTATTGAGTTAGAGTTATCGTGGAGATCTTTAGTGTTTTAGTCTAACTCCTAGAGTGGGGTAGAACCCCTCTTCTTTCTTTATTTGGCCTTTTCCTTGAACTAATTGTCTTTGATTTAACCTCCCTTGCTATTGTTTCCCGGTTCCTATTTGATGGGCCTTGAGTTTTAACAACCCACCCCTTCTCTTTAACATTACACATAATAGAAGGGCCCAAGTTTGAGCCCACATAAGTTGGGCCTCCCACCTTTGCTTCAGCCTTTTTAATTGGCACTAAAACACCTCGAGGCAATTTGTCCACTTCTTGAGGTTGAGTTGTCTCCCACTGCATACCAATTAAAGCTTCAGCATGGTTTATAGCCTGTACTTTGTCCTGGCAGCCCAAAGAAGCTTCCCTTCCCCCTATCTTTCCCACCCACTCTTTTAGATTTCCTTTCTCATGTAAATCTTCTGACAGGGGTGCATGAGGGGTAGTGCCGACTTGACTAAGCATCGGGTTGCTAATCTTCAGAGATGTCTTTTCAGACACGTGATCCCTGCCAGCCTCTGCATCTTTCCTCGGTACCTGCGACACTGTCGGAGTCCTTGCCGTCCTACCCTCTTTTTTTTTCTGGAGTTGCCTTCAGCTTCACTTCTAAACCCCGATTTGGCCATTTCATACCCTCCCCGTTGTAATGGGTCGCCCCTCAACCAAGCCTTGTATTGAAGGACATTCTCACCTTTATTTTTGCTAAGTTCGAACCCCTCATTGCAGTCTTTCAGAGCGTGATTAAGAAGGCCGCATCTATAGCAGAAATTGGGAAGCCTTTCAAATTTGAAGCTCACCCATTTGCTCTCACCTCCCTTAATGGTGATTTTCTTGCCTCTCACCAAACGTTTTGTCGCATCAATAGGCACCCGTACTCGGAGACACTTGCTCCATTGAACTCCAGACTCTGGTACATCAACGTCCAAAACCAGTCCTAAGCTTGAGCCTATAGCCCACCCGGTTTCCTTTGTTCTGCACTTCAAAGGGAGATTATAGATCTAGATCCAGAATGGAGCCCACCTTATATCAATCTCCTTTGGGGTAAGTTCACCTTCGGAATCTTGAATGAGAACTAACTGTTTCTCATAGCTCCAAGGACACATCTCAATCACTTTCTTTTTATCTTTCCCATCCCCGAACTCCACCAGGAAGAGATCCTCATCAATCTCAGAAATTTTGACCCCTTTATTTGGCTTCCACAACATTCTCATATTTTTCCTAACTGCCTCCAAGTTTATACTTCTTTGGGTCAGGATCTTCATCACAACACAAAACTTACCTACTTCTTTTGCCGCTCTAGTGCTACTGTTGTCTAGTACTATTCCTGCACCTTCTTCCTCAGTAAATGTTAGTTTTTTCCATAGCTCTTCAAGTTCCTCTGTCATCTTCAACTCTTCCCGTAAGGATCAGCCCGACAGGGGATAAGGTGGAAGAGGGGTACACACCACGGCCTCACTCAACAAAGAGGCACCTCACTTCTTGCAAACCAAGCTGCAAGACTAAAACTGCTTTACGTGCCTAAGCTCGAGAGCATTGCATTGTGTCTAAAATTATTTGTGTAGTAAACATAGCCCATTTTTTTAAATATAAATGTGGATATGTGGTTGTTAGTGGGAGTATAAATTGGTGGGTATTTTTAATTTTTCTCATTGTATATTTATATTCTTAATTTATTTTATTGTTAAATCACTCTTAATTAAGAAATAAAATTATGTTTTAAGTAATAGTTAGAAATAATTTTTTTTTTAAACAAAAGGTTAGAAAAGAATAATGCTATTTTGGAAATATATAAAAGTAGACAAATCAATGATTTTATTTCCACACATCGTTGGTCCAATGTATCTCTTTATTTTGCCACCCAATTTACCAAACAAGACTGAAATCAGATCAGACAGACTGAAATCAGACTGATTCATTCACTTGCCCACACAGACAAAACACCCAAACCAAACGCCGTTTCGTTTGTAAATAACAACTTAAACCATACTCAAACATAGCCCTATTCAGTTTCAAAAAAAAAAAAAACATAGCCCTATTCAAAATTCAAAATTCAAATTCCACGCTCCCAACGGTCATATTCCTTAGGGTTTCTTCAACGTCTCTTTCTTTCTCTTACATAATATATACCCCCAAATCTCAAACCCATTCCCTCCTTGTCTATCATCGCCTCCATTGTCTCATTCTTTGAATATCTCCTACAAACTCCAAAACACACACACACACACACACTATCTTTCTCTATGGATTTCCACAGCCTTGTAAGGAAGGAACTTCAGGCTCTCTGCAAGAAGAACAAGATCCCAGCCAACATGACCAATGTTGCCATGGCCGATGCACTCCAAGCTCTTCAAAATGTAATCTTTTTCCTCAACCCTTCAATAACCATCTCGCATCTTTCTTTCTTCTCTGTTTGTTTGCTGGGAAACTGTAGGAAAATTAAAGAAAATATGACAATTTTCCATCTTTTTTTCTCTGGTTTGCAATACCCATTTCATATTCTTCTTTCTAGTCTCGTTTATTTAGATCTTTATATGAATTGATGCATTTTAATTCGAATCTATTAATACCCATTTCGTACCTTTCGTTATCCTCTGTTTGGTTGTTGAGAAATCATTACAAAAATAAAAGTTAATGAATCCTTTGTAAACCATCTTTATTATTTGTTGGCATCAATCTACAAGTAAAGAAAGACAATGGTTTACTGGCATTCTTTTTTCTATTGTTTTGATTCAATCTCAATGTAAATACTGAATCTGTTAATCTTCCTTTCAAAATATTTAAACATTCAAACCAAATCGATGTGTCAAGTAGAAGGGCTCGAAACAAATCATAGAAAATGAAAGAAAAGTTAGTATTTCTATGACTTTGGAGTTCTTGACAGTCCGCTTTGTTTGCAAAACAAATCATAGTAAAAGAAATGTCAATTTCAATTTTCTTCATACTCTTCTTGCTTGTATCTTTTATCTTGAATCTTTATATAAATTGATGCAGTTTAATTCGAATATATTAATCCCCATTTCGATTTTCTCTGTTTGGTTATTGAGAAATGACTACAAAAAGTTAAACAGACTTTTGTCTCCTTCTTTACCAATTACCATAAATTGTTGGGAACCAAACAGATCTAGTTGCCCATGAATCTATAAGTAAAGGAAAACAATGATTTCCAAGAATTCTTTTCCCATTGTTTGGATTCAATTTCCTTGTAAATTCATAATTTGTTACTCTTCCTTCCAAAATATTTCAACACTCAATCCAAATTGATGTGTGTCAGGTTGAAGGACTTGAAGAATTCTTGAATCCATCTGATTCAAATCTCTCTCAATCTCCGGAGAAAAATGTGAATGGATCGCCTGATATTCCTCGCACAGCCGCCAGGGCCTCAACTCGCAGAAAACCCACAAAACAAGTAACCGAAAGCACACAACCATTGACGCGAACTCGCCGTGGTACGAGAGGAAGTGCCGCTCAAGGCATTGATCAAGAAAACAAAGATGTGAATGTACTTATAACCCCGGCACCGGCAGTGCCAGGCAGCCGCAGAAGAGTGCCAGCAGCTTCATCTCGCAGAAAAATTGAGACCCAGTTGAGAGAAGCTGAAGAGGATGAGAAGAGTGAGGCTCAAGAGAGGAGTGATGTGGTTGAGACTCCTGTGGTGCCAAGCACCCGGCGAAGAGCTCCAGCCACTTCGGCTCTCAGGAAGTTGGAGACGGAGAATTCAGTGCAGCGAGTGTATAGTACAAGGCATTCGGTGAGATTGTTGGAGAAGAACCTGGGTGAGATGAGTTTAGTGGAGAATGGAAAGTCAGAACCTGTAAAGATTGATGACATGTCTGAAGACATGACTAATAGTTCAGAAATTTCAGAGCATTCTGTTCAATTTGAAAAGGAAATCTCTGGTATGTGTTTTTCAATATTCCAGGAGCAATTCCATTTAAACTGTTTATAACATATTTGAAGTTATTTTTTAGACCATTTATTTGCTTAGAAAATCTAAGGAATTATAGGGTTTCCATTCAACATTTTTAGCTTCTCTAACTATTACATATGCAATTTTCTCAGTAAACATGTGCTTTTGTGTGACATAAGTGCAAGTTTTCTAAACAAAGAATCTAGGATTTTACTCTTCTTCTCTAGCACTTCTGGACAAAATGGAAGAGCATGAATATGAAATGATGTTCTCTGACATTGCTCATAATTTTATCTCAGAAGCTAATACACAAACAGTATCAGAAGTGGGTCCAGAGGAAACCAATGATTCTGAAGTTCTATCGGATCCAAAACCAGTTGAGTCAATGGAGATGGAAAGGGAATTGAAATTTGATATTAAAGATAAGAACGAGAGTGATGATGAGTCTGAAGAAGATAATTTGAAGTCTGTGATGGCTGATAATTCAGGTGTTGTTAAAGTTTCTGAGACTATTGATGAAGCCGGTGATGAGGGTTCGGATGAGTCGGATATTATTTCAAGTGAAAAGTTGGAGATGGCAATAGATGTGGATCATGAAACTGTAGATGAGAAGGGTAAGTTTTATTATGTCATTGTTTTTTGTTGTCATCAAGAATGTTCTTCATTTTCATTAACGTTTTTATTAATTTGATGATGATGATGTTCCAGTTACTGAGCAAGACACAAGATCTGAGGATTCTTTGGCTGTTAAAGAATCCAATGATGCTTCTGCTGAGGATATGGACCATGTTTCTGAATCTGTGTCCCCACAACGTGAATGTCAAAACCTGGCAAGCAAAGACTCAGAACTGAATGTGACAGAGGGTGATGACCACAGCAATCGTGATTCTGAATCAGAATCTACTGAAGGGGAGTCAGATCCTGAATCGGAATCTGCCACTGAAGGGGAGTCTGATGAAGAGATTGCATCAGATGAAAACTCATCTGAGTGTGAAGAAAACTACAGTGATGATGATGCAGAAACAGAAGAAGAAAAGGATTTAGAGGCTCCAGTTCTTCCTATTGGTTTTGAGAAGTTGGAGAACAATCATTCTGGTTCTGAAGGCATTGTAGCTGAACAATCGGACATACAGGTTTCTGTTGAGAATCAGGCATCTACTATGGAAATTTATAATACTGAAGCATTGGTTGATGTGTATGTGACTGAAGCAGAAACAGAAGAAGAAAAGGATTTAGAGGCTCCAGTTCTTCCTATTGGTTTTGAGAAGTTGGAGAACCATTCTGGTTCTGAAAGCATTGTAGCTGAACAATTGGACATACAGGTTTCTGTTGAGAATCAGGCATCTACTACGGAAATTTATAATACTGAAGCATTGGTTGATGTGTATGTGACTGAAGCAGAAGAAGTTGCAATGAAAACCAATGACCAATCATCGGTTGAAACTCCAATATCTATGAAGAATATGAGTCCAGATCTCCTAATTTCTGACTGTGAAGTCACATTATCAACTGTGGCAACAAATTCAATATCTGAGGACAAGACTTTTTGTCATGCTGATGATCCAATGGCCAAGGCAGAAGAGATGCATGAAACTTTGGTTGATGTTTGTGTAATGCCAGCACATGAATCAAACATGAGTACTGAACTAATTTCTGACAGCAAAGTCACCTATGAAATTCCATTTCAACCATTTGCAGCAGACCAGCTTTCGGGACAGTTTCCTCGCCCTACTCAGTTGACACCAAGGAAATCTTCAGCTATAAAAGAATCAACAATTCAGAAGGTCACTGATGTTTCAGATGATGATGTGGAAAACATTGACACTGGTAATGTCGAAGTGGAGCTTGATAAGGAAAAGGCAAAGCCAGATGAATTGGCAGGAAAGAGTTTAAGGCAGCTCGCAAAGATGTTGAAGGAAATGCATATTAAAAGCAATAAAAAGCACAATACAGATAAAAGTGCCACTAAGGTGAGTCTATTCGCTCTCACAATCTCTCTGTGTCTCCTTTCACTAGTAATTGTTAGAGCTTATCACTGTGTTATACTGTATCAACTGTGTTTTGTCAAATGATGTGCAGGAACATGTTGGGAAGAAAAGAATTGCCTTGCAGGCATTGCCAGAGAACTATAGTATGGCTGTGGACGAGGGTTTGAAGGAAAATTGAAATACCTAAATGCAGGAAGGGATATATAAGTGTATGAAGCGCCTTGAGTATTGCTTCTATTTTGGGAATTTTGGTTGAGAGGGCCAATGATAGAGGGGGGGGAGGGTTTAAACCTGGGTTTGCGTGCTTATTATGTGTTTCTTTTCTTGTGCAAATGAGAATCAGAAGTTTGATTGGATTTTGTTTTTGGTCACTTATGACAAGGGGTTTAAACCTGGGTTTGCCTGCTTTTAATATGTGCTTCTTTTCTTGTTCAAATGAGAATCAGAAGTTTGATTGAATTTTGTTTTTGGTCACTTATGGTACACAAGTTTTGTAATAATGTTGACTCGCCCAATATTTTGTTGGTGTTGGGTTATGAATGAATTAATTATTTGCCTACAAATTAATATTCCGAAATCCCCAGGCATCTGCAGATGGATGATTTTCAGGTTTTGGACTCAGATTGTTTAATTGTTTTCCTTCTTTAACGAAGTTCTTAAGTTTATTGGGAAAAAAAAATTTAGTAATATCTTGGTGCGGGCAATGTGTTCACTTCTCAACATCATTGGGCTCAGCCACTCAGGTTGGGCGAGAAAATCATGGTGCACCTTATTCAAAACAAGAGCCAGCAGAATCTCAGAACTACTAGCAAAGCTCATGAAAAAAAAAAAAAAAAATACCGTGCATGTGATTGTGATCCTATGGTATTATTGGCCAAAAAATATTGTGCAGCATGTGTTTTTATTTTTACTATTTGCAAAGTCTTGTAATGTGTGTGAATAAATAATTATTTTGTAATTAAAATTTGTTATCTAAAATTTATTCAAGATAATTTGTTTTTCTTAAAAATTAAACAATTTTATTCAATCCAATTAGGTTTAACTTAGTCCAATTTGGTCCACTGTGTGTGAATAAATAATTATTTTGTAATTAAAATTTGTTATCTAAAATTTATTGAAGATAATTTGTTCTTCTTAAAAATTAAACAATTTTATTCAATCCAATTAGGTTTAACTTAGTCCAATTTGGTCCACTTGATAAATTGATTCTTTTTGTATGTTGTTTTTTCAATTTTAGCTCAAAAATTCTTTTTTTTCCCCCTTAATTTTTGGGTTGAAAGGTATGAAATTTTATAATATTTGGGCTATTTGATCCATTTTGGTCCTACTTGGTCTGATTTGTTTCTATTCGATCCATTATGTCCAAATTGGTCCTAATCTGTCTATTATCGGTCCTATTCGGTACATATTGGTACATTTTGTCCTATTTGGACTACTTCGGTCCTGTTTTATCCATCCATTTGGTCCTATTTGTTTGCTTGTTTTTGTTTTTGTTTTTGTTTTTGTTTTGTTTTGTTTTTTGTTTTTTTTTTTAAAGAAAAAATTTGGTCCATTTTTGTACACTTATTCCAAATCTAAATTTATTAATAAAAATATAGATCTCAAACTCGTAATATCTAAAATCCTTAAGCATAGTATTTAATATTGCTACACTTTTGTTGAGCCATATTAATGTAGCATTTCAGTCTACTTTGGTTCGACTTAATTTAAGTAAAAGTGTTTCTAAACATGAAGGTTATTAATATACAAATATAATATTTAGGGTAGTTACTCATTTGTTTTAAAGTCTTTACTTTTAAATGGCCTGAGGTTATTTATACCTTCAAGCAAAAATATTTATTCAAATTCTTCATTCTCTTAAAATTTATTATGATAATCAAAACTTATAACAAACTTATACTGAATACGTATAATTTATTCTCTAGATTTTATTGTACATAATTTGTTCTCCCTAAAAATTAAATAATTTCAAAAAGTAATTTCCATCACTCTATTTTACAAATATATAGTTTTTTAATTTTTTTTATTGATATTATTATCTTTTGAAATTATTCATATTCTTCTAACTATTGTTATTATGCATTATATCAAATTCTCATTCTCTTAAGGAGATTATTATAATAATCAAAACTTATCATATAATTACAATTAATAATACTCTCAACCCAAATTTGTATTTTTTCCATTCTTAAGTAAGTACACCGAATTGGGCCAAAGTGATCTAAAATAAACCAAATAGATTGAAGTAGACTAAATTGGACCGAATAAAACTAAGTGGATTGAATGGACCAAATTGACCGAATATACCGAAGTGAACTGAATAGACCAAATTGACCAAATGGACCGAATTAGACTGAATGAACCAAAGTAGACCAAAAATGACCAAATTGACCGAAGTAGACTGAATAGACCGAAATAGACTGAATTGGATTGAATTGGCTGAAGTAGATTGAATGGACCTAATAGAACTGAAGTGGACTAGAGTAGACCGAATAGATGAAGTGAACCAAAATGGACCGAATGTTGATCTGTAATTAGCATAGCCAAAATTGTGTTTTGATATAAACTCAAATTTTTACTTCCAAAATAATCAAGTATTAACTCAAACAAAAATCAAACAGTAACTAAGAGAGAGAGAGAGAGAGAGAGAGAGAGAGAAATACTACTTTTAAGGAAGGAGAGAAATACCACTTGTAATGGGGAACTAAAAAAATACAAAACCAAAACATATGAACCCAAAATAGAGTTTTAAAAATCACAATGATTCATCAATATAAAGAAAAGTTGCAAGAAAAAAAAAATCAAGAGAGAGAGAATAACCACTTTTTAAAGAGAGAATGTGAGAGAGAATAATAAGAAACTTATTGAAAATAATATGAGGAGAAAAAAAGTAAAAATAAAAAATATAGTAATAAACACTAAATTATCCAAGAAATCAAATGTTATATAATAAAATAATATTATATTCTTATATACTATCTTTATAATGCAATAGGATAACATCTAAGAAATCAAGAGAATAAAAAAAATAACAACTTAAAAACACAACTTAATCACATCAACCCAAAGTAAAGTTTCAAATAATACAAAAATTCATTAACCTAAAGTAAAGATGCAAGAAAAAACAAATTCCACCAAAAATGAAAAACAAATTTTGAGAGAGAGAAAGAAAGAGAAATTATCTTTTGTTTATTAAAAACTATGTATAGAATGAGAGAGAGAATTGTAAATTTATAGTAAGAGGAGGGGAATATAAAAAGCCAAAATTTAAAGAAGATAAATGGATAGAGAAAAAGTGATATTAAGGTAGATAGTAGTGGGGAAATAAAAAGGTAAAAGGGGGGGGGGGGGGAAGGTTGGAGAAACTATAACAATAAGTTGGAAAATTAATAAGAAAAAAAAAAATAGAGTTAAAAATAAGAGAGATAATGTTGGAAATGGGCGGATGATATGACCGCTGATATGGCTTAACATAAGCATAGCAACAATAAATGCTACTATTCAGCTTTTAGATATATATATATATATATATATATATATAAGTGCATAACAATATGTGATAGAAAGGACTTGACCATAAAGGGGAAGTGCACAACAATATGTGATAGAAAGGACTTGTTCACCAACAGTAAAGGTAAAAGAAAATGATAAAATAGTGACAGACAAAGAAATAGATGAATGGAAATGGAAGAGTTATCATGAAATAGATATAAAACAAAATATGGGGGATGGGAGACATAATGATGTATCAAAATAGAAATAAAACACTTAAGATTTTAACAAAATATAGCTTTGATAATAGATTAAAAACACTTATAGGATAATAGTTGTTACAATGAGTTACAATGCTTGAAAGGGATAGTAGTCACAGGGTTGGAAGTAGGAAAAGAAAGATAGGGAAAAAAAGAGATGATCTCAACCAAAGGGACATCCCCCTTTATAGGCAAAATAAAGTACTATTTAAGTAGTGAATAGTGAATAGTGAACAATGAATCAGACCAGGAATTTATTCTCCTCATATGCGTTCTGGAGGGAATTTATTCTCCGTGGGGAGCAATCAGAGCAGGAACCCAGACGTTCAACAGGGAATCAAAACAACTTTAATTTTAGTAGGGAATCTGGAGCTTTTGAGTAATGTTAGCAGGAGCATTATTTTAGTAGTTTTGGTTACTTGTGCCAACAGTGCTAATTGTCCCCTAAATCTGGTGTGGAAGCTTCATCATGACCAAATAACTCTGGATTGTAGGGGTAATAAGGATTAGTATTAGCCACAGAGACTTTAGAGGATGCCCTTGAGTTTTGGCCTTCTTCTTCCTCTTCTGAGTTAGCATTGGCAGTATCTTCTTCCTCATCCTTCCACTGCTGCTTTAGGAGGGCAATGAGGGCCATTTTGCCGAGACCATCAAAATCAGACTTCTTCTTTTTGGTCTTAGTGGAAGGTTTAGCAAACTTAGCAGTGGATGTGGTAGCAGGTACATTTGCTGTGAGTTGAGGTACAATTGTTGGCATTGGAGATTGGGCTTTAGCATAGGAAATTTCATTACTAGCTAGGAATTCCCGGGTAACATTGTCAATAACATTTTGGGTGTGGGAAAATTTATCCCACCACTTAACATACCAACAGCGAGTAAGAACTCACCTTCTTTAACATATTGCCATTTCAAAATCTAGGGGACCTTGTATTTTCTAACAAAATGGAGCAAAGCTGGAAACTTAGCACCATGAGAATCAACTTTAACAACAGTTGTGAAATACTTGAAGGAACCTATCAGTGGTCCTAGAAATATTTCAGTAAAAGGGCCAAATTGGGTCCACCAACGGCTAAACCAAAGAGGCAAATGAGCTTTGAAATTTTTATCAAAATTAACAAACCAAGAATGGGCCATATTGTCATCTTGGTGAAGCATGAATCTAAACCAAGTAGTGATATAATCATGATAGGAATAAGGAATAGGAGAATTTGGTAACATTTTAGTGGCGGCAGGGTTGGAGCCCCACTTCTCTTCAGAAATAATATCAAGTAGTAAAACACTGTGGTAAATCATTGTTGAAGTATTGGCTTTATCAAGTATGGATTTCATAAGGATTGATTTCTCAAAATGCAAGATATCAGAGTAATAATTTAAATTTTTCTCAGCATGCTCAAGAATCCAATGGAAATCCCGAGGAAAGTAGCTTTTAGCAAGGTTCAGGGGACCAGTAATAGAAGCTCTATTGGGCTTAATAGAAAACAGGTTTTGGTAGTATTGCTTTGAAACATATTGAGAAGCATTGGGATTTCTAGAAAAAGCAACCTTAACAGGTTGGTTAACAAGGGTTAAAGCATATGGGTCATAAGAAGATGCTAGAACAGAGGAGTAGTTTGGTTTAGGAATGGTCCCTAAAGTGGTAAAGCGGTTAGCAATATCTATGGGGAGGTAGGTTCTATTTTAACAAGTTGTTTAGCAGTTTTTGTAGCAAGGTGTTTGTCTTTTGATCTCCTACTTGCCATTGTGGCACTGCAAAAATTCATGAGTAAGAAAATTAGGGATAGCATTTTGTGATCCTTTAATATATTCAATATTGAAATAAAAAACACTTAAAATAGCTTGCCATCCAGCAAAAATATGTTTTGAAGCAATGTTTTCAACATCTTTTTCTATAACATATTTAGCACTTTTGCAATCAATTCGCAATAGAAACTCATGGTTTAATAAATCACTTTGAAAATTTGAAATACATAGTACTACAGATAAAATCTCTTTTTTGATAGTATTGTAATTTATTTGTGCATTATATACATAGTACTACAGATAAAATCTCTTTTTTGATAGTACTGTAATTTATTTGTGCATTACTCCAAACTCCAAAATAGAATCGAAAAATTTGTTCAGTTGAGTCTAGTGAAACACGTTGTTTCAGAATACCTCCATAACCAATATCAGAGGCATAAGTTTCAACAATTTTGACCCAAACACGACAAAGTTTTAACATGAGACGTGATTTGTTTAACAAGGAAAGTATGAACATTTGACCAAGGTGGAGGATTACTTTGTAACCGATCAAAAAGGGGCTTGCATTGTTTCCTCAAATCCTTGTAGAAATCAACAATATAATTCAGCGACCCAAGAAATCTTTGGAGCTGAGTTTTGTCAATAATGACATTAGGGAATTTATCAGCAAACTGAATGGCTCTATCAATGAGACGAATTTGTCCTTCAGAAATATCATAACCAAGAAAATGTACTTTTGTTTGAAATAGTTTGATTTTCTTAGCAGAGACAACAAGACCATTCTGTTTGATGGTTTCAAGAAACAAATACAAATATTTCTAGTGCTCATCAATGGAGTTAGAATAAACAAGAACATCATCAATGTAAACAATGGTGAAATGATTGAATGAATTGAAGATATCATTCATAATATTTTGGAACTCACTAGGGGCATTCTTGAGACCAAAAGGCATAACATTCCACTCATAATGTCCAAAAGGAGTGGTAAAGTCAGTTTTATACTTACCATTCTCACTAATCTAGACTTGCCAAAATCCAAACTTCATATCAAATTTGGAGAATACAACTGCATCACTTAACCTATGAACTAGGTCATTCTTATTAGGGATAGGATACCTAATCCATTCTAAGACCTTATTTAGAGGCTTGTAATTAATAACTAAGCGAGGAGTTCCTCTCTCAATTTCAACATTTTTTTGAACATAGAAAGCAGCACAAGACCAAGTGGACTTGCTATTCCTAATCAGCTTTTTCTTAAACAAATCATGAATTTCTTTTTTACATAATTCAACAGTTTCAGCATTCATTTGAATAGGACGAGCTTTAGTAGGAAGGTTTTTCTCATTAAATTCTTTAACATAAGGCAGATTAACAATGTGTCTTTTCCTATGCCAAAAAGCATTGAGAATATCAGAACAAACATCATTGACCAAGATTTTTTGAAAATTATTAATCTTGGACTATAACAGTTTATCAGAAAGTTGTTCAGCAATCTTTTTATATCTAACTTCTTGCTTAAGAAAGTTTAGATGCTTGGTTTTGGCATGAATTAGATTAAAAGCATTATCAATATCTATTTCAAATTTTGAGGCAAATTTAAATTTAACTTATTGCCCAAAAGGGTCAGTAGTTATCCCCATCATGTTCAGTAAGGAAGGGGTATAAAGCATTTATAAAGGGAAGACCAAGAATCACTTTATCAGTCATGTTTTTAACAAGCACAAAAGGAATCTTAAAACAAACATTTTCATGGCAAACATGAGCATTGTTTAATTCATATTTAATTTTCATTTGAGTTCCATTAGCAGAAAACAGTTTTTCAGTGGATTTTTCATAATACTTGGAGGGAATCATTCCTTCCTGAATGCAATTCATATCAACACAGGAATCAATCATAGCAATAACATTGAATTCATATTCGTGGCAAACAACAATTTTAACTTTTAAAAACCATTTTGGGGGAAGCAGTTTGTTAATAAGGTTAAGCTTGTTATCAGTAGAAGCATTACCAGAAAGAGGAGCCTGTTTTGTGGAAGCATCATCCTTTCCTTGCTCATCCGGTTCACTATTAGTTTATTGTTCATCAAGTTGTTTATCAATTTTTAAAAGTAATAGTTCTTGTGTTAGATTAAAGTTATCATTTTTAATATTTTTGAATTCATTTTTTAGCTCAATGATTTCTTCTTTGATGATAGCAATTTCATGTTGGAGCTCATTAACAGTTAATTCTTTGGATTTCTTTTTATTAAATCTTTCCAAAGTTTCATCAAGACTTATTTTTGATTTTGGTCTTTTATCATTTTGGTCTTTTATTAGGGTTTTCTTTCGTTTTTTAAGATATTCTTCTTTTGGCCCTAGGTTATCAATTTGACTTATCAAATTTATTAACAGGTTCTCTTGTTCTTCACTTTTGGTTAGAACATTAATAGTTTTATTGGGTTTGAAGAGAACATTAACAGTATTATAGCAGGAATCTCTACAACCAATTTTAATATTAGGTGAGTTAGAGGCTTTAATTGTTTGATAATCAAAATCAAATGATGAAGAAAAGTCTTCTTCACAAGATTCAGACAAAGTAGTCGATTCAAGTATTCTAAACAAATCTTCTTGATCTTCATCACTAATGTTTAGCATGTTAAGCTTATTTTTTAGATTACCAGGCTTTTGGTGACAATCTTTACTAAAGTGACCGGGTTTACCACAATTAAAACATTTTCCTTTACTAGATTTCTACTTATTATATTTTTTTGAAGCATGTTTATTTTTTGCATAAAAATTATTAGGTTTAATAAAACTTGTTTTGTATTTCTTGTGGTTATAATTTTTGTGGATTTTATCATGATTCTTTTTTCCTCTTTGCCTGGAAGGGGCAATAGGGGGTAAACCATATTGTTCACAGAAATTATCCATTTCATATTTAGCTTTTCTACTATTTTTTAACTGTTGTTTTAGCATTTTTTTTTTTTTTTTATCATTACACATGTTAATGCCAAGTTTTTTAATAATGCTGAAAATATCATCATAAGTCAGATTATCATAATCAATAGCATCATTTTTACCAATTAATTCTTGTTTTACGTTATGAGCAAAGAGAGGAGGCAGTCCAGCAATAAACTTCTCTTTCCAATAAAGCTGTAAGCAATCTTTCCGAATCATGACCCTGGAAATAAAAACATCTTGGTACCATCTGTAATCAAACATAGTAGGACATTTTAAATTGTTTAAATAATCACTAATTCAAGACAAAATATTGGAAGGAGTACCAGCAAAGTGTTTGATAATAGTATACATTAAGGTATTGACTCCATCGGGAATACCTCGACCAATACTTTCATCAAAGATGGGTAAACCTTCGTCATTTTTTTTTTAATAGCCTTTTTAATGGTTTCTCTAGATTCTTTTGTGAGATATTTTTCCCACCATCCACGAAGAGTTCCAGAAAATCCAGTAGTAAGCAAATCAACAATTTTAGCATGGTTTAGATCATGGTTATTCATATAGGCAGTGGCAACCATAGAAATATGACCCATCTTATTAATAATTTCCTATTCAGATAAACCATCAATATTCCATTCATAAAGCTTGTCAGCAGAAACAAAAAATTGGGTTTGAAAAATTCTTTCTTCAAACTGCATATCAGGAGGAGTAGGTTTTGAATACCAATTTTTTGTAAAAGACATGGGATTAGGTTTTCCAACAAATCTTTTAACTGTAGGAAATTCTAAAATAGTTTTATCAAAAGTAGAGGATGAAGAGTCAGAATTTGTGCTTTCATCAAAAATAATTTCTTTTTCTTTTCTTGACATAGCACAAGCAGTGCTAGTAGAAGTATCCTGCTCAGTTTTTATCTTCAAATCAGAAAGCATTTGTTCAACCTTTTCAATAGTCTTAGCCTAAGAGGTTTTTAGACTCATTTTTTTTTTTTTTTTTTGTTTGACTGGGTAAATCAATCAAAGGTTTCTCAAGTTTGGAAGAAGTTGGTTTCTCAATTTTTTCTTCAATACGGTCAAGTTGTTGGCCAATAATATGCAAGGAATTATTAGTAAAATTGTTTTGTTCAATAATCTTTAAAACAGGAGCATCAGCATCAACAATTTTGAAGGGAGAGGCCTTAACCTTAGTCCCTTTGCAGTCTATGAGAACTGTCTCAAGGGGTGGGTGGGTAGACCAAACAATAGTTGTCTTCTTTAACAAAATTTGACTTCTTTGCCATATTCAAATTATTTTTTGAAACATTCTTGGAAACATAGTAATTTTCAAGGATATCAAAAAATAAAATGTGTTTTTGCAGGCTATTCATTCTTTTTTTCCATTTTCTTTTAACACGATCTTTTTCTTTTTGATCAAAAGTAGTTTGGTAGGTTTTTCTTTTGTCTTTGTTTTTTTGCAGATTTAAATTCATTAAACAAAGTGACGATGTCCATTTCAAAGCTTTTGTTTAAAACTCATAGTTGACTATCAATAATAGGAGTTTGAAAATCAAAAGTAATTGGGGACCCAGATTCGGTCTCTTCCTCTTCTTCAATAGCATGTTTGCTATGTGTAGAAGGATTTTTTTTTTTTTAGAGTAAAAAGCAGTGCTAACTTAGGAGTTGTTACTCAAAACTCCTTTTAGCTTTAGATCTAGTTTTTCAAAATTCTTTTGTAAAAATTCATTGAGATCCTGGTCTCTTTTTGAAATATCTTTAGATCCAGCAAATGAATGTCTTCCTTCGATGATCCTCAGTGGTTTATTATCATGAAAACTTATTTTAACAGTTCCATCAAGATATTGTTGGATATGATCAAGATTTAACTCATCAAAAACAAGTTTAGTAGGTGGATTTGGTGGAGTTTCTTGTTCCAACAACCAGTCTTTGGGAAGATTAATATCTTGCCATTGAATCATTTTTGGAATTCAGACCTTAGCATCAGGAGTGGAACATTGGATTAACATAGTTTTACCTTCAGGGTCTCTTACCCTGGCATGAGGATTAAGTTGAGTACCCAGAAGCCTCTAATGAATACGATAAATGAGGGCAAAAGGCTTGCTGCCTTCATCCATATCATATATATATATATATATATATATATATAAATACACATAGAGAGATAGGTCGATACACACACAGCCTAGTTTGGGATGCTAGGCGCTAGCTTCAAAACATAGCACTAGTAAGCGAATATTACATACTTTACCCATAGAACAATGGATTGGGGTCTGTTGCGAAATGCAACATTAAAAGTAAAAAATTGAGAAGGTAAAATGATAGAAATGTTAAAAATTAAAAGTTTTGATATTTACATTATATCCGTCTGGGAGCAACTTATTTAGTTTTTGCTGAAATTTTTTTTATTGAAAGTGTGTTAAAGTATACTTAGCCATTGTGAGGTTTTAAAAAGTTGTACATAAAAACTAAAAGTTAAAAACTAAGCTTATAAACTCATGCCAAATGGACACTAAATATAAGTTTTTAAACTTTCAATCTTAGCCATTGTTGAGGATTACAATTCAACTCCCTACAACCACTTTAAAAACAGGCACGTGAGGCATGGTATTAAATGCCATAAAAGATTTCAGTGTATCTTTATTATCACCATTTGATTTTGAGATGAAGTGGCACAATTCACGGTCTAACAAATGGTTTCAAAACTAATGTCACGAGTTTGAGTCACGAGAGCCTCATTATGAGGGAGTATTGTTGGGGCTATGTCTATTATGTCATTACACCATACAATAACACTTTTGATAACTAAAATTGAAAGTTAAAAAACTTATTTTTAGGGTGTGTTTGGATACCGCTTATTGCTGAAAACTGAAAACATTGTAGCAAAATCATTTTTAAATGTGTGAATAGTGCCGTGGAATCCATTTTTAATGAAAATTTTGTTGAAAAAAGAGGTTTGTGGGTCCCGTGAATAGTGCACGGGACCCATTGGAAAAGCATAAAAGCCACAGAAACACGCTTCTAAAAAAAAAAAAAAAAAATGCAGATGCAGTGCTTTTCAGCAATATCCAGATGGATACTTAATCTCAACCTTTGGTCCAAACCATTTAACTTTTTTTTTTTTTTAATCATTTTATCTATTCAACTTTTCTCCTCTCATAATTATCTAGTGCAATAGTCATAACTATATAGTACTAGGTTCTTGTTTTTGTTTTCGTTTTTTTAATAATGAATAATTGTAAATATATATATATATATATATATATCTATATATAGAGTTGGGTTCAAGTTATACCTGATATAACTTTAAATAATGTTACACCACCCAATATCTTGTTATAGAATTCATATTTTGAAAATCTCACCATTAAATTACATGTTTTATATGTTCTTAAGAGCAACCACATCAGTGGTTGCATAATCTTGCAAAATAGAAAAAGTAAATTATTTTACACATTTTGATTAAAAAAATACCCACATCAGTGAGTGTAAAATTATGCATAAATGCACAAGTGATATAGTAACTGTGCATATATGTATGGTTACTGTAGCTCTTGCATTTGATATATATTTTCTCTCTCTCTCCACCTCACGCTCTCTTTTTCTCTCTCTATTTGATTACCTCTCCTTTCTCATCTAATCTTTCTCTTCTTCTACCCTCTTTTTCATCTTATCTTCTCTTAAATCCAACAACAAATTATCAAATTCTTCAAACGTAAATCAATTTAGATCCCAAATTCATCAAGCCCTCTCCTCAATATATATATATATATATATATATATAACAAACCCATATAAATAATCAAACCCAAATTGCAAAAGAAGAAGAAGAAAAAGCAGAAATAGTATAGAAGAACAAGGTGTTGAAGAAGAAGAAGAAGAAGTAGTAGCAGCAGTCCATGGAGAGCCTCAAAATCACCATTCATGTAGTGGAAAAATCTGCCCAAAATCACCACCAAAATTGCAAACCCAAAATCACTTGCCATAATCAAACTCAAATAGAAAAAGCAAAAGAAGAATGAGGATGAGAATGAGAAGAAGAAGATGAAGATGCTGAAGATGTAATAAGGAGAAGGAAAAGAAAAAAAGAAGAAGAAACAATAAACAAGAAGAATGTGGAAAATAAAGAGATAGAGAGCATGAGAGATATTTTGGAGAGTTTGGTAGGGTGGTGGGACTAGTGGGAAATAATAAAAAAAGTGAGAAAAATAATCATTTAAATAAAATAGATGGTAGAATAGACAAACTAATGTGGGTGTTTTGCAAAAATTGGTGTAAAATAAAAAAAAAAGTAGGTTCTTTTTGCAAAATAGATATAAAATTTGCACAGACTGATGCGATTCAAGCCAATTTTCATGTCAATTGGATGCTATTTACCATTCAATCCATAAACTCATCTTTTATGCATTATTTTAAACTACGAAAATTTGAATTTAAACAATTGATTGATAACATGACTATAAATCTTTGATCACCTTGAAATTTTGTAAGCATGGAGAACATATGAAGATAATGTAATCTAACAGTTGATTTGTCAAAATTCGCATCAAATTAAAAAATATTGAGTGGTATAACATTATTTAGAGTTACACCGATATAACTGGAACCCAACACACACACACACACATATATATATATATATATATATATATATATAAATGTAATAATTGAAACAAAGCTTTTTTTATTTTTTTTTATTTATTTTTTTTTTAATGGGAATTGAAACAAAGGCTATTGATTATACATTGACAAAATCTATGCAAAACTTGAGAGAGTCTATGATTTTTATTTTATTTATTTATTTATTTTTTTTTGTTGCTGAATAAGAGTCTATGATTGATACACATACTTTCAAATTGAACATAGATTTAAGATATTTCCTTGAATCCTTAATAAAAATATTTATTCTACTTGTGTCCCGAATTAAATTCTTAAAGAAAAATCAATTTTCAATAACATGTGGATCTACCCCTCTTCCCAGATTTATCTTTTTTTTTTTTTTTTTTTTTTTTATTATCTTTTTTTTTTTTTTGGGAATTTCTATGCTTAGTGTAAGATACAAATACATCTATCTAACCATAATAAAATATTTATTCTTACTATAGTGGACCCAAGCTTTGAATGGTGTCTTCTAAAAAGAAGAATATGCTTTGAATGGTGAATTAGAGTATCCACAGCAGATGTGGTATCTGTGCTAAATGCTATAATATGACACATTCGGCACACTAAACACCAAAAACGAAGCTTTATCAGATGTGTTGAATGTGTCAAATTTTTGCAACATTGAACAGTACCCTTACAATTTTGGCACGGTACGAACACCGAATGACATATGGTTTATTATTTTTTTATTCATCTTTCTCTCTCCTCTCAGTTTTTTAATTGATTTTTTCTCTCTCCTCACAATCTGTCTCTCTCCCAACCCGTGTTCTTTCCTCTTCAAATCAGATTTCCAGTTCCTCCCTCAACCTCAAACATCTTTCTCTCTCTTTGCACCTCAAATCAAACCCAAAAATGGAGTTGGTTGTGTCACCTGCCGATCTCGATCTCATGATATGAGCAGTTGTTAAAGAGAAATAAAAATTTAAAAAAAGTAAATAATAAAAAAATTCATTAAATTAAAACATGATTGTTGCGTCTATGTGATAAAGCTGTCAAAGCTGATATTTTTTCATGGTAGGACAGGCTCATAATTGGAAGAACAAAGTTCAACTACAAAATTAGTTGTAACCTTAGTTTACAAACTTACTTAATATTTTTTTATTGGAGGTAAAGTTTGACAAATCCACTATTGAATTACATATTATTCTTACATCCTCCATCCTTGTAAAATTTCAAGAAAATTAAGATCAAGAGCTATGTTATCAATAAATTTTTTTTAATTGCAAGTTTTTGTAATTTTAAATTATACAAAAAATATAAGCTTATAAATCATATAATAAATAATATCTGATTGACACAAAATTTAACATGTGTATTAAGAGTGCAAAGAACATGCAATTCAACGGTTAGATTTTCAAAATATGTTATAATATTTATTTTATTGAGTGAGTTTGTAGCTTTAAGTTACAATCAATTTTGTAGCTAAATTTTGTCATAATTGGAATATAGCGATAGGCTGTAGCAAGTGCTGATAAATCTCAACACTTTTACTTTATTTTTTAATCATTTTTCTCTCTTATCTTTCTTGGTTAATTTATATTATTTTAATAAATTGAGTGGGAGTAATTTATGGAAGCGTGAAAGAGGACTAGAAAATAGGAACCAGAGAAGAAAATAAGAGAAAACGGGAAAAAAAATTGTAGAGAAAACATGAGGGATAAAATGTTTATTTATTTATTTTTTGTCTTTTTTTTTTTTTTTTTGTGCTTATCTTTATTATTTGTTTAAACTACATATTTGGTCTCTATCATTTATATCATATTTCAATTTAGTTTCTAACTTTTCAATTTTGTTAATTTGGTCTCTAACCTTTGAGTGTCATGTTAATTTAGTTCATGTCATTATCTCTTGGATGGAAAATGCCGATGTCGCAAATAGTAAAAAATAAAAAATAAAATAGTTTTCATTAATGTAGCAATAAACTAATATTTTATTTTGATCGTTTGTCATATCAACAATTTTCATCCAAGAGATAATGACATGAACTAAATTGATATGGTATTGAAAGGTTAAAGATCAAATTAACACAGTTGAAAAGTTATGGACCAAATTGAAATATGGTGTAAAGAATAGAAACTAAATATGTAGTTTACCTTATTTATTTTTTTATTTTCCATCTTTTTTGGTTTGATTTGATTTGTTTTTTTTTTTTTTTTTTTAATTTTTTTTAAAATTTTTATTTATAATGAAGTGGTCATCTATACACAATTTTTTAATAAAAAATAATGTGTTACTTTTTTTTAATTTTTTTTGAGAAACCACTTTTTTTTTTTTTAATTTAATAGAGGCATGAGAGTAAATTTATGCAATCTATCTTTTTTATCATTTAATTATCATTTTCAACTAAAAAAAATAGTTTTCCATCTCTCAATCTTTTTATCCCAACCATACACCTAAAAAGAAAATTAAATTTTTTTTTATCCTCCCACATTTCCATCAACTCTCCATTTTTTATATTGTCCCACCTAAATAGTTTTCCATCTCTAAATTGTGAAAGAGTTTCTAGTATCATAATTTTTGTCACAACTATTTTAAGTGGTACACTGTAACTAGCTAGACTTTCACAAAGACTCACCAATTTTTCCTCACTGTTCATAATCTCATACATGAATAGTTGTGAAAAAAGTTATGATTTTTAATATACATTTAGATTTTTTAATTATAAAATGGTGTATTAAAGCAGCGTAATAATATTTTGGGTGTCAAAGTAAGCGTTGTGAAGAGAGCGGATGTTAATGGTCAGCACGCATGACTACAAAATGTCATATACCACTGATAGCATTGATGAGACCATATATGCCCGTAGATGTCTGTACATCATATTAATAGTTCAGAACTTTACCACATGTTGACCATGATATAAATTATAAGGCCAAATTACAATTTATGTAATTTGATTGAAATTTAAGTTGCCTTGTAATTTGAAATTTAACACTTTACCCATTTGAGATTTGATTGAAATTTAAATTGCTTACATATGATTTGAAATCTCATAATAAACGTGTTCTTTTGGATCATTTTTTATCTTGTATTTTTATATTTTTTGAATTTTTGGATGAGAGAGACAGAAAAGTGGAGCAAAATTACATATTTAGTCATATTTTTAATAGAAATATTTTAAAGAACTCTAATTGAATTAACTACATGCGGGTAAAATGTCAAATTTAAATTATAGGTAGGTAACTTAAAATTTGGCCAAACTATAGATGGGTAAATTGTAATTTGCCCAAATTATAATAATAAACAATGGATAAATATTTAAATATTATAATAATAAATTATTCATGCCTGTATATGTCTGGTTACCGGTTTTAAGATTCAACCTGGATAGAACTGATGGTCAAACTGATGATACCATAAATAATTTAATTTAAAATATTTAAATAAATTTTATGTGAATTTTTATTTTTCATAAATTATATTAAGAAAATATTTTAAAAAATGAAAGATTTTCTTTATTCTTCATTTTTTTTCCCTAATTAATAATGGTTGAAAAAGTATAATTTACTATATATATATATATATATATTATAAATTATAGTTTTTTTTTTGGCTGAATTATGTAAATAATAGTTTGATATTTTAACTTTCAACTTTTAAGTTTTTTTTTTTTTTTTTTTTTGAGATAATGGTAAGTTAATATTATTAAGGTAAATCATATTGGAATACAACTTTCAACTCACTAGTTAGATCTTTTATCTATACATCATAATCTGCTGATAAAACCGCTCCCCTAACTAAAGCATGTACCAACTTATTACCATCCTTCCAACATGCTAAAATTGACAAAACTATAAGGATAAACTTTGATTGCGCGTCTTTAATTAAATTCCCATACAGAGTGTGACTCTCCTTAGCTTTCAAGGCCTTAACCAGCCTCAGACAAAGATATAAATGTCTTAATGACTTAGACAAGTCATTCAGTACCTTTCGTACTTTCATAGCAATAGTCACTCTCACACACGTTTACTCTTGTTTTCTTCTTTTTTATTTTATTTTTATTTGCCTTAAATCTATAACCACACATTACCACCAACCCTAAGGTCTCAAATCAGATCTGAACTGAGTTTTACTCAGTTTTCTTTCCATACTTTTTCAGTAATGCAGTAAGTAGACATCCTCTCAGCCTTTCCCTCTCAAATCTCAAGTCTCTTTCTCTCAAGATAAGAATCTCCCAAGCAATATATAATCCAAGTAGTCAACTTCCAAAATTTCATATCACGCTTCATCAAATTAGGCCTTTGTCAATGGCTCTCAACGTACTTGCTTCACTCCCTATTTGCAATTTCCCAAGAGCAGCTCTCCCATCTAGAGGTCCCATCCATCTCAAATCACTTGTAACAAGCAGAAGTGACATTGTTCCTGGTCCTGTCCAATGCAAGGTCTCCAGCAAAATTTCAAGTAGCACTGATATTGTTCGGCGATCGGCTAATTACCAACCTCCCATTTGGGACTACGATTACATTCAGTCACTGAGAAGTGAATACCAGGTACATAATATATGGTATTGTTTTCATTGTTAGATTTACTAGTACTTGAATTAGTACTGGAAACTGATCACTGGGTCATGTATTAAGGATGCGGTTGATGTATGTCAAAAATTAATAACTTTCTCACTTTTTAATAAAAATTTACTTAAAATAGTTTATTAATATATGCCCTATGCTCACGTTACTAAAATCCTAATTATAATATTGTGACGTAGGGAGAAGAGTACACAGGGCAAGTTAACAAGTTGAAGGAACAAGTGAGGATGATGCTTCACAAAGTGATGGATCATTTAGAGCAGCTGGAGCTGATAGATACCTTGCAAAGACTAGGATTGTCTTATCACTTTGAGGGTGAAACGAAGAGAATACTGGAAGGTCTATACAACAATGATCATGGTGGTGATTTGTGGAAGAAGGAGAATTTATATGCCACAGCTCTTAAATTTCGGCTGTTTAGACAACATGGATATAGTGTGTCTGAAGGTAATTAGGAAAGAAATTCGATATTTATATTGTTCATGTTGTTCACTTCTTTTAATAATTAAGTTGTGATACCCCAAATTTTGCGAATTTAATTGAATTGGATTGGTTAAGTGTGCTTTTAAGTCCTACACTAGAACGAATTTAGGATTTTAAGTTAGCGGGCCGAAGTGTAAAAAAAAAAAAAAAAAAAAAAAAAAAAAAAACTCTAGATAGGGATTCATATACTATTAAAAAATTATAAATACATAAAATGATTCTAAATACATTAAGAAGTAATCATTTATTAACAAAGACAAAAACAAAATAACTTTTTTTTTATTTTTTTTTTTAATTCTAAGCTGGCTAGGATTTAAGTTTTTGAAGTTAGAACATTCACAGTAGTTATGCTAAAAATTTTATCTTTTAGCACATCAAAATGTAACTTTATCTATTTTACTACCCTATTTTACAATTCACTCGATATCAAATATTTTATTTTTTTATCACTTCATTTAAAATAATATAAACAATTCATTAAAATAATAAAAGAAGGGAGAGAATTTGACTTTTCTAATTGAAGGAAAAGATATAATCTTAATAAAATATTTTATTTTATTTTTAACAACTTGCTATACTCAAGTATTTATACTAGTTTACTATTGTTGCAAAAAATTTTGTTTTAGCTTCTCCAATAACACATGAATTTTTGGTTTTTTGGTGGCAATATATATATATATATATATATATTTATTTTTTTGGTTGTTGTTGTTGCTAAACTACAATTATCATTATGGATGTTTTTATTGTTTTTGTTAGGTTTTTAGGTTGGATAATTGCCATTTGGGTGAAGCTAGCTAGGCTTATTGAGTAGAAGGGGCCTAAGGTTTTGGAAGGGGGGTCTAACTACACAAAATTAAATATATAATAACTAAAAAAAAAAATTTGGACCCAAGGGGGGCCTGAGCCCCCTTGGGCCCCCACCTAGGTTTGTCCCTAGTCCTACATCAGATGTTTACAAGGTAGATCTTGTGTGTTGCATTTATAAATAGCCTAAAGGAGTCACAAATGTAACTTGATTATAGTCATTTTGGGTGTAATCGCAGATGTAACTAGAGCTTTTCCCTTGTTATGATAGAATGTTATCAAAGCCCACTTTGCTCACTAGGGTGATGGGTAGGTCTCACAAGAGAATGCATGGCCCTTACTGGGTTGGATTGTGGGAACCCAAAAGTCCTTTGACTCTAATTGGTATGACGCGCGTGCGCACATGTATAAATATGTATATATAATGGATGGTTGGATTGCTAATGGAAATAGATTACACGGCTAATATGAAAACATAATAAAATATAAATTTCCTAAATGAAAATTTTGAAATGTAAAGGGTCAAAATGAAAACAGTCACAAACTTTAAGAGTTAAAGTTGTATTTTAGTCATGTTTTTAATAGAAACCCCAAATGTGCACAAATTAAGGTGTGTGTGTATATATATAATTTTTAGAGATTAAAGTTAACCAACACACAAATACAACAACAACCATGCTTTAGTCTCATATTTTTTAGGGTTGGCTATAGATCCTTACATATTAGTTAAGGTTAACCACATATATTCTTTTCGTCATTCTATTCTATCTAAAGTCGCATTCTTTGTTACCTGTTTTTTTAACATGTCATTTTTTGCTATTCCTTCTAATGTTAACTCTTACACAAATAACAACAAAAATATATACAACTTCCTTGAGATAGTTTAGGTGCACCAATGAATAATAAATGAAGTTTGATTTTCAAACAAAAAAAAAAATCAAATTACACCTCATAATTAAACATTCAATATTCAGTAACTTGCTTCTTGTACCCGTCAAATACCTGTTAATCATTGTTCGGTTGCTACGCGTAGAAGTTTTCAATAGTTTCATGGAGAGAGGAAGTTTCAAGGCATGTCTTTGTGATGATACTAAGGGAATGCTAGCCTTGTATGAAGCTTCATTCCTATCGATAGAAGGTGAAAATATCTTGGAGGAAGCAAGAGATTTCTCAAAAAAACATCTCCAAGAATTTGTAAAGCAGAATAAAGATCAAAATCTTTCTACTGTAGTGAGCCATGCCTTGGAGCTTCCACTACATTGGAGGATACTAAGGGTGGAAGCGAGATGGTTCATTGATGTATATAGGAGCAAAGAAGCTATGAACCCTACCTTGCTTAAGCTTGCAGAACTAGATTTCAACATGGTGCAAGCAGCCCACCAAGAAGATCTCAAACAAGTGTCAAGGTAAAAAGCTTGTTAATTTTGATTTTGTAATTTAAGCTCCATTTGATATAATTCTTCATTGATAACATATTTTACACATTAATGACCAGTGGAAGGAATACTATATAGAAATTGAAGCATAAACTAATAAATACTAAAATTAAAATCAATTTTTTTTTGAGAGAATTAAAATCAAATTTAATAGCAACATGAACAAATAATTTACTGGGCCGACCCTATATAGCAATTTATATATTTAAATATCAATTCATTAATATAAAAATTAGTAATTACATTTCTTTATTAAGGTTATGCCAAGTTGCCAACTATAATATTTTTGATATCTCTAATTAAATTTTGATTATAAATTTATTGATTAGCAACTAGTCATATATTTATTTGATTTTTTATTTTTATTTTTTTTTTATAAAACTTAATTTTTCATTAACAACTGCAATATTACTTAAAAATGAAAAATATCTGATTGTAGTCTACTATATATTAGAAAGTTGAAATTCGATTTAAAAAAAAAAAAAAAAAAAAAAAAAAAAAAACCAAAAGAAGAAGAGAGAAAGGTATGAACGTGCAAAAAGGTCTGGAATTATTTTTTTCTTTTCGGTCTTTTGATTTTCTTTGTTGAGAGAGAGAGAGAGAGAATTTTCAGCTTCTTTGAGAGAGATTACATATTCTACATAAATCTCTCACATTGAGGAAATGAAGAGTCTGCCATCATACGAAGATTTTTTTTTTAATAAATTTTTCTCTCTTTAAAAATAGTTCTTTTTATTTATTGACAAATATTTGAAGATTTAATTAACACTCATATTCTATTGATTAAAATTTGGGGGCCTTAAGCAGTTGTCTAACTCACCTAAGGAACAAGCTGGCCCTCATAATTAAATTAGTTATAGCCTAAATTTTAAAAGTTAAGCTATGTTTAACTTACCTAATTCAAAAGGTTAAATATGCACCAATATAAAAAGAAAATTGATTTTTTTTTTTTCCTTTTTTGCTTCAAATAAAGGTGGTGGAGGAGCACTGGCCTTGCAGAAAAGTTGAGCTTTGTGAGGGATAGGTTGACAGAGAGTTTCTTCTGGACAGTGGGGTGTACATTTCATCCTCACTTTGGATATTGTAGGAGAATCTCAACGAAGGTCAATGTACTCATTACAGTAATAGATGATATTTATGATGTGTATGGAACTTTAGATGAACTTGAGCTCTTCACGGACGCTGTTGAGAGGTTGGTATTAATGACAATACGCCTCAAATGCTTCAAAGCTATATTTGACACAAAGACTTAAGTGTGCTCTTTGTGATTTCAGGTGGGATATCAATGCAATGGATGGGCTACCAAATTATATGAAGATATGTTTCCTAGCTCTACACAATTCAGTTAATGAAATGGCTTTTGATATACTAAAGGAACAAGAATTCCTCATCATTCGATATTTTAAAAAAACGGTATGCAATTGACTTCTAAATCCATCTATATTAATCCTTAACATTTTCTTCTAAATCCTTAACATTAATCCTTAAATTCATTGTTCCACCATAAATTTTTCAGTGGGCAGATTTATGTAGAGCTTATTTGTTGGAGGCAAAGTGGTACTATAGCGGGTATACACCAGGATTTCAAGAATACCTTGAGAATGCATGTTTTTCAATAGCAGCACCAACTATACTACTGCATGCTTATTTTTCCTACACAAATCCAATAACAAAGGAAGCCCTAGATTGCTTGGAGGAGTACCCCAACATAGTTCGTTTGTCATCAATGATTTTGCGATTAGCAGATGATCTTGGAACATCTACAGTATGTAGACCACACCATCCTAAGAGTTTCATCAACATGACTTTCGTTTCGTATAATTCACAAACCCTCACAATCTTCTTTTTATTTTTTATATTAGGATGAATTAAAAAGAGGCGATGTTCCTAAATCAATCCAATGTTACATGAACGAAACTGGTGCTGGTGAAGAAGATGCTCGTGAATACATTAGGTGTTTGATTAGTGCAACATGGAAGAAGATGAATGAAGAACGAGCTGAAACTTCTCCCTTCTCTGAAACATTTATTGAAATTGCGTTCAACCTTGGAAGGATGGCCCAATGCATGTACCAGTATGGAGATGGGCATGGTGTCGGAAACCAGGAAACTAAGGATCGTTTATTATCATTATTTGTTCAGCCCATTCCACCATATAAAGATTAACTTGATGAATTATTGATATATAAGGATGTAGATTTGAAGTTTTAACTCATCAATTATATTACTTATTACCTCTGAGATTTGTGAGTTAGTTTGTGTCTATGAGAGTTTTGTGATTGTTTGTGAGTGTTTGTGAGGTTTTGTTTGAGTGTGGTTGTAATCCATGTCATTAATTGTGAATCTTAGTTGGCGTTGTATGTGGAAATAGGCTTGGAGTTAGTCAAACCATGTTCTCTTCAGTGATTGTTTTTTTTTTTTTTTTTTTTTTTTTTTTTTTTTAAATTCATGTGAAAGTGCTTCCTATAGCCTTAAATCATAACAAATTGGTATCAAAACTCCAAGTTTGGTCAAGTTCACCCGAAAATATGTTTAGTGCATACTGGCGGAGCTAGAGTGGGGCCAAGGGGGTCATGGGCCCCCCTAGCTTTTTGAAAATTTCATTTGTAGCAACAAAAAAAAAAAATATATATATATATATAAAAATTACATGTAAATTATAATTACATGTGATTATATGCAAATTAGCTGACTAGCCCCCACTAAAATTTTAAGGAAAAAATTTATTGGTTACATTGGTCTCCTTTAAATCTTAAATTTCCATAGAAAAGCCCAAATAAAAAAAAAAAAAAAAATCAATTAATACAAAGACCCACAAAAAATTAGAAAAAAAAAAAGTGTCAGCCCCAAGTTTAATTCAACAATAAGTTTTCAAATCCAAACCCAAAAAAATCTATAACAAATTCCCAAACCAGCTAAGTAAGGAGGAAATAGAAAAAGAAAAAGAAAAAATCCCTCACAAATCAAGATTCTCCAAAATACAAATAAAAAAAACATTGGAATATAATGAAACCTTCCCTTATGCAATATCTCTCATTCATTTATCCTGCACCGCTCCAATCTTCAATCAATAACAGGCAACCACCTCCCTCTAGACCAGTGGGTAGTGGTGCAGCTGTCTCTATCTCTCTCTCATTTATTTGTCAAGATCTCTCTCTCTCTCTCTCTCTCTCTCTCTCTCTCTATATATATATATATATTTTTTTTTTTTTATCTCTATCACTTACTCTTTGTTTTGAAATTGTTGATGAAGTAGTAGTTTGGTAGATGATGCCACATAGTTTGTGTTTGGTTTCAAAAAAGTCAGCTTATTTTTGCTACTATTTATGGGCCCCACTACATTTTTTTGGTACTATTTATAGGTTTTAATGTACTATTTTAGCTAACTTTTACCTTTATCTACAATACTATCAACAAAAAAATTTTCAGTTTCAGCAGAATAGGCAGATCCCAAACAGACCCGTAGTTTACCACATATCTAGATTTTGTTTATTATATATATTTTTAGGGTTCGATTAATTTAAGCCCTTAGAACATACATTAGTCATTCATTTTTAAAAATATTTAATAGAGAATTGAAAAAATTAAGAAAAAAAAAGTTAATAACTTCTTTTTTAATAAAATATTTCCTAAAATGGTTTCCTTAATACATGCCATAAAAACATACATTAACAAAAACCATATTTTTATAAATTAGTCGTTCACAGCTTGCCCTTTTTAACGATGGTGATGTTCCAGTTTCTGAGCAAGACACAAGATCTGCGGATTCTTTGGCTGTTAAAGAATCCAATGATGCTTCTACTTAGGATATGGACCATGTTTCTGAATCTGTCTCCACAACATGAATGTCAAAACCTGGCAAGCAAAGACTCAGAACTGAATGTGACAGAGGGTGATGACCACAGCAATTGTGATTCTGAATCAGAATCCACCACTGAAGGGGAGTCTGATGAAAACTCATCTGAGTGTGAAGAAGACTACGGTGATGCTGATGCAGAAACAGAAGAAGAGAAGGATTTAAAAGCTCCAGTTCTTCCTATTGGTTTTGAGAAGTTGGAGAACAACCATTCTGGTTCTGAAGGCATTGTTGCTGAACAATCGGAATTACAGGTTTCTGTTGAGAATCAGGCATCTACTATGGAAATTTATAATACTGAAGCATTGGTTGATGTGTATGTGACTGAAGCAGAAGAAGTTTCCATGAAAACCAATGACCAATCATCGGTTGAAACTCCAATATCCATGAAGAATATGAGTCCAGATCTCCTAATTTCTGATTGTGAAGTCACATTATCAACTTTGGCAACAAATTCAATATCTGAGGACAAGACTTCTTGTCATGCTGAGGATCCAATGGCCAAGGCAGAAGAGATGCATGAAACTTTGGTTGATGTTTGTGTAATGCCAGCACATGAATCAAACATGAGTACTGATCTAATTTCCGACAGCAAAGTCACCTATGATATTCCATTTCAACCATTTGCAGCTGACCAGCTTTCGGGACAGTTTCCTCGCTCTACTCAGTTGACACCAAGGAAATCTTCAGCTATAAAAGAATCAACAATTCAGAAGGTTACTGCTGTTTCAGATGATGATGAGGAAAAAATAGACACTGGCAATGTCGAAGTGGAGCTTGATAAGGTAAAGGCAAAGCCAGATGAATTGGCAGGAAAGAGTTTAAGGCAGCTCACAAAGATGTTGAAGGAAATGCATATTAAAAGCAATAAAGAGCACAATACAGATAAAAGTGCCACTAAGGTGACTCTTCGGTCTCAGATCTCTGTGTCTCCTTTCACATGTAATTGTTAGAACTTATCACTGTGTTAGAATGTACCAACTTTGTTTTTTGTCAAATGGTGTGCAGGAACATGTTGGGAAGAAAAAAATTGCCTTGCAGGCATTGCCAGAGAACTGTAGTATGGCTGTGGATGAGGGTTTGAAGGAAAATTGAAATAACCTTAAAGCAGGAAGGGATATATAAGTGTATGAAACTGCGCCTTGTGTATTGTTTCTATTTTGGGAATTTTGGTTTAGAGGGCCAATGGTAGAGGAGGGTTTAAACCTGGGCTTACCTGCTTATTATGTGTTTCTTTCTTGTGCAAATGAGAATCAGAAGTTTGATTGGATTTTGTTTTTGGTCACTTGGTACACAAGGGGTTTAAACCTGGCCGCATTTTAAAAACGCAGCTATAGATCCTAAAAACGCAGTTATAGGCTATAGCTGCGTTTCCAAAGCCGTGTTTCCAAACACAGCCTATCCTATGTGACTATAGCCCTTTGTGGGACCTTATAGCTGCGTTTTTAAAAACGCAGCCCAAACCGGGTCTATAGCTGCATTTTCTACACCCTATAGCTGCATTTTTTCACACCCTATAAGCTGAGACCTATAGCTGTGTTTTATAAAAAGTGCAGCTACAGACCCGCTTTGGGCTGCATTTAAAAAGCAGCTGTAGGCTCAGACCTGTAGCTGCGTTTTATAAAACGCAGCTATAGGCTGCCCTCTAGCTGCGTTTTCCAAACCCGGCTATAGCCTCTGTGATGGGTTTTGTCTATAGTTGCATTTATAAAAACGTGGCTATAAATATTTTTTCCCTTGTTAAATCTCAAATTCCTGCCCGAATTTGCATGAAGAAATACAAAGCAAGTTCCCAACAGATACTTAATAAATACTAAATTTTCTGAAGTTCATTGCCAAAATTTTGCTAGTTCCCAACAAAAAATATATCACTTTGTAAGTTCTACTGACAAAAGATCCTATACATCACAAAAAATCTTTACATGGAGTTTTTTACATTCTAATTGCATGAAGAAGTATAGCCATCAAGCAGCAACAACACTTCCCAACTTACCTCAAAGTTCCAGTCTTGCCATGCCTGCCATCACTTCCCTACAGTAAGCTTGCTCCCTGCAGAAATTTAAGGTTCAAGTCCATAAAGAACAAAATTTGAGACAAAAAAACACAAGTAGCAAACCATTTTCCTACACTCACAACGTTAAAAAGAACCATTTTTCACAAACAAACACAAGTAGCAAACCATCTTATGCTTTGTAATCACTTGTTTGAACTCTTGGATATATTTTACAAAATAAATTAAGCTCATGTTCCATACGTATCTCACAAAGTCAAGTACTGGCAACAAGGATTCTTCTTACAAATTAACCCCTAATTTGGCATTGACCTGAGTTTCAAGAGATTAAAACAAGCCTACAGATTTCCAGGATGCAGGCCCAACTGTTAACATTTAAATGGCAAACACTCATCAAAACCAATAAAGATAAATGCCTTGTCCAATAGTAGCATTCAAAACCTCCTTTTCCAAGATTTTATAATTACTTAACAACTATGCATATAAGCAACCGCTAATGCACAAGTCAATCCAACTTTTCCACACAAATTGGTTCACATTAAAATTATCATGAGTCTTAACATTCAGTTATATTCTTATATCTTGTTAGTTGTTACATCATTAACAGAAATTTTCCTTGCAACAACTTCTGGTAGGCTTCAAAAATTTCCCACCAACTTTAATTTGTGTAGTTTGACCTCCCTTTCTATATTAAGTCCTTCCAAAATGCTAATTAGCACCTCCTAGTGGAACATTACTGCTTTACATTGCACATGGGCTATCTAGATCAGTTACAAAGTATTACACACCTAAAATACTGATTTCATGTTCCATAATCCTGTTGTTTCTACTTTGTACTTATTATGATTGTTTAATAGTACTATTATTGAACCAAAAAAATTGAATAAGAGAAATCACTGGACTCACATAGTTAGGAAATATAACCATATCCACATTCCCAGGTACATCAAGCAGCAACTGCCTCAGTGAATGCTCCTGAGCATCAACTGGGTGTAATAACTCATCAGTGTCAAGATGAATTATCCAGTCCATGCCAGCATCCTGATATTTTAATACGCAAGAGACTATATTGAGAAAAATTAACTCGGGACAGACTTGTCAAAAAAAGAAAAAAGAAAAAAAAGAGGAATGAGATACAGGAGAATACTATCTTTCATACCCGGGCCATTACAATAGCCATCTCCATATTGAGAGATTGCTTCACAAACAGCTCATAATTGCAAGGCTTGTAAAAGAAACTTTGAAACCCATGTCTCATTCAAAGTCCGGCTGATGGTCCCCCAAAAAAAAGGAAAATAAATAAATAAATAATTAAAGACACATTATATATATGTACATAAGTAAAAGAAACAAAATATCATATAAACAACTAAAGAGAGCTGATAGAAGAAATACTTCAATGTTTAATAATTCAGGAAGTTACTTGAGAAGGACAGAGCAAAGCATTCAAAGTCAAAGAAATGTAATTCTTTTAGAAGCAAAAATTCTGGATAACCCCAGCCTTTTTCTGGGGAAGAAAACCAAACTTCACCTGCCAAGAAAAAGAAATCAAACAAATTCACCAAACAGATTGGAACAAAACAAATGAAAGATACCAGGTAGTACATCCATAGTGAAGAAATCCTTGAGTTTGACCATATAGTTCTGGTACGATTTTAAGCACATTGAAAAGAAACACCCTCCACTCCCAACATTGACAAGAAAATGATAAAAAATATTTGATTTACCTCTATTTTCTTTGTGCTTTCCTTTGGTTTGATCCCTTATGCGGAGCTTGAATTCTGCAAAAACATTTTGCTTTGATTGAAGACATTTACATAAACACAAGTAGACTGATATCACTAGCTTTTCTTCATTAGAATCTCCTTTGGGATAGACCGATAACTTCCTGGATTCAATAAAAAGAGTTGAAAATAACAGCTGCTAAGTTCAGAAAAGCAAGATTTTCATTTTTATAACAGCTGCTAAGTGAGTCATATGCATTTCATATATTTCATATGACAAAGACTAATGTTATTTTCTTAATAAAATAAAATACAATCAGATACAGGAGATATCACAATTGGTGAAACATAAAGTGACACACAAAAATGGGATCGAAGATTTCAATTCCTATTAGAATTATACATTCATGCATCAATTATGAGAAAGCAAACCTTGAACGGTCAAGTACTCGTCCCGTATCTGATCAAATACAAACAATTTGAAGCTGGCATTAACCTCCCAACCAAGAGGAAGTTCTCCCGTCTCAGTGATTTCCAAGTAAAGGGAGATGTGACCGTTCATGACATTCTTGTTAATTCCTTTTGGATAGAGAGACAACCTCCTGCAAAAGAAGACAAGTTATATAATCACTTGACTAAACAATTCATAGGGTAGAGAATTAGAGCCTCTTTAAAAAATTAATCACTTGACTAAACAATTCATAGTAAATTTTAAATTATTTCATTTGATTAACAAAAATAATCCTCTTTAAAAAGAAAAGCAAACAAACATTAAAAAAATAATAATAATAATTCGTGCTCGTGACTTACGTGAGCAGTTGTGCTATTTAAACCAAATGGCCAAATTCCATTTGAAAATGCAGCCCAAGTTGAACCTCATCAACCAACCTCAAAACTTAAACCCAGCCAACCCACATCTCAAACAAGGTCCATGCAAAATCACACCCTAAACAAGATTCAACTAGCCCACATTTTAAAGAAAACTTCAAACACATGAGAAATCCAATTTGAAAACCACACTAAATTAAAACCCAAAAGCCCATCAAGTTAAGCCCAATAAAAAAGTCCATTGAAACTTTCAAAGCATATGAGTTTAGTCCGAAACACATAGCTGAACAAGCCCAAAAACAAACAAAAGTCTAGTTTTTTAGTGTAATACTATTCTGTTTTTTCATTACTGGTTTTTTTTTCAATTTCATGCCTTTAAGAGGGAAATTTTTTTTTTGAGAATTCAGTAAGTTCATATATCAAACAAGACAGTAAGTCTACACACTCGGATAAAACACAGCCAACTATTCTGGCAGACTTTACAACCTGCAGAAACCAGAGAACAACAAAAATACCAACTAGCACTCCAATAAAAAACTGACTAAAGCAACTGCTTAGGACTTAAACAACTGCTTAATCTACAGAAAGCACTAGCAATCATAATTGCCGGGTAACTTCAACTTTCTATGCAATTAGTACATGTATCACAATTTCTTTTTCTTTTTTTTTTTCTTTAAAAAAAAAAAAAAAAAAAAAAAACTAAGATGTTCTAGACAAAAACAATTTGCCTTTGCAACTAACAAAAACTTGAAAGGGTTATATACAACAACCAGAACAACACGTCCCTCCCCCCTCCTCTCCCTAAGTCTCTGTGTGAATGAATTGCTACCACTTTCTACCATAAAAAGAAAATTAGAATATCAACCTACCAGCCCATAACATGATTAATCACAGCTATAAGCATTTATTTACCTTCCTTTTTTTCATTCATTTTGATTCAATCCTAATTGAAACCAAGAATCCAAGCTTCATAGTAATAATTCCATTAAAAACACATACTAACACAAACCCAAGTGAGAATACTTTTACCAAATCCGATTTACACAAACCCTTATATTGTCATAGGGAAATTTGTTCTTGTTAGTGATAAAGATCATTTGTTGGCTTATTAAGAGAAAAACAAAACAAAAAGATCATATTTCAGGAATTGGCATTTACCACTTGACTCATACAAGAGATATAATTACGCTTCTCATATTTTTTACAGTGAAAAGACTTGTAGTCTTCAAACCTCATCCTCCCCACCCCTCTTTTCGCGGAGAAGAAAACAATTGCTGAAGATTTTGTTTATATTTGTGAAGAGAATATCCTACCCCAAAAAAAAATGCACCACATCTAATATTGATGAGAAAGCTCTCACTGGAAAAAGTTACAAAATCTCTAACCTTTTTGGATTAGGAGAATTAAACATACCTCAGCTGTATCTAGGCCTCTTTCCATGGTGAACATGATTGTGCTCCAATCAACACCCATGAATCTTGCTCCGATAGCTCCAGTTCTCAGAACCTTTGTCCATTTCATAGCAATCTCAGCTACCATGTCCTAATGAAAACAAGAGAAGAACACATTTTACCATCAGTTGAATCCATAGCACAAACCTCCTTCTATTTTCCTTGTAAATAAATAAAAAAAAAAAACCACTACATACTAAAAAAAAGATTCTTTTTCTTCTTTCTTTATTTCTGTTTTAAGCCATCCCCTTCAATTTTTTCTTTATAAGGAGTCAATTTCCAAAATTGGGCACCTGGAAATTCTGAAAAATGTAGCACATCCCACTCCTTCATCCGCTTAGAAAATTTCAAAATTTCCCACTTCAAACTAAAATCAACTAAAGTCTCAAATTTTTCTTTGAGTTAATTTGTAATCCAAATAATATATTCATCTAGCAATTCATTACTCACTAAATTCACATATCTAAAGAAGAATAATTAAAAACCCAGTTTAGTTCTCAAAAACTTTCACTAATTAGCACAAACATTCATAAACCTATACTCAAATTATCAAATTTAGTGGCCGAAACATACGTATATATATTCAATGACTTTCATCATAGCAATCCAACATAGAAATAACAAAATGAAACAAAACCCAGATTGCATTACCGGAGTCCGTAGAACGCCGAGCTGGAGCTTAACGAAACCCATTGACGGCCCAGAATGCCGCTTCATCAACTCGGCCTGGATTTCGGCCTCCGACATCTTCGACAAATCGGAAGGCCGGAGATCGGAGTCAGCAGAGGGCGGCGAGAGGTTGAGAGCACGACGGTGAGTTTGGAATCGGGAGCTAAGGTTGAGAGTGGGCTGAGAGTGTTTTTCAATTTAGGGTTTTTTCAATTTATAGAAAACTTAGAGCTGCGTTTAATTAAACGCAACTCAACCATGTCTGGGGCTGCGTTTAACGAAACACAGCTATACATCTAGTGGAGGAGCTGCGTTTTTGTAAAACGCAGCTCAAACACTATCCTGAAGCTGCGTTTTTAAAAAACGCAGCTCCGAAGCGCGTTTTTTGTAGTGTGGGTTTGCCTGCTTAATATGTGCTTCTTTTCTTGGTCAAATGAGAATCAGAAGTTTGATAGAATTTTGTTTTTGGTCACTTTACACAAGTTTTGTAATAACAACGTTGACTCGCCCAATATTTTGTTGGTGTTGGGTTATGAATGAAAGCTATCAAGCCTGCTTTTCTTTTAGCTATTTTGCCTAGCTACAAATTAATTATCTTTAGCAAACCCAGCAAATGATCCCAAATCCCCAGGCATTTGCATATGGATGATTTTCAGGTTTTGGACTCAGATTGTTTAATTGTTTTCCTTCTTTAACGAAGTTCTTAAAGTTTATTGGGAGGAAAAAAAATTGAAGTAAAATCTTGGTGCGGGCAATGTGTTCTGACCTCTCAACGTCATTGGGCTCAGCCACTCAGGTTGTGCGAGAAAATCATGGTGCACCTTGTTCAAAACAAAAGCCAGCAGAATCACAGAACTACTAGCAAAGCTCATGCAAGGATAAATTTGCACCATAAATTTGATTCGGGTCCACATGTAAGGATTTTTATTCACTACTTTAGAACCAAAAAAAAAAAAAAATCATCTCGCTCAAACTTGTTTTTGATCTCTACCTGTCTAATATGGTAACATTATTGTTGGCCACAAAATACCGTGAAGCATGTGATCCTATGGTATTATTGGCCACAAAATACTGTGGAGCATGTGTTTTTATTTTTACTTTGTGCTGTGGCTTATCTGGTTTACTTAGACCACAGGTGGAGAGAGGCAGTATCAAAGGAGTAGCTGTTTGCCGTGGTGCTCCTTGTATTTCTTACTTATTTTTTGCAGATGATAGCCTGATTTTTTGCCAAGCTACCTTATAGGAGTGTGAAGTGTTGCAACAGGTCTTTTCAGTTTATGAATCAGTGTCTGGGCAACAACTGAATAGGAGTAAAACCTCTTTGTTTTTTTAGCAGGAATACTCCAAGGTCGATTCAGGAGGAGATACAAAGGAGGTTTGGGGCTCTAGTGATCCGGCAGCATGAAAAATACTTGGGGTTACCTTCTCTGGTGGGGCAATCTAAGAGGAATACCTTCAATGATCTTAAGGAGAAGTTGCGGAATAAATTATCTGGCTGGAAGGAGAAGCTTTTGTCAAGTGCAGGCAAAGAAATCTTGATAAAATCAGTGGCCCAAGCTATTTCGACCAATACTATGAGCTGTTTTAAGCTTCCTGATGCTCTGTGTGATGAACTTGCTGGCATGGTGAGGCGATTTTGGTGGGGGCAGTAGGAAAACCATAATAAATTGGCATGGCTAAGCTGGGATAAAATGTGTGCACCAAAAGAGGAAGGAGGTATGGGCTTTTGAGATTTGAAAGCTTTTAATATTGCTTTGCTAGCTAAACAGGGGTGGAGGCTTCATAATTGTCCAAACTCATTATTTCACCGAGTGTGTAAAGCTAAGTATTTTCCAAATGGTGATTTTTTGAATGCATCGTTGGGGAGGCATCCCTCCTATTCTTGGCATAGTATTATGGAAGCACAAAAGGTTGTTCAATTAGGATGTCACTAGCAGATTGGAGATGGAGAATTGGTCAGCTTGTGGAGAGATAAGTGGTTTCCTTCCCCGCCATTGCATAAGCCTGCAACTGTTCCTCATTTCTTCCCTGATGATGCCTTAGTTTCTGCCCTCATTTATCCGGAGATAGCAACTTGGAAGTCAGATATAATCCATGAGGTTTTTCTTCCTTTTGATGTCGAAGCTATTCTTTCTATTCCTTTTAATTCGTCATTGCCTGAAGATAGGCTGATTTGGGCTTACACTCCAACAGGCTGGTTCACTGTAAGTAGTGCTTACTATGTAGCTTGCCAAGCTCGGTGTGATACTCATCAAGAAGGGAGCTTGTCCTCACAGCCTGTGGTGTCCTTCTGGCGGTGTATCTGGAAGTTGCCGCTGCTCAACAAAATCAAAGCTTTTGCATGGCATGCTTGTAGGAATATCTTGCCCACAAAAGCCAATATGTTTTCTTAGAAAGTAACCCAAGATGATGTTTGTGATGAGTGTGGGACTACTGTGGAGTCCACGGCTCATACGCTTTGGTTTTGTGCTAAAGCTAAGGAGGTGTGGTCAGTTGTGAATATCGATCTCGGTTCAAACGTGGGAGAGGTGAGGGAATTTATTGATCTGGTTTGGTATGCTCGAAATGTGAAACAATGGTCTATTCAGGAGTTGGCTCGCCTATTTTCTGTGGCTTGGGGCATTTGGTCCAATAGAAATGAGATTCGGGTAGGGGGGGCCTCGCAAATCAGCTTCTGGTATTGCTAGCTAGACATTGGAGTATTTGGAGGAGTTTCAAGTGGCCAGAGGTAGATGTTGGTTGGGTTCTTCCTTAGCAACTGTGGCTCAAAGTCCATGTTGACGGTGAAATTTTTTAGAGACAACAAGCTGCAGGTGTTGGTGTCGTTATCAGGGACCATCTCGGGTTGGTGCGTTGTTGCTCTGAGCATGAAGATCCACACTCCCTTGGGTTCTTTGGAGATTGAAGCCAAGGCGATGGAGGAAGGAATGTAGTTTGCTTGGGATCATGGTTTCCGTTCAGTTATCTTTGAAGGCGATTCAATGGTGGTTCATAACTCTCTTACCGGATCAATCAATTCTCCTGCCAGTATTTGCAATCTGATCTCTGGCTTTTTAATTCAAGCTACTTGGTTTAGAGAATGTTTGTTTTCTGTTGTGCCAAGGTGTGGTAATAAAGTAGCGCATGGTTTAGCTGAGCATGCTAAGTCTTTATCCAAGTCTGTCATTTGGTTAGAAACTAGCCCTCCTTTTGTGGAGCATTTAGTGACTTCTGATGTAATGTTTTCTTCTTCTTAATAAAACTGTCGTAGTTCACATAAAAAAGAAAAGAAAATAAAAGAAATATGAGCCCTAAAAATGCAATAAAAATGATAAATATTCAAAATTTCTTCTATTCGGTCCATTTTGTCATCTTTGGCCCACTTTGGTTTTATTCGGCCTACTTTGGTCCTATTAGGTCTATTCGGTCCATATTAGTCATATTTAGTTCATTTGGTCCACTTCAATTTTATTTAAGCCATTTAGTCCATTCTGTCCACTTTGGTTTTATTCGAGCCATTCTGTTTACTTTGGTCCTATTCGGTCCATTTTGGTTTTACTCAATCTGATTTGTTTCTATTCAATCCATTACGTCCACATTGGTCCTAATCTATTCATTTGTTCTTATTTGGTCCTATCTAGTCTGCATCAGTCCATATTGGTACACTATCCTATTTGGACTACTTCGGTCCTATTTTATCCATCCATTCAATCCTTTTTCTTTTTTCTTTTTTTTCTTGAGAAAACATTCGGTCCTTTTTTGTGCACTTACATATAGGGAAAATACATGTTTGGGTTGAAATCACCTATTCCAAATCTAAATTTATTAATAAAAATATAGATCTTAAACTCGTAAAATCTAAAATTCTTATGCATAATATTTATTATTGCTACACTTTTGTTGAGCAAGATTAACGTAGCATTTCAGTCCACTTTGGTCCGACTTAATTTAAGTGAAAGTCATACTAAACATGAAGGTTATGAATATACAAATCTAATATTTAGGGTAGTTACTCGTTTGTTTTAAAGTCGTTACTTTTAAATGAATTGCATGAGGTTGATTATACCTTCAAGCAAAAATATTTATCCAAATTCTTCATTCTCTTAAAAAAAATTATTATGATAATCAAAACTCATAACAAACTTATATTGAATATGTATAATTTATTCTCTAGATTTTATTGTACATAATTTGTTCTCCCTAAAAATTAAATAATTTCAAAAAGTAATTTCCATCACACTATTTTTACAAATATATAATTTTATCATTTTTGTATGCTTTTTATTGATATTTTTATCTTTTGAAATGATTCATATTCTTATAACTATTGTTATTATGCATTATATTTTTCTAGTTTCTTTTGGTATAATTAAATTTTCAAGTATCAAAGTTATTATTCAAATTCTCATTCTCTTAAGGAAATTATTATGATAATCAAAACTTATCATATAATTACAATTAATATTACTCAAATAAATGATAATACTCTCAAACCAAATTTGTCTCTTTCCCATTCTTAAGTTGGTACACCAAATTAGACCGAAATGATATGAAATAGACCAAATAGACCGAAGTAGACCAAATTGGACTGAATAGACTTAAGTGGATCAAATGGACCAAATTGGACCGAATATATCGAAGTGAACTGAATGGACCAAAATGGACCGAATTAGCTGGAACGGACCAAAGTAGACCAAAAATGACTAAATTGACCAAAGTAGACCGAATAGACCGAAATAAACTGAATTGGATTTAATTGACCAAAGTAGACTGAATGGACCTAATAGAACTGAAGTGGACTGGAGTAGATTGAATAGATGAAGTGAACCAAAATGGACCAAATGCTAATCTGTAATTAGCATAGCCAACATTATGTTTTGATATAAACTCAAATTCTTACTTCCAAACACTACAAAAAACGTACTTTGGAGCTACGTTTTTCAAAAACGCAGCTTCAGGGTACTTAAAGCCTGCTAACTTTTACAGATTCATTGAAGGGCCTTTAATTGCTAGGCCCTCTATTATTGTCAAATGGATGTGCCTTATTATTATTATTATTATTTTTGAGGATTTTTTTTAAAATTATCAATAAGTGGAGCTCATAATTCTTTTTTTGTAATTATTTTGTCTCCTTTGTGTCCTTGATCATGATTGTAGTCTTTTCTCAATAAAATTTCTTATATATATGTATATAATCAATAAGTGGAACTCTATGGCAAGCATTTGTATTGCTTTGCTGACATGAGGGCCTTATTTAGGATCCTTGCCAGTTAATTGTGGACACTTAATTAACTCGTATTTGTTAAAAAATTATTATATCTTTGTTTTTAAGTACGAATAGTCCTTTGCAACATGAGCTTTTCAATTTAAAGTTAATTTGTGTTTTTTTCCTGCCTTTGATCCCTTTTGTTTGTATCTGTAGATATTAATACACTTGAATATGTGTTCTAGTGAATGTTGTATATTGTTTGCATGCCTGAGTGGTTCTTGAAACTAATTTAGATGAATATTTTAACCTATTACACATGGGGTATTTCTAACTGAAATTTCTGATTGTATTTGCAGTGTTGCATTATTGAAACTTGCAAAGATGAATTATTGTGGTACACAACAAGGTAGTGAATGTTGTAATTTGCTCACTTAAAAAGATTGTGGAAGTGTGAAAATTAATAGCTTGTGCCATGTGTTTGTGTGCATATATTTTTATTGAATGGCTTCTGGATACTCAAGTGCCTTAGTGTTTATGATTTGGTTTGAGGATTATGAGGAACTATGGAAGTTGGGTGCATAATGCTTTGGGCTTATTTGGTTTCTTCTCATAGGGATGTGTAGATCATCTAGTATAATGGCTTGTGCCGCTATGTGCATCATGTATTGGTTTTGATTTTATTTATTTTCAGATGGATGTCCAGATTGTCAACTTTGCTTTGGTATTTCTTCCTTTTTCTATGCTTTTTGTGTAAGGGCTTTGTAGTATAGGATGCAAGTAGTGATTTGTTGCTCAGCAAAGTGGGAAGCTCAAAAGCTCCACTTGTTTGGGGGGCTATGGCACTTTGTCTAAGCATTGAAGTGAAATTTGATATAATGCTTGTTATAATTTGTGAAATTTAAGTTTTCTGGGAGGGCACAAACCTTAACGTTAAGGTGAGAAGTTAGACCTAAATGTGAACTTAAGGTTTGGGGTTGAACCTAATATGGATTAAACATCAATCTTTGTTCAGAACTTTTTAATTTAAGTAATGTCACGATTTGATGCATTTTCTCTATTTGGGGCTTACAGGGTAATGCCTGTGGAGGTTATCGATTTATTCTTTGTTGGATTTCAGGTTTGTTTGGATGTCATAGTAATTTGGGGTTTATAGGGTGAGACTTGTGAAGGTCATTGATGTGTTTCTATGATGGAAAGTTTTGTTTTGATGTCATAGTAATGATTCTTCATGGAATTTTACTCCTTTTTGTATGATGTGGACTTTATGAAGGGAAAGGAAAATAAGACCTTTATTTTTGTAGTGTTGGGAATTGTTGAGTGTTGGCAATTTGTTTTGTTGGTTCCAATTGGTTGTATTTGTTGAGTGGTGGCAAGAATTACAGGTCTTGTTTTGGGCAAGAATGTGTTTAGGAAGAAAAAAAAATTATTACCTATAGCCGCGATTTTAAAAACACGGCTATAGAAAGACCAAAATCAAGACCTATAGCTGTGTTTTATACCCCTTATAGTTATGTTTTTCCACAACCCATAAGGTGACACCTGTTTTTTGTAAAAAACGTGGCTATAGACCCGCTTTGGGTTGTGTTTAACATGCGGTTAAACGCAGCCCAAAGAGGGTCTATAGCCGCGTTTTTTACAAAAACACGGCTATAGGATTCAACTTATGGGTTATGGGAAAACGCAGCTATAGGGTGATTTGAAGCTGTGTTTATAAAAACGCATCTTTAAGTCCTGCAGAGGGCTATAGTCACACTGGATAGGCCATGTTTGGAAACACGGCTATAAAAACACAGCTATAGCCTATAATTGCGTTTTTCAAATGCGGCTATAGACCTCTTTTTTTGTAGTGAAAATAATCAAGTATTAAGTCAAACAAAAATCAAACTGAGAGAGAGAGAGAGAGAGAGAGAGAGAGAGAGAGAGAGAGAGAGAGAGAGAGAGAGAGAGAGAGTACTTGTAATGGGGAACTAAAAAAAACAACACCAAAACATATGAACCCAAAATAGAGTTTTAAAAATCACAATGATTCATCAATAGAGAGTAAAGTTGCAAGAAAAAAAAAATCAAGAGAGAGAGAATAACCACTTTTTCAAGAGAGAATGTGAAAAAGAATAATAAGAAATTTATATAAAATAATATGAGAAGAAAAAAAAGTGAAAATAAAAAATATAGTAATAAACACCTTATCTAAGTCATGTTATGTCATATAATAAAATAATATTTTATTCTTATATACTATCTTTAAAATGCAATAGGATAACATTTAAGAAATCAAAGAGAATAAAAAATAACAATTTAAAAACACAACTTAATCACATCAACCCAAAGTAAAGTTTCAAATAATATAAAAATTCATTAACCTAAAGTAAAGATGCAAGAAAAAACAAATTCCACCAAAAAATGAAAAATGAAATTTTGAGAGAGAGAAAGAAAGAGAAATAACCTTTTGTGTATGAAAAACTATGTATAGAATGGGAGAGAGAATTGTAAATTTATAATATGCAGAGGGGAATATGAAAAGCCAAAATTAAAGGAAGATAAATAGATAGAGAAAAAGTGATATTAAGGTAGATAGTAGTGGGGAGATAAAAAGGTAAAAGGGAGGGGAAATGTTGGAGAAACTATAATAATAAGTTGGGAAATTAATAAGAAAAAAAAATTAGAGTTAAAAATAAGAGAGATAATGTTGGAAATTGGTAGACAATGTGGCCATTGATATGACTCAACATAAGCATAGCAATAATAGACCCTATGATTCAACTTTTAGATATATATAGATTGGTTGATACGCACAGCCTAGTTCGGGATGCTAGGTGCTAGCTTCAAATCATGAGTCGAATCATAGCACTAGTAAGCGAATATTACATACTTTACCCATAGAATGATGGATTGAGGTCTATTGCGAAATGCAACATTAAAAGTAAAAAATTGAGAAGGTAAAATGATAGAAATGTTAGAAATTAGAAGTTTTGATATTTATATTATATATGTTTGAGAGCAATTTATTTAGTTTTGGCTAAAAACAAATTTACTAAAAATGTGCTAAAATATACTTGTACTTTGAAAAAATGAAAAAATGTAAGGTTTTAAAAAGTTGTACATAAAAAGTAAAAATTAAAAGCTAAGCTTATAAACTCATGCCAAATGGACACTAAATATAAGTTTTTAAACTAAAATTGAAAGTTAAAAGACTTATTTTTAATTTCGACCTTTGGTTCAAACCTTTAAACTTTTTTTTTTTTTTTTTTATCATTTTATCTATTCAACTTTTTCCTCTCATAATTATCTGCTGCAATAGTTGTAACTATATATTACAAGGTTCTTGTTTTTGTTTTTGTTTTTTTCTATAATGAATAATTGTAAATAACTATATATTACTAGGTTCTTGTTTTTGTTTATTTCTATATATGTAATAATTGAAACAAAGCCTCTTTTTTTTAATTTTTTTTTTAATTTTTATGGGAATTGAAACAAAAAGGCTATTGAGTATACATTGATAAAATCTGTGCAATAATCGAGAGAGTCTATGATTTTTTTTTGGCTGAATAACAGCCTATGATTGATACACATACGTTCAAATTCAACACAGATATAAGATATTTCCTTGAATCCTTAATAAAAATATTTATTCTACTTGTGTCCCGAATTAAATTCTTAGAGAAAAATCAATTTTTCAATAACATGGGGATCTACCCCTCTTCCCAGATTTATCTTTTTCTTTTTTTTTTTTGGCTTAGTGTAAGATACAAATACATCTAACCATAATAAAATATTTCTTTCTTACTATAGTGGACCCAAGCTCTGAATGGTGTCTTCTAAATAAAAATTTTTTTTAAAAAAAATATGCTTTGAATGGTGAATTAAGAAATTAACAGTTGCGACTCTCAAAAAAAAGAAAAGAAATTAACAGTTGTTAAAGAGAAATAAAAAGTTAAAAAAAGTAAATAATAAAAAAATTCATTAAATTAAAACGTGATTGTAATTAAAGCTGTCGAAGCTACATATTTATCATGGTAGGACAGGCTCATAATTGGAATATAGCTGTAGCCTGTAGCAAGTGCTGCTAAATCTCAATACTTTCGCTTTATTTTTTAATCATTTTTCTGTCTTATCTTTCTTAGTTAATTTATATTATTTTAATATATTGATTGGGAGTGATTTTAAAAATGATGAAAGAGGACCAGAAAACCGGACCCACAGAAGAAAATAAGGGAAAAAGGTCAAAAAACATGCAAGGTCTTGGAGTCTTTTCGGGTTTACTAAGGTCCGTTTGGTTCGCGTAAAATAATTTTTAAAAAATAGTCTATTTTTTAGAAATGTTATTTTCGGTAAAGAAAAATATTTTTAGATGTTTGGTTGTATTATAAAAATTGTTGTAGAAAATATTTTTATGTATTTGGTTCTATTCTAAAAATGCTATTTTCCTACAATTTTTTTACATTTTCTCAGTTATTTTCTCAGCATGCAAAGAAATTTTATTACAAAAAATTTCAAAATCACAACAAACTCCGGCAATCAAAAGCAGAAACAAAACCAAAGAAAAAAAATATCAAATCCGGTCAGAGGCGATGGGTTCTGGGTTTGCATCGAAGACGATTGACGGTGCGACTCAATGGGTTCTGGGTTCTGGGTTCGTGGCGAGATCGCGCGGCAGAGATTGGGGTTCGCCGTTCGTGGCGAGATCGAACGGTGCGATTGAAGGCGAGATTGGCGCGGTGCTCGGGCTTCGCCGGCGACGTCTCCGGCTTATCTGGTGCTGGGTTGTTCCTCTTGGCGTGGTCTCAGCGAGCTCTAGTCTCTTCTTTCTCGAATGGTCTCGGCGTGGTCTTCTTTCTTCGAAGTTTCTCTGGCTCTCTCTCTTTTGTGCGTGACCCGAAAATGGTTTGAAGTGAAAATGAGAGTGTAAAACCATTTCCGGGTCAAAGGAGTAAATTTCGGTCGACTAAAGCATATTTTCCAGAAAATTTTATTTTTCTTGGCTTCCAAACAGTGGGGTCAGGTGGTAAATGATTTCCTGAAATCATTTACCACCAAAACAAACAGAGCCTAAAATGCAATCTAGCCAAAACGAGGAAAAAATGGAAACATGTGAGGTCATGGAGTCTTTTCGGGTTTCCTAAAATGCAATCTCACTGAAACGAGAAAAATATGGTAGAGAAAACGTGAGAGATAATATGGAGTCTATTTTTTTTCTTATTTATTTATTTATCTTTTTAGACAATTTCATGTATAATAGCTCTTTATCATTAGATCCAAGACAACAATCAATTTTTGGTTTAGTCGAGGATTGAATTTCAAATCTCTTATACAAGAATTAGAGATTTTACCAATTGAGCTAACTAGAACCCACAGTTTAAAAATCTCATTAGTCATTCCTTTTGTTTTATTATTATTATTTTTGTGCTTATCTTTTTTATTTGTTTAAACTACATATTTGGTCTCTATCATTTATACCGTATATCAATTTAATTTCTAATATTTCAATTGTGTTAATTTGGTCTATAACTTTTTAATGTCATGTCAATTTAGTTCATGCTATTATCTCTTGGATAGAAATTGCCGATATGGCAAATAGATAAAAATAAAAAATTAGTTTCCGTTAATGTAGCAATAAACTAATTTTTTATTTTGGCCGTTTGTCATATCAACAATTTTCATCCAAGAGATAATGACATGAATTAAATTGATACGGTATTAAAAGGTTAAAGATCAAATTGACATAATTAGAAAGTTATGGACCAAATTGAAATATGGTGTAAAAGATAGAGACCAAATACGTAGTTTACCTTTTTTATTTTTATTTTATTTTCCATCTTTTTTGGTTTGATTTGGTTTTTGTTTTTTAATAATAAAGTGGTCATCTATACGCAATTTTTCTAATAAAAAAAAATAATGTGTTAACTTTTTTAAATTTAATATAGGCATGAGAGTAAATTTATGCAATGGGTAAATTACAAATTACACTCCTAAAGTATGGGAGTGATTGGATTTTACACTCTGAAGTTTCAGAATTTGGATTTTACCCGTTGAAATTTAGTGATGTTTGGATTTTACACATTGACGTTTTAGAATTTGGATTTTACCCCCCTATATTTTAGGAGTGTTTGGATTTTACTCCTAAAAGTTTTGGATGGTTTGGATTTTACACCCTAAAGTTTCAAAATTTAGAGGTGTAAAATCCAAACAACCCTAAACTTTAGGGAGTAAAATCCAAGTTCTTAAATGTTAGGGTGTAAAATCCAAACACTCCAAATTTCAGGGGGTAAAATCTAAATTTTGAAACTTCAAAGTGTAAAATCCAATCACCTCCAAACTTTAGGGGTGTAATTTGCAATTTACTCTTATACAATCTATCTTTTTTATCATTTAATTATCATTTTCAACCAAACAAAATAGTTTTCTATTTCTCAATTTTTTCATCCCCAACCAAACACCTAGAAAGAAAATTAAAATTTTTTATATCTTCCCACATTTCCATCAATTCTCAAAATTTTTTTATATCCTTCTCCTTAAATAGTTTGCCATCTCTGAGTTGTGAAAGAGTTTCTAGTATCACAATTTTTGTTACAAATAGCTTAAGTGATAGACTGTAAGTAGTTGTCTATTGCTTTCACAAGGATTCATCAATTTGTTTTCACCATTCATAGTCTCCTACATGGATAGTTGTAACAAAAGTTATGACTTTTAATATGCATTTAGAGTTTTTAATTATAAAATGATTAATTAGAGTAGCAAAATAATATTTTGGGTGCCAAATTAATTAAAAATTTTTTTTTTAGTTGTGAAGAGAGCAGATGAGACCATATACCATGACTGCAAAATGTCAGCATGCATGACTGCAAAATATCAGCACACATGACTACAAAATGTCATACTACCTCCGTCCCAGTTTATTTGTCATCTATTTCATTTTGGGATGTCCCAAAATATTGTCCTGTTTTTTAAAATAAAAATGATTAGTTTATTAATGTTCTTATTCTACCCCTACTTTATTTCAAAACTATTTGAAAAGAAAACTAACTAATATTTAAAAAAATCAATTTAATTGGAGCACCTTTTTAGTTGCCTCATTAAGAATAACTCTTTTTAAAAAAACTGATAAATTTATTTAAGAGTAGTTTTGTAAACTTATACATTTTTATAAGGCAGAAAATACAATAAATGATGTTTCCTTAAAAAGTTTGACTTTTCAAACAGGACAAACAAATTGGGGCAGAGGGAGTATACCACTGATAGCATTAATGAGACCACAAATGCCTGTACATGTCTGTACATCATATTAATAATTCAGAACTTTACCACATGTTGAACATGATGTAAATTATAATAATAAATAATTGATAGATATTTAAATATTATAATAATAAATTATTCATGCTTGTACATGTCTTGTTACTTGTTTTATGGTCTAACCAAGGTTAAATTGACGATAATGTTATAAATAATTTAATTTAAAATATTTAAATATTTGTCTACACCAAAATCGGTTAGTGTTTGGTCTGATGATAAAGAACTATCATCATAAACGGATGCCATAGGTTGAAACTTTCTATAAAAAAAATTTAAATAAATTTTATGTGAATTTTTATTTTTATTTTATAGGTTGAAACTCTCTAAAATCTTTAAGTATAACATTTATTATTGCTAAACTTTTGTTGAGCTACATTAACGTAACATTTCAGTCCACTTTGGTCAGGCTTAATTTAAGTGAAAGTCTTTCTAAATATGAATGTTATAAATATACAAATCTAATATTTAGGGTAGTTACTCATTTGTTTTAAAGCCGTTACTTTTAAATCAATTGCATGAGGTTGATTATACCTTCAAGCAAAAATATTTATTCAAATTCTTCATTCTCTTAAAAAAATTTATTATAATAATCAAAACTCATAACAAACTTATACCAAATATGTATAATTTATTCTCTAGATTTTATTGTACATAATTTGTTCTCCCAAAAATTCAATAATTTCAAAAAGTAATTTCCATCACTCTATTTTTAAAAATATATAATTTTATCATTTTTTAATTTTTTATTGATATTATTATCTTTTGAAAAGATTCATATTCTTCTAACTATTGTTATTATGCATTATATTTTCCTAGTTTCTTTTGGTACAATTAAATTTTTAAGTATCAAAGTTACTATTCAAATTCTCATTCTTTTAAGGAGATTATTATGATAATCAAAACTTATCATATAATTACAATTAATATTACTAAAATAATTGATAATGCTCTCAACCTAAATTTGTATTTTTCCCATTCTTAAGTAGGTATACCAAATTGGATCAAAGTGATCTGAAATAGACCAAATAGACCAAAATAGACCAAATTGGACCGAATAGACCTAAGTGGATTGAATGTACTAAATTGGACTGAATATACCGAAGCGAACTGGATGGACCAAATGGACCGAATTAAACTGAATGGACCAAAGTAGACCAAAAATGACCAAATTGACCGAAGTAGACCGAATAGACCAAATTGGATTGAATTGACCGAAGTAGACAAAATGGACCTAATAGAACTGAAGTGGGCTAGAGTAGACTAAATAAATGAAGTGAGCCAAAATGGATTGAATGCTGATATGTAATTAGCATATCCAAAATTATGTTTTGATATAAATTCAAATTCTTACTTCCAAAATAATCAATATTAACTCAAATAAAAATCAAATTGAAACTGAGAGAGAGAGAGAGAGAGAGAGAGAGAGAGAGAGAGAGAGAGAGAGAGAGAGAGAGAGAGAGAGAGAGAGTACTTGTAATGTGGAACTAAAAAAGCACAACACCAAAACGTATGAACCTAAAATAGAGTTTTAAAAATCACAATGATTTCTTTAATATAAAGTAAAGTTGCAAGAAAAAAAAATCAAGAGAGAGAGAGAGAGAGAGAGAATAACCACCTTTTCAAGAGAGAATGTGAGAGAATAATAAGAAACTTATAGAAAATAATATGAGAAGAAAAAAAAACTAAAAATAAAAAAATATAGTGATGAACACCAAATTATCCAACTCTTGTTATGATATATAATAAAATAATATTATATTCTTATATACTATATTTATAGTACAATAAGATAACATCTAAGAAATTAAGGAGAATAAAAAAAAAATAACAACTTAAAAACACAACTTAATCACATCAATCCAAAGTAAAGTTTCAAATAATACAAAAATTCGGTAACCTAAAATAAAGATGCAAGAAAAAACAAATTCCACCAAAAAATGAAAAACAGAATTTTGAGAGAATAACCTTTTGTGTATGAAAAACTATGTATAGAATGAGAGAGAGAATTGTAAATTTATAGTAAGGAGGAGAATATGAAAAGCCAAAATTAAAGGAAGATAAATAGATAGAAGAAAAGTGATATTAAGGAAGATAATAATGGGGAGATAAACAGGTAAAAGGGAGAGGAAATGTTAGAGAAACTATAAAAATAAGTTGGGAAATTAATAAGAAAAAAAAATTAGAGTTAAAAATAAGAGAGATAATGTTGGAAATGGGTGGATGATGTGGCCATTGATATGACTCAGCATAAGCATAACAACAATAAACGTTACGATTTAACTTTTATATATATATATATATATATATTGGTTGATACGCACACAGCTTAGTTTGGGATGCTAGGTGCTAACTTCAAATCATGAGTCAAATCATAGCACTAGTAAGTGAATATTACACACTTTACCCATAGAACAATGGATTAGGGTCTATTGCGAAATGCAACATTAAAAGTAGACAAATTGAGAAGGTAAAATGATAGAAATGTTAAAAATTAAAAGTTTTGATATTTAGATTATATTTGTTTGGAAGTAACTTCTTTAATTTTTACTAAAAAATTTTTATTGAAAGTGTGCTAAAGTATATTTATACTTTGAAAAAGTAAAAAAATGTATAGTTTTAAAAAGTTGTACATAAAATTTAAAAGTTAAAAGCTAAGCTTATAAACTCATGTCATATGGACACTAAATATAAGTTTTTAAATTTTCAATCTTAGCCATTGTTGAGGGTCACAATTTGACTTCCTACAACCACTCTAAAAATAGGCGCGTGAAGCACGGTATTAAATGTCATAAAAGATTTTAGTGTATTTTCCTCATCACCAATTGGTTTTGAGGTGGAGTGACACAATTCATAATCCGACAAATGGTATCAAAACTAAGGTTATGAATTTGAGCTGCGAGAGCCTCATTATGAGGAAGGATTGTTAGGGCTATGTCTATTATGTCATTACACCATACAATAACACGTTTGATAACTAAAATTAAACGTTAAAAGACTTATTTTTAATATCAACCTTTGGTTCAAACCTTTTAACTTTTTTTTTTTAATCATTTTATCTATTCAACTTTTTCCTCTCATAATTATCTGGTGCAATAGTCGTAATTATTTAGTACTAGGTTCTTGTTTTTGTTTCTATTTTTTTTTTCTATAATGAATAATTGTAAATATATATATATATATATATATATATATATATATATATATATATGTAATAATTGATACAAAGCCTTTTTTTTTTTTTTTTTTTTTAAATGGGAATCGAAACAAAGGCTATTTGAGTATACATTGATAAAATCTATGCAATAATTGCGAGTCTATGATTTTTTTTTTTTTGGCTGAAGAAGAGTCTATGATTGATACACATACGTTCAAATTCAACACATATATAAGATATTTCCTTGAATCCTTAATAAAATTATTTATTCTACTTGTGTCCCGAATTAAATTCTTAGAGATAAAATCAATTTTTCAAAAACATGTGGATCTACGGATTCAGATCTTCTAGAGATCCTAGGGTACTCTACCAGGTAAATTTCTTTAAATCCTCACCTCTCATTTAAAATTAATGGTTTAAGATGCTGCCACATCATCATTCCACTAACTTACTCTTTTAAAAACACAAAAAATGAATAAGTTTAGGAAGCAGCCGGGATCTTCTAACGTTAGCAAATGGATCCAACTTTTTTTTTTCTTTTTCTTTTTGGATGGAACAAATCTCAAACCCGGAAATTCATCATCCCATAAATTACTCCTGCCATTTTTCCCATCTAAATCTAAAAGACACTCCTGGGCAAGAAGAAAACCGGACTTTCTTTTACAACTCTCCTACAGCCTGGAAATTTTCAGTTCTTTCAATCACAAATGATGGATCCACCCAGCTCAATCCCTTCAAACCCTCCATGGATGACCATTGAAAGCCCAATGGAGGCCAGGTATATTAGCTATCTTACTCTCTTTCTATCCTCTGTTTTTTGTCTATTGTCTACTGACTATTAGTTTCTTCCTTTCTCTTTTTTATTTTTTTATTTTTTTTATTTTTTTTTATTTCATACCTATGGTTGATATTAGTTTTTTTTTTATTGTTTTGCAATTTCACTACTGCAAAACTATTTAATGATTGCTCAAGAAGGGCTGTTTTTTTTTTTTTTTTTTTTTTTTTTGGGCTATATCCTCTGCTTACAAGGTGTTTGATAAATGTTCAAGATAAGTTTTGACAATTGGGACCCCTTTATGTATTGTTTAGTTTTGGGTTCCATGGTGTGGGCCATGCCGTGTGAAAGATTTAGAGGGAATTATTCTGCAATTTTTGTCAATGAGGTGACTTGAAAATTGCATTGCAACCTTAGACCCGAGTTTAGTCTTCTCAATCTATACAAAAACATGCTTTTCATGACTTTTAATTAAATCTAGAACTTTTGAATTGACTGGTTCTTCACATGGATTCAATGAAATTTTTATGATGAACTTGAGTAAATGGGCTATATCCTCTGCCTACAAGGTGTTTATAATTAAAATTCTTAGTCTTTACTTTGTGTTTGCCCCACTATGTTTACAATTAAAAGGCCAATGCCTATTTTCACTCTTAAGTGTTGAGTTCAACCTTGAAGTGCAAGTATCTGATGCTTGTCACAGTTGTCATGGTACAGGAGGTCAATGTCAATGTCTTTCCTTTTAGGTTACTAGAAATAGAATACACTTTCTTGATATAAAAGCTATATCAGATATTTGTATACCGATCTTTACTGTTCTTTGTTTGAAAGTTCAATATGTGTATAAAACACTCTTGAACGTTTAAACCTCCAATTACAAAGTTACCAATTCAAGCTTTATATCAAACAATTAATGTGCGGAACATGATAACAAGCTCATAACAGAATTGATAAACAATCTAAGCCAAATATAAACACATCCACAACAGTAAATATAAGGCAAAGATAAAGGGAAGAAAGATGCAAACACACGGACAACACACGATATGTTATTGAAGAGGAAACCGAAGTCCTCGACGTAATACCTCTCCACCACCCTCCAAGCGGTGATAAAATCCACTAAAGAATATAGTTGGGATACATGAACAGCAGAAGACCCTCCAAGCCTAATCTACCCAGATACCTAAGCCCTCCAAGCTTCTTGCTCCAACGAGGTTACGCCAAACCTATTTTTTCTTTAACTTCTCGGATTCCGCTACTTGACCATAGCATCAACCAATGTATATTGGTTCCTTCCAAACTACTTCCCTTAGCACCAAATAAACCTTTTCACAGACGTGGGTGTAGTGAGATAAGGATTTGGTAAAAGACCTCTCAAGGGTATGACAATGGAGAGGAAGAGAGTAGAGGAATTTGTAGAGTTTCTTAGATGAAGATTGGGAATGAGACAATCTTGTTTTTCTCTAGGGTTTTCTCTCACAAAAATTCTCTCTGGAAGCTCTCTCAATTTAATGGGTATAAGGGTCTATATATAGTGAAGTGAGATGAGAATACAAAGAGACAGTTTTTTGCCAAACAGGGTAAATTGGTGGCTTGGTCTCGCGGCTTGTCCAAGTTGCAAAATCAAGTCGTGATGTAACGGTCTGGCCAGCCTGGGACTTTTGTCCTGTAGTGCGACAGCTGGCGCGACCCTTCAGCTTCCTTGCATGCATCTTACGTGCCTGAAGTTGGCGACTTGCAGCCGCGAGCCATTCGCGAGTCCTAGCCGCGAAGTTCTGCTTCTTTGCACATACTTGAGCTTTTCTTCACATCTTCTCACACACTACCCTTACAATAATTCCACCTAAATACAGGGTTACTAAGTGCTTAAATTACAAGCAAATTGGCACGGAATAAAGCCAACAAGATGGTTGATAAATTTCAACCTTACAATCTCCCCCTTTGGCTATTCTGTGACAAAACCCTAAAACAAACTCTAGACTTAACGCGTGAGTTGGGAATAGTTGGAAAACTCACTTACACCTAACTTTAGAATCTGCAAAACTTTAGAATCATAAGAACAAGTAACTCTTGAAACACAACAACACAATAAGTTCATTGTATACAGAAACTTGTAATGCATATGGAGCAAGCACAATGCGATCATGCACAATGGAATAAAGCAATAAACAATGGCAAGACCAAAACAGGTAATCACTATAGCCAAGTGATCACAATGCTCATTCACACTTGGAATGAACATCCGGACATTCAAGATAATAAACACAAGGTAAATCGTTTGAATGACTAACACTCAACCAATGCACAGTACATGAAGTATGTGCATCTAGGAAAAATCCTACAAGGACACAAGAGTGACAGTACTTAGAAGAAAATGCAAGACATTTAGTTGGAAGTACTGACTTAACAAAGCACAAAGGTTGCATAAAGCATGACACAAACCACAAAGGCCTACCAATTGTGCATAAGAACAAACCCTTAAAGCTTACAGAAGCAATATGGGTACAAACCAACAACATAAAGAACTGAAGCTGAATAACATCATACTATATATATGCTGAAATAAACAACTACCACCACAGTATTTTGAATTATCAAAGTTTTATATACAGAAAATCAAATGAAAAAGAAATGATGAAGAAATCTCCCCCTCAAAACGAGCACTCCCCTTCAAAAGCTGCCCCAAAAGTTCTCCCCCTTTTTGACACGAATGGCCAAAGGGTTAGTGTTGCAATTTTGTGAAAATGACATCAACTTGAGCTGCCAATACATCAATTTGGTCTTGCATAACGGCCAATCTCTCTAACTGCTCTCTCTGGCCATCTCTAAGGGTTTTCTCCATTTCCTTAAGATGTTTGTGGAGGTTATCAAAGAACATTTTCAACTTGTCAGGTTGAGGAGCAGATTGTGGTTGTGTAGTGCTTGGTTGCTGTGAAGCATGGATGGCATGTACAGGTGAATTTGGCTCAGGAGTAGAAGAAGTAGCAAAAAATAGATGTGCACTTTTTGGAGTTTTGGATGAATGACTCTTGCTGGCTTGTAGAGTGAACATAGAGATTGGTCGAGGACGAGCAATCATGTTCCCAACTGAGGGAGGAGTAACACCTTCACTTAGAACGAACTTCATAATAAGACTACAGAATGGAAGGCACCCTCGTGCTACTGTTCGGGTTGCTGTCTTTCTTATGATGTGAAAAATATGGGCACAGATGTCAATGGTGGTGCCTGTGATGAGATCACATAGAAATTGTGCCCTTCTAAGGTTTATATACACCGTGTTGGTCAATGGATAGAGGTTTGAAAACATAATCAGCTTCAATGTTGTCAAACTAGGTGAAAACTTGGTAGTACTAATGGATATGCCGGCACTGGAAATGTCATGATCAGGACCAAGAACTTGGAGAATGTCTTGAATCACAAGAGTACGATCATCATACAGAGTTAGATCGGCATCCGTAGGTCGTGTGATTTGGAGAAGTTCAGCTATGGTGTCTGGACTAATGATGAACTCTGTTCCTCTTACCAGACAATGTAGTTCACTCTCAAGATCAACTGTGTTGGCAAAACACTCCTTCACTAGTTCAATCATCGGATCAATAAAATTTCTAAATAATGCTGCCCAATCTTTTACCTCGAAGATCCGAGGGACAACAGTGGTGTCCAAAGTGTCAAATTTGACATTTTGTTCCATTATAGGAGTTCCCCGGTCAAAAATGCTTGAGTAAGCATCTAGGTGTTGAGGAGTTCTGAACAACTCAATATTGAGTTCAGTAGATGGCTGTGAGGAAGATCGTGTTCTTTTTGCAACAGGTAATGTGTCCTCTTCTGTCATAACCTCTTTTCCTTTAGAGGATTGTCGAGACATCTGTAAGAGAGCAAACACACAACAAAGTACCAAATGCAATACCACAGGGAACCAACATCAACTTGATTAGATTCAGTTAAGAATGTGGGAAAAAATTTCACTTAATCACAAACACAAGAATCAGATTAACATTAAGAGAACAAATGGTTAAAATGATACACACTCCACACTGAAGCACAGAAACATCCCATGGAGCACAAACTCTCTAAAGACTACAGAACCATAGACAAATGACCCAAGGCCACAAACCGAATGCACCACATAAACCCCAAACCCATATGACTAATGAGTAAAGAGAAACTCTATCAAACAAATAATGCTCAGACAAGCATACTAAAGCACAGACAAGATACAAAATAAACTCAGCAACCAAAGACAATAACCTCAAACAAACGTATTCACCATATTAGGCAAACCCATTTTTGAACACAGTATATCGCAGAACACATGTGCAATGTTCAAAACAAGAAGGTAATGATCAACATAGTAAAAATGAAATGAGGGAAAGAAAACCCATACCTTATTCTTGATGTTTGATGAAGACATGATGTAGAATTTAAGAGCTTTTTCAAAGAAAAACGGACTGTTGAGAAAGAGATTTTGAGAAGAAGATGAGCAGATACTGAACTTTGAGGGAAAAACTGAAAAACAGTTTTAAAATTTGTTTTTAAAACGCAAAACACATGTTTTTCGCAACTGGATCAAATCGCCAGTAAGTCGCCAGGTTAAGCCATGAAACACTGTGAAGAGAAGAAACTTGAGAAATTTCTCTAAGTGTTTTTCGCGACTGGAAGGTCTACCCACGAGATAGTCGCAATATGAGTTGCGAAATTCCCTAAGTACCTCTCGCGACTGGACCTTCCACCTACGAACCAGTCGCCACACTGACATGTGAAAACTAGAAAACTCAAATTTTGGAAAAATTTTCTAAATCTTTTTCGCGATTAGAGCATTTACTCGCTAGTTAGCCGCGAAAAATCTCTGTGTAATCTCGTGACTGGGATATGCGACTGGGCCAACCTGCGACTTAGTCGCCAAAACAGGGCAACACTGTTTTTGAAATTTTGTCATTTTTGTAACAACAAAGCACTTTCCAAAAACAAACTAAAACACTTAAAAATATTTTTGTGTTTGATCAACAAAGATTGAGCATGTGAAAACACATTTAATCAAGTACAATCACACAAATGAATATGACATTCATTGAACATAGACTTATGTGTTGTGTGTGGATATAAAAAATGAGATAGTCCTTAGTCCAATGTGAAGCTTCAATGATCAATTCAATCAAGGCATACACAACTAGCACTAAATTATGTGACCTATCTCAATTATAGAAACATGCACATATGGCCTCCCACAAGTACTTGATAACAATTCTTTGAAGCTTTTCATTTGGCTCCATATTCAACATATCATTTGCAACTTTTGAGCAAAAAAAAAAAAAAAAAATCTCATTGAGAGATAGATGCCTGAAATTTTTGATATTTCAATTGATGAGTTAGCCTTTGACTTTTTGGGCATCATACATTTTATTTTGGTCGCTTTTCCTTTTTCCTAGTCGAATACTAGTTTGTGCGACAGGCTTTTGCAGCTCTATATCTCTTTTCATTTGGAAATTTACATTTAGAGAGCTCTTTTACGCATAAAAAATAAAAGGTGGGAAGATATATAGGCATGAGTCTATGCATGTCTCAAGATCAACAAAACCATTCATTAATCATTCATGACAAGGTTGAAGATCTATTTACAATAGTCACATAGATTTCAGAATTTCTTCCACAATGATATGAGTGCATGAGAGACAAGCTAAGCTCGTTAAATGCACAAAGCCATAAGTACAAAGGTACAAGGCAAAACATGCTTTGAGACAAAACTCAACAAAGTGATCAAACTTTTTAGATTTTCTACTTTTTATGTGTTTTTGGATTTTTGACACAAAAACAGTAAAAGATTGATCAGAACGAAGAAAATGTAAAAGCATTTTAAACACAAACAGAACACAAATTAAAAATCAATACTCAAAAACACAAAGCATATAACCAATCATATCTACAAAGCTTAGGAAGAATTGATGCATGGACATGTTATAATGCTTATGCATGAGTACCCTTTGATACCAACACATCACGTGCGTTTGGGGTGATATCCTTGATGGATCGGGTACGAGAGTTAGGACTGTCAAACCTTCGTGTGAAGCTTTCCAAGCAATTTGTGAACGCACCGATCATCTTCATCACGTCCATCATTTCTGGATCACGGTTTTGACTCCTTGGTTACTCACCACCCCAAGACCTCATATCATTTCTTCTTCCTCGTGACTGAGGTGCACTTGCATTGTTGTCTGCTCTTAGCTTTTGACAATTGGGTCTGATATGTCCTTGCAATCTACAATAGTGACAAACATACTTCGTTCTAGGACCCTGCTGCTGTCTTGGGAGTAATCTTCCTCTAGCTCCATATCTGGATTCTGATTGATTACTGGACTTATGTAATACCCGTTGATTAGCAACATTCTTCTTCTTCTCAGCTTTAATTTTCTTAAGACTGGACCTATCCACAGTCGTCTCTTTAGCCTTTACAAACTTCACTTCTTTGGTGACATTTGCTGATGAGCTACTTCCGTCGGCGTATCTCAATCCGGATTTGTCTGAGACATGTTTTTGAGATGAAATAACATCATCTAACTTCCTGGAGGAGATCTTATCTATCTTGGCATGAGCTACCACTACCTCTTGCTCAAGGAATCTCACTTTTGTGTAAGCTTCTGATAGCTCACCATTAAGTGCTTCAATCTCACATTTTGCCTTCTTGTATCGTGCCAGGAGACTTTTGTAATCTTCCTCAGCCCTCTTCATCTTCTTAATGGCTGCATTAGCCATCTTAGCATATTCACTGGTCTTCTCAAGGAGTGAGTTGTAAGCCTCTTGCAATCCCATTGCTTCTCCAACTTCCTTATCTTCAGACTCCTTAACTATTCCAATAGACTCCAAATCAGAATGTTCCTCAAGCTCCTTCACAAGTGTACCCAAATCATCTGAGGTCTCCACATGTGCAATGGTCATGAAAGCGGAGTAATTTCCTTTTCCGTCATAGCTCTCTTCCGAGTCTAAGTTTGATGAATCCGAGTCACTTAGAGTAGTGGCATAGACCTTTCCTTTGGACTTCAAATAGTTGGGACATTCCTTTTTGAAGTATCCATGTCCATTACACTCAAAGCAAGTGATTCCTTGAGATGATTGGGAATCTCTATCATCCTTCCTTCGGAATTCTTTCTTCTCCCTCCCGGAACTCTGAAATTTTCCTTTGTCACCAAATTTCCCACCATTCTTGAATTTCAAGAATTTTCGGAAATTTTTTACAAGATACGCCACATCTTTATCTACTGCATCTTCTTCCGAAGGGTCATGTGATGCCACTCTCTCATTAATTGTTTTAAGAGTAAGTGATTTGCTCTTCTTTTGAGAAGGCAGGGACAACTCATATGTCTGCAGAGAACCAACCAGCTCTTGAACCTTGATGTCGTCAAGATCTTTGCTCTCTTCAATGGCTGTAACTTTGGCACGAAAACTTTCTAGTAGTGACCGAAGGATCTTCCTTACAACTTTAGACTCCTCCGTCTTTTTCCCCAAATTAAATTTGCCAACGACCACCTCATTTAGCTTACTGTAAAAAGAGTCAAAGGACTCATCCTTATCCATCTTTAGCTGCTCAAAGCGAGTGGTTAACATCTGAAGTTTGGTGTCTTTCACCTTCTTGGTTCCTTCATAAGTCGTCTCCAGAATCTCCCATGCTTCCTTAGCATTGATAATATGTGAAATCATGTGAAATTCTTCTGGAGAGATACCACAGAAAATGACGTTCAATGCTTTACTGTTTGCATTAGCCGTCGCAAGAGCTGTATTGTCCCAAGTGGATTTGGCATCCTCCGACTTTGTCCAACCTATTTCAACAGCATCCCACACAGCCTTATCCATAGAACACAAAAACGCCCTCATTCGGACTTTCCAAAATGCATAATTATTACCATAAAAAAATAGTGGAACAGTGAGAGATTGAGACCTATCCATCTCAACAAGGGGTCAAGGATCACAATCAGGTATTAAAACCACAACAAGTGTACCTATTCTGATACCAATTGAAAGTTCAATATGTGTATAAAACACCCTTGAACGTTTAGACCCCCAATTACAAAGTTATCAATTCAAGCTTTATATCAAACAATTAATGTGCGGAACATGATAACAAGCTCATAGCAGAATTGATAAACAATCTAAGCCAAATATAAACACATCCACAGTAGTAAATATAAGGCAAAGATAAAGGGAAGAAAGATGTAAACACATGGACAACACATAATGTGTTATCGAAGAGGAAACCGAAGTCCTCGGCGTGCAACCTCTCCGCGGCCCTCCAAGCGGTGATAAAATCCACTAAAGAATACAGTTGGGATACATGAACAGCAGAAGACCCTCCAAGCCTAATCTACACAGGTACCTAAGCCTTCCAATCTTCTTGCTCCAACGAGGTTACACTGAACCTATTTCTTCTTTAGCTTCCCGGATTCCGCTACTTGACCGTAGCATCAACCAATGTATATTGGTTCCTTCCAAATTGCTTCCCTCAGCACCAAATAAACCTTCTTATAGACGTAGGTGTGGTGAGATAAGGATTTGGTAAAAGACCCCTCAAGGGTATGACAATGGAGAGGAAGAGAGTAGAGGAATTTATAGAGTTTCTTAGATGAAGATTGGAGATGAGAAAATCTTGTTTTTCTCTAGGGTTTTCTCTCACAAAAATTCCCTTTGGAAGCTTTCTCAATTTAGTGGGTATAAGGGTCTATATATAGTGAGGTGAGATGAGAATACGAAGAGACAGTTTTTTGCCAAACAGGGTAAATTCGCGGCTTGGTCTCGCGGCTTGTCCAAGTCGCGAAATCAAGTCGCGACGTAACGGTCTGGCCAGCCTGGGACTTTTGTCCTATAGTGCGACAGTTGGTGCGACCCTTCAGCTTCCCTACGTGCATCTCACGTGCCTGAAGTTGGCGACTTGTAGCCGCGAGCCACCCGCGAGTCCTAGTCGCGAAGTTCTGCTTCTTTGCACATACTTGAGCTTTTTTTCACATCTTCTCACACACTACCCTTACAATAATCTCACCTAAATACAGGGTTACTAAGTACTTAAATTACAAGCAAATTGGCACGAAATAAAGCCAACAAGATGGTTGATAAATTTCAACCTTATAGTTAAATATATTATTGATATTGATACCAAGTTTGCTATGCCATTCCCTTAATTTGCACCTTCTGATACAGGGAGTCAAAGATTGAAAGTGATGGTGATAGGTATTATACTTCTTTAATTAAAATTTTTGTTGATTTTAATATCCATGTGTTTGCTTGGGCAGTATATCCTATAGAATTCAAATGATTCTATATGGAAGTGGTCGTGTGTCTTCAACATAGACTCATGAGCCCTTTTTTTACCCTTCTTATGGTGTGTCGTCTAATTATCAAATTATTAGAGTATTATTCATGCAATGATATAAGGTTCTGTAGCTTCTGCTATCAGTTTTGGTAACTCCATTTACTCTATTTTTTTTTTTTAAATCATCCTATACAATGTACGGAATCCATTGATACAGTAACTAAATTATTATAGTTCATAATTTTTCTCCATGGCTCCCTATCTCCTGTGAATGAAAACCTAACTCCCTTGAACTGCTTTAAGGTACAGGATGCCATGTCATCCTTAGCATGTTCTTCTCTATTGTTAGTCTCATGTCACCACAAGAAAATGCAATTTTATTGAAGCTCAAGACATTATCAATAGATAGTTTAAGGCTGTGTTTGTTTCGTGTAAAATGTTTTCCGGAAAATACATATTTTCCGGAAATGCTATTTTTCGGAAAAGGAAAATATTTTTAAGTGTTTGGGTGAATTATGAAAATTATTGTGAAAAATATTTTCATGTGTTTGGATGTGTTAGGAAAATGCTATTTTTCAGAAAATTTTTTACATTTTCCGGCTACAACAGCAACACCAACAACAACAACAAATTCCGGCAACAACAACAACAAATTCTGGTTCCGGCGACAACAACAACACCAACGACAACAATAACAAAAAATTCCGGCAACAACAATAATAAATTTTGGCTCCGGTGACAACAACAACAACAAGTTCATTAAAAAAAAAAAACAACAACAACAATCAAATTATAAAAACAACAACAACAGCAATCAAATTAAAAAAAAAAAAAAAAAAAACAGAGAGATCGAGGAAGAGAGAGCGTGGAGGAGATGGGGCGCGATCGCGATGGGCTTTGGGCTTGGAGGCGATGGCGCGATCGAGGAGACGACGTGCGATGGCGCGATCGACTGTTCGACGACGTGCGATGGCGCGATGCGATCGAGGAGGCGATGGCGCGATCGACTGGTCGACGATGTGCGATGGCGCGATCGAGGAGGCGTGACGACGAGGTGCGATGGCGCGACTCGTGGGTCTCGCCGACGCGGTGCGACTGGTGGGTTCGTGGTTCGAAGGTCGCCGGCGATGGGCTCTGGGCTTGGAGCGCCGGTTCGTGCTTCTCTGGGTCGAAGCTCTCTCTTCGTGCGCCTTTCTCCCTTTTCCGGAAAACTTGATTTGAAGTGAAAATAAACCCGAAAATGAATTTCACCCGTTTTTGGCCTTATTTTCGGTCAACCGGAAATGGTTTTCAGTTTGACCAAATTTTCTGGGACAGCCAAACATCCAATTTTCCGGAAAATAATTTTCGGAAACCGTTTGAAGTCGAAACAAACGGACCCTAAGTTACTCTCATGTCACCATATAACATTTTTATTCTTTGATTACAGCCATTTTGTTTGCTGGAATTGGAGTTCTGTTGCTTCTGGAGAAAGTTCTCATTACTTAAAAGAGTATTAATTTTTGAAGAAGGAACACTGGTTCTTCATGTGGAAAAGGCCTGGTTCTTCAAAACTAGAACTTTAATTTTTTGGAAATAGCCTAAATCTAGAACTTTTGAATTGACTGGTTCTTCACATGGATTCAATGAAATTTGTATGATGAAATTTTTTGATAAGTGCTTGTTACCTTTTATTTTCACTCAAATGATAATTTTGAGTCTTCTTTGACACTTTAACACTTATTTTAATGCATCATATTGATCTTGACGGTCCAACTTTTACACTTTTTTTTTCCAGCTTTTAATTTCAGGTTCACTTGAAAGCTTGGATGTTGATGATCTATGATTGCACACTAATTATGCAGGTGGCTATCACTGAGTAGCATCCACAGTGGCTTTTAGGATTTAGTTCTTTGAAAAAAAGACAGTAGTAGATATCACAATATTTAAGAAGAATATGTACTTAAAAAAAAAAAAAAAAAATTAAGAAGAATATGTATCAATAGTGGCTAAAATGCTTCATGTATTACCAATGTTTCAATAGTTATAGATATGTAATGAATAGTTATTGGCAATAATATCAATTTTATTAGTTTTATCTTACTTTGTTATTTCATAAATGTTTGTAAACTATACATGTAATATAATGTAATTTATTGCTAGACATTCAAATTGTCAATAATATTGATTTAAAATCTAGAAGTTTCAACTTTGCACAAGGTACAATTGTTTTAAAGAAGGGAAAATGCTACGTATCAAAGGCCTATCCCCTATTCTATAAAGGGACAATCTTAACAAAAGAAAAATGTAACATTGGCAGCATTAACAATGGTGTATCCCCTCCTCTCTTTTACAACAAAGACAATCTTAACAAAAGAAAAATGTAACATTGGCAGCACTAACAATGGCCTATCCCCTCTTCTCTTTTACAACAAGGACAATCTTACCAAAAGAAAAATGTAACATTGGCGGCATTAACAAAGGCCTATCTCCTCTTCTTTTTTTACAACGTCCATAGTATTGGCAGCATCAAAATCACATACCTATACATATTTCAAAAACCCAAGGTTATCTTTTGATAACTTAGTAAAGGCAAAAAAGAAAAAAAAAAAAACTTTCCATCATTTGTTAATCATTTACCAAGAAAATTCATGTGAGCATCATAATTATTTGTTGTGTCACCCAAAGGAACTTGTGCTTGATCAAACCCAACATCCATTCCCTACAAGAAATTATAATGATTTGGTGTCATCTATGTCATTGCATAAAAGAACATGCCACTTGTTAATAGCTTAAAAAAGCTGAATGAACAAGTTCACCGTTAATGATTCAATGAAATTGTTTTGGCATCTATTTCCTTGGAGACCTTCATATGTCATCCATGCCATTGAATTAGGTGCCTGATCAGTTTCCTATATCACAAATCACAAATAGTTCTCGTTAAAACTTTCAGATTTTTAGCAGTAAAAATTCTTTAAAATTGCTTACCTACAAACTCCTTAGGCTTAATTCCAGAAGCATAAGCTAAATCAATAGCAAAAGCTTGGACATCAGACATCTTTCGTTCTAATCGCATCATGAAAGTAGTTGCTGCAAGATGAAGAACATGGTTGTGCTTCGATACAGAATCGTACACCTTGTACTTTCCGGTCTCATAAACTAATGAAACACCCAATTATACTAGACAATTAGTCCTTGTTTCTTGTTGAGGTTGACTGGTCAGATGATCTCATTTATCAGGCTTACGAGTAACCTCTTTAGAACACAAAAATCTTCTCGATGTTATTTCTCCATCTATCTTACTTTTATTTGTATAATGCTTTCGAACACTAAACCCCATTTGTTTTCCATAATTTTTCCAAAACATCCAAGTTGCCTCTAACATATCAAACTCCATACCAACCTTTGGGGTACAATCATTCATGGTATCCTTGTTTTAACAAGAAATGTCCATCATCCTATAAAAATACAACCAAAAAAAAAATAAAAAATAAAACTCAATTCCAATTAATTGAAACTGAATATTTCAAATATTACTAATATACCAAGGTCCCATTACTAATATACTCAAACTAAATAGACAAGTTTGAAACAATCATGGCAATAGCTAAACCCAATAACATGAAAAGAAAAGCACCAAAGCAGATTTCCAAATCCAATAGCTTGCAAATCATTAGAGAAACTAGCAAAAACACAAAGCAAATTGATTACACCAGTAGATATATATTGACTTCTAAAAGACAATAAAAACAACAAAAAGTAAAATAAAAATGAATGGAGTTCAAGTTTTCTGTGGTGCATGCGCAACATTGCTTATAAGCAGAAGAAGAGTGCAAAAAAAGGGCTACAAAGATAAAAGGACATATAATAAACCTACAGTCAGGTACTAAAACCAAAAACATAAAGACTAAAACTGAAAGGACAGGATATCTAAAGAGCAGATGAGGATTAGCATTATCTAAATAAAAAGTAAAAAACAGCATTGAAAGACACGTGACATCTAAAAATTAATTATTAATTATTAGAAACTTTTTTTTTTTAAAGAAAAAACCATCCAGATCAACAAACATAATATGCACTCTCTGTTAACGGTTGGCATCATTTACTTTCCCTCCATTTCCTCCGGCTAAACATATTCAAACAAGCTCTCTCTGAGATGCAAAGATTTTAAACTTCTTACTTAAGAAATTAACCTTCAAAGACAACCTATATGAACAAGAATTCAACTTTCCACATTAAATCTAATAAAAACTGAAACAACCAAGCAATCAACAGCCAATTCCAATGCCAATAAACAAAAAACAAAATAAAGCAAGATTGTACCCAAGGTATCTCAAGAGCTTCAAACTCAAACGGGTGATCAAGAAGGTCTCGGCGGTGGCATGGCCAACTTTCAGTGACGTTGTCAAAGAGTGTATAAATATATATATATATATATATAATATTATTAATTATAATAATGAATTAATTATTATAATGGCCCTACGTATCTTCATCTTAATTAATTAATTAATTAATTAATAATTTAAGCCTATGTATGTATCTTCAACTTGAATCATTCTTTTCTTCTCTCGAATTATGGTGGCCTTGCTCTTTGTCTAAGATTATACTAAAGGTAATAAACTAGTACAACTAGCTTCTTTGTCTGCTATGTTTCTTATCTTGAACATTTATCAAACACCTTGCAGGTAGAGGATATAGCCCCAAAAAAACACAGCCCTTCTTGAGTAATCATTAAACAGTTTTATAGTAGTGAAATTGCAAAACAATAAAAATCTAATATCAACCATATGTATGAAGTAAAGAAATGAAAAAAAAAAAAAAAGAAAAAAAAAAGAAAGAGAAAGGAAGAAACTAATAGCTAGTAGACAATAGACAGAGAACAGAGGATAGAGAGAGAGTAAGATAGCTAATATACCTGGCCTCCATTGGGCTTTCAATGGTCATCCATGGACGGTTTGAAGGGATTGAGCTGGGTGGATCCATCATTTGTGATTGAAAGAACTGAAAATTTCCAAGTTGTAAGAGAGTTGTAAAAGAAAGTCCGATTTTCTTCTTACCCAAGAGTGTCTTTTGGATTCAGATGGGAAAAATGGCGGGAGTAATTTGTGGGATGATGAATTTCCTGGGCTTGAGATTTGTTCCATCCAAAAAGGGAAAAAAAAAAAAAGTGTTGGATCTGTTTGCTAACGTTAGAAGATCATGGCTGCTTCCTAAACTTATTCATTTTTTGTGTTTTTAAAAGAGTAAGTTAGTGGAATGATGATGTGGCAGCATCTTAAACCATTAATTTTAAATGAGGGGTGAGGATTTAAAGAAATTTACCTGGTAGAGTTCCCTATTCCATGGATCTACCCCTCTTACCAGATTTATCTTTTATCATTTATCTTCTTCCCTTTTTTTTTTTTTTTAAAAAAAAAATTTCTATGCTTAGTGTAAAATACAAATACATCTATCTCACCATAATAAAACATTTCTTCTTACTATAGTGGACCCAAGCTTTGAATGGTGTCTTCTAAAAAAAAGAATATACTTTGAATAGTGAATTAAGATATTAACAGTTGCTAAAGAGAAATAAAAAGTAAAAAAAAGTAAATAATAAAAAAAATTCATTAAAATTAAAACGTGATTGTTGCGTCTATGTGATAAAGCTGTCGAAGCTACATATTTTTTCATGGTAGGACAGGCTCATAATTGGAATATTGCTGTAGGCTGTAGCAAGTGCTGCTAAACCTCAACACTTTCGGCTAATTTTTAATCATTTTTTTCTCTTATCTTTCTTGCTTAATTTATATTATTTTAATAAATTGAGTGGGAGTAATTTTTGGAAGGATGAAAGAGACTAGGCGTGCATTTCGATTGGACGTTTTGCCCAATCCAAGTGTTCAACGTTTTTTCAGTAAGTTTCATGGATATTATTCACGTACTACCAAATTCAGTAAAATACATATTTTTAAATAAATTTAGGTCCTATAGTATTATTTATATATTTAAAAATTATTTTACTATAGTATTTTTAGCAATAAGTTTTTAGTTTTTAGTAAATAAGTATTATCTAAACACATCTTAAAAAACTGAATCCAAAGAAGAAAATAAGAGGGAAAAAAAACGTGTGAGATCATCGAGTTTTCTTTTGAGGTTCACTAAAAATGCAATCTCACCAAAACGGGAAAAAAAAAATTGTAGAGAAAACGTGAGGGATAAAATGTCTATTTTGGACAAAATTGCCGCCTGTATAGTGTGCTTTTTTTTTTAATCTGTTGGCTTTATCCTTTCTTTCATATTTGTCTTTTTCCTTCTCTATCTTCTATTACCTCTCAACAGTTCTAAGATCTCGTTCCTTTTGTTTTATTATTATGATTTTTTTTTTTTTTTATTGGTGTGGTTACCTTTTTTATTTGGCTAAACTACGTATTTAGTCTCTATCATTTATATCATATTTTAATTTAGTTTCTAACATTTTAATTATGTTAATTTGATCTCAAACTTTTCAGTGTCATACCAATTTAATTCATGTCATTATCTCTTGGACATAAATTATTGATGTAGCAAATGATTAAAAATAAAAAATTAGTTTTCGTTAATGTAGCAATAAACTAATTTTTTATTTGGCTATTTTTCACGTTAGCAACTTTTATCCAAGAGTAATAATATGGACTAAATTGACACAATTGACATCGTACTGAAAAGTTATAGACCAAATTGGCACAATTGAAAACTTGGAGATCAAATTGAAATATGGTATAAAAGATAGGAACCAAATATGTAGTTTACCATTTTTATTTATTATTTATTTTCCATCCGTTTTGGTTTGGTTTGGTTTTTTTTTTTTTTTTTAAATAATGAAGTGGCCATCTATATATAATTTTTTAATAAAAAATAATGTGTTACTTTTTTTTTTAAAAAAATTTAATAGAGGCATGAAAGTAAATTTATACAATCTATCTTTTCTATCATTTAATTTTCATTTTCAATTAAACAAAATAGTTTTCTATCTCTCAATTTTTTCATCCCCAACCAAACACCTAAAAAGAAAATTAAATTTTTTTTTTATGCTCTCACTTTTCTATCAATTCCCCATTTTTTATCTTCCTAATTTTCTATCTCATGTTTGGTAGGGTGGAAAAAATATGATGTGAGGTGAATTGTGAAAGAGTTTCTAATAGTTTACTGTATATATATAATACAACATCAAAAGTTACAATTTTTGTTACAATTATCCTAAGTGGTAGACTGTAATTAGTTGTTTATCACTTTCACATAAACCTACTAATTTTTTTCACCACTCATAGAGTCTTTTACGTAGATAGTTAGGACAAAAATTGTGATTTTTAATATGTATTTAAAAATTTTAATTGTAAAATGATATATTGAAGTAGCAAAAAGTAATATTTTTGGTGTTAAAGTAACAAATTTATTTTTGAAGAGAGCGGGTGTTAATAGTCAGCACGCATGACTACAAAATGTCATATACCATGGATAGCATTGACGTTGATTCATGAGACCACATATGCCAGTACATGTCGGTACATCGTATTAATAATACAGAACTTTACCACATGTTAAACATGATGCAAATTATAATTATAATAATGGATATATATTCAGATGAGAATCTCCCAAGCAATATATAAATCCAAGTAATCAACTGCCAAAATCCCATATCAAGCTTCATCAAATTAGGCCTTTGTCAATGGCTCTCAACCTACTTGCTTCACTCCCTATTTGCAATTTCCCTAGAGCAGCTCTCCCATCTAGAGGTCCCATCCATCTCAAATCACTTGTAACAAGCAAAAGTGACTTTGTTTCTGGTCCTGTCCAATGCAAGGTTTCCAGCAAAATTTCAAATAGTACTGATATTGTTCGGCGATCAGCTGATTACCAACCTCCCATTTGGGACTATGATTACATTCAGTCACTAAGAAGTGAATACCTGGTACATAATATATAGTATTGTTATTTCATTGTTAGATTTACTAGTACTTGAATTATTATTGGAAACTGATCACTGGGCTCATGTTAATTATAAGGATTTGGTTATTGTATGTTTTAAGGTACACATTAGTCATCTATTTTTGAAATCATTTTATGGAGAATTGAAAAAATTGTCACAAAAGTCGGTAATTTTTTCGTTTTTTTTTTCATAAAAAATTTCTAAATTGGTTTACTAATGTATGCCATAAAAGTACACATTAGTAAAATCCTAATTATAATATTGTGATGTAGGGAGAAAAGTACACAGGGCAAGTTAACAAGTTGAAGGAGCAAGTGAGGATGATGCTTCACAAAGCGATGGATCCTTTAGAGCAACTAGAGCTGATAGATACCTTACAAAGACTAGGATTGTCTTATCACTTTGAGAGTGAAACGAAGAGAATACTGGAAGGTCTATACAAAAATAATCATGGTGGTGATTTGTGGAAGAAGGAGAATTTATATGCCACAGCTCTTAAATTTCGTCTGTTTAGAAAACATGGATATAGCGTGTCTGAAGGTAATAAGGAAAGAAATTGAAGTCACCGGTCGATATTTATAAGTTATAACTAACCAATGTTTTTGAATTATAGTGCACTTTTGACCTTTATTTATTTATTTTTTTTATTTTATCCTTTATATATTATTATGTTTTTATATTGTTCATGCTGTCTACTTCTATTAATAATCTAACCATTAAGAGGTGATATCCCAAATTTTGCAAATTTGATTGAATTGGATTGGTTAAGTGTGCTTTAAGTCCTACATTAGATGTTTACTAGGTAGATCTTGTGTGTTGCATTTATAAATAACCACAATAAGTCACATATGTAAGTTGATTATAGTCATTTTTTACTATTCCTACTAATGTTAGCTCTTACACAAATAACAACAAAAATATATACAACTTCCTTGAGATTGTTTAGGTGTACCAATGAATAATAAATAAAGTTTAATTAAAAAAAATCAAATTACACCTCATAATTAAACATTTAATATTCAATAACTTGCTTCTTGTACCCTTTAAACACCTGTTAATCACTGTTGGGTTGCTACGTGTAGAAGTTTTTAATAGTTTCACGGAGAGAGGAAGTTTCAAGGCATGTCTTTTTGATGATACCAAGGGAATGCTAGCCTTATATGAAGCTTCATTCCTTTCGATAGAAGGTGAAAATATCTTGGAGGAAGCAAGAGATTTCTCAAAAAAACATCTCCAAGAATTTGTAAAGTAGAATAAAGATCAAAATCTTTCTACTGTAGCAGTGAGCCATGCCTTGGAGCTTCCACTACATTGGAGGATACAAAGGGTGGAAGCGAGATGGTTCATTGATGTATATAGGAGCAAAGAAGATATGAACCCTACCTTGCTTAAGCTTGCAGAACTAGATTTCAACATGGTGCAAGCAACCCACCAAGAAGATCTCAAACAAGTGTCAAGGTAAAAATCTTGTTAATTTTGATTTTGTAATTTAAGCTTCATTTGATATAATTCTTCATTGATAACATATTTTACACATTAATGACCCTTGGAAGGAATATTATATTGAAATTGAAGCATAAACTAATAAATACTAAAATTAAAATCAAACTTGATAGCAACATGAACAAATAATTTACTGGGCCGACCCTATATATTATGGAGCCTAAGACCAAAATTAAATTGGAGAAATTTATATATTTAAATATCAATTCATTAATATAAAAATTAGTAATTAAATATTTGTATTAAGTTTATGTCAAGTTGCCAACTATAATATTTTTTATATCTCTAATTAGATTTTGATTATAAATTTATTTATTAGTAATTAGTCGGATATTTATTTGATGTTTTCTTTTTTATAAAACTTAATTTTTCATTAACAACTGCAATATTACTTAAAATTAAAAAAAATATCTGATTGTAGACTACTATAAATTAAAAAGTTGAAATTTGATTTTTTTTTTTTTAAAACAAAAAGAAGAAGAGAGAAAGGTATGAACGTAAGCTATAAGGTTTGGAATTATTTTTTTCTTTTCGGTCTTTTGATTTTCTTTGTTGAGAGAGTGAGAGAGAAAGAGAATTTTCAGCTTCTTTGGGAGAGATTACATGTTCTACACTCTAAACCTCTCACATAGAGGAAATGGAGAGTCTTTCATCATACGGAGATTTTTTTTTTTATTTAATTTTTTTCTCTTTTTAAAAAAATACTTTTTATTTATTGACTAATATTTAAAGGTTTAATTAATACTCATATCCTATTGATTAAAATTTGGGGCTTAAGCAGTTGTCTAATTCACCTAATTAAGGCACATGCTGGTCCTAATAATTAAATTAGTTATAGCCTAAATTTTAAAAGTTAAGCTATGTTTAACTTACCAAATTCAAAAGGTTAAATATGTTGATTCTCAAAAAAAAAAAAAAAAAAAAAGAAAAAGAAAAAAGAAAAAAAGGTTAAATATGCATCAATATATAAAGAAAATTGATTTTCTTTGGCTTCAAATAAAAAGGTGGTGGAGGAGCACTGGCATTGCAGAAAAGTTGAGCTTTGCGAGGGATAGGTTGACAGAGAGTTTCTTCTGGACAGTGGGGTGTACATTTCATCCTCACTTTGGATATTGTAGGAGAATCTCAACAAAGGTCAATGTACTCATTACAGTATTAGATGATATTTATGATGTGTATGGAACTGTAGAAGAACTTGAGCTCTTCACAGACGTTGTTGAGAGGTTGGTATTAATGACAATACGCCTCATATGCTTCAAAGCTATCTTTGACATAAAGACTTAAGTGTGCTCTTTGTGATTCCAGGTGGGATATCAATGCAATGGATGGGCTCCCAAATTATATGAAGATATGTTTCCTAGCTCTACACAATTCAGTTAATGAAATGGCTTTTGACATACTAAAGGAACAAGAATTCCACATCATTCGATATTTTAAAAAAACGGTATGCAATTGACTTCTAAATCCATCTATATTAATCCTTAACATTTTTTTCTTGAACACATGGTGTGTTATACTACCTTAAATTCATTGTTCCACCATAAATTTTTCAGTGGGCAGATTTATGTAAAGCTTATTTGTTGGAGGCAAAGTGGTACCACAGCGGGTATACACCAAGACTTCAAGAATACCTTGAGAATGCATGTTTTTCAATTGCAGCACCAACTATACTATTGCATGCTTATTTTTCCTACACAAATCCCATAACAAAGGAAGCCCTAGATTGCTTGGAAGAGTACCCCAACATAGTTCGTTTGTCATCAATGATTTTGCGATTAGCAGATGATCTCGGAACATCTACAGTATGTAGACCACTCTATACTAAGAGTTTCATCAACAAGACTTTCATTTCGTATAATTCACAAGCCCTTACAATCATTTTTTTTTTTAATATCAGGATGAATTAAAAAGAGGTGATGTTCCTAAATCAATCCAATGTTACATGAACGAAACTGGTGCTAGCGAAGAAGATGCTCGTGAATACATTAGGTGTTTGATTAGTGCAACTTGGAAGAAGATGAATGAAGAACGATCTGTGACTTCTCCCTTCTCTGAAACATTTATTGAGATTGCATTCAACCTTGGAAGGATGGCCCAATGCATATACCAATATGGAGATGGGCACGGTGTTGGAAACCATGAAACTGAGGATCGTTTATTATCATTATTTGTTCAGTCCATTCCACCATATAAAGATTAAAATGATGAGTTATTGATATATAAGGATGTAGATTTGAAGTTTTAACTCATCATTGTATTACATATTACCTTTGAGATTTTTGAGTTAGTTTGTGTCTACGAGAGTTTGTGAGGTTTTGATTGAGTGAGGTTGTAATCCATATCATTGATTGTGAATTTTAGTTGGCATTGTATGTGGACACAGGCTTGGAGTTAGTCAAACCATGTTCAATATTGTCCTTTTGAGTATTTTTTTTAATTCTTGTGAAAGCGCTTCTTCTACCCTTAAAACACAACAAATTGGTATCAAATCTCAAAGTTTGGTCAAGTTCACTAGAAAATATATGTTTAGTTTAAAATGGTGGAGCTAGAGTGGGGCTGGGGGTCATGGCCCCCCTAGTTTTTTGAAAATTTCATTTGTAGTAGCAAAAAAAATGATAATTTTTTTTTTGAGAAACAAATAGACACACAAGGGAGAAGGAAAAGGGTTTTAACACAAAGACACACCACAACTCCACTCAAAAGCCATATTAACTTTTAAGAGAGGGTGGGGCAAGTTATACTACACACAACATACTCTCTCTCTCTCTCTTTTGATGAAGTAATAGTTTGGTAGATGATGATGTAGTTTAAAATAAATCCAGATTTTGTTTATTATATATATTTTTAGGGTCCAATTAATTCATCCAATGCTTCTTCACAACTTGCCCTTTTTAATGTTCTACTATTTATGTAGCTTATATCCAAGGCTTGTCCTTTTTTCTCTATGTGTAGAATCTTCCTGTTGACATGCTCTTCCTTATGTCATATTTAAATTTAATATAAGTAATTTCCCACTTTTCTTCTCTTTGATTGAAAATTGTTTGAGTAATTATAGTTTGTTATTGCCCTATGTTTTTTTTAGTCATGTTAATAAGTATCTTTAGAGTATTGGTTAACAATCCATTTTAGGAAAATTTTGACACAATTTTTATGGGAAATGAAAAAGCTATCAAAACATTAATTGTTTTTTTTTTTTTCATAAAAACTTTCTTTAAATGAATTATTAACTAATACCCTAAGAACATTCGTTTGCATTTTTTTATTATTACATGATTATATTTGATAAAGTTGTACGTGTGACCAAAAAAAAAAAAAAAGAGTAATAGAAAAAGTGTTAGTAATTTAATGAAAGGAAATAATTCACAATTGATGCATATTTTTTTTTTTTATAAAAAAGAGTGATAGAAAAAGTGTTAGTAATTTAATGAAAGGAAATCATTCACAATTGATGCATATTTTAAAAGAAAAAAGTGTTCAAAATTAGGAGACCATTGCTCAATTCTCTATCTAAATTACTAAAGCTGCACAAAGATACGAACTTAATAGATATTTTTTCTTTGAACATAATCATAGATTACAATTATAGATATGAGAATGAGTTTTTGAACGTTTGCTTAAATGTATATATAGAAAGAAAAAAACTGGCTAAAAAATTTAGTTCAAAATCAATATAAACGTGAAAGAATGTATGAACCAACTTTGTTCAGTTAAAGTTAATTATATAACAGTAATACTCTCTTTTTATATTTTTTTTAAAAAAATTGTTATAATATTTAGCTTGGCCCCTACAAAAATTTTCTCTCTCTGCCGCTCCTGCAAGAGTAGTTGGAGGTAACAAGATTGCTTTAAACATGGAAACAATGATGAAATTGTCGAATGAAACAATGTGAAAGGTTAAGTGGAAGTGGATCTTTGTTAAAAATTATATTTAATAGAAGTTTTGGTTGTAGCGGAGTCCTCTTTCTCATTTTTGCTGAATGATTGTTAAGTGGAGGGTTAAGTGGAAGGTTAGTGTTCTCATTATCAAAGTGATATGCCACTGCCATTGGCAGCTTTATCGCTAGCTACCGTAGCTAGATATTTTCACATGGTAGGACATAGGAGTAGAACAGGCACTATAGATACTTTAGGGTCGGGGTCATATCCATAATAGGAAAAACAAGTAGTTTTTTTTTTTTTTTGCTGAATGGAAAAACAAGTAGTTGAGTACTCTCTTATCCAATAAAAAATAAATAAAAGTAGTTGAATACTCGATTTCAAACTTGGGCTTTAATCATTTATTGAGCTTCTACTATTTTATTTACATTATTATTAGTTTTGATAATTTAATAATTGAGGCAGAAGAATTTAAACTTTAAATATTTTTTTTTTTTAAAATTAAGAGATGTCAACTATTTGAATTACAATATTCTTAGCTAAATATATTATTATTTGTTCTTAGTCAATGAATATATGAAAAAGCTCATAAAAAATTGATATATAATAAATATGTAATTAATAAATATTAATAGCTTCTCAAAAAAATTAATAAAAAAAAATATAAAATTAGAAAAAAACTGAAGCTCATGTAGTGTGTGCTAACATATCCGAAATTGGAGCCATTTCCATTTTTTCCCTTTCGCTTTCTTGTTAACTGTTTATTACATCTCCTATACCGCACTATAGTACTCAAGTTTCTTCAAGCTAGTACTTGGTTGTTCGGCCTAGCCCAAAAAAAACAAAAACACTTGGACAGCATGCCGATCTTAAGATGTTCCCAATAATTCCTTCAATCTTGCTCACAATCACAAGTTAACCTATGTCTTTGGAAAGACCACGTTGTTGTTGCTGTTGTTGTTGGGGGTTGGGATCTCGTTTTTAGTATCTTTCTATAATGAATAATTGTAAATATAGAGTATCTTTCTATAATGAATAATGGTAAATAATTGTAAATATAGAGTCCGGTCAGTGTATACATTAATATTTAATCATTCATTTTAAAAAATATTTTATAGAGAATAAAAAAATCTGCCAAAAAAAAGTTAGTAATTTTTTCATTTTTTTCATGAAAAGTTTTTTTAATTTGGTTTATAAATATATGACTTAGAGCATGCGTTAACAGAACCCATATATGTAATAATTGAGAGAGTCTATGTTTGGTACACAGATTTTCCTACCCAAAATAGATTTAAGATATTTCTTTGAATAAATTAATAAAAATATTTATTCTACTTGTGTCCCGATTTATCACTTTACCCCTCTTCCAAGATTTATATTTTATCTTTTTAATTTATTTTTGAATTTCTAAGTTAAAAAAAAAGAAAAAGAAAAAAAAAAGATAGTTTCAACATATGACGTCTGTTGGGCTTTGTGGAGCCTAGTTGTATATGATCTAAATTATGATCCGACCTGAAATAATTTTGTTATAGTTTTTAATAGAAAATTTTCTGAGACTTAATTTATGGAGTAGAGGCTCAGTCCAATCGGCCCAAGCCATACTGGTAGCCCAATGTCAATCTTATGGTACAGGATAGAAAAACTATTATTTTAGAGATTAAGTTTTTATGTAGTTTTTTAGAGAGAAAACTGTATTAGTGTATCTTGTATTTTTTTTCTAAGTATAGTGAAATCTTTGCAATTCTGTGGACATAGGTAGATTGTCGAACAATGTAAATATTATATTGTGTAATTGTTTTCTTTGGCATATATTTTTCTCTATGTTTGCATCTTATAGGTCTGAGAGTTTCGTGATTATTCCATTCAACAACGTCCACTCGGATCGAATCTCAAATTAGCTAATTGTAACCAACATCTTTGTTCTTACTGGTTACTATAGTGGACCCACGAGCTTTGAATGGGGAATTAAAATATTAACAATTGACAGAGAAGTAAAACTAAATTAAAACGTGATTGTTGCGTACTCATTAGTCATTATCTATGCGACAATGCAATTGGCATCTAGCAACGAAAGATTTCTTCATTAAAAAAATTTAGATATTATTTCATGGTAGTACAGGCTCTTGGATTGTTCTGTCGATATTATAATTGGAATACACGTCGATGAGCACTCAATAATAAACTTTAGCTTTGTTTAAAAAAATAATAATAAAATTTAGCTTTAAAAAAATTATATTTTACCACTTTAAACTATATCACAGTTATACTTTACATCATAAACTTTTTGAATGCACGTTTTGCATTCCTAAACTACGATCTTTATTACACTTTGCACCACAATATCAAATTTACTGTCAACTTAGATGGAAAAGTATAACACCATATGCAAAGACCATATTACTCATCTTCTCAATCTCTTAAAAATAAAGAAGAAATTAAGTTTACCACCCTAAATTATTATCTTAATTATACTTTGCATTATAAATTTTGAATTTTCATTCACATTAACAACAAACTTAACGTTGGGGTGCAAAGTATAACAAGAATTATAGTTTAAGATGAAGAATTTGTATTCGAAAAAAAGTTTATGGTGAAAGGTGTAATATGGTGAATAGTTTAGAATGGTAAAGTGTAATTTTCTCCTAAAAAAAATTATAAACTCTTTCTTAAAATTGAGGGACACTCGATTCTATAAAAATAATATAAAAGAAATTGAGGGACTTCGTACAACAATTAGAGAAGGTTCACTTGCTTAGTAATAGCATGAAAACTGAGTGACATCACTCAGTTTTCATGATCCATCATCCAAAACTCGTGGGTCTCACAAATGATGCAGCATTTCGTTGGATGTTTGTTTTCATCACTTAAAAACTCAAAAACTCAAAATTTTGAGTTTGGATGATGGGAAATAGAAACAAGATTTAGCTATTTTCAAAAGATGAAAACTGAGATATCAGGTATTTTTTGTAATATTCGGTGAATATGGGATCCATGGTCAAACATTGAAGACCACACATGTGCTTAAACATCCTTTTCTTCTTCACTTTTTCTCTCCACCGTACTGATATTTCTTCTCTCCCTCTCCTCTTTTGTCTTTTCTTTCTTTATTTTCTTCTTCAAGCTAGGTTCTTTTAGTTGCTTCTTGATGATGTCAAAAAATCAACAGTAAGTCACACAATCCTCACGTACTCGAAACAATACCTGCACAACACAAAAAGAGTAGACCTAACAAAAAACACCGGTGTGGTGCCGGCCAAGTACCCTCCGAATGTCAAGTTAGAACTTTTCACAACTCTAGAGTGCCAAAACTAAGGTGAATTATGCATACCTTGGTTTGTGAGAGTCATGGGGTTTTAATAGTAGCATAAGGTTGACATCCGTGCCTTCATTAAGAAGATGTTTTCTTGTATGAGAGAAATTCTTTATTTTGCATATCTTGTGGAATCCTTTTCTTGTATGAGTCTCCTTGGTTAGGATTAAGCGTGGAGCGCAAGACATTTCCTTATATACCTATGCGTGCGAACCACGCAAGAGGCATGTTAAACCCGTCAGCTTCAACTCCTTACTTTAATATGGGTCATCAACCTTTTGGAGTTAGTCACGAAAACATAAGCAGAGTCATCGGCTACTTTAGGGTCGTCAGCTACTATAGAGGAAGTATACTTATCAGTTGCCCCTACTTCATAATCCCATCAGCTTAAGCTGTAGGGTTATGTAGTGTATATATATATATATATATATATTTTATTAGATGGGGCATTTATTGCCTGTCTCCTTTAGCATCCATAATTGTCAGAATACGTGGCTCAAGCCGGTTAGCCTCGCTCCTGGATGAGGGTGTCGCTTTGTTTTCCGTGCGTTTTTACCCTATATATATACCTCACTTCCTCATTTATTTCCTTTTATTTCATTCTTGCTAGTTGTTAGAGAGAACCCGTCACTTCAAGAATTTTACTCACGTCATCGTGCTTTCGTTGTTTTGCCGAGTGCATCTCCTTTCACAAAACCGTTAGCTTTACTTGGTAAGTCACTTTTACTCTTACTGCTTCTCATTTTTACTTTCATCCTAGTTGATTGTGAAACTTTTTAGAGAGGCCATCAACTTAGGTTCTTAGAATACCTCTATCGCTTGTAGGTAGTCAGATGTCTAGAGAGGCGACGAGTGAACAGTCGTCAGTCTGCAAGAGAGCAGGCTACGACGAGGTTTTCCCATCAGGTCATAAGCCTGAGGAGGGCTTCTCCTGGTCGTCAAAGAAGGAAACATCAACCTAACCTTCTGACAAGGAAATAGAAAGTTATGGAGGAGAAGTTGAGGTAGTAAGTGAGGGTGAAGACGAGGATGACGAGGAGGAAAGGAGGGAGAGTGGCGGGGACGAAAATGACGGTGACGAGGAGGTCATAGAAAGTACTTCAGGAAGCCCAGGAGATGACCGTCCTTTCATTCTCCCTAAAGAATGGACGGTTAATGACTTTCTATCGATGATGTCGAACAAAGTCTTCAAGTCTTTACATGATCGGTATCAAATTTTGGACAACATCCCAATTCGTTTCCCTGGAAAGTCTAAGAAGTACTATACAGGGAAGACCATGGACGTTGGCATGTATGACGCCATGTTCACAGCAAGATTGAGACTACCTCTGATGGCACTTCACCATCAGTTGGCCAATTTTTTGGGGTTGTCCGTCAGCCAAATTGCCCCTAACGCTTGGAGAATATTCATTGGGGCAGAGATTTTGTGGGGTCGTTTAAGTGGAGGAAACCGTCAGTTAACTCTTGACGAGTTCTTCTGGTGCTATCGTCCTCAGCACATTGTCTCGTCTAAATGAATATACAATTTCTCTACAAGGAAGAAAAAGCTAAGACTAGTGTCCGATATGCCTGATTCTAATAAGAATTGGAAGGGCAGGTATTTTTTTCGTTAAATGGACGAACTAGGTGTGTCGTCAGGAAGAGTAGGAGACGATGCCTCATGGCTTTGACAAAACTTGGGCCTATGTAAAGGATTCAGGTTAATCCTGTCTGCTTCTTTTCAGTTTATTTGTTTTGAGTTTCTAACATCGTCTACTTTTCCTGTTTTCTTTTAGCTAGTGTTTATCCACATATCACTAACGAGCAGGAGGCTTTTATCCGTAGGGTAACAGAAATCTCGTTGGACGAGCGGAAGTGTTGAGATCTTATTACATTTGACACTTTACACGCTTACTGTGGGGGTCCTGAACCAACACCAGAAGCCCGTCGTCTCAACGCTTACTCCCGTCGTCATAAGTTAACCACTTTAACCCTTTTCCTTTTTCCGTCAGCTTGTCTAAGTTTGTAGAATTGGAGTCAGCTATGCTGAAAGTGCAAGTAAGGGATACTGTTGCGAAAAGAAAGAGCAGGGGAAGGGCAAGGAAAAAGAGGGGGTGTCCCATCAACTCCCAAGGCCGCCAGTAAGGGGGTGGCTAAGAGGAAAGGTGACGGGAAGGATGGCCGCCCATCCAAAAAGGTGTTCGTCACTCCTGGGGAGAAGCTTCCCAAGAAGCCGTCACCTCCCAAGCCTAAGCATGGGGCAGTCAAAGGGCTAATGACGACGTCAGGCCTCGTCGCTCAGGATCCTGACCGACATCTTCTCACATACAAGGACTATGCCTTGGAGATGGTGAGGTCCATCATCAGGGACAAGGACATGGATCCTTGTGCTGAGTAAGGGACAAAGGAGCTGGGGGCGTCAGGTCTTTTTGACCTTACTCGAGTATGTTTCTTCCCTTGTTTCTTTATTTATTTCACTCTTATGCTTAATAGCTAATGGTTATCCTGTCTTGCAAGCAATGGTTCGTATGAAAGCTTTGCAAGACAGGGGTGTAGCCAAGGAAGGGGTGATTACTCATTTGCATAAGCGTATCAAGAACCTGATTGACGGGCAGGAACAATATAAGGGCGCCATGCGTACTCTTAATCAGGAGGTGAAGGAGTTGAGAGAGAAATTTGAGGAGGAGGGTCGTCAGAGGGACAAGGAGCAAAAAGCCAAGGTGGCGGCGAAAAAGGAGCTAACGGCCCTTTTAGGCCAAGTGGAGATGGCCAAGATGATGCCGTGAAGGAATTTAGGGCGTCACAGGCATTCATTGATTCCTGTGCCGAATACTATGGTAATGGGTTTGAGGATTGCCTTAAACAGGTCAAATCCCTTTCCCCTCACCTAGATTTCTCTAAGGTCTCTATGGATGACCCCTTGCATCGACACCTGCATAAGGCACTACCCTTAAAGAGAACAATGGCTCCTTCGAGTCCGAGGCGAACCCAGAAAATGATAGTGTCGTTCTTGCCCAGCTTGCTTTGGACAAGCCTGTCGTTCCTATGACCTCGTTAGCCAACCCTTCGAATTCTAAAAATCCTCCAACGCAAGAAGCTCCGAATTCTGACCCCGTCGTTCCTAAAGCTAGAGACAAACCCGTCTGCTTTACACGATAGGCCCATCCACCAAAGGATGTTTACTTTGTAGATTTAATGATTTCATTTCTTGGCTATTTACTGAGCCCTTCTGCTTAGTCATGGATCAGGACTTAATAATATTGATTCGTCCACTTACATGCATAATTATGGACCCGTCTACTTAGTTATAGGTCCGTCCATTTGTTGTAATCTTTATAATATAAGCTCCTCCTCATGGGATGAACCTGCTTACATGGATCCGTCAGCTTAGTTAGGTCCATCCACTTGTTATGGATCTGTCCATTATCTTGTGGACTTTATAATCATAATTCATTCTCCTGAAAAGAACTGTCCATTTTATGGACCGATAAATCCGTCCACTTTATAACCTCATCCACTTTCATGGACTTGTCTAATTTATGGACTAGCTAATAAACTCGTCCACCTTTTTGGACTTTATTATTAAACTCGTCCACTTTATGGACAAGCTAGTGACCTTGTCCGCTTTACGGACTTTATAATGGTCCATCCTTCAGGAATGAACTCGTCCACTTTATGGGCCCGTCCACTTTATGGACTAATAAACTTGTCTATTTTTATGGACTCGATAAACTCGTCCACTTTATGGACTCGTCCATTTTATGGACTTCATACTTGTCCACTTTATGGACCTAATAATTTTTGTAGATAAACACCTTAGCCATATTTGAATAAACTCCTCTTATTATGATAAACCACGCATTCGTAGAAAAAGTAGTTCTCTAGAAGAAAAAGACCTGCCCTTTGGGCTTAAAAATTATTGTAGCAAAAATTAACTAAGGAAAATGGGAAAACTGAGGAGTGTAGTTAAAATTAACTAAAGTAAACTAAAAATGAAAGGGTGTTGCTCTTCATGCCGTCATTTCTACTAGTAGTACTTCCGTAGGTGTTCGGCATTCCATGGATGGTGTAACTTCCGTTTGTCCAGTGCCTCCAGGTGGTAGGTACCTTTCCTCTGCCATGACTCGTCCACTTTTTTAGATTTTATTATTTGTAAAGTTGTGATTTACAACTATGTGTTTTGTTGGCTTCTATTCCGTACCAAATTTGATTGTAACTAATATCAATTGTTTATACCCTGTATTAGTCGTGGGAATTGATGTAAGGGGTGTGTGATAGAGAGTGTGTGAAGACTCAAGCAAAATTGGAAGCTGAAGGAATCTCGCGGGTATGTCACGACTAAGCTTCCCGCGAAGTGAGGCATGTGCCATGCACATGCTGGAATGCGAAGAGTCAGTCCAGGTGGAGACAGCTGTCTCTCGCGAGTATCTCGCGGGTAAGGCCTTCTCGCGAGACACCTGCGAGACAAGCTGTTCTGCCAGCCTGTACTGAATGACTCACACATTTTGCACCTATCCTATATAAACCCCATTACCCACAAATGTTGAGGAATGCTTCAGAGAGAAAACCCTAGCCAAACACATTTGCAATTAGAGATTGTCATCCCCACCTTTCTCTATACACTTGCTTGTGGTATCTCCTCAACCCTTCCCTCTCCATTTTCCACACCATTGAGAGGTTGATAGCCCAAACACTTACCACACCCTTTGAGAGTGTTGAGTGATGTTTTGGTGCTGCTGGGAAGCATTGGAAGAAGCCTGGAATGGCAGATGCAACATGGAGCTTGTTGCGGGATCCGGAGAACTAAGACAAGACACGGTTCCGAGAAGCCTTGTTGGAGTAGGAGCTTGGAGGGCTTAGGTACATCGGGTAGATTAGGCTTGGAGGGTCTCTTGCTTACTCATGTATCCCAACTGATTGTCTAGTGGATCGATTTCCGCTTGGAGGGCGGCGGAGAGGTTTTTCGCCGGGTTCTTCGGTTTCCTCTTCGAGAACACGTCTCGGTGTTTTCTGTGTTTGCATCCTTCTTCCCTACTCTTGTTTTACTCCATTATACTGCTGTGTTGCTTAGTTTATGGATTAGAGTAGCTTACTTGTTCATCCGCTCGCTTTTACACTATTTCGCACTTGATATTAAAGTTGTGTAAAATCTATCGAGCCGTAATTTTTAATTAGGGGGTCTAAACAGCTCTTGTGTTTTCAACACGTATTCGAGCTTTCATTATTAAACTCATCCACTTTATGGACAAGCTAGTGAACTCGTCCGCTTTACGGACTTTATAATAGTCCATCCTTCAGGAATGAACTCGTCCACTTTATGGGCCCGTCCACTTTATGGACTAATAAACTTGTCCATTTTTATGGACTCGATAAACTCATCCACTTTATGGACTTCATACTTGTCCACTTTATGGACCTAATAATTTTTATAGATAAACACCTTAGCCATATTTGAATAAACTCCTCTTATTATGATAAACCACGCATTCGTAGAAAAAGTAGTTCTCTAGAAGAAAAAGACCTGCCCTTTGGGCTTAAAAAGTATTGTAGCAAAAATTAACTAAGGAAAATGAGAAAACTGAGGAGTGTAGTTAAAATTAACTAAAGTAAACTAAAAATGAAAAGGTGTTGCTCTTCATGCCGTCATCTCTACTAGTAGTACTTCTATAGGTGTTCGACATTCCATGGATGGTGTAACTTTTGTCCGTCCAGTGCCTCCAGGTGGTAGGTGCCTTTCCTCTACCATGACGTGATTTTGTAAAGTCCTTCCCAATTGGGGCCGAGCTTCCCGTGGGCAGTGTCTCTAGCAACACCCATGACCTTCCTCAAAACGAGATCTCCAACTAGAAAGTCTCTGTGTCTGACTCGAGAATTATGGTGATTAGCCATGCGGTCCTGGTATCGTACGCGTCTTTTTTCGGCTTTCACCCAGACTTCGTCAATTAGATCGAGCTATAGACGCACAGCCTCGCCGTTTTTGCTTTCATCATGATTGTCCACCCTATAGCTTATGAGTCTAACCTCAGTTGGAATGACCGCCTCGCTTTCGTATGTTAGCAAAAACGGTGTCTCTCTTGTAGGTGTCCTTGCTGTTATCTTGTACGCCTATAGTATGCTTGGCAACTCTTCAGGCCATATGCCCTTTGCCCCTTTGAGTCGAATCTTGATAATTTTAAGCAAAGATCGGTTCGTGACTTTAACCTGTCTGTTAGCTTGAGGGTGGGCGGGGGAGGAGTAGTGATTTTTGATCCTCAACTACGAGCAAAAATCCCGGAATGAGTTGTTGTCGAATTGTTTTTCGTTGTCTAAGACTAAGACTCTAGGGATCCCATACCTGCATATGATGTACCTCCAAACGAAGCTTCGTACGTTCTTCTCAGTAATGGTGGCCAAGGCTTCAGCTTCTACCCATTTTGTGAAGTAGTCTATGCCTACTATAAGGAACTTCAGCTGTTGCACCGTTATTGAGAATGGTCCCATGATGTCAAATCTCTACTAAGCAAACGGCCATGGGGCTGTCATTGGGGTTAACTCTTCGGATGGCTATCTGATGATATTGTTGAATCTTTGACACTTGTCGCAAGCTTTGACTTAAGTTTGGGCAACCTTTTACATAGTGGGCCAGTAGTACCCTGCTCGAATTAGTTTGTGTACCAATGACCATAACCCTAAGTGGTTTCCACAGATCCCTTTGTGAACTTCTCTTATGATATAATTTGCTTCCTCCAGACCCAAACACCTTAGGTATGGGCGGGAGAATCCTCTCTTGTACAAGACGTCCTTCATTAAAATGAATCACACTACTTGGACCTTTAGCTTTCTTGCGGCCTCCTTCCCGTGTGGTAAGACGCCATTTTTCAAGTAGGAAACCAATGGTGTGGTCCAGTCATTTTCAGAAACAATCTCCTGCACATCAACGAAATCTATTAGTGGAGAAAGTTGAACAAAAGAGAGTACATTATCAGGGTTGATCATATGTTTTGCTAAAGCGGCTTTGGCAAGGCGGTCGGCTTACTCATTTTCTCCTCTGGGGATTTGGACGATCTTGGCCTGCAGGTCATCCACCCTCCTCCTTACTTGCTCTAGGTATTTCTTCATCCTTTCGCCCTTGCATTCGTAATTCCTATTTACTTGGTTGGTGACAACCTGAGAGTCACAATGAAGAACCACGTTTGCGGCTCTTGCCTCTTTAGCGAGATCGAGTCCTACCACTAGAGTTTCGTACTCTACTTCATTGTTAATGGTAGGAAAGTCGAGGCAAACCACACATTCAATCTTGTCTCCTTCAGGGGAAAGAAGCACGACACCTACTTCACCAGCCTATCTGTTGGACGATCCGTCTGTATGTATACTCCATTAAGGACACTCATCTACCCCCTTGTCTTCCCCGTTGGTGAACTCCGCTATGAAGTCTACGACAACCTGTCCCTTGATGGTGGTACGTGGGCAGTACTGAATGTCAAACTCGCTCAACTCTATCACCCATACTGCCAATCACCCAACATCTTCAGGGTTGCTCATTGCCCGTCGCAAAGGCTTATTGGTTAAGACAATCACCGTGTGGGCTTGAAAGTATGGTTTGAGCTTGCGGGCTACCGTAACCAAAGCAAAGGCGAGCTTTTCCATTGGTGGATACCTTTCCTTTGCACCATGAAGTGCCCAGTTGGCGTAGTACACGAGCCTTTGAACCTTGTCTTCTTCTCTGACTAAGGCTACTCTGACGGTTGTTGGGGAGACAGCCAAATAGAGGAATAGCTCTTCCCTAGGTTGTGAAGGACTTAGCAGCGGCAGGGAAGAGAGGTAGGCTTTTAGATCTTCGAACGCCTACTGACACTTGACAGTCCATTCAAAAGACTTTTTCAACGTGCGAAAGAAGGGTAAACATTTATCCATTGCCCTTGATACGAACCTGTTCAAGGCGGCTACTTTACCATTTAAACTTTGTACTTCTTTTACATTCTTTAGGGGGGGCATCTCTACTATGGCTCTGATCTTGTCTGGGTTGACCTTGATACCTCTTTGAGACACCATAAAACCTAAGAATTTTCCTGCCATCACTCCAAATGCACACTTACTCGAGTTGAGCTTCATGTTGTAGGAGTGAAAGGTGCCGAATGTTTCCTTAAGATCCTACAGAAGGTCATCCTCCCTTTGGCTTTTTACCAACATGTCGTCGACGTAGACTTGAACATTCCTTCCAATCTGGTTTGCAAACATCTTGTTCATGAGCCTTTGATACGTCGTGCTTGTGTTCTTAAGGCCAAATGGCATTACTTTGTAACAGAAAAGGCCTTGGCTAGTAAAAAATGAAGTCTTCTCTTGGTCTGCCTCGTCCATCTAGATCTGATTATAACTTAAAAAGGCATCCATGAAACTCAGTAGTTGGTGCTGAGTCATAGAGTCTACTGGTACGTCGACTTAAGGGAGAGGGTAGCTATCCTTGGGGCACGCTTTGTTTAAGTCCGTGAAATCTACGCACATTCTTCATTTCCTATTGGCTTTCTTGACCATTACCACATTTGCCAGCCAATTAGGATAGTATACTTCCCTGATGAAGCTTGCCTCTTGTAACTTGCTGACTTCTTCCACTATTACTCGGTCTCGTTCTTGGGCGAACATTCATTTCTTCTATTAGACAGGTGGAAAAGAGGATGACACATTCAACCTGTGTACCATAACTGAGGGGTTGATTCCTGGCATGTCTTCATGGCTCCAAGCAAACACGTCCAGGTTCTCTTTGAGGAAAGCTACGAGCACCAAGTGAACTGTTGGGCTGGCGAGGGTGCTGATTCGGGTGGTTTTGTCTGGTCTGGAGTCGTCGAGGGGTATTTCCTCGAGTTTTTCTACGGGTTCTGCCCCTATTCGCTGTTCTTCTGTACTCATGGTTTGTAGATGGTCGTCCATTTCCAGCATCGCAATATACCATTCGCAAGCATATATTTGATCTCCTCGCACTTCCCCTATTCCATACTTAGTAGGGAATTTAATCATCAAGTGGTAGGTTGAAGTTACAACCTTTCACGAGTTAAGGGTAGGTCGTCCTATGATGGCGCTGTAGGCGGATGAGCAATTGACAACAAGGAATGTTACATCCTTAGTTATTTGCTGAGGATAATTTCTGACTGTTACAAGCAATGTGACTACGCCGAGGGGGTATACTTTTGTTCCTCCAAATCCAACAAGCAAAGCATTGGTTGAGGTTAGACATTATTTGTTAATCCGCATCTGTTGGAATGCTGGGTAGTAGAGGATGTCTGCAGAGCTTCTTCATCCTTGATTTGCATTAGGTGCTGGTTAATCAAGTTAGTTAGTGGGGTGAAGCTTGTGAACCTCCCCGCGGGGGGGCTTAGAGCACCTGTCATCCCTACATTCTCTAGTTCTTGCCATATTCCACCCTTTGTCTTGCCACATGTCTTCCTATCTTTCTCTCTTCTTGGGTTTCTCCTCTTGAGCCAAAAGTGAGTCCTCTGCGTTCATGTATTTGGTTGCCCTGTAAATCATATTTGACATAGTCTTCGGGTTGTTCTTATATAGTGAAAATAGAGACTTACCCTTCCGTAGCCCATTTGTGAAAGCGACTATGAGAATCTTGTCATCAGCTTCATCGATTGAAAGCGCTTCTTTGTTAAAGCAGGCTATATATAAGACCTCAGCATCTCATCCTCCCATCGCCTAATGCTCATCAGGCATGCAATAGACTTCTTATACCTATGCCTCCCAAAAAAATGTGAAGTGAATTGGGTGCTTAGCTCCTTAAAAGTACTGGTGGAGTTAAGCGTCAACTTGCTGAACCAAATTCTCGCGGGACCCTTCAGTGTGGTAAGGAAAGCCCTACACATGATCTCATCTGCCACTCCTTGAAGGTGCATCAGGGTCTTGAAAGATTCCAAGTGATCTAGGGGGAAGGAATTGACAGTCGTGGTGAACGGCGAATCAGTTCGGTGGACCAAGACATTGAGGTCGCTAGACACTTGCCCTCTAAGGGCGTTCATCATAAAGTCCATCCATTCCTTCAGCATCTGAATCTCTATGACAATGTGAGGTGAAGCCATATCTGTGACAGATGGGCAACTCGTGTCCTACCGTTCTGGTCTGCTCAGGGCGTTGTTACCTTCCGGCCCCTCTTGGTCTCTTCTCTCAGTGCTGGTGTCTTCTTGGTCCTCCTCTTGAGTGTTATGTCTTGCATTCTTTTGATGCAGTTGCTCTTTTAGATCATGGTTTTGCTTGGTAAGGCGTTCCACGGTAGCGGCGAGAGTCTGAACTTGTCTCTCGAGGGTAGTTACACGTAGTTCGTCTCCTTGAACATTGTTGGTGGTCGCCATCGAGCAAGTAAGTACCATGCAACTCTTTGTTTGGGAAGCGTTCGTATGGCTTACAAGTCGCTAAGTGCGTTTTCCATAGACGACGCCAACTGATGATGCCGAAAAATCAACAGTAAGTCACACGGTCCTCACGTACTCGAAACAATACCTGTACAAAAAAAAAAAGAGAAGACCTAACAAAGAACACCGATCTGCTGCTAGCCAAGTACCCTCTGAAGGTCAAGTTAGAACTTTTCACAACTTAAGAGTGCCAGAGCTGGGGTGAATTATGCGTACCTTGGTTTGTGAGGGTCTTGGGGTTTTTATAGTAGCATAGGGTTGACATCCATGCCTTCATTAAGAATATGTTTCCTTGTAGGAGAGAAATTCTTTACTTTGCGTATCTTGTGGAATCCTTTCCTTATAGGAGTCTCTTTGGTTAGGATTAAGCGTGGGGTGCAAGATATTTCCTTATATACCTATGCATGCGAACCACGCAAGAGGCATGTTAAACCCGCCAGCTTCAACTCGTCACTCTAATATGGGTCATCAACCTTTTGGAATTAGTCACGAAAACATAAGCAGAGTTGTCGGCTACTTCAGGGTCGTCAGCTACTATAGAGGAATTATACTTATCACTTCTCTTTTTTTTTTTCTTTTTCTTTTTTCACTCTGGTTTCTTTTCTCAGCTTCTTATTATTCTTCTTCATTCTTTTTTTTTTTTTCACGCGATGATGGCAAAGGGCTTCAATTTCAGTTGTGATTTGTGTTTTAATCAGGCTAAGGTGTGCTTTTTGGGCTTCGAGTTGTGGATTTTGTGGGGTAATTTTTTCTAGTCTTTTTTATTATTTTTATTTTCATTATATATATGTAAAAGAATTTGTTGTGATGTTGAGGGTGTTGGTGGATCTGCTATGGTGGATGAGTTTGATTTTTGGTGATTTGTACGGTGGTGGATGCAAAACAATGGCGGTGGGTTGGGTTTTTGAGAATTGCAATTGGTGGGTTGTTGGAGGTGGTAGAGGTCGAAAATGAGAGGAGAAAGGTTTCAATGTTTCAAGCTTCATGAAAGAGGAGAGAAAAAAAAAAAAAATGAAAGAGATGGAGGAGAGAGACATGTTACCGTTCTAATCTGCACAGTACATGGGCTCCACCACTTTGTCAAAATTTTGAGTTAGGCTCACCTAGATTTGAAACCAAACAAAAATAAGATAGAGTTAAGGAAAAAGAAGAGATAAAGATATGAGTTATTAAAACTGGGTTTGAGTGATGAGAAATGAAATATGAGAATTGAGTTTTGAGTTAAGAGTAAACCAAACAGGCCCTAAATACTTTGTATTCTAAAAAAAAAAAAAGTGGGTTAATCTCACATTGGAAAATGAGTGAGTTAAAAATGTTTAATTTCTATATTGTATATCCAATAGGTTTAATGTATGTGCTATATATCCAATAGTTAGGCACTTTTGGATATACACCACTATCAGTTTCTTTAAGACATTTTCCTCTTTTCCCATGTGTGTGTTAAAAAACTTAGTATTCTAAAAAAAATAGTAAATAAATAAATCAAATTAGAGAAAAGACACCTGCAAAATTTACTTAAAATTTATTTAGAAAAAAAAAAGAATCAAACCTAATTTAATTCAAATTTGTTTGGTGTTGGGTTGCTTTATAACTCTAAAAATCAAAAAATTTAAAAAATATATTTATTAAAACAAAGATAATTATTTTAATTAGACAATTAAAATAATTTTTTATAAGGAATTTTTTTTTTTTGGGAGAGAATTTCAAGATTTCTTATTTAATCATAAAAAACTTTACCAATTGAGATAATTAAAACCCACTTATAAATAATATAATTCTTTTAAATTTCTTTAAATTAACTTTAATTCATAATTTTAATCATAATTTTCAAATTTGTAAACTTTTCAGGTTTGAATAATAGAGTTCCTCTAAAATGAACTTTTTGATACGCTTGGCTGAAGAATGTCATGGCACATCTATGCCTGTACAACATATAGCGTTGACGTTGATAACCATTATATGCGAGTACTAACATATAAGACATAGCTTTTTTTCTTTTCTTTTTTTTTTCTTTTTTTTTTTGTACATACAATATAATTAAAATTTATAATAAGATGATTGCTTTTTATTATCAGACTCAAAATACCAATTGATTTTACAAGTAAGAATCTTCCAAAAAAGCTTAACTGAAACTAACATTAATATAAAACTTTTACTACACACGTTAAACATGATGTGAAATTGTAAATAATAATAATGGATAGATATACGGGTGAGAATTTCCCAAACAATATATAAAGGCATATATCTAACGTAAATTTTTATAATAAAATGAGAGGTACTCATAACTCACAAATAATCATTCTTAATTTATTCTTAGATTCAGAGATGCAAAGATAGTCAAATAGAAAAGAGAGATAAGACGAAACTCATGAGAGAGAGAAAAAAGAAATTTGTGATTCGTGTTGTTGTTTAGTTTTAGAATGGATGGATTTGTATTGTTGTTTGATTTTGGGCTCATGATCAGGTGTATAAAAACATTTTTAAAAGTAAATTAAATTAATAAAAAAAATTTAGATATATAATTTTTTTTCCCAAGTAGACGGTAGATGAGGAGCCGACCAGAGGTACCCACGTCCAACTACCCACACCAAGACAGAACTTTTATTACACATGTTAAAAGTGATGTAAATTATAATAACAGATAGATTACGGATGAGAATCTCTCAAGCCTATATAAAGGCACATATCTAACGTATATGTTTCAAAGTAGTAACTAACCCAAAAAACCATAATAAGCTTTATCAAAGGCCTTTGTCAATGGCTCTCAACCTACTTGCTTCACTCCCTATTTGCAATTTCCCTAGAGCAGCTCTCCCATCTAGAGGTCCCATCCATCTCAAATCACTTGTAACAAGCAGAAGTGACATTGTTCCTGGTCCTATCCAATGCAAGGTCTCCAGCAAAATTTCAAGTAGCACTGATATTGTTCGGCGATCGGCTAATTACCAACCTCCCATTTGGGACTACGAGTACATTCAGTCACTGAGAAGTGAATACCTGGTACATAATATACGGTATTGTTTTCATTGTTAGATTTACTAGTACTTATATTATTACTGGAAACTGATCACTGGGATCATCATGTTAATTATAATATTGTGATGTAGGGAGAAGAGTACACAGGACAGGTTAACAAGTTGAAGGAACAAGTGAGGATGATGTTTCACAAAGTGGTGGGTCCTCCAGAGCAATTGGAGCTGATAGATACTTTGCAAAGACTAGGATTGTCTTATCACTTTGAGAGTGAAATGAAGACAATCTTGGAAGGTCAATACAACAATGATCATTGCGGTGATACATGGAAGGAGGAGAATTTATATGCCATAGCTCTTAAATTTCGATTGCTTAGACAACATGGATATAAGGTGTCCAAAGGTAATTAAGAAAAATTTTGATTTCATAGATCAGATATTTATTAATAACCAATGTTTTTAAACTGTGATGCACTTTGGCCCCCTTAATTTTTGAATTGTTTTCATTTTGAGATTTTACGTTTTAAAATTTTCATTTTTTGTATTTCAAATTTTGTTTCATTTTTATATTGACCATATTCATTTCTATTAGCAATATAACTGTTAAGTTTTGATATTCCAAACTATGCAAATATGATTGGATTGGATTGTTTGAGTGTATGTTGTGTTTGAGTGTATGTTGTGCCGGCATGTGCACAGATGGGTCTTGAATATATAAAACTAATTATGAGTTTCAATTGCAACTTGAGTAGTCCTTTTAAGGTGTAATTAAGCACAAATGTGGCTAGACCTCAAAAGTGCACAAATTAGGGTAAATTTAAAATTTTTTGTTAGAAACTAAACAAAAACAACAAGCTAGTCCCAAGTTTTTTGGGGTGATCCTTAATAAATCAGTCATGATCGACAATATATATTATTTTCTGTCATTTTATTCTATATAAAACATTCTCTTGTCACTTCCTTATTTGATAAATATTTTTTATTATTTTGACTAATGACATCTACAACACAAAAAACAATAAAAATAGATATAACTTACTTGAATTTGGTTTTGTGCATCAATGAATCTTAGATGACTATACACTTCGATGGGGATAAAAAAGTGTGAGTAATGCTACATGCAATCATTATTTTAAAATATTTTTACAAATTGTTGATGTGACAAATTCTTACATGAGCTCACTACTAATATCATTTTTTACGTACCAATAATCACCCATCACATCAATAATTAGTAAAACAAAATTATAAAATAGTTTGTGACTATAATATTACTCAAAATTACACATTACACATCATAATCACATGCTTCTTGAGCCCTTAGAACACCCTTTAATAATTGTTGGGTTACTGAGTGCAGAAGTTTTCAATAGTTTCATGGAGGAAGGGAGTTTTAAGAGATATCTTTGTGATGATACCAAGGGAATGCTATCCTTGTATGAAGCATCATTCCTTTCGATAGAAGGTGACAATAGCTTGGATGAAGCAAGAGAATTCTCAAAAAAACATCTCCAAGAATTTGTCAACCATAATAACGATCAGTATCTTTCTACCATGGTGAGCCATGCCTTGGAGCTTCCACTACATTGGAGGATATTAAGAGTGGAAACGAGATGGTTCATTGATGTATATAGGAGCAAAGAAGACATGAATCCTATCTTGATTGAGCTTGCAAAACTAGATTTCAACATGGTGCAAGCAACCCACCAGGAAGATCTCAAACAAGTGTCAAGGTCAAAAGCTTGTTAATTCTCATTCTATAAATTGAGCTGCATTTGATATATATAATTCTTGATTGGTAACATATTTATTGACAGCCCTTGGAACTTCCAAGTTAGAAGGATGACTATATAGAAATTGAAGCATAAACTGACAAATACTAAAATTAAAATCAAATCTCATGGTAAAAATAACAAATAATAAAATTAGTTATAGCCAAAATATTAAAATTAAAGCTAGTGATTAACTTACCTGATTCAAAAGGTAAGAAAATGCATTGAAATAAAAAGAAAATTGACATTCTCTTGTTTCTTTCAGATAAAGGTGGTGGAGGAGCATTGGCCTAGGAGAAAAGCTAAGCTTTGTGAGAAATAGGCTGACAGAGAATTTCTTCTGGACAGTGGGGTGTACATTTCATCCTCGGTTTGGTTATTCTCGAAGAATCTCAACAAAGGCCAATCTAATCATTACGGTAATAGATGATGTTTATGATGTGTATGGCACTTTGGATGAACTTGAGCTCTTCACGGATGCTGTTGAGAGGTTAGCATTAATAGAAATAGGCCTTGAATGCTTCAAAGCTATCTTTGACATAATAACTTAAGTGAACTTTTTGTGATTTCAGTTGGAATATCAATGCAATGGATGGGCTCCCAGATTATATGAAGATGTGTTTCCTTGCTCTACAAAATTTAGTTAATGAAATGGCTTTTGATACACTTATGGAACAAGGATTCCACATCATTCAATATTTAAAAAGATCAGTATGACCTTGACTTATAAATTCATCTATACTAATCTTTTAATATCTTCTTCTTGAACGCATGATATGTTATGCTAGCTCTAATTCATTGTTCCTTCATAAATATTTCAGTGGGCAAATTTATGTAGAGCTTATTTGTTGGAAGCAAAGTGGTACTATAATGGATATACCCCTAGCCTTCAAGAATACCTTGATAATGCATGGGTATCAGTATCAGTGCCAACTATACTATTGAATACTTATTTTTCAGCCACAAATCCAATAACAAAGGAAGCCTTAGATTTCTTCGAAGAATGCCCCAACATGATACGTTGGTCATCAATGATTATACGACTTGTAGATGATCTTGGAACATCTAAGGTATGTAGAACACACTATCCTAAGAGTATCATCAACCAGAATTTCATACAATTATTAATTTAAACCCTTACGATCTTTTCGCTTTTTTTTTTTTGGAATCAGTTTGAGTTAGAAAGAGGTGATGTACCTAAATCAATCCAATGTTACATGAATGAAACTGGTGCTAGTGAAGAAGATGCCTGTGAATACATTAGGTGTTTGATTAGTGCAATATGGAAGAAGATAAATGAAGAACGGGCTGAGACTTCTCTCTTCTCTAACACATTTATTGAAATTATATTCAACATTGTAAGGGTGGCCCATTGCATGTACCAGTATGGAGATGGACATGGGGTTGGAAACCACGAAACTAAGGATTGTTTATTATCATTATTTGTTCAGCCCATTCCACTGCATAGAGATTGACATGATGAATTATTGATATATAAGGATGCAGATTTGAAGTTTTAATTCATCAATTGTATTACATATTACCTTTGAGATTTATGAGTGAGTTAGTTTGTGATTGTGAGTGTTTTACTTATGTTGATGAGTTTTGGGAATGTTGTTTGTGTGAGTATGTGAGAGTTTGTGAATTTAGTTTGCCATGTTTGATTGAATGTAATTGTAATCCTTGTGGACCATGTCATTCATTGTGAACTTCGGTTGGAATTATATGTAGATGTAGGCTTGGAGTTGGGCAAACCATGTTAAATATTGTTCTATTGTCTAATTGCTTTATTTTCTTATTTGTGCAAAAGTGTTTTTGCTAGCCCTAAATCACAACAAATCAGTATCAAATCTCAAAGTTTGGTCATGGTAAAGTTCAAAAAATATTTATGTTAGCGCATTTTCAGTAGCTTAATTGCATAATATTAAGCTAATCACAAGATATAATTTTTTGGTAACTTTTATGTCAAATGAATGATAAAAAGCTAAAAACTAGCTTATTTCTAAATAAAGCAAAAAGTTAGATTATTCGGAAAAAAAGGATTAGACAAAAGGCAAAAGGCCCAAACACTCTGTTAGTTACACGGTCATTACCTCCTCTACTTAATGCATTCTTTGATGTCTATTACATAGGGTGTCTTGGCAACAAATGCTCTACCAGTGTCTTTTGTGTTTATCTCAGTAAGAATTTATTCTCTTAGAGCTCCCAAAATCAACCTACAGTTGCTCGTTCAATCACCAAAGAGAAGTATAAAGCTATTGTCAACACTGCTATTGAATTATTATCTATTCAACCTCTTTAACGTGATCCTAGCATCCCCCAACCTCGTCTGCCCTAGTTATAGTCCGACAATATTGGTGCATGTACCTCACTGCTAATCCTATTTTCATGCTCGCATGAAGCATGTTTAAATTGATTTTCACTTTGTTCGGGACAAAGTTGCAACTATGGCCTTGGATGCCTAATTGATTTTCACTTTGTTTCATCAGTTTTTCATTGGCTGATTTTTAAACTTAACGGTTTGGAATTTCACCCAATTCCTAGAAACCTGTGAGATGAAAAAATAGAGAAAATTATGCAAAGAAACAATCACAATTACGTAATTTGACAATGTGCATACATTCATAGAATTGCAACAGTTTCACTCTTTCATAGAGGAAATATGGAAGCAGTAATATAGTACATAAATACAACAAAACTTTAGCTTTATGGACAAAGCCTCACATAAAAATCTCATTTAAAACCCTAACGCTTCCACGTTGGGTTAGATCGCAAACTAGATCGAATAAAAACCAAGCTCCACACAGTCCAACTTCAACATCTGTCTACCCCTAGCCTGTTGAGCTTGTGCCGGAAGGGAAGGGGGTAATTGAAGCATAGCTATCAAATAAGCCCAAGCTAACCGAATGAAATACAACACCAAAGAAGATTTAGATCAGTTCAAAGTTAGCAAAATAATAGGAACTTCTCACACCTCATCTATCAGAAGGGCAAGTCTAATGTTGCTAGCTAAGATGAACAAGTACTAAAATGTAGAGAGACAAACCCTCAGGCAGAGAGGCAGGGGTCCAAAATAAAGAAGTGGAAGGATTGCATCAGTTATAGCAATACAACAATCCTTCAGTCCAGAACAGCTTGTACGACTTGTAGTTTAGGATCAGTTCATTTCTATAGTTTAGTAGTTATTTATACATGTACACGTGTAATGATTTGGTTGGTTATACCGCTTAGATCCGTATAATGTGGAGTTAGGAGTTAGTTTTTGCTTCAGCTTTTGTGTCAACACTAGTATAAAATAGCTCTTGTACAATCAATTTCTAATTAATATAATCAGAGTTTTAGGCACTTTTAGATATACATCACTGTAAGTTTCTTTAAAAAACATTTTCCCCTCTCCCTGTGTGTGTGTTAAAAAATACTTATTATTCTAAATACATATATATATATATATATATATATATAATCAAAGTTTTCTTTCACAAATTCTCACATCATCTATAACTCATATTTTGAACTCATTGTAATCTGTCTAAGTACCTTATCAAGTGTAACTGTTTTGTCTATTTAATGAAATCATTTTCCCAAGATTCAAGTGTGGAAACCAAAACACATTCAAACAATATTACTACAACAAAAGTGGGCTATGGCGACGAAATCTAGTGAGGATAAACAATTTCACCACCAAATGATAACATTTAGTGAGGAAAAGAAGAATTCGTCACCAAATATTATAAAAATTTTAAAATTGGTGATGAAATCAATATTTCGTCACCAAAGATGTACAAATTGGTGACTACAGGTCATGAAAAAATGGCAAACCTAGGGTGATGAAATATTCGCATCACCAAAGACTTACCAGAGGTGACGAAATTCTAAATTTGTCACCCAATATTAGGATGTAGGTGTTTTTGGTGACGAAATAAATTTTCGTCACCTATTGTTTAACCAAAGACTAACCGGAGGTGACGAAATTCCAAATTCATCATCCAATATTAAGATGGAGGTGTTTTTGGTGACGAAATAAGTGTGCGTTACCTATTGTTTACAAATAATTAAAGATGGCCATGGGCAGGGTATACCCATATATACCCAACCCAATTAATTTATCAGTGGATATCCGATTACCATACTCAATCAGTATCCATACCCAATTGTTACCCAGTATGTTTATCCATAGATATCCAAACCCTACCCAAAGCCAATTTTTATAAAATCACAAAATATGCTCAAAAACCACTAAAATGACCAATATATCATCAAAATCTCTAAAATAAGCAAAATACCCATGAAACCTTTAAAATGACCAAAATACTTCTACAATCTCTAAAATTACCAATTATGCTAAAAACCCACTAAAATGACCAAAATATCCCAAAATCTCTAAAATGAGCAAAATACCCATGAAATAACCTCAAAAATGACCAAAATACCCTCGAAATCACCAAATATGCTCAAAAACCACTAAAAATTACCAAAATATCCCTTAAACCTAATAAATGACTGAAACTCCCAAATCCTAAAAAATGACCAAAGTACACACGAAACCTAAAAGATGACCAAAATACTCCTGAAATCTAAAATTTGGCCAAAATACCAAATAACCCCTAAACCTAAAAAATAACCAAAATACCTCTGAAATCTAAAAACTGACTGAAATAGCCTTGATGCTTAAAAATTACCAAAATACCCCTAATTGTCAAAAATGATCAAAATACCCCTCAAAACCCAAAAAATGACTAAAATACCCCCTAAAACCTATAAAATGACAAAAATGGCCCTAAAACCTATATGATGACAAAAATACACTCTAAACTTAAAAGATGATCGAAATACCCTTAAACCTAAAAATGACCAAAATACCCCTAAATGACCAAAATACTCAATTTTATAATATATGGCTATTTTGGTCATTTTTTAGGTTTATGGGGTATTTTGGCTTTTTTTATAAGTTTCAGAGGTATTTTAGTCCTTTTTTTTAAGGTTCTGAGGGTATTTTCAATTATTTTATAGGTTTAGGGGGGTATTTTGGCAATTTTAATATTTCGAGGGTATTTTGGTCATTTTTAGGTTTCATGGCTATTTTGGTAATTTTTAGGTTTTAGGGAGTATTTCGGTCATTTCTTAGGTTTAGGATGTATTTTTGTCATTTTTTAGTTTCGGGGGGTATTTCGGTCATTTTGAAGGTTCTAGGGGTATTTTGGTTATTTTTTTAGGTTTAGGGGGTATTTTGGTTTTTTTTTTTTTTTTTTTTCTTTTTTTAGTTTCCGGGGATATTTTGGTAATGCTTCAAGTTTTAGGGGTATTTTGGTAATTTTATGACTTTAGAGGCATTTCGGTCATTTTTTAGATTTAGGGTGCATTTCGGCAATTTTAGAGCATTTTAGGAGTACTTTGGTTTTTTGCAAGTTTTATGGGCAATTTGGTAATTTTGATTATTGGGTAATTGGGTGGGTTGGGGTTTACTCATAATAATTTGGTTAAGTTAGGTTTGGGTTAGATTTAATTAGTGAAATGGATAATAATGTGTAAATGGGTAAATTACAACCGATTGGCATGAAAATTGGCGTGCATGTTAAGACTATATAGAAAATGTAATCCAACAGTTAGATTTTCAAAATATAAATTCAATAATAAGTTATTGGGTTGTGTAACATTTTTAAGAGTTACAACAGGTGTAACTTGAACCCAACCCTATATTTCTTAATTCGAAGTGAATGTGGATAAATCTTTCATTAGATTAAATTATCTTCATATATTTTTCATGCTTACAAAATTTCAATGTGATCAAAGATTAATAGGCATGTCATCAATCAATTGTCTAAATTCAAGTATTTGTAGTTTAAATAATGTATAAAAGATGAGTTTAAAGATCAAATGGTAAATTACACCCGATTGGCATGAAAATTGGCATGCATTTTAAGAACATATAGATCATGTAATCCAACGGTTTAATTTTCAAAATATGGATTCAATAATAAGTTATTAGGTGGTGAAACATTTTTCAGAGTTACATCAGGTGTAACTTGAACCCAGCCCTATATTTCTTAATTCGATGTGAATTTTGACAAATCTACCATTAGATTACATTATCTTCATATATCTTGCATGAAATATGAGATAAATTTTTTTTTTTTTTTTTTTAGATTATGTTTATTCAAAGAATTGGTAAGGAATTAAGCTACTATTTCTAACTAAAAAAAATGTTGATATTTGGTGCAACCACTAGGTAATTAAACAGAATATTTACTTGCCGTATCACAACTTCTAAGTTCTACTTTTATTATATAATATATGACACTTACAAAAAAGAGTAGTGCTACTGTAGACGACTAAATTTCTCGGTTTGAAATAAGTCAAACAAGTAAAATAGTTTCACAAATGCGAATTTGTATTGATGATTGTGTGGTACAATTCTCTGTGATTACAAAAGAGTAATCTTCTGATTCGATCGCCTTGAAAGATTTATTGATTGGAGTTTTGGTAATGTGATTTTGATTTAAACACAAAATATCCTTCAATTTGATTGAGGGATGGATCGAAGATTGTTGAAACAGAATTACAATGAATCTTTGGCCACGAGCTTGTTAGAAATCCTTTGTTCTTCACGTTCTTCGTGTGTTCTTCGTCTTCGAAGGTTTCTGGTGGAAGTTTTTCGGTGCTTTAGAGGCTTGAATCTATAGAGCTTCGTTGATTTATGGTTGGTTGGGTTTCTGGAGGCTTTTGAGCTTGATTCCAATGAACTTTGAGATATAGGAATATGATTTGGATGATTCCTATTTGAATGTTCTTCGTATTTGAAGGTTTGTGGTGGAAGTTCTTCGGGGCTTTAGAGGCTTAGATCCGTTGAGCTTCACCAATTTGTGGTTTGTTGAGGTTTCTGGAGGCTTTTGAGCTTGATTCCAGTGAACTTTGAGATCTAGGCAGGTAGTTTGGATGATTCTGCTTTGAATGTTCTTCGTATTTGAAGGTTGAAGTTCTTGAAGTTGCTGAAGGTTTCAGGGCTTGATTCCAGCAGAGCTTCTGGACTTCTGAGTGCTTCAGATGGCTTGGTGCCCTCTCTCTAGCTCTCCTCTAAATCTGTTCAGATCTCTTTTAAATGCCTTAGGAAGGCTTCTATTTATAGGAGTTTAGGGTAGGTAAGCGACACGTGGCGGAGTCTGATTAGTGACACGTGGCAGAGCTTGATTGGTCCGCTTATGTCATCGCTTACACGTGCTAGACTGATTGTGTCATTGCTTACATGTGCGAGACTGCTTATGTCATCGCTTACACGTCGAGACTGCTTATGTCATCGCTTACACGTGTGCTGATGTGTGATGGGTTTTTTGCATGACGCTTGGCAAATTTCTATTGGTTTCTGAATAGTGATAGCAAAACCTAGTAGCAATATGTGGCACTTTGTAATTGGCTATATTTTGTGGACTTTGTAGTGTGACGTGTCAGCTTGTGATAGGTCGGGAATTTTCCCTGTCTACAAATGCCCCCTCGAGACTCGTTCACACACATAGTTTCAGAGTGTGGTGTGAGAATGAGTTTCGAAAATAGACTTTTACTCTTGGCTCTTTGAATGAAGTAATTGAAGGTGGCAGAGCTTTTAGTAGGATGAGATAATTTTCGAGGAGTAGACTCACCCATATGAAAGGTTTTGATGAGGCCGAAAAGAAATCTGCGAGTATTTGAATGTACTTGCATGACCGAGCCTTCTCAGCAGAGGTTAAGTTGAAGTAATTTCAGAAACTTATGGATTCTGGAGATGATGATGTTGGTGGTGAAGAAGACAGGAATGAAGCAAAGTGAATGGGTGAAACATACGCCACCATGGTACTGGTCCTGTATGTTGGGGCCCCTCTGGTGTAGGTGTTTCTGGGAGATACACCTTTGAATATGGGACTAACTGTATGTTGCATGAGGTTTGACAGTAAGTCATTGAATGTACGTGTGTGATGGGACCATGCCGACAGACATTAAGTTGAAGTAATTTCAGAAAAATTCATTCTGAAATACTTCAAGCTCAATTTAAGTTGGAGTAATTCCAGAAAGTGTGTTTTGAGGTACCAGCAACAATGACCTTTGAGTCCCATAGTGGTGGGGACATGGAATAAGGCTCTGGTGACCATTTACCAGCCCCAAAGGCTGAACTCTGATGAGCTGGTGCCTTGAAAGTTGTTTCAAGTGTTGGATGAAAGACAATTTGTAGGATACCCCAACACTTTTTACCATCTTCTTTTGCTGCTTCTTGTTGGAAAAGCAAAAAAAAAATGAAAGATGGAGCTAACTTGTGATTCTAGTCTTAGAAACCAGCTAAGTTGCTGTTTGTTCCGAACCGTTGCCTCTGTTGGAAGGCTAAGCAATTGGAGAGAGACTACAGGAGCTTTGAGGTTAGGAACAGGTGTCTCTGCTGGACTTGGATTTCCTGGCCAACCAAATCCGAAGAAGCATGGAACCACAATGCAAACCTTGCTATGAGTAATTTGTGGACAACTGTGGTTGTTAAGGGGAGAAACAAAATTTTTTTGGATCTCAAAACTACAATGATGTTGTGAAGAGGGTTTCTACCGAACCATGAGAGGGTTGATTTCAGATGGATTATGAAGCAATATTGGTTGCTAAGTGTTGAGAATGATAAGGCCATAATGAAAAATGGCTGTGAGAATGAGGACTTGAAAATTTGAAAGAAGCAAATCTTCATTTCATAACTCAATGTGTTTTTCTTGATGAGTTCTTGATGAGTCCGGCCCTTCTATTTATAGTGGAGAGACGAAGAATGTTAGATGAGTAGTTGAAAATGGTGGTTGAGAATTTTTGGTGAGAATGGTAGATTCTCGACTGGTAGATGCCGAATTGTAGGTGGGAATGTTTGGCACCGAAAGGGAAATGGTAGGTTGGACGGGTGACTCGATGTGATTTCAAGTTCAAGACACACTTGTGAGAGTTCATCTATACTTTTGAAAGGGAAGCCTTGATGAAGTCTGGAGAATAACCCTGAGGGGATCCAAACTAAATGGATGAATCTCAAATTTTGATATTGAGAGCTTTAGTTTTGGACATTGTGAGTACTTCGGAGATGTGAGTTAGATTGGTGATTTTAAAGTCGTAAAAAACTATGCAAGGCAAGTCTAGTTTGAAAATCTTGACTTTGGGTTGATTTCAACACAAAAGACAGCTATCTTGGAATTGAGTTATTTGTGCAATTTTTGAGCCTCAAATGATGGAACAGACTCTAAAATTGGAATGCACGCGAAAAATTGAGCAAGATAGGTCCATCTTAAAAATTTTGACTTTTGGTCAACATTTACGCAAAAGTCAACTTTTTGGAAATTGGTTCGTTTGCACAATTTCCGAGCTTCGAATGGAGAAATGGATCCCAAAATCGGAATGTACTCAAAAAACTAAGTGGGACAGGTCTATCTTGAAAATTTTGACTTTTTAGTAAAAGTCAAAGGTCCACTTGGTCAAAGCATTTTTTTTTTTTTTTCAGTTGGTTTGGACTGGGTTAGACTTCCAGGTCGGTCCGGGTTGGTCTAGTCAAACGGGTCAGATGACGTCATCCATGACGTCATGCAACTGAGGCGCGTGCAGGGGTAAGCGCGTGACAGCGCGTGGGAAAGAAGCCGGCGCGTGTGAGCGCGTGAGGAATGATGGAGGCGCGTGGGAGCGCGTAAGAGAGAGCCAAATCTTCTGGAGGTGCGTGGCAGCACGTGGTGGAGTTTTTGGGCCTGAAATTTTTGGGTTTGGCCGATATAAGGCCGTAGAAGACTCCTGTAGGCTCAGTTTTGTGAAATTATGAGCAGGTTTGCACAGATTTGAAGGACTAGGCCGCGATTCATTGAAATCTTTTGACTGCGCGTGGTGGCGCGTGGTAGCTCCTTTGGGGATGATTTTTCTGGGTTTTTTAGATCTTTGTTTGTAGAAGATTCCTGTGGGTTCAGTTTTGTGAAATCATGAACTGATTTGCACAGATTTGTCAGAGAAGGTTTTCAACAGCTCTGACAAGGCGGCACCTGTATTTAGACTTGAAGGTTGTGAAGTGGGTGATGAGCCACCATTTTCTGACTCTCTTCATTGAATGTCCTCTTTTATTCTCAAAATTTGGTGCAGACTTCTTTGATTTTGAGTGCTGAGTGCATGCAAAATCTGACTTTGAACTTCAATTGTTTTCCCATTTTTGAAACGTGAATATAGCTTCTTTTTTATTTTTTATTTTTTTTCTTCCACTGACTCCATTCTCTATATCAGACGTGAGATTGGCTTCATTCATTTAGGCATTCCTAGCCTTCAGTCTTCTTCTCTAACTTTCAAGATTTTTTTTTTTTGGTACTTGTTGGTTACAGATAAAAATTGGAGCTATCTACTCTTTTGATTCTTTTTTTCTTTTGGTTTAGCCATGCAATGAGATTTTCTTCTTACAAGTTCTTGTTGTTGCTTGTTTTTGTTTTGCAGCATGGTTTCCTTGATCTTTGGGGTTTGACATCAAACTTTACGTTGACGTTCTCATAGAAGTGTTTGCATGCATTTGGTGACTTTGTATTTTATTGATAGCAACGTTCTTGCAGCGATGTATGCCTTCATGTTGTTACATTATTTTCTTGCAACAACAATCTCTTAGTGATATTCGTCTTTGCAACGACGTTTCTGTGAGGGTATTTAGCCAGGCAACAATGCTATCGCCGGTACTTGTCTTTGAAGTCATATCGCCTCTGATATTGGCAATGAAGCAATACTAGTACTGGTCGTTAATAAAACTATGCTAGCACTTTTTTGCATGAATGTGTTCCACACTTGTCTTTGCAAAGTAGCCACACCAATTGTTCTTATCATGAAGCCGCGCAAAGTTTGCATTTACATTGAAGCTGCATCCATATCTTTCTTTGTGTTGAAGTCGCGTCACCACTTATCTTTGTCATGAAGTTGCGCCAACTCTTTCATTTGCATTTGAAGCATCACAATTACTTTGTCTATTGAAGCAATGTTTGCACTTGTCTTTTATAATGAAGCATTTTCAACATAAAGCCATGTCAACACTTCATTTACACTAAAGCCGCGCCAACATTCATCTTTACCATGGAGTCACATCAACACTTTATTTGCATTGAAGCCATGCCAATATTGGCCTTTGAAGTTGCATTAGTGCCAATTTTTAGAGGTGACAAAGTTCAAACATCAAGGGTACATAGTACTATCGCCAGACATCAAGATTTTAGAGATGCCAACAAGACATTGAAGATTCAAGGAGCTCATTAAGACTTTGAAGATGCAAGGAGATGCCAATAAAATCTTGAAGTTTCAAGAAGAATGCCGCCAAGACTTTGACATTGCACGAACATGCCCTTAGAGGCGAGATGAAGTAACACCATCTTTAGATGTTGGAAGAAGGTGACGTTGTCCAAATTTCAGAGACATGATGTGAAACAGCACCACTCAGAAGGGAGATGATGTGGTTCAAATTTCGGAGTTGTGAAATGGCACAACCTAGAAGAGAGACGATGTAGCTTAGACTTGTAAGGTACAAGAAGATGCCCCCAGGAGATAAGTGATGCAAAACATACTTTAGAAACATGGGAGGATGCCCACAGAAGAGGGGCAATACCATTAAGACTTCATTCTTTGCAAAAGAGGTTGAAGATTTTATTTTACTCCACAACCAAGAACTAACTTATGTTTATCATTAGTTCAAGGAAAGCCAAGTAACACCAATTCTTTGCAGCTGTCATTTTCTATCACAATGATCTTTGAGAATCATATAGTGAGCAATTGATTGATCCTAAGCAACGCCTGCCAATTAAAGGGATCTCAAAAGCATATTGATGACCTTTGAAAAATTCCTTAAACTAGACTGGCAATCCTTCTTCTTTTTCATGTGACTGAACTTAGTAAATGATACCAAGTTGCCTACGTACCCCAGAGAGGGATCAAGTCATTATGTAGTTCAAAAGATTTTATTTTATTTTATTTTATTTTTTTTGCAAAAAATGAGGGCTCAGTGTGTAATAGTGGGTATCACCACTAATCGAACCCGAGACCTCTTAAGGGCGACTTGGGCATCCAACCACTATGCCACACTAGCAATTGGTGACATAGAGTGGGATTAATTTCTCTTTATTGGTATGCTTTCAAAGATAATGGGAAGACATCATGTACCTTTGCAGCATTACAATGGGTAGTTTAAGCTCTTGCCGAGGAGCAATCCTTGATTTTTAAGCGTAGAAGTGTTTGAGGAATTTCCCATTGATGGAGCCGATCCTTATGCCATCATTGTCAATCAATTTGTAAGTTTCGTTGGTGTTTGCCCCCTGCTTGAGAGTTGGAAGTACATCACAAGCAACGGTCACATGATTTGACCCGACAATTTCATTGAAGTCTAGATCAATCTTGTTTTCTTTGGCAAGTTTCATGATTTGTTCTTTGATGACGAAGCATTTTTGGATTGGGTGGCCAATGATGCGATGATATTTGCAGTAGTTAGGGTCATCAACTTTCCCTATGTCTTGTGGTTGCCTACATTCTGGCAATTCAATCAGCTTTAATTACAATAATTGTTCTAAGATGTTTGGCACATCTTCATCGGGGAACGGATATGCTTTTTGCTCACATTCCTTAAAAGTCAGGCGACGCACTTCGTTCTTTTGCCATCCTTCAAGCTGTTTTTCATTTGCCTTTGCTCCTCTTCTTGGAACCTTGACTTCGACAATGTTAACAACCATTGGGTCTTTGAGGCTGACTTTTGCATTCCTATCATTCCTCCTTACTTCCCTTTTGCTTTCCTCAAGTATGGGAGGGTTTGTACTTCCATGGCTAGCAATACTCAACTCCATGTCGTGCGCACGAGTTGCTAACTCTTCAAATGTTCGAGGTTTTATCTCTTGAAGGATGTAAAGAAGTCCCCAATGCATGCCTTGGATGCACATCTCTACAGCAGAAATTTCAGAAAGTCGATCCTTGCAATCCAAGCTCAAAGAACGCCATCGATTGATATAATCGACCACCGGCTCATTTTTCCATTGCTTGGCATTAGTAAGCTCCATCATGCGACGTGTGCTATAGAATCGGTCAAGTAAATCTCTTTCGAGTTGTTGCCAACTGTTGATTGACTTGGGCTCTAAGTCTGTATACCAATCAAAGGCATTTCCTTTGAGCAAACGGATAGATTGCTTTACAAAGAGGCCTCCTTGAGTCCTTACGTTCTCACAAGTTTCTACAAAGTGAGTAACGTGTTGCTTAGGATTTCCATGGCCATCAAACTGTAAGAACTTAGGGGGTTGATACCTATTTGGCATCCTCATGTTGTTGATGCACTTTGTGTAGGGTTTTGAATATGTGAAAGAACTTGTAGAAGAACCTTCATATTGTGCTCGGATGGTATTTGTTATCATGTCTTGTAATTGTTGGACTGACAACGAAGCAACTGAAGTAGATTGTTCTCGTTGGGGAGTGTTGTCAATTTCTCTCCCTTTGTCATCCTTGGCAGATGTTAATTTATGACCATGGCTTAATTCACCAAGATCTTGTACTTCGAGTTTGTTCATTAAAGTTGCAATTTGGAGGTCCTTATCTTCAAGTGCTTTTGTGAGAAGGACGACCTTTTGTTCCACTTCAGCCATCTTTTCTTCCATGGTAAAGGTATTAGTCATCATGACTGACACAACTTCCCAAGATGATGGAGAACAAAGTGATCTGAAGTGAGCACGTGAAATCTCATCTTTCGAGTTCCCTTTGATGGGAGAGAAATCGTGCGACCAACTTTTTGTGAAGGAAGAAGGGGATTTGCCCCCATACTTGAGGTGTTCCAAGGTGGAGATATCCTTATTGATGACCTTGTTTCTTGTGAGAGGGTCTAAGGAGATGATTGTCTGAACCTTGGCTTCCTTGGTTGATTGAGATTGAAGTTGATTGTTTGCTTTGGGTTGGCTACAATTGATTACACCAATGTAGTTGTTGGTGGTAGCCGTACCAAGTTTAGTTGAAGTAGTTGTTGAAGCTTGGATATTCTTGCTAGAGGCCATTGAAGTTGGTAGCAAGATGATGATGATTTCTTTCTTTGAAGGAGAATGAGATGAGAGGCAGAGAAGTCCCACTGGGCGTGCCAGAATATGTGGATGACTAAATTTCTCGGTTCGAAATAAGTCAAACAAGTAAAATAGTTTCACAAATGCGAATTTGTATTGATGATTGTGTGGTACAATTTTCTATGATTACAAAAGAGTAATCCTCTAATTCGATCTCCTTGAAAGATTTATTGATTGGAGTTGTGGTAATGTGATTTTGATTTAAACACAAAATATCCTTCAATTTGATTGAGGGATGGATCGAAGATTGTTGAAACGGAATTACAATGAATCTTTGGCCATGATCTTGTTAGAAATCCTTTGTTCTTCACGTTCTTCGTGTTCTTCGTGTGTTCTTCGTGTATTCTTCGTCTTCGAAGGTTTGTGGTGGAAGTTTTTCGGTGCTTTAGAGGCTTGAATCCGTAGAGCTTTGTTGATTTATGGTTGGTTGGGTTTCTGGAGGCTTTTGAGCTTGATTTTAGTGAACTTTGAGATATAAGAATATGATTTGGATGATTCCTATTTGAATGTTCTTCATATTTTAAGGTTTGTGGTGGAAGTTCTTCGGGGTTTTAGAGGCTTAGATCTGTTGAACTTCACCAATTTGTGGTTTGTTGAGGTTTCTGGAGGCTTTTGAGCTTGATTTCAGTGAACTTTGAGATCTGGGCAGGTAGTTTGGATGATTCTGCTTTGAATGTTCTTCGTATTTGAAGGTTGAAGTTCTTGAAGTTGCTGAAGGCTTCAGGGCTTGATTCCAGCAGAACTTCTGGACTTCTGAGTGCTTCAGATGGCTTGGTGCCCTCTCTCTAGCTCTCCTCTAGATCTCTTCAGATCTCTTTTAAATGCCTTAGGAAGGCTTCTATTTATAGGAGTTTAGGGGTAGGTAAGCGATACGTGGCAGAGTCTGATTGGTGACACGTGGCAGAGCTTGATTGGTCTGCTTATGTCATCGCTTGCACGTGCTGGACTGATTGTGTCATCGCTTACACGTGTAAGACTGCTTATGTCATCACTTACACGTGTGATGATGTGTGATTGGTTTTTTGCATGACACTTGGCAAATTTCTATTGGTTTCTGAATAGTAATAGCAAAACCTAGCAGTAATATGTGGCACTTTGTAATTGGCTATATTTTATGGACTTGGTAGTGTGACGTGTCAGCTTGTGATAGGTCGGAAATTTTCCCTGTCTACAGCTACAACCTACAGGTACTACAAGTTTTACTACATTGGTCTTACAAACTAATATGTCACCAATTAGAAGAGTGAATCATTCAAAATCACAGTTATAAGGTAATTGAAATCTACTAATTACATTTATTATCATACCAGTTTGTAAACTTCATGCAATAAAATTTATAACACTTCTTGCATTTTCGTACAAATAACATGACAGCTATTATAATTAGTATCACATCAATCACAAATTAAACAAATTATTTAATTACCTTTTTTTATATGTTTAAAAATTGATATATTAATTTACAAGACTAATATAATACAATTATTAGTAGCCCTAGCAACACTCAAACCCTGAAAATGTGATGAGGATTGAGGACAGGTGGATGGCTCTTAGGTCAACAACAGAGGATAGATTAGTTGAATTGTTTAGTAAGAGTTAGGTATAATACGATTTGATGAAGTTACCTTCAGGTAATTCAGGACAGTAGTTTCAAAGTATTACTCGTCAAATTACCCGTGCTTTAATTTGCAAGCACAATTTTTATCACTTAGAAACCTTTTTTTTACTTTAGTCCACTCATCAGCTGTTAAAATTCAAAGTTTCAAACCAAATACATTTCTGACAACATAAAATTTAACAACTGACCAACTGAATGTTGAAAAACTGAAAAAGAAGAGCAAAAAGTCTTGTAACCCATTTTCAGAAATAAAACCATTTCAATGAGTTAGGCTGCTGTTTTTTTTTTTCTATGTATCATGCCAGCTGGCATTCTCAAGCATTGGTGGCATAACTGTCACGGTCAAATCGTGGGAGGAGAAGTTGTATATTTGTGATTTTTAATGTCACTGCTAGCTATATATATAGGACATTCTTCCTTGGTCTTCTCTATCTCTTAACCAAGGAACAATAATGTATTTCACAACCTTTGCTCGTAGGAAAATCAGTATGCTCATGAAAAAACTAGGTTTATTCAGTCATTCAAAGAACTCGTACAATCGAATTGACTCTACTGAAAGCTCCAAGACCCGCAAAGTTCTGAAAGGTCATATAGGTATGTACGTGGGAGAAGAGAGGAAGAGGTACGAAGTTCCAGTGAAGTATCTATCATTACCAGCTTTCCAAGAATTGTTTGTGCAGTCACAAGAAGATGAGCTTGAAGCAAAAATAGAAGGTCCCATTATGCTTGCATGCAAAACTGAAGAATTTGATCAGTTATTAAAGCTAGCCAAGGTATCTTCACAATCCTAGAAACTGGTTCTCATGCATACACGTAGATTGTTGAGAATTTATAATTTGGATTCATCAATTGCTTTCATGTATTAAAAAAACAAAGTCTCGTCTATCTATTCTGTCAAAAAAAAAAAAAAAGTTTTTAACTCTTGGAAAATTTTCCTTCTTTTTATTTTATTTTTTATTATTTATTATTTTATTTTTTATGAAGGGAAAAACTTGCTATTTTGTTTCTCGATTTATCTTTACAATCTTTTTTACTCTCTCTTCCTTTTTCCTTTCTATTCATTACTAAACCACTAAACATGATATTTTTAGAATCTTGTCTAGCTACCCGATAATTATTAGTGTGCATTTTGGATTAATTTATTTTCATCAACTTACTTACCATAATTAGTTTATAATATGAAAGTATAATCGTAATTAAAAAAAATCACAAATTTAAACGTTATACATTCTCCCTTGATCTAGAAAAAATAAGCTCATCCATATGAAGTCTTAGTCTTATTCATGTGAAAGAATGATAAGAAAATGCCTTATTCTTGCGTAAAAAACCCTAACATATATACTTAATATAATAAATTCATATGATTTGACTTTTTTATTTTCCAAATTGCCTTGTGCGTGTGTATACTATACACTAGCCCAGATCTGCGCGAGGCACGTAAATATGTGATTATTTTTTAAAGTGATATAATGTATAATTTGAGTTCTGAAATTTTTTAAAGATAATGCATTTAAATTAGATGTCTTTAAAAGAAGTAGATTCAGTTACTTACACAGGTATCCCAACACTCAACGTTTTTCTCTTTCTTGATTGCATATAAGCATCACCATTTATTTTCATTGACTCTCTCACACTCTCTCTCTCTCTCTCCCAGTGCAACAATTTTTTCAGGAATTTTTTTTTTTTTTTTTTTTTGTCTCTTTGTCTCTACAAATGTATATTTCTATTTAATCTTTCTATATCAATTACTCTTTATTTGCATATTTTAGGAGCATTTGGTTAATGTTGTTATTTTTTAAACAGGCTATATTCTCCAAATTTGTGTCAAAGTAGGCTATGTTTTTCTAGATTTTATTCTTTACAATTGAACTTTTTTAGATTTAAATTTATTATTTTGATGCATTTTAGATTTCTCATTCTCTTAAGAAAATTATCATAATAATCAAAGCCATCACAAATTCATAAAATTATCTAACTCAAAATTAAAACGAAATCAAAGGCATAAGAGATAAACTTTTTAATACTCAATTACGTACGTAAATGAATTTGGTAGGCACTTTCAAATATATAGCTAGGTAGATTGTTTTTTGATATAAACTCAAACTCCCACTTCCAAAACAATTAAATATTAATTTAAACTAAAATCAAACCAAAGCGACAAGAGGGAGAAAGAGGACTTGTGATGGGGAATTAAGAAACACAATACCAAAACACCAACCCGCATCAACCCAAACAAAGCAGTCAACAACACAAAAAGTCATCAAACCAAAGTTGAGATATAAGAGAATAAATAAATTCTACCAAAAGAAAGAAGAATATATATATATATATATATATATAGAGAGAGAGAGAGAGAGAGAGAGAGAGAGAGAGAGAGAGAGAGAGAGAGAGAGAGAGGCGCAAGGGGAAGAATGGTTTGAAAAGAAGATAGGGAGGAGAATAACTGGAAGAAAAAAAAAGTAAGAGAAAAGGTTAAAGGAAAAGTAATGTAAGATGGAGGAATAATTGGGAGAAGAAGAACCACAAAATGGAGAAGAATAGTTGGAGAACTAAGTAACTGTAAGGTGAGTAATGAGGAAAAATAGTCACACACACAACAGCAACAAAAAGAGGAGAGGAATGGTTTGAAACATGTGACTTAGCACAACAAGGTATTAGCAAAATTAGTTGGGTTAATTTGCGGGTGTGTGTGAATGGATGAGTTTGAGCCCTCTTCCGAATAGGCCCGACACAAGGACACCAACCGAGGAATACCATTAACAGTTGATCAAAGAAGGAAGAATCCTTGGCATGGCCTTTGGAATAGGGAACGGTGGAGATTGAGATTGAAAAGTAGTCAAAGAGAAAGGCTAGGTTAGGTTAGGAAGAGACATGTGAGAGAAATAATAGTCACTTCTGTATTTGTTAGGGGTGTCAAATGGGTTGGTTTGGGGTAGACATAATTGGGTTAGGTATATAAAACTCATTCACCCATTATAACCCATTTAACTAATTATTTCTAACCCTAACCCAAACCCAACCCAACCTAATTATAATGGGTAAACCCCAACCCACCCAATTACCCAATTATCAAAATTACCAAAATGCCCATAAATATAATAACAACTTAGCGACAAGAAAATAGAGGAATAAGATAAGAAACTAAGTGGTACATCATTTGTTTGCCGAGAAAATTTAGAAAAATAAGGAAATGAATTTTGAAAATTGGATTCCAATTATTTAAGAACCAAAAACCTATACACACACACACACACACAAAAGCCAAATGAAGCAAATTCGACTCAGTTGAACCAAATATAGCCAAATGGCTCTATTACATACACCAAATTCAAAAAAGAAGACAGTGAAGAATAAAAACTATCAATTCCTCAACTTTATCAGCAACCAAACGGATTTTGGATTTGAAAAAAGAAACCGTGAGTTTGATGTGAATAAGGGTAGAAAAAAAAAAGAAAAAAAAAAGGAAAAAAAAGCAAACCTGGATCTGAACAAAGACTCCAAGAGGGCTGCAAAAGAGCTCTGCTTAGAGAGAAAAGGAATGAATCGAAAGTGTCCAATGCAGGCATTGTCACTCCCTCTCTCTCTTTCTCAAAAATCATTCTCTATGCCTATGCTTTCGAATAACGATAATTATATAGAGATATATCTCTTTATGGGTTTGCTGGAGATGGATTGGTTACTATGTTTATGGGTTTATTTCTTGGGTTGATTTATGGTTTGGTTTGGTTTCTTGTTTTCCTGGATTTGATGGAGATTAAACTTTCTCAGAGACCAAATTGTGCAAAGTGGTGAATAGAAAGAAAGAAAAAAGATCACTGGGTCTCCGACTAAAACACAATAGAAGGCCAAGAAAATTAGGGAAAATGAAAACCCTTGCGAAACACTGAAATGTCTAAGGGCTGGGTTCTCTTTATTTTTTTATTCTTTTTTGTGGGAAGGGTTGGGTTGAATTTGAGTATATTGTTTTTGGGTTAAATGGGCTTCAATGGGTTTTTAGTTAAAACCTAATGATCAATGGGTCTAATTTGGTTGATGCCCATTTAACCCAACTAATAATTAGATGGGTTTGAGTTCAATTAGAGTCGATGAGTTTGGATAGGTAAATGGGTTTGGGCTTACTTTCCCACCTCTAGTTTTGCATTAATTACTCTCACCTACCAACATTCACTCAGGATTAAATGCTGAATGACCTATTTGAACACTAAATCAATCTTTAGCAAGCCTCCTCCTTCTCCTACTACTACTACTACTACTATTACTAAACATAGGTAAAAGGACAGCTAATGGGAAAACAGCCCGCTATGCATCCCCTGTTCGTGGGGAGCAACATCCACTAGTATAAATACCCCACCTACTTCAACAAAGGGGACACCAAAAAGTAAAAAGGGTTGACAACTGGAAGAGAGGTAAAGAGGATGACAATAGAATCGGAGCTTCTGAGGAAAGGGAGAGAGAGAGTTTAGAGGGAGAGAGTCATCTTTGTTATAGTTAGGGAGGTGCTACTTAAACATAAAACAGATTGAATGGAGTAACCCCCATTGAACAAGCCAATCTCTGTTAGTGACCTTTGAATTATCACAAGAAAGTCAATTCTGTTGTTTTTATTTTTCTTTTTCATGGTGAGGCACTTCAAGAGTAATCTTTATCAAAAACAATATCAAAAAAAAAAAAAAAAGAAGTAATCTTTGCACGGATGCGATGTGTGTAACACAAGCAAGTTGACATAAGTTGAGGGCCAATCCAAGCTCAACTCAAAGACCATGATACTCTTCCCAAAAGCCCAACGTTGCAGCACAAATTGCATTGAACTTGATTTCTTTAAGCAAGTCATGGATGGGTTGTGATTAGGCCACGCAGTAAATTATTCGTTGAGGGTTAAAATTATGCTCATTCATATTCTTAGGCTAATATAACTACGTAGTTTTTAATTCTAATGCAATTAATTGAGTATGTTTCTACAGGTGCAATAATAAAAGAGTTTGCGCTGTTGCCTGTCAATAACAATCTCGAAAGCTGCCCCTTCATATTGAAGTACAGAAGTTAAAACCGTGCCCATATCTCCTCTCCCAAGATTTACTTCTGAGAGACTAACAAGTGGCCATTAATAGACAAAGAGAGGATTTTTTTTTTTTGGCTCTAGAAAAAGTGTTCAATTAAAGGATCATGTTACTAAGCTAATGGTCTGTTATCCAAAACAGAATTTTTTTTTATTAATTATTATTATTGTTGTTATTATATTATATTATGGGGTGTTGGGGATTTTATCAAATCAAGAAATAATAATGAAAGAACAAAATAAACATATCGAGTAAATAGAAATTAGTGATTGACTTAGAGGCACAATTGAATGTTATTCTTAGACAATATTATTTGTCCCCATATGCAAGTTGCTAAAGGATTTCTACAAACTTGTCCTCATGATACAACCAAGTTTTTGGGTTCTACAAATAGCAATTTTAAAGAATACTCACAGGATTTCTTGGGTTTTTTTCAAGTGAACATAAGCCTCTATTTGTACTCATAGGGTTATATTTCATCAAAAGGCATGTATGGAGAGTCATAATGTTTCATAAAACCGTTCACAAAGCTTGATACCTTTTCAAACATTCAGAACAATTACTAGAAAATCCTACAGAAAATCCTGTTTTACGACTTTCGATCAGTCGAAAGTTCCTTTTAATCGATCGAGTGCTCTTTTCGATCAATCGAACAGGAATCAAATAGCGATCAATTCATCTAAAGGCTCCAAGATTATTTTCTTACCATTTCGATCGATCAAGCCAAAGTTTCGACTGATCGAAATTGCGAAATTTCAAATTTTCACTTTAACAACTTTATAAAACAATATTTTCCAAACTTAAATAATATTATTACAAGCTATCCATGTATATACCTATATATACAAAATGGGGGAGAACTGGGGTGTTTCTTCTGGTTTCTTCTTCTGTCAGGACACACTCTAGAACAAACTAAAATACATAAGGTGTTTGATTAGTGCAACATTGAAGAAGATGAATAAAGAATGAATGGTAACTTCTCCCTACTCTGAAACGTTTATTGAAATTGTATTCAACCTTGGAATGATGCATGCACCAACATAGAGATGGGCAAGGTGTTAAAGCTTGGAAACCTATTAAAGCTTCAAGGAGTGGGCCTGCATTATCTCATCTATTTTTTGCAGACAATTTGGTCCTTTTTGCTACTGTTGATGTGGATAGCTGTAATACCATTAAGTCTACTCTACAAGAGTTCTGCTATAAATCTAGATTGAAAATTAGTAATACCAAGTCTCGGGTTTTCTTCTCTCCAAATGTGGAGCCCGACCAAAGGGATGTTATGGCAAATTTGCTTGGTTTTAGCTCAACCCCCAACCTAGGCAATCCAGGGACTAGAAGCCATGACTTTGACTTCGTGCTTGACAGAGTGAAGAAAAAGCTTGCGGGTTGGAAGGCCAATCTCCTATCCATGGCTGGTAGGATGGTTCTTGTTCAAGCCTTCACCTCGACCATTCCGAGCTATGTCATGCAGAGCTCCCTTCTTCCCAAAAAGATCTTAAACGGCATAGATCGAGTCAATAGGAATTTCTTGTGGGGTTCTACTGATCAAGTAAAGAAAATGCACTGGGTGAACTGGGGAGAGGTAACTAAACCCAAAGAACTTGGAGGTTTGGGGCTTCAATCTGCCAAGGGTAGAAACATGGCTCTTCTTGCAAAACTAAACTGGCGGTTCCAGACATAAAGGACTTCTTGTGGGCTAAAGTGCTCAGATATAAATACTGCACTCATCAGAGGATCAATTCTAGAAGTACCTCTAGGCTGCCTAAGTCTCCCACATGGAAAGGGCTTAAAATGGGAGAAGATATTTTCAAGCAAGGTTTCAAGTGGATGCCAAGCCATGAAAGTAACTTAAACTTTTGGACTGATTGTTGGTCAGATCTTGGGCCCATCAGAGCTGCCATCCAAGGCCCAATCACTTTGGAAACAGCTAATTTGAAGCTCAAAGAGGTAAGGAGCCCAGCTAGTTAGGATTGGGCAAGGCTTCCTTTTGTGTTCCCTACCGAGATCGAAGAGGCTATACAAGCTGTGCCTTTTCCTTTGTACCCCAGAAACAGTGGTCAGATGGCTTGGAATACTCTCCTAAAGGGGGTTTTAATATGAAAAGTGCTTATTTATTAGCCAATAATCTACTGGGAGTTGAAACTTTCTCAGGTAAGTGGATTTGGAGTACTCAAACCTTGCCTAGGATCTAGTTCTTTATGTGGAGGTGCATGCACAATAGCATCGGTGTTAGAGAGGTTCTTGCAAGGAGAGGTATGCCTATTGATAACACATGCCCATTATGCAATGAAGTTACTGAATTAGTTAACCATGCCCTTCGTGATTGCCATTTGGTCAGGGCTGTGTGGCATCAACTTGGAATGCGCAATCCAAACTCCACATTCTTCTCTCAAGACATTAGGAATTGGCTAAAGTCTAATGCCACGGCCAAGCCAAACTAGATTCAACGAGATGTGCATTGGAACATCCTCTTCCCCTTTGCCGTTTGGTTAATATGGAAGCAACGAAACCAGGTGGTGTTCAACAACAAGGGTGTTAACCCAAATTTAGCCACAATAATAACCATGCAAGCCAAGGAATTTTTTCACTGTGTAAGTTATCCGAGGAACAATAGACGTATGGTGATCAAACACGTAAGGTGGGAGAGACCTGGTGAAGGTTGGTTAAAATTAAACACAAATGGTGCTGCCAATGACATTCTTAATTCGGCTGGAGCAGGTGGAGTGCTGAGAGATGACAGAGGCAATTGGGTGACAGGTTACTCTAGAAAGATTGGGAAAAGAAGTAGATTTGAGGCTGAAATCTGGGGCATCCGTGATGGCTTGCTACTTTGCAATCAGACGAATATTGAAGCCATCATCATAGAGCTTGATGCTAAGGCTTTAGTTGATGCTTTCAATAATCTAGCCTATGCAAGTTCAGTTGTTTCCCCTCTGTTTGAAGACTGTAGGTACTTGGCTAGCAAAATCCCCTGCCTCCATATTCGCCACATCTATCGTGAAGCTAACAAGTGTGCAGACAGATTAGCTAAACTAGGTCTTCATCAATCTTTAGATTTTGTTATTCATACTAGTCCGCCTATGGACATTATTGCTAGTTATGAGGCAGACTGCCAAGGTTTGTTTGTAAACAGGCTTTGCCCTGTCTCTTGTTCTTCTGTTTAGTCTTTTAATGATATCCCTATTACCAAAAAAAAAAAAAAATATGGGCAAGGTGTTGGAAACCATGAAACGAAGGACCATTTATCATCATTATTTGTTCACTCCATTCCACTATATAGAGATCAATATGATGAATTTTTTATATATAAGGATGCAGGGACAGACCCAGGATTCCAAGTCTGGGGGGCCGAAGTATATATAAAATAAAAAAAAAAAAATCCAAATAAGCATCCATATAGCTAGTGACGATTCTAGAAATATTTTTAAGGTGGTCAATAAGAAACTTAAGTTATGTGAATAAAATCGTAGCAATGACGTAACTTGGAACTTGTCTTTGAGGGCGCCAAATGAAAACGAGATTTGTATATATATGTTATATTCATAATTTATATAATAGTCTAAAGTATAATGTAAATACCATTCAATATATAAGTTAATTATTTTATAACTCAACATTAGAATCCAAAAATATAGTATTATTTTTAGAAATATCATCATAAATAGATCAAATAGTTTTTAACTTGCTTATGGGATTAGATTCAAAACTAAATTATTATCCATTAAGTACTTAATGACTAACATATGAAAAAAAAAATACTAATAAGTTAAAGTTGCAAAGTAGACAAACAATTCTTGAAATTTAATGCATTAAAAAATCTAATCAAATAATGATTTGCACATTTTAGTGTTTTATTTTTTATATTATATATTTTTATCTATTTTAAAAGTAGCTTATTATATATATATATATATATATATATATATATATATATTGTTAATATGTTATATAATAATATAATTTGTAGGGACTCAGTTTGGATAGGACCCAGAGTATGAACGGGTTTTCAGTCCAACAAGCCCAAACAATAAATTTGTAGAGAATGGGTTGAAGGTTTAGGCGCTGGCCGTCGTTCACCAAGAATGAACTTTTTTCTTTTATATATAAAAAAAATGGTTATAACTGTTTACAACCGAGGGATGCTCCTCGGCCCATGGCCGAGGAGCCCTTTTTCTTCTGCCCTTTTTTCCCCCCTCCATCTTTACTTTACTCGCTTTTCTTATATAGTCTTCATCGTCCTATCTCATTCTTCCATCTGTTGATCATCCATTCGTCTTTCTTCTTATTGCTCATCCCATCAGGAGGTCTTATCAGTACTCAAGTGGTTCACTCTGATCAACGTTGCCCTGCTAAGGGGTTGTATCACCATTAATGCGGCCAGAGGGGTTAGGTAAATGCATTAAGTGTGAAGGTGACAGCTTGCCCTGGGCTTGTCCCTTCCAAAAATTATCCTTGGCATGCCGAGGACGAAGAAGTCCTCGGTGTGGATTCGAAAAGGTGGCTTTCCCCCATTTAGCCTCAGATGGTTAGTCTTCCTCGGCGTGGGCCTACTACACGATGGGTTAAGGCTATCAGGCCCATGGACCCCACAATAGCCCCTCAAAACCCTGCTACACGTTCCCTCGGACGGGGAGGAGGGTTTTGATATCCACGGGCCCTCTAGACGGATCGCCCCACTTCGGTCCGCGATACTGCTGGCGACCTTTCGACTACTCGATGTGCGTTTTTAGCATTTCAAGACTTAATGTGTGCCCACATTAAATTTTGGCGGCACCACATCTCCTACTTTCAACGATGTGATGGTAATTGTTCGGTGGGGATCTCCCGCTTTTATGGGCAGGCGGTTACATTTTGGGGAACCTAAGGGGGAGTATAAGTACCTGTTTGAACCGCCTGGTTTTCTCATTTTCGCGCTTACAACCATTGATGCGTATGATTTGAATCTGGTTCAACTTGCACACTACCTGCAGAGAATCGTCATATTTCTGTAAGTCTTCTTCTTCCGGTGACTCCAAATTTTTCTTGATTCTATTCCTTCTTTTCTTCTTTTAGAATCTTTAGTCGTCCTTGGGGGATGGGTAAGTTTAAGAAGCTGGTTGAGTCCGACAAGATGATGAACAAGTTCATTGTTGACTATGGAATACCCAATAATGTGAGTTTGAAATACTGTGAAGAAGGGGAGTGGTACCTTAAGAGGAGAGAGGGTGAAGTCGTGATTTCGATAGTCGCTTTCGTAGAGGGAGGGATGAGAATCCCTATGAGGCCAGTGACTCTCAATTACCTTAGGCATTTCCGCCTGGCTCCTACCCAATGTGCCGTGAACGTATTTAGGATATTAGGGTGTGTAGATACCTTGAATGAAAAAATGGGCCTGAGACTGACTCACCATGATGTGAACTGGTGCTACAACCTTCATCATTTTAGGGGTAAGACGTATTATATGAAGACGAGGGACGATAGGGTCCGACTCATCCAATGTCTTCCTAATTCTAATAAGGGGTTGACTCAAGATTTCCTCATAGTATCGGGGGAGTGGCACAACGGCTTTCATTGCCTAACAGTAAAGGGGGAGCCAGGTAGGGTATCCGAAGTAGGGATTTCAGTATTTTTATTTTTTATAACTGTATATCCGTTTTGGTTGATTAACCAAAGGAGTTTCACTTTTCTTTTCGCAGATCCGCACACCTTCGTACGTCATTTCCACCTGGTCAACAAAGCAGATTTGGAAACCGTTCTTAGGTCAGAACTTTTCCTGAACGAAACTAATAACCAGGTTAGAGCTGCTCACAAAATCCTCGGATGCGACCCAGCTCAGAAATCATTCCCAGTCTCGAAGCACGTAATTAGAGCTCGTGACCTTCGGCTTACGCAGATTACCGTGGTGGAGGACAGTTTTACATTTTCCGAAGGGTCTCATATACCTGAAGGCATTCCGCTAGCAGGTCCCTCCTCATCCCAACAAATAACGGTGGCCGAGGAAGGACAACCTAAGAAGGCGGGGGAGGTAGTTGAACTGAGCTCTTCTGAGGACGAATATAGTGTGTTCAACCTAGCTGATCAGTCCGAGGATCCCTCTGGTGATCTAGGAGACCCTCATCTGTCCGAAGCCGACTTCCGGTCCCTAAGAGTTGGTACTCCAGCTGAGATGGGTTTAAAAAGACAGCCCCAAACCAATCTTATTGACCTGCTTGAAGGCGGTTCCAAGAAAGGTGGACTGGAAGAGTCATAGCCCAAGCCCCCAACACCTCCACCCCAGATTTTAACTGTGCAAACCAGGTCATCCTCTGTCCCCACAGTATCAGGCCCTCAGACCAAGTCTTATGACCCTAAAAAGAAGAGACTTTCCAAGGGTAAGGAGCCAATGGATGGGAGCAAATCCTACTCCCCGCCCGAGGAGGGTAAATTTCGCAGGCCTCCGAAACAACTGAAGCTTGGTGGTCAACGGAAAGGTAAGAAGATCGTCCAACAGTTTGAGGCCCAAGCCTGGCTGCCCGCTGCCATGCTCCATGATCAGCCCCTGATGGATGACGCGTCAATACGGGAATCTCAAGGGGCTGAGGGGGCTCTCGTAGTCGATGCCCTGGAGAAGTCTCTCCTCCTTCCCACTGACATGGCCGAGCTAGAAAATATGAGTGGGTCAAAGGTTGTCCTTGACCTTAAGAAGTATCTGGGCATGGTGGGTCCTTTGGTACCTATTTACTTTATTCGAGTTTTGCTGCTTAGTACCCTCCCTTTTCTTTACCGAGTTACTTGTTTTTATTGGCAGGCTATCCAGGCTCTTTTCAGGTTGGACGAGGAGGTCGATGGCCAAAGCAGTGCCTTAGCATAAGAGCGTGACAAATTCTTAAAAGCTGTTAGTACCCTCAAGAAATCTGAGGCCGACCTGAAAAAGGTGACCGAGGATTTGGAGAGATGGCAAGGGCCAGGGACACTGCTGCCTCCGACCTGGCCGTTGCTAGGAAGCAAGCTGAGGACCAAGCCAATCGCTTGCAAGACGTTGAGGGCCAGTTACAGACTGCTAAAGAAGACAATGTCTACCTGAAGAAAAAGTTGACCGAGGCAATCCATGAGAAAGGTATTGCCGAGTATGCCAGGCACGAGGCTGTGAGAGCCAAAGATGAGGCAGTGTTTGCAAAAATAGATGCTGAGCGCTCTGTAGAACAGGCGGAGGAGAAGGCCTTCGCAGATGGGGTGGCTAAGACTGAAGCCACCCTTCGGGCGCAAGTTCCTGTAGTGTGCAGGTATTACTGTTCTCAGACCTGGCATGAAGCCCTCAACCAAGCAGGAGTTGATGCCTCATCCGACCTTAGGAGGGAGGACAGGGTATATTACCCTATTACGATTCGTGAGACTGCCCCGGATGCTCTCGAGGAGGGGTCCTCATTACCAGCGACAGAGAGTCGCAATAAAACCGCCGAAGATATATCTACCGCTGACCAACCCCCTGAGGAAGTTGAACCCCCGAGAACGTTGGGGGGAGTTAGAACTGAGGGTCAAGAAATACCACAAGACGTGGCGAGGCCTCGTGCGGATCCTTCGAGACAAGGCCCTTAGGCATTGGTTAAAGCCTTTTGATCTGTTTGTCAAATTAATTTGCCTACTGAGTTGGGGAGATTGGTGTATGACATAGGATAGCTTTGTTTACTTTCTCTTTCATTTCATTCTAGTTCTTGCCTTAGTGGCGTTGTAAAGAGACTGTATATTTTCTGTTTGAACTATACGCTCAATACCTTACTTCCAATTTATGGATATTTTCTTTTACTTACTTTTCTCTATTATTCTGCTCAATACTTGTATTCTATTTTGGAGTTAGTCTCATGAGACCACCTGCTATCCTTCAAATATAAATCTAAGGACCATATTATAGCTTGAATCTAGGTAATACTCTGGTTTTTTTACAGATAGTTATTTTCTCCAAACGTTCAAGTCCTTGGACCATGCAAAACCTTGGTTTCGTCTAGTACCTAGGTTTAATGGTGTGAATAGTTTTACCATAGGCTTGGGTCCGAGGACCATGCAATGCCTTGGTTCTGTCTACCAATTCTATTTTTCTGTAAGTATCTAGTTTCCCCATAGGTTTGAGTCCGAGGACCATGCAATACCTTGGTTTTGTCTAGTACCCAGGTATAATGGTGTGAATAGTTTTACCATAGGCTTGGGTCCGAGGACCATGGAATGCCTTGGTTCTGTCTACCACTTCTATTTTTCTGTAAGTATCTAATTTCCCCATAGGTTTGAGCCGAGGACCATGCAATACCTTGGTTCTGTCTAGTACCCAGGTATAATGGTGTGAATAGTTTTACCATAGGCTTGGGTCCGAGGACCATGCAATGCCTTGGTTTTGTCTACCACTTCTATTCTTCTATAAGTATCTAGTTTCCCCATAGGTTTGAGTCCGAGGACCATGCAATACCTTGGTTCTGTCTAGTACCCAGGTATAATGGTGTGAATAGTTTTACCAAAGACTTGGGTCCGAGGACCATGCAATGCCTTGGTTCTGTCTACCACTTCTATTTTTCTGTAAGTATCTAGTTTCCCCATAGGTTTGAGTCCGAGGACCATGCAATACCTTGGTTCTGTCTAGTACCCAGGTATAATGGTGTGAATAATTTTACCATAGGCTTGGGTCCGAGGACCATGCAATGCCTTGGTTTTGTCTACCACTTCTATTTTTCTGTAAGTATCTAGTTTCCCCATAGGTTTGAGTCCGAGGACCATGCAATACCTTGGTTCTGTCTAGTACCCAGGTATAATGGTGTGAATAGTTTTACCATAGGCTTGGGTCCGAGGACCATGCAATGCTTTGGTTCTGTCTACCACTTCTATTTTTCTGTAAGTATCTAGTTTCCCCATAGGTTTGAGTCCGAGGACCATGCAATACCTTGGTTCTGTCTAGTACCCAAGTATAATGGTGTGAATAGTTTTACTATAGGCTTGGGTCTGAGGACCATGCAATGCCTTGGTTCTGTCTACCACTTCTATTTTTCTGTAAGTATCTAGTTTCCCCATAGGTTTGAGTCCGAGGACCATGCAATACCTTGGTTCTGTCTAGTACCCAGGTATAATGGTGTGAATAGTTTTACCATAGGCTTGGGTCCGAGGACCATGCAATGCCTTGGTTCTGTCTACCACTTCTATTTTTCTGTAAGTATCTAGTTTCCCCATAAGTTTGAGTCCGAGGACCATGCAATACCTTGGTTCTGTCTAGTACCCAGGTATAATGGTGTGAATAGTTTTACCATAGGCTTGGGTCCGAGGACCATGCAATGCCTTGGTTCTGTCTACCACTTCTATTTTTCTGTAAGTATCTAGTTTCCCTATAGGTTTGAGTCCGAGGACCATACAATACCTTGGTTCTGTCTAGTACTCAGGTATAATGGTGTGAATAGTTTTACCATAGGCTTAGGTCCGAGGACCATGTAATGCCTTGATTCTGTCTACCACTTCTATTTTTCTGTATGGAGGGGTTTGTCTTCGGACTGCTTCACTAGAGACGATTTCTTTTCGGGTTAGGTTATGACCTTACACGTGGCATTTTGTCCTGCCTCCAATTCGAGTCCCACCTTTTTCATTCACGAGGCGTCTTTTGGCGGTTCGTTTTCCGCGCTTGATATTTCGGTGCACGAGACGCGCATTCATTAATGTCCTCGTAAATTAGCACACACCCAACGGTCTATGTCCCCTCGGAATTTGATGGCTCCGTGATTTGCACTGTTGACAATTCTCCTTTCGAATTCTGCATGAATTAATTTCCACCCACATTTATCCCCTATATAAGACTCTTCGGGGGGAAGGTTTCTTCACATTCCATGAATTTCCAAATGAAAACAGAAAGAATACACACCCTCAGCTTCCCAAGCCCCTTGAATAACTCTGCCGGAGTTGGTAGCTATGAGGCGGCTTTGGACGGGTGTGAGGACATCCGTGCCAAAAGCTGTCGTGGCCGCAGCCCCCATTGGGTTTCTGGCGCGGCAGAGTTTAGGCGTAACCCCGATGGTGCCATGCATGGTGGCCTAGAGGGATGTCATTGAAGTACCTAATGTCTCTCCTCGGAGCGCACCCCCGATGGAGGAGATGTGTGAATTCACATCAGGGCCGGTGCCTGAGCGTTGCCGTCTCCTACGGCCAACGCTCGTGAGGGTTGGAGAGAATTAAGGGAATATCATGAGGAAGGGTGGCCAGTGCGCCTGCATCTGCTCCTCACTTTGTTCAAGCTTTGGTGCACCTGGCCCTCCCCGTCCCCTGCTTTTATTGTCAAGCTCTCCCATTCTCTTGATGCCAATAAAAGCACGGGTTAACACTTCCCTCTGGCTAGTTTTAGGGCGGGTCCACCTGGGCCTCTGATTGTAGAACTAGCTGGTAGCAATAGTTGTAAAGCAAGTCTGCCTGAGCCTCTGATTGTAATCTGTAACTTTTTTTTTTTTGAAATACCTCTGATTGTAATCTGTAATAATTTTTTTTTGTGAAATAATATCAATCGTTCTCTTTTCGCTGTCAAATCTTCTTCTTCTTTTTTTACTTCGCCAACTTACTGTAAAACGACCAACTAGAACAACTGCCTGGTGCGCCGGCCAGCGCACTAATCCTTCCCACAGACGGTGCCAATTGTAGGGACTCAATTTGGATTGGACCCAGAGTATGAACGGGTTTTCAGTCCAACAAGCCCAAACAATAAATTTGTAGAGAATGGGTTGAAGGTTTAGGCGCTGGCCGTCGTTCACCAAGCATGAACTTTTTTCTTTTATATATAAAAAAAAAATGGTTATAACTGTTTACAACCGGGGGATGCTCCTTGGCATGGGCCGAGGAGCCCTTTTTCTTCTGCCCTTTTTTCCCCCGTCCATCTTTACTTTACTCGCTTTTCTTATATAGTCTTCATCGTCCTATCTCGTTCTTCCATCTGTTGATCATCCATTCGTCTTTCTTCTTATTGCCCATCCCATCAGAGGTCTTATCAGTACTCAAGTGGTTCACTCTGATCAACGTTACCCTGCTAAGGGGTTGTATCACCATTAATGCGGCCAGAGGGGTTAGGTGAATGCATTAAGTGTGGAGGTGACAGCTTGCCCTGGGCTTGTCCCTTCCAAAAATTATCCTTAGCATGCCGAGGATGAAGAGGTCCTCGGCGTGGATTCGAAAAGGTGGCTTTCCCCCATTTAGCCTCGGATGGTTAGTCTTCCTCGGCGTGGGCCTTGGGCCTACTACACAATGGGTTGAGGCTATTAGGCCCATGGACCCCACATAATTAATTTAATAAAAATCAAGAAAAGAAGAATCAAGAAAAGTCGTACCTATCCCAATATACCATACATGTGTGTGGTGGTTAAATAAAAGAGAAACAAAAGAAGAAAAAAGAGAGAGCAAACTACTGAAACTAAAACACGAGGACGATGGTTGTAAATCTAATCCATACACATGGATTATGGTTGTAATTCCTGTAGCAATCTAATCAGTAAGTAAAGAAGAAAAAAAGCAAGAGCAAACAAACCAAACTTAGCGAGTTAGGAGACTCAGGACGCCAGAGATTAAGACATAAAGGAGACAAACAAACAGAGAAAAAAATTAGAAGAGTCAAAGGCTCACAAACGCAAATCTTTAATATGTTGAAGGTTGGTAATATCCTCCTACAATCATCTCCAAAGTAAGCTAAAGATATTTTTTTTTCCCGAGATGTTCAAAGTAGGGTGTTCAAAAAAATTTTAGGAAGTCAAGATAAAATATTTAATAAATTTATTATTTTTTAGGTTGAGGACTTACATGAGTTGGCTGAATTAACGGGGTCTAAGGATTTGGAAGAGAGGGGGCCCAACTATTAAGGATATAAAATATACCTAGCAAAAAAAAAAAAAAATTGGGCCGAGGGGGCTCGGGCCCCCTACTAGGTCCGTCCCTGTAAGGATGTAAATTTGAATCTTATCAATTATACTACATATGTTACCTCTGGGATTTGTGAGTTAGTTTGTCTTGTGTGATCATTTTATTTTCTTATTTGTGTGGAAACCTTTGCGTGTTTAATAGTTCATTTCGTCTACTATAGTTTCCTTCAAAATATTCAGGACAAAAGCTAGTACTGGTTTATTTGGCCTTGTTAACGTATATAGTGTTGTGGACTTTAGGCCCAAATTAGGTTACTTGTATAGCACACATATTTACTTGTACTGCACACATATGCCTTCTATATTAAGGCACCTATGTACATTCTTTTATTATGAAATACTATACAATCATTTAGTATTTTTAACATGGTATCAGAGCCACTGCTCTAATCCTTTGGTGTGTCACTCTTAAGCAGTCCTATCTTCTTGGGTGTCATCTGCAGCTGTTGTTGTGAGCAGCACCATTGCCTCTACCGTGACTTTAGTACATCAAAGACCACTGCCACATCAGTACATCAAAGACCACAGCCTTGCCGCCACCACCGCTTTCGCTACTCCGATCAGACCACAGATTGCACCATTAGAAAGTATTCTCTCTGATCTACATTTCTGTGAAATATCATCTTCATCGGACCACCCACGCGCCGCCACGCGCCACTATAATTCTCGGCATTACTGGCATGCACCTCCACGTGCTGCCAATATTCTTCACACGCTGTCACGCGCCCCATGTGCTAGACTCGGTCCGCTGATATCATCATCTTCGCCATGTCAGCCCTAGTGACGTCACAAGTGCTTACGTCAGCAACACGTCAGCTTGCTTACGTCAGCACTCAGAAGCGATCACGTCATCACCTCTGACCTTTGACCGGGCCGTTGACTTTGACCATTGACTTTTTTCCTGTTGACTTTTTTCAGTCTAGGTCCTCCTTACCCAATTTTTCGCATAGATTTCATTTTTGCAGTCCATTTTTGCACATTTTTCTTCTAAATGAAGAATAAGAGCAGGTCTTCTTCTTATTGCAACAATCATTGCTGCCAATCCATCAAACGTTTTTGCAAATTTTGCAAACGTTTTGGCCACAATATTGAGACTTGCTATCATCGCAACAAATCAGCTGTTTTAATTTCTGCTGATACTGTTGCTAACACTGAGAGTGTCCAACCAATGGCTCCTGTCTTTGCACAGTCTAAGTCTTCGGGATCCACTTTCTCCATTTCCAGAGATGACTTTATAAATATCATTACCAATGTCATTCGTATGGTTGGTAATGCATCTTATTCCTCTTCTCTCTCAGCTTTAGCTGGTATGTCTCCTACCTCTTGGCTTATAGATTTTGCTTGTTGCACTCACATGACACCTTACTCGTCCTTATTTTCTGACCTTAAACTTGCACCGCACCCTCTTAATATTCACACAGCAAATGGTTCCACAATGTCTGGTCATAATATAAGTTCAGTTTCAACTTCCAACCTTTCGGTTCTTGGAGTTTTTAATGTTCCTGACCTTTCTTATAATTTATTTTCTGTGGGACAATTAGCTTAGTTGGGTTATCACATTACCTTTGATTATTAAGGGTGCATTGTGCAGGATCCTAGGATCGGACAAGAGCTTGGGATCGATCCCAGAGTTGGGCATATGTTTCCTGTGGACAACCTTTGTCTTCCACTTATTGCTCATGTTTCTGTTGCTGCAGCTGCTGCAATTTCTTCCACTCATTCCCTTGCACTTTGGCATGCTCGACTTGGTCATGCATCTTCCTTTCGAGTACAACAATTGGCTTCTAGAGATTTGTTAGGTTCAGTGTCTACAGAAAATTTTGATTGTGTTTCATGTCAGTTAGGAAAACAACCAGCTTTGCCTTTCAATACTAGTGAATTCATATCCACTAATATCTTTGACCTTATTCATTCTGATGTTTGGGGGCCTTCCTCTATCTCTAGTATTGGTGGGTCTAGATATTTTGTTGTCTTTGTTGATGATTACTCTCGCTATAACTGGATTTTTAATATGAAACATCATTCTGAATTATTGGAAGTATATTTTAATTTTGCAAAAATGGTTGAAACTCAGTTTTCCAGACGCATCAAAATTTTTTGATCTGATAATGCTCTTGAATACACTCAATATTCTTTCCAAGCTATTTTGCATTCCTATGGCACTGTTCATCAACTAACTTGTCCAGGTACCTCTCAGCAAAATGGTAGAGTTGAACGAAAACTTCGTCATATTCTTGACACTGTTCATGCTATCCTTCTCTTTGCTAAAGTTCCTGCTCCTTTTTGGGGTGAAGCTGCTCTTCATGCTGTTCATACTATTAATCGCATTCCGAGTCCTGTTATCCAAAATCAAACTTCATATGAGCGCCTTTTTGGGTCACCTCCAGACTATCACTACCTTCGCTCCTTCGATTCTGCTTGTTTCGTTCTTCTTCAGCCACATGAACATAACAAACTTGAACCTTGGTCAAGGCTTTGTTGTTTTCTTGGCTATGGAGAAACTCAAAAGGGGTATAGGTGTTATGATCCTATCTCTCATCGTCTTTATATCTCCTGTAATGTTGTTTTTTGGGAACATCGCCTCTTTGTCGAGCTCTCTCATTTCAGTGCTTCCTCGTTTTCCTCCTCTGTCTTAGATCTTTTTCTAGATGAGGCACATATTCCTTCTGTAATTGCTCCTGATTCTGTTGCTGTAGACTTCTCTGTCCAACCCCCAGATATCACAGATCCCTTTCCTAATTCACCCTTTAATGAACAAGTAGAAGATGAACAGGTTGAAGATGAGCTACCCAACCCCAATCCTAAGCTTAGGTCTCCTGCTCTTGCTTCGCCTAAAGATTTTGCACAAGACATTCCACCTCATCACTCAACTAGGGTAAGATCTATTCCTGCACATTTACTTGACTATCATTGTTACACTGCTCTTACTACATTACACGAGCCTCACACCTATCGTGAGGCTTCCACTGACCCTTTATGGCAGATTGCAATGAAAGAGGAACTTGATATATTATCTAAAAACCATACTTGGGATTTGGTGACACTTCCTCCTGGAAAATCTGTGGTTGGTTGTAAGTGGATCTACAAGATTAAAACTTGCTCTGATGGGTCCATTTAGTGCTACAAAGCTCGTCTTGTTGCAAAATGTTTTACACAAGAGTATAGGATTGATTTTGAAGAGACCTTTGCTTCGGTTGCTCGTATCTCATCTGTTTGTGCCCTCTTAGCTGTTGCTGCTACCAGTAAATAGGACTTTTTTCATATGGATGTTAAAAATGCACTCCTTAATGGGGATTTAAGTGAAGACGTATATATGCAACCTCCTCCTGGTCTCTCTGTTGACTCAAACAAAGTTTGTCACCTTCGACATGCACTTTATGGCCTTAAACAAGTTTCACGAGCTTGGTTTGCCGAGCTTGGTTTGCCAAATTCAGCTCTACCATCTCTTACTTGGGTTACATGGCCAATCACTATGATTCTGCCTTATTCCTTAGTCGCACTAACAAAGGCACTATTTTACTTCTCTTATATGTGGATGATATGATCATAACTGGTGATAACCTCAGTAGCATTCAAGAACTCAAGGCTTTTCTTAGTCAGCAGTTTGAGATGAAAAATCTTGGACATCTCAGCTACTTCTTGGGTCTTAAAATCACTCATTCTACAGATTGACTTTATATTACTCAAGCCAAGTATGCATTTGAACTCTTATCTCATGCTGGACTCATTGATAGCAAGACTGTTGACACTCCAGTTGAGCTTAATGTGCATCTGACTCCCTTAGGGGGGAAACCATTGTCTAATCCCTCTCTTTATAGACGCTTGGGTGGCAACATGGTTTATCTCACTATCACTCGTCCAGACATTTCCTATGTTGTTCACCAGGTGAGCTAGTATCTGTCTGCTCCACAATCGACTCATTATGTTGCTGTTCTGTGCATTCTTCAATACCTAAAGGGCACTCTCTTCCATGGTCTTTTCTACTCTGCTCAGTCTCCTTTTACTCTCCGTGTATTTTTGATGCTGATTGGGCAGGAGACCCCACTGATCGCAGGTCTACCACTGGTTATTGCTTTCTTCTTGGTTCTTCTCTGATTTCTTGGCGAAGCAAAAAACAAACTCATGTGGCCCGCTCCAGTACTGAAGCAGAATATCGTGCCTTTGCTGATACCACATCTGAGCTCCTTTGGCTATGATGGCTTTTCAAAGATTTAGGTGTGTCTACATCCTCTGCTACTCCTCTTTATTGTGATAACCAAAGTGCTATTCATATTGCCCACAATGATGTCTTCCATGAATGGATTAAACACATCCAAATCGATTGTCATTTTATCCATTTTCATCTTGTTCATGGTGCTTTCAAGTTGATTTCAATCTCCTCTAAAGATCAACTTGCAGATATCTTCACCAAGTCACATCCTAAGGGACGCCTTCGTACTTTCGTTGACAACCTCAAGTTGGTCTCACATCTACCTTGAGTTTGAGGGGGGGCTGTTAATGTATATAGTGTTGTGGGCTTTAGGCCCAAATTAGGTTACTTGTATAGCACACATATTTACTTGTACTGCACACATATGTCTCCTATATAAAGGCACCTATGTACATTCTTTTATTATGAAATACTATACAATCATTCAGTATTTCTAACAGGCCTGACAAAAAAATATAAAAAACATATAGATGGCATGCTTCTCTCTTAAGATGTTACTAATAATTCCGGTTATCTTTTGCTCACAATCACAAGGTAACCTATCACCTACCATAACACAACAACTTCTCCTACATCATCTGTAACTCATATTTTGAAGTCTAAACTGATTATAGTCTGTCTAATTCTAATAATACCTTAGAGCATATTCAGCAGCTTTTCCAAATTTTTGTACTGTTTGGAAAATGAATAGTAATATTAGCTTTTACCTACCAACTTTTTCAAATACACTTCTAACGGATTCTCTATCTCATTCATTGTTTATTCTTTTTTTAATCATCATTTATTCTTTTTTTAACAACTATATTTTTCAATGAAAAGGGTTATATTCACAACATTTTTCACAATACTTTTACAAGAATCACATCAAAATCTTATGTGAAAAGTTGTTACTAGTTTTAATTTGAACCCGCAACTAAAATTATATTTTTACCCACCAATATTAACTAATAACAATATGTTACTTAAAATTTATTGTGAAAATATTGTAATAGAATTTCTAAATGGTATTTTTCCTTTGTTTCTTTCAACCAAGCCATGCGCTTCCTTTTTTTTCTTTTCTCTTGATTTTTCTCCACCACATACATATACCCTTATCTTCACCCTCTCCTTTATTTTCTCTACTTTCCAAGTTCCACTTCATTCCAGAACTCTCTCTTTCTTTCTCCAGCTCTCTTTCTCTACTTTTTTCTTTTTCTTTTTCTTTTTCTTTTTCTACCTAATTCCAAAGCATTATCTAGCACTTTCTGTGATAAGAAATGAAGAAAGAGGTAGACAAAGAAAGAATAGATGGGTTAGATGGCTCTGCTCCACCGCGCCTTTGCTCTGCTCTCTATGCCACCGCACCTTCCGCTCCGTCGCCACCGCTCGTCTTCCTCCCAATGCAACCCAGATAGTAGATAGCTTGTGTCTTTTTTTTTTTTTTTTTTTTTTTTTTTTTATTCTTTTTTTAGCTTTTATTGTTATGGTTTGATTAATTTTAAGATTATGTTTTTGAGTTCTATTTGGATTATGCTTAAGTTTTTAGAGATGTTTGAGAGAAAGAATTGTTATGAATTTTTTTTTTTTTTTTTTCATATTTGCTTGTTCTTATTCAACTTTATTTTAAGAATTGGATTTTGTTTTGTGTTTGGATTATGTGAGAAATGGAGAGAATGAGAGAAAAAAAAAATTCGGAGGAGAGAGAAAGAATTGATATAATAAGCAGCTGGCTTAATTTTTTAATCTAAGAAATTCAATAGCTATTGAACAGTAGCCCATCAGACTTGATGGGCTACTGTTCATCAGCAAAAAAAATCCAAGTTTGCCAAATCTGTTGGAGCATGAACAGTGCACAAATTTTCCAAATTTTATCTAATATTCCTGGATGCCGAACCTATTGGAGATGCTCTTAGAGTATACACAGCAGTGGAGCTAAAAATTTAGCTATTTGACACCACAAGTAAATTACTTTATTTATTTTACCTACTCACTTTACAAAACATCTAGCAGTAGTAGATTTATTTTAACTTTCAACACAATAAATTAAATAATATAAACATCACAATAAAATAATATATCTACTATAATAAAATAATATATCTACTATAATAAAAAAAAATCACAACCACCGCAACCACTACCACCGCTGTCGCCATTGACTCTTTGTAGAGACAACTCACTTGAAGGCAAGTCGGTTCGAAGGCGTGGATTGGAGGCAGGACAGAGAGGTGAGAGCTTGAGATAGTGAGTTTGAGAGAGTTGAGAGCATCAGAGAAGGTCAAGATGGGCCGGATGTATGGATTGACAACTTGGGGCTTGGGTCGGCTTAGGAGTTCGACGAAGTAGGTCAGTTGGTGGGTTGGTGACGTCGAGCTTCAATGGGCCAGTGACGTTGAGGATCGAGTCGGGCTGGTGGCGGTGAGACAGAGAAGTGAGAGTTTGAAGGAGTTGAGTGTTTTTTCTTCAGAGGCTTGCATGGTTGGAGAATAAAAGAATAGTAAAAAAACAAACAAACAAATATTATTTTAAGCTGATGGAGAATAAAAAATGATTTTTTTTTTTTTAGCTCTCAGCTATAGTGCACAGCCATATATAGCTATGCACTATAGCAATAAAGGTAAAAATTTTACCTTTAGCTCCACTATTAATGCAACACTCTTTTTTATATGTAGTAGTGCTAAAAATAGTTTTTTAGCTTTTTAGCACCACTATTGCTAGTGCTGTTAGAGCATCATTAGTAGGCTGACTATCTCTAAATTTTGGAGAGAAAAACTACCATTCACACAAAAAAACCCCTCCAACAACCTCTCCATCTCTAATTTTTTTTTATTTTTTTTTATAAATTTGCTACAGTAGCTCTCTATGCCTGGAGAGCACTATAGCAATCACTGTAGCTTATGCAAAGAATATTTCCCCTTAAAATAATTCCAGTTGAATTAAAAAAATACTTCTTTCTCTCTCCTCCGGATTTCTTTTTTTTGCTCATTCTCTCCGTTTCTCACATAATCCAAACACAAAACAAAATCCAATTCTTAAATTTAAGTTGAATCAGAACAAGAAAATATGAAAAAAAAGAAAAGAAAAAGAAAAAGAAAAAAAGAACAAACCAATATGACCCAGCCTAGTGGTAGGGAGGAGGACAAGCAACAGTGGGGCGACAAACGTGGTAGTGCTGCATGGTGAACACTGATCTCTACCAGTTTTGTCCTTTCGGCGACCTCGATCTCCACTGGCGGTGGGGCGGCAGACGAGCAGCTCTCTCTCTCTCTCTCTCTCTCTCTCTCTCTCTTCTCTAATGTGAACAAAATGTGAGGTTGCTAGAACTAAAATGTTCTTGAGGTGAAAAAGAAAATAAAAGAAGGGGAAATAGAGATAGGACTGGAAACTTGTGTGGAGGAGAAAAACAAGAAAACGAAAAAAGAAATGAAACGTGTGTAAGGTTGAATTTAATCAACCATTTAATTGGCTTTATTCCATGACCAATTTGCTTGTAGTTTAGCACTTAGCAACTCTGTATTTAGGTGAGAAAATTGTAAGGGTAGTGTGTGAGAAGATGTGAAGAAAAGCTCAAGAGTGTGCAAAAAAAACAAAGGCTCGCAGCTAGGGCTCGGGGGTGGATCGCGACTGGTAAGCCGCGAAAGGCAGGCACGTGAGAGGCACACTCGGAAGCTGAAGGTCGCACTAACTGTCACGCTACAGGACAAAAGTTCCAGTCTGGCCAGGCTGTTACGTCGCGACTTGAACTCGCGACTTGGACAAGCCACGAGACCAAGTCGCCAACTTGCCATGTTTGACAAAAATTGACGTTTTGCATTCCCTTCTCACCCTACTATATATACACCCTTATACCCATCATATTGAGAGAGCTTCCAGAGAGAATTTAGCGAGAGAAAACCCTAGAGAAAAACAAGATTGATTCATCCCCAATCTTCATCTAAAGAGACTCTACAAATTCCTCTACTCTCTTTCTCTCCATTGTCATACCCTTGAGAGGTCATTTACCAAACCCTTATCTCACTACACCCACGTCTGTGAGAAGGTCCATTTGGTGCTTAGGGAAGTAGTTTGGGAAGAAACCAATGGTGATTGGTTGATGCTATGGGCTATAGCGGAATCCGGAAAATTAGAAAAGAAAAAGGTTCGGCGCAACCTCGTTGGAGTAGGAAGCTTGGAGGGCTTAGGTACTTGGGTAGATTAGGCTTGGAGGGTCTATTGCTATTCGTGTATCCCAACTACATTTTCTAGTGGATTATTCACCGCTTGGAGGGCAGTGGAGAGGTTTTACGCCGAGAGCTTTGGTTTCCTCTTCGATAACACATCGAGTGTTGTCCTTGTGTTTGCATTTCTCTTCCTTTTATCTTTACCATTTAATTACTGCTGTGTGTGTGATTATTTATGATTTAGATTGTGTCTCTATTCCGATATAAGCTATTTATCATTTTCCGCACATACGTTGTTTGTTATTTAGCTTGTATTGGTATTTTTGTTTTTGAGGGTCTAAACGTTCAAGGGTGTTTCATACCCATATTGAACTTTTAACGTGTATGGATGAAAATGAAATGAAAGAAATAAAAATAATATAAAAAATAAAAAATTCTAATTGAAAAATACTACCACAATATTTTCACAATAAATTTTAAATAACAGATTGTTATTAATTAATATTAGCAAGTAAAAAAATAATTTCAGTGGTAGATTCAAATTAGAACTAGTAACAACTTTCCACATAAATTTTGTTGTAAAAGTATTGCATAAAATGTTGTAAACATAACACTTCTCATTGAAAAATAATTGTCAAAAAAATAATAAACAATAAATAAAGAAATAATATTTAAAAGAGATAGAAAATAAGATAGAAAATCTGTTAAACAATATATTTGAAAAAATGAATATATTTAAAAGAGGTAGAAAATCTGTTAAAAAATATATTTGAAAAAATGAATAGATAAAAGGTAAAATGAAATGTTATTTCTCCAGCAGGCGGCTGGTGATGCCCTTAGTGTAACTGTTTTCCATATCTCGCAAAAAGAAAATGTCGGATCACAATAGTCTTGGATAGTCGGTAGTACCCAGTTTTTCTGCTTCCGGTATTATATATGGTTTGTCCAGATTGTCTTTGGATACCATTTGCCAACACGTTTTGGTAGTGACACGTCACAGGTGCAATATATGTTTTATGAGTGAGTTGCAATATAAGCAGTGGACAAAAGATTATAATATAAGATTATTCCATTCCAATATCATATTTCGTCACTCACGTGTCTCACACGATTTGCGCAATGGTTCTTCCTCGTCAATTTTAAAATCAAATGGTAAGACAATTCTAATTCAATTCTTCCATTAAATTTGACTTTCATTTAAAATATTTTATATGGGCCTTGTTCATATTCATAAGAATCCAACTTGATTAATTATTGCCGGAGGTTTGCCTGTCACTCAAACAGTCAAACCCAAGCATCAATTTGGGTTAAGAGAGAGTCAAAGAGAGAGAGGTTACATTCTCAATTTTATTATAAAATGTTTACAAAATTATAATTAGTATCACCTCAATCACTTATCAAATAATTTATAATTACTTCTCTTTCTCACGTGTTTGAAAATGATACATTAATTTATAAGAGTACAATTTTTTTTTAAAGAATCATTATAATTCAATATTAGCAGCCATAGCAGTCCTCAAAAAAGTCCCTACAAATTAAATGTGTTTGAGAATAAGTGGGTGGCTCTTAGGCCCACAACGCAGGATTAGGATTGGACAAAATAGAAAGAAAGAAAAAGATTGACAAGTTATTTTTTCGACAAAGTAGAATAAAATTAAATTATCTATTTCACTTTTTTTTTCTCACTTTATACTTCATTAATTATAACTTATCATGTATTTATTTAACTTTTTTATAAAATAACTAAAGTTAAAAAAAAAAAAGAACAACAACAACAACAACAACAACAACACCACGTGACACACCATACTTGATAAAACACAAGTAGGACAATTGATTTGTATATGATAAATTAGATGATGAATGTTCAAATAGCGTTAAAAACACTATAAATGTTTAGACTCTCAAATAACAAATTACCAATTCAAGTTTTATATCAAATAATATATGTGCGGAAGATGATAACAAACTTATAACAGAATTGATAAACAATCTAAATCATAAATAATCATAATCACAACAGTAATTAAATGGTAAAGATAAAGAGAAGAGAGATGTAAACACAAAGACAACATACAATGTGTTATTGAAGAGGAAACCGAAACCCTTGGCATAAAACATCTCCGCCACTTTCCAAGCAGTTAATAATCCACTAGAAAATGTAGTTAGGATATATGAACAGTAATAAATTCTCCAAGCTTAATCTACCTAGGTACCTAAGTCCTCCAAGCTTCTTGCTCCAACGAGGTTGCGCCGAATCTTTTTCTTTTCTAGCTTACCTGATTTTGCTATAAACCATAGCATCAACCAATAGTCATTGGTTCCTTCCAAACTGCTTCTCTTAGCACCAAAAGACATTTTTACAGACATGGGTGTGGTGAGAAAAGGATTTCGTCAAGAACCTCTCAAAGGTGTATCAATGGAGAGGAAGAGAGTAGAGGAATTTGAAAAGTCTCTTAGGTAAAGATTGTAGATGAGGCAGTCTTGTTTTCTCTAGGGTTTCTCTCTCAAAATTCTTTTTAGAAGCTCTCTACATTTCGTGGGAATGAGGGTATTTATACTAGGGTGAGAATAGAATGTAAAACGTTAGTTTTTCCCAAATAGGGCAAGTTGGCGGCTTGGCCTCGGGACTTGGTTGAGTCGCGAGTTCAAGCTGCAAGCTAATGACCTGGCCAGTCTGGGACTTTTGTCCTGTAGTGCAACAGCTGACATGACTCTTCAGCTTTTGGCATGCTTGGCACGTGAGCAACTTCTGGCGACTTGCAAGCCGCGAGCCACCTGCGAGATCCAGTCATGAGTCCCTGTTTCTTTGCACAATCTTAAGCATTTCTTCACACTCTCTCACTCACTACCCTTACAAGATTCCCACCTAAATACAAGGTTACTAAATGCTAAAATACAAGTAAATTTGGTACGGAATAAAGCCAACAATATGGTTGATTAAATTCAACCTTACAGATGACAACTTTGAATGTGAAACATTTAAATAGGAAGCAAGGCCAACGAATTAAAAATAAGGGTGTTATATTATTTAGTAAAAGTATCAAGACTAATGAATTAAAAATATGGATTCTAGTTAACTCAATTGGTAAAATTTCTTGTCATAGAACAAAATATTTGAGATTTAAACATCACCTACAGTAAATACCAATTGGTGTGAGCAATTATCATGAAGCGGATGGTATATGTTGAAATTATATCATATTTATATAAAAAAATTATTGAATTTTTTTTTTAGGTATAATAGGATTTTTTTTTTTTAGAAAGTTTCAACCTCTAACGTCTGCTCCTAATGATAGCTCTTTATCATCATATCAAGACACCAATCAATTTTTATATTACAATTAGGAAATTCAGGTTACAATAACTTTAAAGAAATAATTAATTTTTCAATCTTTTAACTAATGAAAGTAGTATTAAAGAGGAGTTAAGATGAAAGTGATGTTAAATCATATATTAACCCTTAAATGTGTCCATAGTATTACTCTTCAAATTACCCATTCTTCAATTTGCAAGCACAATTTTAATTTGTTTACTCAGAAAACCCTTCAAAAATAAGTCCTTTCATCAGCTGTTAAAATTCAAACCAAAGCCAACATTTCTGAACTTCATTCCATAAAGACTAACCATTACAAACTTCTATAATAATATTAGACAAATTACAATATAACGACTGACCAACTGAGTGTGGATTAGAATGAATTTCTTGTAATTTATATCTTTTGATGCTGTGTAGAGGTAAGTAGATAAGTGTGGCCCTAGGTAACAATACTACTACCTTACAATAGAATAAAAATATAATAGAAAAATAAGGGCGAAAAGTCTTGTAACATATTTTTCAGGAAAAAAAAAACCCATTTGCTTTTTTTTCCATGGCCGATGGCACAAGGCATCAAGCATTCGGGACATAACTGTTAAGGTCAAATAGCGAGGGGGGAACTTGTTTCACAAATCAACATATATTTGTGATTTTTAATGTGAAAAAGTCTGGTGACACCAAAATTTTCACCTAATATTTTGTGTTTCAGTGGGTCCCAGTGAGGTGAGCTAACTTTGTGAAAGAGTATATGAACTTTTGACCCAAAAAAAAAAATGGGGGGAGTAATTCTAGGACCACAATAATTACCACCATTATTTTATATAATAAAGTGTGACTGGTTATATGGACCTACAACTTTTTTCTCTATTGCTCACAAATTGTTACATTAGAATTATGGCAAAATCAGACTTCTAGGACCACAATAATTACCACCATTATTTTATATAATAAAGTGTGACTGGTTATATGGATCTACCATTTTTTTCTCTATTGCTCACAAATTGTTACATTAGAATTATGGCAAAATTAGACTTTTTTGGATATATACCACTGTCAGATTATTTAAAATATTTTCTCCTCTCTCCATGTATATTAAAATACTTAGTATTAAAAAAAATTTAAAAAAAAAAAAAGAAGAATTGTGGCAAATTCGCATCACATAAAGTCAAAGTGCTAGATTTTTTTCAAAATTCGGAGTCTATGGTGGAACTTTTTTAATATTACTGCTAGCTATAAATAGGAATGGGACATTCTTCCTAGTCGACTGCCTCTTTCACGAAAATTTCTTCTTATATCCACATTACTCCTTTAGCATTCACAACCTCCTTCAAATTAATTAGCAAATCTGCATTTTCTATTTTCTTTGAAAATTGAATAAACACTAGCTAGTCTCTCTCTTTCCAAGGAACAATAATGTATTTCACAACTTTTGTTCGCAGGAAACTCTGCATGCTCAAGAAAAAACTACGTTTAAATCATTATAAGAACCTGTACAATCGAATTGACTGTACTAAAAGCTCCAATAAGGCCCGTAGAGTTCCAAAAGGTTATATAGGTCTGTACGTGGGAGAAGAGAGGAAGAGATATGAAGTTCCAGTCAAGTATCTATCATTACCAGCATTCCAAGAATTGATTGTGCAGTCACAAGCAGATGAGCTTGAACCAAAGATACAAGGCCCCATCATGCTTGCATGCAGAACTGAAGAATTTGATTAGTTATTAAAGCTAGCTAAAGTATCTTATGGTATGCTCAAAATCCTAGAAGTTTGTTCTCATGCACGTAGATTATTGAGAATACATAATTTGTATTCATTTGCTGCTTTTATAATTTGTATTTTACTGTTAACAAACTACATTCTTTTCATTAATTGTTCGTTCTTTTTTTAGGTCATGCTGCTTAATCATGTTTTACAAATGCAATAGTTGTTGTTTGGATGCAAAATAAAGTTCTTTGGCTGATAATGAAAAACTTGCTATTTTGTTTCTTGATTTTTGTTTGCACTCCTCTCTCTCTCTCTCTCTCCTTTTCTATTCATTACTAAGCATGGGATTTTCCGCAAAATCTTAGCTACCCTATTATTATCAGTGTGCATTTGGATGAATTTATTTTCATTAGCTTATTTAGCATATTTAGTTTATCATATAGAAGTATATTCGTACTTTAAAAAATGTGATACTTAATTTAAAAAGTTGTACATTCTCATTTTATCAAGTAATAATCAGTTCATCCTTACAAAGTCTTAGTTTTGTTCATGTGAGAGTATGATTTTGCTAATAAACTATATTTCAATCATAGTTTCTTTCTCACAACAAAGTGGGAATGAAGGATTTCAAACCCGAATTCTTCAATGAATATAATTAGACAATTATACTAAATTACAAGGTTCTTAGCATTTCAATTATATAATTGTTTTTATTTACTTTGCCTTGAGTCACATTAATTATATGATTGAATTTTTCTTTTTCTTTTTCTTTTTCATTTGTGGATTTCCTTTATGCATTTTATTGTTGGTATACTTCTTTTATAACATGACTAGTGAAATGTACTATACTAGTTTAATTTACTTCAAACTTCACAGGGGAAAAGAAATCTTAAGTATTTTAACAAATATTTTTAAGGTTCAAAATCAATAAAAACAACAAATATAATTAAGATAAAAAGAAAATACAAAAGCAAGAGTATTAATTAAAAAAGAACATTATTGTTTCCTTTTAAAAGTGATAACAATTAATAATATGATCCTAAATTCTTTACGTATAATTAATTCTTCTTTATAAAATTTTGTGTAAACCAATAAATTTTAGGGATAATTACATAACAAACTCCATCTTTTGATATTATTTTTCAGATAACATGTTGAAGTTTCAAGTACATAAATGTTCATAACATAGTTTTAGAGGTATTACAGTTTGAACATTAATTTTATGAACATATATTAACAAAAATAACATTAATTTACTTATGTTATTTTTAGGTTCTACCTAGCTACTAAAAATTCTTCCATGTGAATCATAAATGGAATTTGAATTTAAAAAACTAGGAAATGGCTAATTCAATCGAAAAAACCCTAACATATATACTTAATATAAATAAATATATAAATATATATATATATATAATTTTTTTTTCTTGCCTTAAAATACCATTTAATATTCACATGATTGGCTTTTATTTTACAAATTTTCTCATACGTGTATGCGTGTATACACTAATTGCAAATGTAAACGAGGCACATTTATCATAATGTATAATTTGGACTCTAAAATATTAAAGATAATATGTTAGAATAAACTATTTTTATAAGAAGTAGATTCAATGGATCATTTTCTTTCTCATCAAGTGTAGGAGTCGTCTTCATTTACTATGCTGGATTCTACTATTGTAATGTGTGATTATGTGTTTGTACTAATAATCAATTCAATTCCTAAAAGGAAACCCAAGTGTCTCTCTATTGCTAAGAAAGAGAACTCTCTCTTCTCTTAGGCAGTAGAAGTTGTAGATAAATGGAGTAACTTCTCACTATCAGACAGAGAAAACACCGAGTTTGTTCTTCAAAAGGATCAACGATCAGGAGAGTTCATCATTGCAGCACAGTTTAAGACTCCACGTTTCTTGAACATGGAGATTCTAGCAAGGACTTTCAAGCAACTGTGGAGGTCCACAAAGGGTTTCAAGATCCAAAACCAGAAAGATCACAGAGTCCTCTTCATCCTTGACAACCTGAACGATGTTGATCGAATCCTTCAAAGCCAACCCTGGAGTTTTGACAAATACTTAGTTATATTATGGCGATATGATACAGATGTCTTAGTCCGCGACCTGGCATTTACAAAAGCACTCTTTTGGGCGCAGGTCCATAATATCCCAGTACGTTTCATGAACACAAAAGTTGTTGAGGGAATCTGTGACAATGTGGGCGAAGTGCAAAAATCAACCAAGGTAGTTGATAATGATGGTGGATATTTTATTTGGGTCTGCGTCAGTATGGATATTACCCTACCCCTCTGTCGAGGAAGGGTTATAACCATGGAGAATGGTGAGAAACATTGGGTTAGCTTTAAGTACGAGCGCTTGCCGAATTTTTGTTTTCGGTGTGGTCGTCTGAATCACAGCGACAAAGATTGCAGCTTTTGGATCGAGAGCAAAGGTACCCTCTCGTCGGATAGTCAACAATTTGGAGCCAGAATTATTGCCAATAAAGGACCCTATCTCCAACAGATTGTCACCTATTAAAGCTCTAGTAATTGTAGGAAAGGAATTTAATGCGAAGTCATTAAATAGAGAAGCCGTTGATTCAGCAAAATTATTTGAAATCAAAATCAATGAAATTGATGAGATTTTAAATATTGCAAGTGACACTTCGGTTTACAAAGGAAATTCAATGCCCGGAATTTATGATGGCAATAATTCACATGCAAACCCTAGCCGTCCCATAATGGAAAATATGTTAGACAATTCTGAAGTTAATGCTCCTCCAACATCCAAAGTAACAGGTTCCCACGCAGCCACTAGACTGAGTACTAGGAGCAGTAGCAACAAACACATCAGGAAAAAGGCAGTGAGAACCAAGGAACAAAGCAAACTGAGTGGAAGGAAGAGAAGTGGGGAAGCCCATCTGGAGTTACCAAGTAAGCGTAGGCTGGTTTCAAAGGATGATGAATATAGTTCAAACTCAATGGTGGAGGTTAAGACTCAGCCCGCCAATTGCAATGAGTTGCTTAGTATGGAATTGTCGTGGGCTTGGAAACCCATGTACAGTGAATAAGCTTGCTAGTCCGGTGCGGGCTAAAAATCCCTCTGTCGTATTTATTGGCGAAACATGGACAGATGAAACTAGGCTAAAAGATGTGAAAAGAAAAATACAGTTTGATAACATGTTTGTAGTACCAAGAGCAATTGATATGGGAGGTGGATTAGTGTTGTTTTGGAGATCGACTATTGATGTAATTGTGGAGTGTTCGGGCATAAATTATATCGAGACAATGTTTCAAGAAGAAGATAGGGCAAGGATTGGAGTGATCATCCAAGAATGCCAAGAAAAAAGCTTGGCACACATGGTCGGAATCATTCCTCTCCCCCTAACTATCATAGAGCTTGAAACTTTGGCTATATCTAAGGCTTTACAGTTTGATGCTTATCTGAGTTTGGAAGATATCATCCCAGAGGGAGTTTCAGAGATTGCAATGAACGCTTTGAATGTAGATTTGCAGTCTTTGAAATCCTTTGGTTTACTAAGCGAGGAGTTCCTCTCTCAATTTCAGCATTTTTTTTTTTAACATAGAAAGTAGCACAAGACCAAGGGGACTCGCTATTCCTAATCAGCTTTTTCTTAAGCAAATCATGAATTTCTTTTTTACAGAATTCAACAATTTCAGCATTCATTTGAATAGGACGAGCTTTAGTAGGAAGGTTTTTCTCATTAAATTCTTTAACACAAGGCAAATTAACAATGTGTCTTTTCCTATGCCAAAAAGCATTGGGAATATTAGAACAAACATCATTGACCAAGATTTTTTGAAAATTATTAATCTTGGACTGTAACAGTTTATCAAAAAGTTGTTCAACAATCTTTTTATATCTAACTTCTTGCTTAAGAAAGTTTAGATGCTTGGTTTTGGCATGAATTAGATTTAAAGCATTATTAGTATCTATTTCAAATTTTGAGGCAAATTTAAATTTAACTTTTTACCCAAAAGGGTCAGTAGTTATCCCCATCATGTTCAGTAAGGAAGGGGTATAAAGCATTTATAAAGGGTAGACTAAGAATCACTTTATCAGTTTTGTTTTTAACAAGCACGGAAGGAATCTTAAAACAAACATTTTCATGGCAAACATGAGCATTGTTTAATTCATATTTAATTTTCATCTGAGTTCCATTAGCAGAAAATAATTTTTCAGTGGATTTTTCATAATACTTGGAGGGAATCATTCCTTCCTGAATGCAATTCATATCAACACCGAAATCAATCATAGCAATAACATTGAATTCATATTCATGGCAAGCAACAATTTTAACTTTTGAAAACCATTTTAGGGGAAGCAGTTTGTTAATTAGGTTAAGCTTGTTATCAGTAGAAGCATTACCAGAAAGAGGGGGGCCTATTGTGAGGAAGTATCATCCTTTCCTTGCTCATCCGGTTCACTATCAATTTATTGTTCATCAAGTTGTTTATCAATTTTTAAAAGTAACGGTTCTTGTTTTAGATTAAAGTTATCATTTTTAATATTTTTGAATTCATTTTTTAGCTCAATGATCTCTTTTTTGATGATAGCAATTTCATGTTGGAGCTCATTAATAGTTAATTCTTTGGATTTCTTTTTCTTAAATCTTTCCAAAGTTTCATCAAGACTTATTTTTGACTTTGGTCTTTTATCATTTCGGTCTTTTATTAGGGTTTTCTTTAGTTTTTTAAGATATTCTTCCTTTAGCTCTGGGTTATCAATTTGACTTATCAGATTTATTAACAGGTTCTCTTGTTCTTCACTTTTGGTTAGAACATTAATAGTTGTATTGGGTTTGGAGAGAACATTAACAGTATTGTAGCAGGAATCTCTACAACCAATTTTAATATTAAGTGAGTTAGAGGTTTCAGTTGATTGATAATCAGAATCAGATGATGAAGAGAAGTCTTCTTAACAAGAATTAGACAAAGTAGTCGATTCAAGGATTCTAAACAAATCTTCTTGATCTTCATCATTAATGTTTAGCATGTTAAGCTTATTTTTTAGATTACCAAGCTTTTGGTGACAGTCTTTACTAAAGCAATTGGGTTTACCACAATTAAAACATTTTCCTTTACCAGATTTCTGCTTATTATATTTTTTTGAAGCATGTTTATTTTTTGCATAAAAATCATTAGGTTTAATGAAACTTGTTCTGTATTTTTTGTGGTTATAATTTTTGTGGATTTTATCATGATTCTTTTTTCCTCTTTGCCTAAAAAGGGCAATAGGGGGTAAACCATATTATTCACAGAAATTACCCATTTCATATTTAGTTTTTCTACTTTTTTTTAACTGTTGCTTTAGCATTTTTTTTATCATTACACATGTTAATGCCAAGTTTTTTAATAGTGCTGAAAATATCACCATAAGTCAAATTATCATAATCAATAGCATCATTTTTACCAATTAATTATTGTTTTACCTTATGAGCAAAGAGATGAGGCAGTCCAGCAATAAACTTTTCTTTCCAAATCATGACCCTAGAAATAAAAACATCTTGGTAGCATCTGTAATCAGACATAGTAGGACATTTTAAATTGTTTAAATAATCACTAATTCAAGGCAAAATATTGGAAGGAGTACGAGCAAAGTGTTTGATAATAGTATACATTAAGGTATTAACTCCATCGGGAATACCTCGACCAATACTTTCATCAAAGATGGGTAAACCTTTGTCATCTTTTTTAACAACCTTTTTAACGAATTCTCTAGATTCTTCTGTGAGATATTTTTCCACCATCCACGAAAAGTTCCAGAAAAACCAGTAGTAAGCAAATCAACAATTTCAGCATGGTCTAGATCATGGTTATTCATATATGTAGTGGCAACCATAGAAATATGACCCATCTTATTAATAATTTCCTGTTCAGATAAACCATCAATATTCCATTCATAAAGCTTATCAACAGAAACTGAATACTGGGTTTGAAAATTTTTTTCTTCAAACTGCATATCAAGAGGAGTAGGTTTTGAATACCAGTTTTTTTTGTAAAAGACATGGGGTTAGGTTTTCCAAGAAATCTTTTAATTGTAGGCAATTCTAAAATAATTTTATCAGAAGCAGAGGATGAAGAGTCAGAATCTGTGCTTTCATAAAAAATAATTTCTTTTTCTTTTCTTGAAATAGCACGAGCAATGCTAGTAGAAGTATTCTGCTTAATTTTTATCTTCAAATGTGAAAGCATTTGTTCAACCTTTTCAATAGTCTTAGCCTAAGAGGTTTTTAGACTCATTTTTTTTTTTTTTTTTTAACTGGGTAAATCAATCAAAGGTTTCTCAAGTTTGGAAGAAGTTGGTTTCTCAACAATTTTTTTGGTCAAGTTGTTGGCCAATAATTTGCAAGGACTTATTAGTAAAATTGTTTTGTTCAATAATCTTTAAAACAAGAGTACTAGCATCACCAATTTTGAAGGGAGAGGCCTTAAGCTCAGCCCCTTTGTAATCTATGAGAACTGTCTCAAGGGGTGGGTGGGTAGACAAAACAATAGTTTTGTCTTCTTTAACAAAATTTGAGTTCTTTACCATATTCAAATTATTTTTTTGAAACATTCTTGGAAACATAGTAATTTTCAAGGATATCAAAAAACAAAATGTGTTTTTGCAGGCTATTCATTCTTTTTTTCCATTTTCTTTTAACACGATCTTTTTCTTTTTGATCAAAAGTAGTTTGTTAGGTCTTTTTTTTTTTTTTTTTTTTTTTTTTTTTTTTATAGATTTAAATTCATTAAACAAAGCGACCATGTCCATTTCAAAGCTTTGTTTAAAACTTGTAGTTGACTATCAATAATAGGAATTTGAAAATCCAAAGTAGTTGGGGACCTAGATTCAGTCTCTGCCTCTTCTTAAATAGCATGTTTGCTATGTGTAGAAGGATGTTTTGTTTTTGTAGAGTAAAAAGTAGTGCTAACTTGGAAGTTGTTACTTGAAACTCCTTTTAGCTTTAGATCTGGTTTTTCAAAATTCTTTTGTAAAAATTCATTGAGATCCTAGTCTCTTTTTGAAATATCTTTAGATCCAGCAAAGGAATGTCTTCCTTCGTTGATCCTCAGTGGTATATCATCATGAAAACTTATTTTAACAGTTCCATCAAGATATTGTTGAATATGATCAAGGTTTAACTCATCAAAAACAGGTTTAGTAGGTGGATTTGGCGGAGTTTCTTGTTCCAACAACCTTTCTTTGGGAAGATTAATATCTTTCCATTGAATCATTTTTGGAATTTGGACCTTAGCATCAGGAGTGGAACATTAAATTAATATAGTTTTACCTTCAAGGTCTCTTACCCTGGCACGAGGATTAAGTTAAGTACCCAGAAGCCTCTAATGAATACGATAAATGAGAGCAAAAGGCTTGTTGCCTTCATCCATATCATATATATATATATATACACACACACACATAGAGAGATTGGCTGATACACACAAGGCCTAGTTTGGGATGCTAGGTGCTAGCTTCAAAACATAGCACTAGTAAGTGAATATTACATACTTTACCCATAGAACAATGGATTGGGGTCTGTTGTGAAATACAACATTAAAAGTAAAAAATTGAGAAGGTAAAATGATAGAAATGTTAAAAATTAAAAGTTTTGATATTTACATTATATCCGTTTGGGAGCAACTTATTTAGTTTTTGCTAAAATTCTTTTATTGAAAGTGTGTAAAAGTATACTTGGCTATTGTGAGGTTTTAAAAAGTTGTACATAAAAACTAAAAGTTAAAAGCTAAGCTTATAAACTCATGCCAAATGGACACTAAATATAAGTTTTTAAACTTTCAATCTTAGCCATTGTTGAGGTTTGCAATTCAACTCTCTACTACCACTTTAAAAACAGGTGCGTGAGGCATGATATTAAATGCCATAAAAGATTTCAGTGTGTCTTTATTATCACCATTTGATTTTGAGGTGAAGTGGCATAATTCACGGTCTGACAAATGGTATCAAAACTAAGGTAATGAGTTTGAGTCGCGAGAGCCTCATTATGAGGGAGGATTGTTGGGGCTATGTCTATTACGTCATTACACCATACAATAACACTTTTGATAACTAAAATTGAAAGTTAAAAAAATAAGCTTATTTTTAGGGTGTGTTTAGATACCACTTATTACTAAAAACTGAAAACTAAAAACAAAATAATTTTTAAATGTGTGAATAGTGTCGTGAAACTCATTTTTAATGAAAGTTTTGTTGAAAAAAGAGGTTTGTAGGTCTCGTGAATAGTGTACGGAACCCACTGGAAAAGCATAAAAGCCACAGAAACACGCTTCTCAAATTAAAAAAAAAAAAAAAAAAAAAAAACACACAGACGCAGACGCAACACAATGCTTTTCAACAATATCCAGATGGATACTTAATCTCAACCTTTGGTTCAAACCATTTAACTTTTTTTTTTTTTTTTAAAATCATTTTATCTATTCAACTTTTTCCTCTCATAATTATCTAGTGCAATAGTCATAACTATATAGTACTAGGTTCTTGTTTTTGCTTTTGTTTTTTTATAATGAATAACTGTAAATATATATATATATATATATAGAGAGAGAGAGAGTTGGGTTCAAGTTACACCTGATATAACTTTAAATAATGTTACATCATCCAATATCTTATTATAGAATTCATATTTTGAAAATCTCATCGTTAAATTACATGTTCTATATGTTTTTAAGAGCAACTACATCAATGGTTGCATAATCTTGCAAAATAGAAAAAGTGAGTCATTTTTCACATTTTGATTAAAAAGAAAACACCCACATCAATGGGTGTAAAATTGTGCATAAATGCACAAATGCTACAGTAACTGTGCATATATGCACGGTTACTGTAACTGTTGCATTTGATATTTTTTTTCTCTCTCCACCTCACGCTCTCTTTTTCTCTCTCCATTTGATTATCTCTCCTCTCTCATCTGATCTTTCTCTTCTTCTACCCTCTTTTTCATCTTATCCCCTCTTAAATCCAGCAACATATTATCAAATTCTTCAAACGTAAAGCAATCTAGATCCTAAATTCATCAAGCCCTCTCCTCAATATATATATATATATATATATATATAACAAACCCATATAAATAATCAAACCCAAATTGCAAAAGAAGAAGAAGAAAAAGCAGAAATAGTAGAAGAACAAGGTGTTGAAGAAGAAGAAGAAATAGTAGTAGCAGCAGTCAATGGAGAGCCCCAAAATCACCATTCATGTAGTGGAAAAATCTGTCCAAAATAACCACCAAAATTGCAAACCCAAAAAAAGAAGAAACAATAAACAATAAGAATGTGGAAAATAAAGAGATAGAGAGCATGAAAGATATTTTGGAGAGTTTGGTAGGGTGGTGGGATTGGTGGGAAATAATAAAAAAAGTGAGAAAAATAATTATTTAAATAAAACAGATGGTAGAATAGACAAGCTAATGTGAGAGTTTTGTAAAAACTGGTGTGTAATATAAAAAAAGTAGGTTTTTCTTGCAAAATAGATAGAAAATTTGCACGGACTGATGTGATTCGAGCCAATTTTCATGTCAATTAGGTGCTATTTACCATTCAATCCATAAACTCATCTTTTTATGCATTATTTTAAACTACAAAAAATTGAATTTAAACAATTAATTGATAACTTGACTATAAATCTTTGATCACCTTGAAATTTTGTAAGCATGGAGAACATATGAAGATAATGTAATCTAATAGTTGATTTGTCAAAATTCACATCCAATTAAAAAATATTGAGTGGTGTGACATTATTTAGAGTTACATCAGGTGTAACTTAAACCCAATAGATATATATATATATATATATAGATGTAATAATTGAGATATATGTAATAATTGAAACAAAGCTTTTTTTTATATATGGGAATTGAAACAAAGGCTATTGATTATACATTGATAAAATCTATGCAATAATTGAGAGAGTCTATGATTTTTTTTATTTTTTTTATTTATATTTTGCTGAATAAGATCAGTCTATGATTGATACACATACTTTCAAATTCAACATAGATTTAAGATATTTCCATGAATCCTTAATAAAAATATTTATTCTACTTGTGTCCGGAATTAAATTCTTAAAGAAAAATCAATTTCAATAACATGTGGATCTACCCCTCTTCCCATATTTATCTTTTATCATTTTTTTTTTGGGGGAATTTCTATGCTTAGTGTAAGATACAAATACATCTATCTAACCATAATAAAATATTTATTCTTACTATAGTGGACCCAAGCTTTGAATGGTGTCTTCTAATTAAAAAGAAGAATATGCTTTGAATGGTGAATTATGATATTAACCGTTGTTAAAGAGAAATAAAAAGTTAAAAAAGTAAATAATAAAAAAATTCATTAAATTAAGAGTCCGTTTGAATAGAACTTATTTTGTTGAAACTGGAAACTAAAAACACTTTAGCAAAAGAATTTTTAAATGTGTGAATAGTGCCGTGGGACCCATTTTTAATGAAAAAATTACTGAAAAGTGAAGTTTGTGGGACCCGTGAATAGTGCACGGATGCACTATTCACTACTGACTTGGTCAACAACTACAGCTGAAGCAATAAAAAAAAGGGGGGGGGGGGGGGGGAAACGCAGAGTTAATGAAAAAAACGCAAACGTAGGTTTGGAAACGCGGATCCAAACCCACACTAAAATGTGATTGTTGCATCTATGTGATAAAGTTGTCGAAGCTGATATTTTTTCATACATGCATAATTGGAAGGACAAAGTTTAGTTACAAAATTAGTTGTAGCCTTAGTTTACAAATTTACTTAATATTTTTTTATTGGAGGTAAAGTTTGACAAATATACTATTGAATTACATCTTCTTCTTATATCCTCCATCCTTATAAAATTTCAAGAAAATTAAAGATCAAGAGCTATATTATCCATAAATTTTTTTAATTGCAAGTTTTTGTAATTTAAAATTATACGCAAAATATAAGCTTATAAATCATATAATAAATAATATTTGATTGACATAAAATTTAACATGTGTATTAAGAGCGTAAAGAACATGCAATTCAGCAGTTAGATTTTCAAAATATGTTATAATATTTATTTTATTGAGTGAGTTTGTAGTTAAACTTTGTCCTAATTGGAATATAGCGGTAGGCTGTAGCAAGTGTTGATAAATCTCAACACTTTCGCTTTATTTTTTAATCATTTTTCTCTCTAATCTTTCTTGGTTAATTTATATTATTTTAATAAATTGATTCGGAGTAATTTATGGAAGGGTGAAAGAGGACTAGATAACAGGACCCAGAGAAGAAAATAAAAGAAAACAAGGAAAAAAATGGTAGGGAAAACGTGAGGGATAAAATTTCTATTTTTGTCTTTATTTTATTTTATTTTATTTGTCTATTATTTTTTTAGTGCTTATCATTTTTATTTGTTTAAACTACGTATTTAGTCTCTATCATTTATATAATTTTTCAATTTAGTTTCTATCTTTTCAATTGTGCTAATTTGGTCTCTAACCTTTGGGTGTCATGTTAATTTAGTTCATATTATTATCTCTTGGATGGAAAATGCTTATGTCGCAAACAGTTAAAAAAAAAAAAAAATAGTTTTCATTAATGTAGCAATAAACTAATATTTTATTTTGATCGTTTGTCATATAAACAATTTTCATCTAAGAGATAATGATATGAACTAAATTGATACGGTATTGAAAGGTTAAAGATCAAATTAACACAATTGAAAAGTTATGGACCAAATTGAAATATGGTGTAAAGAATAGAAACTAAATACGTAGTTTATCTTATTTATTTTTTATTTTCCATCTTTTTTGGTTTGATTTGGGTTATTTATTTATTTATTTATTTTTTAAAAAAATTAAGTGGTCATCTATACACAATTTTTTAATAAAAAATAATGTGTTACTTTTTTTTTTATTTAATAGAGGCATGAGAGTAAATTTATACAATTTATCTTTTTTATCATTTAATTATCATTTTCAACTAAAAAAAAAAAAATTTCCATCTCTCAATCTTTTTATCCCAACCAAACACCTAAAAAGAAAATTAAAATTTTTTATATCCTCCCACATTTCCATCAACTCTCCATTTTTTTATATTCTCTCACCTAAATAGTTTTTTGTCTCACCTTCAATTGATACAAAGACCCACCCCAAAAAAAAAAAGTGTCTAGCCCAAGTTCAATTCAACAATAAATTTTCAAACCCAAACCCAAAAAAATCTATAACAAATTCCCAACTCAGCTGTGTAAGGAGAAAAAAAAAGAAAAGAAAAAGGAAAATCCCTTGCAAATCAGGATTCCTCAAAATACAAATTGAAAAAACATTGGAATATAACGAAATCTTCCCTCATGTAGTATCTCTCATTCATTTGCCTTGCTTCGATCCAATCTTCAATCAATGATTGGCAACGACCTCCCTCTAGACCAATGAGTAGTGATGCAGCAGTCTCTCTCTCTCTTTCTCTCTCTCTCTCGTTTGTCGAGATCTCTCTTTTTTATTTTATTTTATTTTATTTTTTTTATCTCTGTCACTCTCTCTTCATTTGCCCTGCTTTGATCCAATCTTCAATCAATGATTGGCAACGACCTCCCTCTAGACCAGTGAGTAGTGATGTAGCAGTCTCTCTCTCTCTCTCTCTCTCTCTCTCTCTCTCTCTCTCTCTCTCTCTCTCTCTCTCTCTCTCTCGTTTGTCGAGATCTCTCTTTTTTATTTTATATATTTTATTTTATTTTTATCTCTGTCACTCTCTTTTTGTTTTGGATCTTTTGATGAAGTAGTACTTTCATAGACGATGCCATGTAGTGTACCATAGATCCAAATTTTGTTTATAATATATATTTTTAGGGGTTGATTAATGTAAACCCTTAAGAACATATATTAATCGTTCATTTTGGAAACATTTTATGAGGAATTGAAAAAATTAGAAAGAAAAAAAAAAGTTAGTAACTTTTTCATATTTCTATAAAAATGTTTTTTAGAACATATATTAATCATCCATTTTGGAAATATTTTATGAGGAATTGAAAAAATTAGAAAGAAAAAAAAAAGTTAGTAACTTTTTCATTTTTCTATAAAAATGTTTTTTTAGAATGATTTAATTAATATATGTCTTAAAATCTTACGTTAAAAAAACCCATATTTTTAAAAAATTAGTGGTTCACAGCTTGCCCTTTTTAATGATGATGATGTTTCAATTACTGAGCAAGACACAAGATCTGAGGATTCTTTGGCTGTTAAAGAATCCAATGATGCTTCTGCTGAGGATATGGACCATGTTTCTGAATCTCTGAATCAGAATCCACCACTGAAGGGGAGTCTGATGAAGAGATTGCATCAGATGAAAACTCATCGGAGTGTGAAGAAAAATACAGTGATGATGATGCAGAAGCAGAAGAAGAAAAGGATTTAGAGGCTCCAGTTCTTCCTATTGGTTTTGAGAAGTTGGAGAACAACCATTCTGGCTCTGAAGGCATTGTTGCTGAACAATCGGACATACAGGTTTCTGTTGAGAATCAGGCATTTACTATGGAAATTTATAATTCTGAAGCATTGGTTGATGTGTATGTGACTGAAGCAGAAGAAGCTGCCATGAAAACCAATGACCAATCATCGGTTGAAACTCCAATATCTATGAAGAATATGAGTCCAGATGTTAAACTTGATGAGATCAATCTCAATGCTGGTGATGCTAGGACTGATGCTAGTGCTGTGGAAGATAATTCCAGAATTGATGCCAATACAGTGAAAGGCAAGACCACGATCCCAAGGGCAGAGCATGAGGTAATGGACATGGGCTACTTAATGGAGACAATAGAAGCTATACCTTACCATGACTTGTTTATACACAGGTATGAGGAATTGCTGCCACGTGGCTTAGGGAGATAAGGCTGTGATGTAAATTCTTGTAATCATAGTTAGTTGTAGTAAAGCTTTGTAACCACTTTTCCTTCAAAAGTGAGAATTAGTTTCTCTTCATTTTTTTATTAGATAACTCCTGTATATAAAAGCTAAGCAATTGTACTTTATCGAGTGCAGTGGTTGTATTGCTCAGTACTCTTCAATAAAATACAGAGTTTTATTTAGAGAGAGTCTTTACCTTTTACATGGTATCAGAGTTTGGCTAGCACAAATTCATTGATTTCCTAGCCAATTCCTCTACAATTTTCTTTTCCTTGATCTGAAATTTTCCTAAGAAAATTCTTTCTTTTAACCTCTGAAGAATTTTCTTGAGAAATAATCTTTTTTTTTTTTTTTTTTTTCTTCTGATCTTTGTCTTTCTCATTTGAGTTCTTGAGCATCATCCATGGCGTCCCCTGAATCAAGTGTTCAAACCAATCATACCTCTCAACCAAACACTGAAATGAATTCTTCAAATCTTCCAAACCCATATTTTCTCAATCCGAATGAAAATCCAGGCAGCATTTTGGTTACACAACCACTGCTTGGAATGAAGAATTATTACTCTTGGTCAAGGGCTATGATCTTAGCTCTCACTGCCAAGAAGAAGATAGGTTTCATTAATGGAGCAATTACTGAGCCAGATCCAGAATCTCCTCTCTATGAAGATTGGTTAAGCTGCAACACAATGGTGATTTCATGGATGATTAACTCCATGCATGTTGATGTATCTAGCAGCATAATATACTGTCAAACTGCCAGAGAGATGTGGCTTGAATTGCAGAGACTCTTTTCACAGGGTAGTGGTCCCAAAATCTACAATCTTCAGAAGGAAATTTCTAATATTTCTCAGAACCAGATGACAGTCACAGAGTATTTCAAAAGATTCAAGAAACTATGGGATCAACTACTTAATTTGGAGCCATTACCAGAGTGTACCTGTGGAGCAATCAAAACCCTAAGTGCTTCTCATGATAAGACTTATGCTATGAGGTTTCTGATGGGTTTGAATGAGAATTTTGAGACTATAAGGACTCAAATTCTGATGCAGGAGCATTTTCCTTCGATTAGCAAGATTTATGCCTTGGTTCTTTAAGAAGAGTCTCACAAGAGTGTAGGACATGGAGGATCTTACATTGCAAAGCCTGATTCAGTAGCAATGTATGCTAATTTGAAGGGAAATAATTCTGGTAATCCTACTTGGAACAAAGGAAACAACAAAAAGGAGAGACCTTTATGCACTCACTACAACATGCTTGGACATACAATTGATAAATGTTACAAATTACACGGTTATCCACCAGGATATAAACCAAAAGGAAGATCAAGTGCTAATCAGGTCACTTGCAATCCAGGAACCGCAACTGAGAGTGGTTCAGTTCAATGTCCTATTTCTAAAGCTCAATGTGAGCAATTGTTGGCTTTCCTCAATGCTGGTTGTAATTCTGGTGAGAATCATCATGCAGCAAATGTGAGTACTGGTAATGGATTGGCTAATTTGGGTTCTGGAGTTGTTGATGTGTGTTCATCTGCTAGTATCCCTGCTACTGCTGGTGTGGCAGCCATTAATCCACATCCTCAAGCTCATAATAGTTACCTTGAAACTATGTCAGGTATTGTCTCTAATCTTGCTTTTAGTCCAAATTCGACACATTCCATTTTCTCAGCCAAACTAGTTAATAGTACCTGTTTTGGAATTACTAATTAGGTTATAGACACAGGCGCTACTGATCACATGGTACATTCTGTGTCTTGTTTCACCACACTAATTGCCACATTGAACACTCATGTAAATTTGCCCAATGGTGAGGTAGCCTTAGTCACACATATTGGGACTGTCAAAATCAATGAAAACCTCATCTTATATAATGTTCTTTGTGTTTCATCTTTTAACTTCAATCTCATATCAGTTAGCCAACTTGCCAAATCTGTCCTATGTTGCCTTATTTTCTTTGGTAATTTGTGTTTCATCCAGGACCTTGCTTATTGGAGCACACTTGGTCTGGGTAAAGAGTGCAATGGACTCTACCTGCTGGAAGATAGCAATTTTGTTTCTTCTTCTGTTTCAGCTGCTTTTTCTGTTAATAAAATTCAGCCACATATATGGCACATGAGGTTGGGGCATCCTTCCAATGCCAAGATGAATTTACTCAAATCAAATAATGTACAGATTTGTGATTCAAATGCAGATTTTTTTTGTGATGTTTGTCCTCTTGCCAAATAAAAAAAATTGCCTTTTAATGAAAGTGTGCATATTTCTGAGAATTGTTTTGATTTGATTCATTGTGACTTGTGGGGTCCATTTTCTGTATCTACCATTGATTCTTGCAAATATTTCCTCACTATAGTGGATGATTGCTCTAGATGTACATGGGTTTACTTGTTGAAGCAAAAATCACAAACTCAGTCCATATTAGAGCAATTTTGCACTATAGTTGAAACTCAATTTTCTAGGAAAGTAAAGGTCATTAGAACTAATAATGGAACTGAATTCATCATGAGTGATTTCTTTGCTAAAAGGGGCATTTTGCATCATTTGAGCTGTGTTGAAACTCCTCAGCAAAATGCAATTGTAGAGAGGAAACATCAACATATCTTGAATGTGGCAAAGTCACTCATGTTTCATTCTCATTTGCCTTTACATCTTTGGGGGCATTGTGTTTTAACTACTGCATATTTGATTAATAGGATTCCTAGTACACCTATATCTAACAAAAACCCTTATGAGGTCCTTTATGGTAGTCCTCCTTCCTATGCTCATTTAAGGATCTTTGGTTGCCTTTGTTATGCTTCTACACTTGCACATAACAGGTCCAAATTTGCAGCAAGAGCAAGGAGGTGTGTTTTTCTAGGCTATCCTTTTGGCATCAAAGGTTACAAAGTTTTAGACTTGTCCACAAATACAGTTTTCATATCTAGAGATATGGTCTTTCATGAAAACATGTTTCCTTTTATTAATAATAAAGCCTCAATTTTAGACCCTTTTACTTCAATTACTGAAGTTGATGGTCTTGCATCTTCCAACTTAGGTAATGATGTTTTTGTCACTCCTATTACCATCCAAGATGAGTCTATTACTTGTTCAGATTCTATTACTGATCCTATTCCAGTTCAGGATTCCTCTCTCCATTTTGATTCTTCTCCTGCAGCTTTTGATTCCACTGATTCTTCAGTTCCTATTTCTATCATATCTGTACCAGCTTCCACATTAGCTAATGAACCACTATCAGCACCTCTCAGAAGATCATTTAGGCAATCTACTAAACCAGTTTACTTACAAGATTATGTTTGTGCTACTACTCATGTTTCTGGTGCACCTTATGATGTGGCTGATGGGCTTACTTACTCCCATTTAGAGCCTTGTTATCAATCATATCTATTGGCAGTTAGCACATCACCTCAAGAACCACAATTTTTCTTCCAAGCTGTTAAAGATCCTTTTTGGAGAGCAGCAATGGACAAAGAAATTCAGGCCCTAGAACAGACTCATACTTGGGAGCTTACCACCTTACCTCCTGATAAAACCCCTATTGGGTGTAAATGGGCGTATAGGATTAAGTTGAATCCTGATGGAACAGTGGAGAGATACAAGGCTAGACTTGTGGCTAAGGGGTACACACAAAGGGAAGGCATTGACTTTCTTGAGACCTTTTCTCCTTTTGCTAAGACAGTCACTGTTAGAGTCCTTATTGCTTTAGCAGCTACTAGGTGCTGGCCCCTTCACCAATTGGACATAAACAATGCCTTCTTACATGGGGACTTAGATGAAGAAGTGTACATGTCATTGCCTTCTGGTTTTCATAATAAGGGGGGGACTTCTATTGCCTCTTCTTCTTCAAATTCTTCTAATCCTCCTGTTGTCTGCAAGCTACTTAAATCCCTTTATGGTTTGAGACAAGCTTCAAGACAATGGTATAAAAAACTATCATATACTATTCAGCAACTTGGATTTGTTCAATCTACTGCTGATAACTCTCTCTTTGTTCATGCTAAAGGCTCTTTGTTCACAGCTTTATTGGTCTGTGTGTATGACATGGTCATCACAAGAAATGATCCTACTTGTGTAGCAACTTTAAAGTCAGTTTTGGATGCTAAATTTGGAATTAAGGATCTTGGATCACTTAAGTTTTTCTTAGGACTTGAAATTGCTAGAAGCAAGAAGGGAATAAGCTTAAACCAAAGGAAGTTTGCTTTAGACATTTTAAAGGAAACAAGTATGATGGGTTGTAAGCCTGCTAAATCTCCAATGGAACAACAATTGAAACTGTCAAAGGACAGTGGTGAACTTCTACTAGATTCAAGCAAGTATAGAAGGCTCATAGGTAAATTGATGTACTTAACACTTAGTAGGCCTAATATCACATATGCCGTGAATAGGCTAAGCCAATTTTTAGCCAAACCAAGAGTTCCTCATATGCAGGCTGCAACAAGAATTTTGCAATATGTCAAAGGTACACCTGGACAAGGGATTTTCTTTCCAAGTGATTCAGATTTACAATTGAGAGCATACTGTGATGCTGACTGGGCAGGATGCCCAGATACAAGGAAATCACTTACTGGATATTGTGTTTTTCTTGGAGATGCTTTGATTTCATGGAGATCAAAGAAGCAGTCAATGGTATCAAGATCTTCAGCTGAAGCTGAATACAGATCTATGGCAAGCACCACCTGTGAAGTTACTTGGATTTTATTCTTACTAAGAGATTTGCAAGTGAAGCATGAGAAGTCAGTTTTACTTTACTGTGACAACCAGGAAGCATTGCATATAGCTGCAAACCCAGTGTTCCATGAGAGATCAAAACACATAGAAGCAGACTGTCACATTGTTAGAAATAGAGTTCTAGATGGTACAATCAAGACTTTCCATGTTGCATCCAAGAATCAATTGGCAAATATTTTTACCAAGGCACTTGGTGTTGACAACTATGTTAGAATGGTTAAGAAATTGGGATTGATTAATATTTTTGCTCATCAAGTTGAATATCCAGAGTATATTGTGGATGATCAAGCAACAAGAGCTTTGCTCTTGAGGGGGGGTGTTAAACTTGATGAGATCAATCTCAATGCTGGTGATGCTAGGACTGATGCTAGTGCTGTGGAAGATAATTCCAGAATTGATGCCAATACAGTGAAAGGCAAGACCACGATCCCAAGGGCAGAGCATGAGTTAATGGACATGGGCTACTTAATGAAGACAATAGAAGCTATACCTTACCATGACTTGTTTATACACAGTTATGAGGAATTGCTGCCACGTGGCTTAGGGAGATAAGGCTGTGATGTAAATTCTTGTAATCATAGTTAGTTGTAGTAAAGCTTTGTAACCACTTTTCCTTCAAAAGTCGGAATTAGTTTCTCTTCATTTTTTTATTAGATAACTCCTGTATATAAAAGCTAAGCAATTGTACTTTACGGAGTGGAGTGGTTGTATTGCTCAGTACTCTTCAACAAAATACAGAGTTTTATTTAGGGAGAGTCTTTACCTTTTACACCAGATCTCCTAGTTTTTGACTGTGAAGTCACATTATCAACTGTGGCAACAAATTCAATATCTGAGGACAAGACTTCTTGTCATGCTGATGATCCAATGGCCAAGGTAGAAGAGATGCATGAAACTTTGGTTGATGTTTGTGTAATGCCAGCACATGAATCAAACATGAGTACTGATCTAATTTCCGACAGCAAAGCCACCTATGAAATTCCATTTCAACCATTTGCAGCTGACCAGCTTTCGGGACAGTTTCCTCGCCCTACTCAGTTGACACCAAGGAAATCTTCAGCTATAAAACAATCAACAATTCAGAAGGTTTTAAACTCTGGGTCAAATTAAATTAGGAAAAACTAATTAAAGGAATAACAGCTGGGTCATTTAACACCGAAGCTGACTTCATGTGAGGGAGGTGAGTATTAAACTCTCTCCTCTGTCATCACATCATTTGGTCCACCAATTTCTCTCATCTATTCCTTATTTTCGCCTTAAAACATGCTCTTTCCTTTGCCTCAACACAAGCTCGAATACACAGCAATCAACCTTTAATTCTATTGCTATGAAAGGAAAGTTTAAAAGGAGAAATTTTAGGAGGACGCTTATCACGGAAAATTTATAAAGATGTGTTAGTCAACCTTGCTATACACTTAAAAAAACAGAGGAAAGGATGTCTCTTAATACATATGAAATAGCAACAAAATTCCTAATTTAGTGTCTCACTCTTCCTTCAATTTCTATGGGCATTGATACGAGTTCACACCTTTGGTTTGTGAGTGCACACAACAATATCTTGCCGTTGAATCCTGGGGGGTGATCGCCAGAGCCATTTCTGCACCAAGGATAAATTGCATCCAGTGGGGCGAAATCACTTCTTAGGACAGTGGATTGAGTTCCACGCCTCAACTCTCTCTATCATCGATAAGTTTCCTCTAATCTCTTGAATTTACTCTATTGGCTTTGTTAATTAGTATCATATATTTCCAACAATCTAAGAAGTGACTTGCTCTACTTAATAATCAAATATGAGCATTTCACCTGACATGTCTCAATTGGAACCATTTGATGGATACCATTATAAGAGATGGTCTGAGAGGATGTTATTTTATCTTGAATCTGTTCATGTGGATTATGTGTTATTCAATGATCGTGTATCTGATGAAATGCATGAGCCTGCTCGTTCTGCTTCTATTAGGAATTTTGAAAGGGATAATCGTACTTGCAGGGGTCATATTCTGCATTACTTGTCCAATTCATTATTCGATATTTACTGTGGTTATAACTCTGCTAAGGAAATTTCGGGATGCATTAAAAAAGAAATATTCCATGGAAGATGCTGGTTTTAAAAAATATGTTGTTGGTAGGTTCCTTGATTTTAAAATGGTAGATGAAAAACCAATCATGGATCAGGTCCACGAGTATCAACATATTGTTTTATAAATTTTGGCTAAAGGGATGAAAATAGATGAGGCGTTCCAAGCAGCTGCTCTCATAGAGAAGTTGCCACCTTCTTGGAAGGACTATAGAAACTATTTGAAACACAAAAGTAGAGACTTATCAATGGAGGACCTAACTGTCCACATCCGGATTGAGGAGTCAAACCTGATGGAGATATAACAAATTATACTAACCTAGAGTTGACATCTAAAGCGAACTTAGTTGAACAGAAAAATGCAGAAAATTTTCAGAAAAAAAATGGAAAGGGCCCAATGGAAAGACTGAATGTATATTCAAGAAACAAAATAATATTAGAAAGAAAAAGAAAGGTCCTTGCTTTGTGTGGAAAAATTGGTCATGTGGCTTCTGATTGTAAGTTCAGGAAGGGACAAGATCACCATCACCCCAAGCCTCAAGCCAACTTGACAGGATCTGAGGTGATAGCTGTAGTTGTCTGAAGTGAATCTGGTCAACAACATGATTGAATGGGTAGTGGACACTGGGGCCACTAGACACATCTGCTGAAACAAGGAGATGTTTCTTGACTATGAGAAAGTCATAGATAGAGAGAGCGTCTATTTGGGAGATGCTCGTACTGCAAGTGTTGCAGGAAAAGGTAAGGTACTTTTGAAATTAACTTCTGGCAAGTCTCTAGCAAGTCTCTAGATCCTTACATAACAAAGCAGGGCTTAAATTGGTGTTTGAAGCGGATAAACTTGTATTAGCTCGCAATGGTGACTTTGTTGGGAAGGGCTACTGTCACGGGGGACTCTTTGTACTTGATGCTAGTTTTGATAAAAATTAATGATAATAATAAAAATATTACTTTTATCGCTTATTTTGTTGAATTTTTTATCTGGGGCATGCAAGATTATGCTATGTGAATGTTGCATCAATAAAAGGAATGAAGCAATTAAACTTGATGGTAAATCTAGAAATTAAGAATTCTCAAATGTGAAGATTATGCAAGATAATGCATAAAGTGGTTGCTCCATATACTCAATCTTTGAAAGGATACCAAATATCTCAAAATGTGGGGGTACTTAGCTAAAGTTGGAATCCCTAGATTTTAAAGGGTGGTGTAGATTATTTCTCCATTTACTCACCAGTAACAAAAAATTATCTCAATATAAATAGCAATCTCTTGATACAGAAGCACCAAAATAATGGCATGGAAATAATCAATCATACATTCGTGTCAAACGGATTTATTGTGAATGAATCTGATAGGTGTGAGTATATTAAGCTCAATGCAAACTTTGATTTTATAATTTGATTGTATGTTGATGACAAGTTGATATTTGGAACTGATAAACATGTTATTAATTATACAAAAAAATTCCTATCATCAAAATCTGACATGGAAGACTTAGTAGAAGCTAGTGCGATATTAGGAATTAAAATAATTTGTGGCATTAAAGGTAATTGCTTATCAAAGCCACACTACATTGAGGAATGAAATATTTGAGAAACTCACTTTGAGAGTGAACCTGTAAGCTCGTCATATGATCCTAGATGAGGAAAAATAAAGGGACTAGTGTGTCACAATTGGAATATGCTAAAATTATAGGCAGTGTGATAGTCAATATCCTTCCTGTACTAACTTGTTTATTGAGAAATTTGAAAGGTACAATGAGGATATCCAATAGTGCCGGAAGATTCTATGATGCAAATTGAGCATCTGACAATGATAAAAACCAACTCCACATGTGATATACAACTGTGTACCAAACCAGTTGCCTTAACCAATTTCATTGCATTGTGAATTACATGCAGCCATTGGTAGATCAAAGGAAAATTGTACAGTGGGAATCAAGGACACATGCAGTTAAGGCACAAAATTGTGTGACAATTTATAAAAACTAGTGTGATAGCCTTGGAGTCCATGAAGTCAGAGAAAAATCTAGAAGATTCTCTGACTAAAGGACTATCTAGAAAATTTTTCCACGATACATCGAGGGGGATGGGATTGAGGCCTATAGAGTGAATCACCCATGATAGTAACCCAACCTATGTGATCGAAGATTTTGTGAATTAGGTTCAATGGGTTCAAACAAGTCGTGGAGAGATTCAATAATGCATTATCAAAAATTGTCCCTCCCTATGATGTAGTTGGTGTAGACAATGCATACTGTCAAAGTGAGAAGGTTGAGTAAAACTCTTAATGAACTCATAACCTGTAAAGGTGGTGTGTGACAGTACACACTTGATGAACTCACCTATATGGGTGTGGAAGTAGAGGATGTTAGGGATTTTACCAAATCAAGGTGTAGTGTAACAATGAGTGAACAGATGAACACATCAAGTAAATAGAAATTAGTGATTAACTTAGAAGCACAATTGAATGTTATCCTTAAACAATATTTGTCCCTATTCGCAAGATACTAAAGGGTTTCTACAAACTTGTCCCCAAGATACAACCAAGTTTATTGGGTTCTATAAATAACAATTTTGAAGAATACCCATAGGATTTCTTGTGTTTCATTGTAACTTACTATTTTGGAGAATACTCATAAGATTTCTTGTGTTTATTGGGTCATATTTTCAAGTGAACATTAACCTCTATTTATACTCATAGGGTTATAACCCTTCAAAAAGTACGTATGAAGAGTTAAAATATTTCATAGAACCATTCATAGGACTTGAAACCTCTTCAACCTTTTTGAATAGTCACTAAAAAATTCTACAGAAAAATCCTGTTTCACAATTTTCGATTGGTTGAAAGTTACTTTCGATCGATTGAGTGTTATTTTTGATCGATCGAATGTTATTTTCAATTGGTTGAACAAGAATCAAGCAGCGATTGAGACATCCATAAACTCTAGGATTTTTTCTTTACTATTTCGATTGATTGAGCCAAAGCTTCAACCGATCGAAAATGCCTACCTTCGAATTTTCACTTAGAAAATTCTAGAACTTGAATTTTCACTTTAACAACTTTATGAAACAATATTCTCCAAACTCAAACATCATTATTACAACATATCCATGTATGTACCTAAATATACAACAGAGGCTGCTTCCTATGAGAGTTTGGCCAACTCTCTAAAGCACCATGAACATCCAGGAAGGACGCAAGGCTGTAATGTGCCAAATCGAGAACTCGTCCAAATTAGGGTGGAATGTGTGCACAAGGTTAGAGTCTCACAATAGGATGCTAGGTTCAAGACATTGTTTCACCAAGCATCCATAAGCCCTCACTTGAAAGCTCCAAGTGTCGATTCAAGCCCAAAAGGCATCGACATCTAAGCATTACATCCTGCCTACCAATTCTCTCATATTCCATAACCTTCATCTTTAATTCTAATTTGAAACATTGTGGGGGATTGTTGGAAAAGTTTCAAATTAAATTAGGAAAAAATAAATAAAAGAATAACAGCTGGGTCATTTAACACCGAAGCTAACTTCATGTGAGGGAGGTGAGTATTAAACTCTCTCCTTTGTCATCACATCATTTGATCCACCAATTTCTCTCATCTATTCCTTATTTTCGCCTTAAAACATGCTCTTTGCTTTGCCTCAACACAATCTCGAATACACAGCAATCAACATTTAATTCTATTGCTATGAAAGGAAAGTTTAAAAGGAGAAATTTTAGGGGGACGTTTATTACGGCAAATTTACAAAGATGTGTTAATTAACCTTGTTATACACTTGTAAAAACAGAGGTAAGAATGTCTCTTAATACATATATATGAAATAGCAACAAAATTCCTAATTTTGTGTCTTACTCTTCCTTCAATTTTTGTGGGCATTAATACGAGTTCAAAGCTTTGGTTTGTGAGTGCACACAACCATAGCTTTCTGTTGAATCCTGGGGGGTGATCGCCACAACCATTTCTACACCAAGGACAAATTGCATCTAGTTGGGTAAAATCACTTCTTAGGATAGTGGATTGAGTTCCACACCTTAGCTCTCTCAATCATCGATAAGTCTCCTCTAATCTCTTGAATTTACTCTATTGGTTTTGTTAATTAGTCTCATATATTTCCAACAATTTCCTCACCCTACTCAGTTGACACCAAGGAAATCTACATGTTAGAAATAGAAACTTGCAGCGGAATATAAGTAGTCAGTTTTTCGGCATACCTCTCTTGGCCTAAACTAATGATCACACAGGAGCTTTGAGATTTTTCTACACTGTCTAGAGCCAGCCTCCACGCAAACCAACTATTCAAACACGTTCTAAATTCCAGTTTGAATAATCCACAAAAAAAAAAAAAAAAAAAAAAAAAACGTTTCTCCGACAGTGTTGCACATTACTAGAGTGATGCAAATATAACTCACAACCTAAGAACCTCCCAACACTCTGTAAATACTATGAGAAATGCATAATTCGTTCACTGTTCAGTGGGTACCACTCTTGATGTTTATATACACACCACTCCATTAATATTTAATGGAATAGTGGACTTAGTGGGGTAGAGTAACGGTCCAAACCATTACTCCATAACTCCTGGATGTTACAATCATTTTGAGGCAAACAGAGGGACATGCTCACTTTGGGTTTCTGTCTATATTCTTTTCAATTTCTAACACTTCAGCTATAAAAGAATCAACAATTCAAAAGGTCGCTGATGTTTCAGATGATGATGAGGAAAACATTGACACTGGTAATGTCAAAGTGGAGCTTGATAAGGAAAAGGCCAAGCCAGATGAATTGGCAAGAAAGAGTTTAAGGCAGCTTGCAAAGATGTTGAAGGAAATGCATATTAAAAGCAATAAAAATCACAATACAAATACAAGTGCCACTAAGGTTAGTCTATTCGCTCTCACAATTTCTCTCTGTCTCCTTTCACTGATTATACTGTTTGAGCTATCACTGTGTTATATTGTACCAACTGTGTTTTTTGTCAAATGATGTGCAGGAACAAGTTGGGAAGAAAAGAATTGCCTTGCAGGCATTGGCAGAGAACTGAAGTATGGCTGTGGAGGAGGGTTTAAACCTGGGTTTGCCTGCTTATTATGTGTTTCTTTTCTTGTGCAAATGAGAATCAGAAGTTTGATTGAATTTTATTTTTGGTCACTTATAGTACACAAGGGGTTTAAACCTGGGTTTGCCTGCTTAATATGTGCTCCTTTTCTTGTTCAAATGAGAATCAAAAGGTTGATAGAATTTTGTTTTTGGTCACTTATGGTACACAAGTTTTGTAATAATGTTGACTCGCCCAATATTTTGTTGGTGTTCGGTTATGAATGAAAGCTATCAAGCCTGCTTATCCATCTAGCTCATTTATGTCAATGTGGTTCACTTATATGTTTTCTTTTAGCTATTTTGCCTACAAATTAATTATCCCAACTCCCCAGGCATCTGCAGATGGATGATTTTCAGGTTTTGGACTCAAGATCTGTTTAGGATACACTTATTTTGTTGAAATTTAAATTTTTTTGCTGAAAGTACAGTAGAGCATATGAATAGTAACAAAAATAAACCAAATAGTAAAATAAGCTAGCTTTTTAACCTAGAGCCAAACACACACTCGGATTGTTTAATTGTTTTCCTTCTTTAACGAAGTTCTTAAGTTTATTGGGAGAAAAAAAAAATTTTGTAGTAATATCTTGGCGTGGGCAATATGTTCTCAGTTCTCACATCATTGAGCTCAGCCACTCAGGTTGTGCGAGAAATGATGGTGCACCTTATTCAAATTAAGAGCCAGCAGAATCTCAGAACTACTAGCAAAGCTCATGCAAGGATAAATTAGACCAATTATTAATCTGCACCAAAAAGGGATAAATTTGATTCGGGTCCACATGTAAGGATTTTTATTCACTACTTCAGAACAATTTAAAAAAAATCATCCATGAGATCTCACTCAAACTTGTGTTTGATCTCTGCCTGTCGTAATCCCTACGGTAATATTATTGTTGGCCACAAAATAACGTGAAGTATGTGATCCTATGGTCCACTCGATCAATAAAACAATTTTATTTAATCCAATTAGGTTTACTTTAATTCAATTTGGTCCACTTGATAAATTTCGGTCCCCCCTATCCATTTTGGACTAATTGAGCTTTTAAATTGATTCTTTTTGTATGTTGTCTTTTCAATTTTAGCTCAAAAATTCTTTTTTTCTTTTCTTAATTTTTGGGTTGAAAAGTATGAAATTTTATTATATTTGGGCCTCTTTATTTTGAGTTAAAAAAATATAAATAAAATAAACATTAGAAATTAGAAATATGAGCCCTAAAAATGCAATGAAATTAATATATATTCGAATTTTCTATTCAGTCCATGCAGTCATCTTTGGCCCACTTTGGTTCTATTCGGCTTACTTTGGTCCAATTAGATTCATTCGGTCCACATTAGTCATATTAAGTCCATTCTATCCACTTTGGTCCACTTCAGTTTTATTAGAGCCATTCGGTCCACTTTTGTCCAATTAGGTCCATTCTGTCTACTTTGGCTCTATTCGGTTTACATTGGTCTTATTCGGGCCATTTTGTCCACTTTGGTCGTATTTAGTAGACATTTCTCTTATTCAGTGCATTTTGGTCCTATTCGGTCCGATTTGATTCTATTTGATTGATTACGTCCACATTGGTCCTAATCTGTCCATTCATTCCTATTCGGTCCTATCTAGTCCACATCAGTACTATTCCGTCCATATTGGTACACTCTGTCCTATTTGGACTACTTTGGTCCTATTTTATCTATCCACTTGGTCCTTTTTCTTTTCTTTTCTTTTCTTTCTCTTTTTTTTTTTTTTTTTTTTTGAGAAAACATTTGGTCCATTTTTGTGCACTTACATATAGGAAAAAGACATGTTTGGGTTAAAAGCGCTTATTCTGGATCTAAATTTATTAATAAAAATATAGATCTTAAACTTGTAATATCTAAAATCTTTAAGCAGAACATTTATTATTGCTAAACTTTTGTTGAGCTATATTAACGTAGCATTTTAGTTCACTTTGGTCTGGCTTAATTTAAGTGAAAGTCTTTCTAAACATAAAGGTTATAAATATACAAATTTAATATTTAGGGTAGTTACTCATTTGTTTTAAAGTCGTTACTTTTAAATGAATTGCATGAGGTTGATTATACCTTCAAGCAAAAAAATTTATTCAAATTCTTCATTCTCTTAAAAAAATTTATTATGATAATCAAAATTCATAACAAACTTATACCAAATATGTATAATTTATTCTCTAGATTTTGTTGTACATAATTTGTTCTCCCTAAAAATTAAATAATTTCAAAAAGTAATTTCCATCACCCTGTTTTTAAAAAATATATAATTTTATCATTTTTTATTGATATTATTATCTTTTGAAATGATTCATATTCTTCTAACTATTGTTATTATGCATTATATTTTCCTAGTTTCTTTGGTACAATTAAATTTTTAAGTATCAAAGTTACTATTCAAATTCTCATTCTCTTAAGGAGATTATTATGATAATCAAATAATTGATAATACTCTCAACCTAAATTTGTATTTTTCTCATTCTTAAGTAGGTACACCAAATTGGATCGAAGTGATCTAAAATAGACGAAATAGACCGAAGTAGACCAAATTGGACCGAATAGACTTAAGTAGATTGAATGGACTAAATTGGACTGAATATACCGAATCGAACTGAATGGACCAAATGGACCGAATTAGACGGAATGGACCAAAGTAGACCAAATTGAATGAAGTAGACCAAATAGAACGAAATAGACTGAATTGGATTGAATTAATTGAAGTAGACTGAATGGACTTAATAGAACTGAAGTGGATTGGAGTAGACCGAATAGATGAAGTGAACCAAAATGGACTAAATGCTGATCTGTAATTAGCATATCCAAAATTGTGTTTTGATATAAACTCAATTCTTACTTCCAAAATAATCAGTATTAACTCAAATAAAAATCAAACTGAAACTATAAGAGAGAGAGAGAGAGAGAGAGAGAGAGAGAGAGAGAGTACTTGTAATGGGGAACTAAAAAAAAAAGTACAACCCCAAAACATATGAATCTAAAATAGAGTTTTAAAAATCACAATGATCTCTTTAATATAAAGTAAAGTTGCAAGAAAAAAAAAATCAAGAGAGAGAAAATAAACACATTTTCAAGAGAGAATGTGAGAGAGAATAATAAGAAACTTACAGAAAATAATATGAGAAGAAAAAAAAAAGTAAAAATAAAAAATATAGTGATGAACACCAAATTATCCAACTCTTGTTATGATATAAAATAAAATAATATTATATTAATATGTACCATTTTTATAGTGCAATAAGATAATATCTAAGAAATCAAAGAGAATTAAAAAAAAAAAATAACAACTTAAAAACACAACTTAATCACATCAACCCAAAGTAAAGTTTCAAATAATACAAAAATTCATTAACCTAAAGTAAAGATGCAAGAAAAAAACAAATTCCTCCAAAAAATGAAAAACAAAATTTTGAGAGAGAGAGAAAAAAAAAAAAAAAAGAAAGCGAAATAACCTTTTGTGTATGAAAAATTGTGTATGGAAAGAGAGAGAGAATTGTAGATTTATAGTAAGAGGAGGAGAATATGAAAAGCCAAAATTAAAGGAAGATAAATGGATAGGGGAAAAGTGATATTAAGATAGATAATAATGGGGAGATAAACAGGTAAAAGGGAGGAGAAATGTTAGAGAAACTATAACAATAATTTGGGAAATTAATAAGAAAAAAAAAATTAGAGTTAAAAATAAGAGAGATAATGTTGGAATGGGTGAATAATGTGGCCATTGATATGACTCAACATAAGTATAGCAACAATAAATACGATGATTAATCTTTTAGATATATATAAATTGGTTGATGCACACAGCTTAGTTTGGGATGCTAGGTGCTAGCTTCAAATCATGAGTCAAATCATAGCACTAGTAAGTGAATATTACATACTTTACCCATAGAGCAATGGATTGGGGTCTATTGCGAAATGCAACATTAAAAGTAAAAAATTGAGAAGGTAAAATGATAGAAATGTTAAAAATGAAAAGTTTTGATATTTAGATTATATCTGTTTTGGAGCAACTTATTTAATTTTTACTAAAATTTTTTTATTGAAAGTGTGTTAAAGTATACTTATACTTTGAAAAAGTAAAAAAAAAAAAAAAAAAATGTAAGGTTTTAAAAAGTTGTATATAAAAACTAAAAGTTAAAAGCTAAGCTTATAAACTCATGCCATATGGACACAAAATATAAGTTTTTAAACTTTCAATCTTAGCCATTGTTGAGAGCCACAATTCGACTTCTTATAACCACTTTAAAAACAAGCGTGTGAGGCACGGTATTAAATGCCATAAAAGATTTCAGTGTATCTTTCTCATTACCAATTAGTTTTAAGATAGAGTGGCATAATTCACACTCCGACAAATGGTATCAAAGTTAAGGTTATGAGTTTGAGCCGCAAGAGCCTCATTATGAGGGAGGATTATTGGGGCTATGTCTATTATGTAATTACACCATACAATAACATTTTTGATAACTAAAATTGAAAGTTAAAAAACTTATTTTTAATATCAAACTTTGGTTCAAACCTTTTAACCCTTTTTTTTTAATTTATTTATCATTTTATCTATTCAGCCTTTTCCCTCTAATTATTATCTGGTGCAATAGTCGTAATTATGTAGTACTAGGTTCTTGTTTTTTTTTTTTTTTTTTTTTTTTTTTTTTTTCTATAATGAATAATTGTAAATATATATATATATATATATAATAATAATAATAATAATAATTGATGCGAAGCCCTTTTTTTTTTTTATGGGAATCGAAACAAAGGCTATTGAGTATACATTGATAAAATCTATGCAATAATTGAGAGAGTCTATGATTGATCCACATACGTTCAAATTCAACACAGATATAGAGGGCGTTTGGATTCAACGTTTTCCTATGTTTATTATCAGCGTTTCCTCTTTTTTTTTTTCTTTTTTTTTGTTCATGAACAGTAAAATTACTGTGCAGGAGACAAAAATTACTGTTCATGAACTGTTCACACAATAAAAATATTAAAAATGGGTCCCACGATATTATTCACATATTTAAAAATTATTTTGCTACAGTGTTTTCAGTTCTCAGTTTTCAATTTTCACCTTCAGCAACAATAAGTTCAATCCAAACGGACCCATAAGATATTTCCTTGAATCCTTAATAAAATTATTTATTCTACTTGTGTCCCGAATTAAATTCTTAGAGATAAAATCAAATTTTCAATAACATGTGGATCTACCCCTCTTCCCAGATTTATCTTTTCACTTATCTTTCTTCTTTTTTTTTTTTTTTTTTAATTTCTACGCTTAGTGTAAAATACAAATACATCTACCTAACCATAATAAAATATTTCTTCTTCCTATAGTGGACCCAAGCTTTGAATGGTGTCTTCTAAAAAAATGAATATGCTTTGAATAGTGAATTAATAAAGAGAAATAAAAAGTAAAAAAAAAAAAAGTAAATAATAAAATAATTCATTAAAATTAAAACGTGATTGTTGCGTCTATATGACAAAGCTGTCGAAGCTACAATGCTACATATTTTTTTCATGGTAGGACAGGCTCATAATTGTAATATAGCTGTAGGCTGGAGCAAGTGCTGCTAAATCTCAGCACTTTCGGCTTATCTTTTAATCATTTTTCTCTCTTATCTTTTTTGCTTAATTTATATTATTTTAATAAATCGATTGGGCGTAATTTTAGGAAGGATCAAAGAGACTAGAAAACCGGACCCAATTAAAGAAGAAAATAAGAGGAAAAAAAAAAAAACGTGTGAGATCATCGAGTTTTCTTTTGAGGTTCATTAAAATGCAATCTCACCGAAATGAGTAAAAAAAGGTAGAGTCTGTTATAGACAAAATTGCCCCCGGCATAATGTGCCTCCCTTTTTTTTTTTTTTTTTTTTTTTTTTCCAATATCTCTTGGCTTTATCCTTTTTTTTTTTTTTTTTTCATATCTCTTGGCTTTATCCTTTCTTTCATATAAATAAATATATATATATATATATATATATATATATATATATATCTGTCTTTTTTCTTCTCTATCTTCTATTACCTCTCAAAAGTTCTAATATCTCGTTCCTTTTGTTTTATTATTATGATTTTTTTAGTGGTCATATTTTTAATTTGGCTAAACTACGGATTTAGTCTCTAGCATTTATATCATATTTCAATTTAGTTTTTAACTTTCAATTATGTTAATTTAATTTCTAACCTTTTAATATCATATCAATTTAATTCATGTCATTATCTCTTGGACAGAAATTATTAATGTAGCAAATGGTTAAAAATAAAAAAATTAGTTTTCGTTAGTGTAGCAATAGACTAATTTTTTATTTTGGCCATTTTTCACGTCAGCAACTTTTATCCAAGAGATTACAATATGAACTAAATTGACATAGTACTGAAAAGTTAAAGATCAAATTGACACAATTGAAAGGTTGGATACCAAATTGAAATATGGTATAAAAGATAGGAACCAAATATGTTAGTTTACCATTTTTATTTATTATTTCTTTTCCATCCGTTTTGGGTTGGTTTGGTTTGGTTTGGTTTTTTTTTTTTTTTTAATAATGAAGTAGCCATCTATATATAATTTTTAATAAAAAATAATGTGTTACTCTTTTTTTTTTTTTTTTTTAATTTTACAATTTATCTTTTCTATCATTTAATTTTCATTTTCATTCAAACAAAATAGTTTTCCATCTCTCAATTTTTTCATCCCCAACCAAACACCTAAAAAGAAAATTAAAATTTTTTATATCCTCTCACTTTACCATCAACTCCCCATTTTTTATCATCCTACTTTTCTATCTCATATTTGGTAAGGTGGAAAAAATATGATGTGAGGTAAATTGTGAAAGAGTTTCTAGTAGTTTACTGTGTGTATATATATATATATATATAATACAACATCAAAAGTCACAATTTTTGTCACAACTATCCTAAGTGGTAGACTGTAATTAGTTGTCTATCACTTTCATATGAACCCACTAATTTTTCTTCACAACTCACAGAGTCTTCCACGTAGATAGTTTGGACAAAAATTGTGATTTTTAATATGTATTTAAAATTTTTAATTGTAAAATGATATATTGAAGTAGCAAAAAGTAATATTTTTGGTGTTAAAGTAAAAAAAATTATTTTTGAAGAGAGCGGATGTTAATGGTCAGCACGCATGACTGCAAAATGTCATATACCATGGATAGCATTGACGTTGATTCATGAGACCATATATGCCAGTACATGTCTGTACATCGTATTAATAATACAGAACTTTACCACATGTTGAACATAATGCAAATTATAATTATAATAATGGATATATATATATTCGGATGAGAATCTCCCAAGCAATATATAAATCCAAGTAATCAACTGCCAAAATCCCATATCAAGCTTCATCAAATTAGGCCTTTGTCAATGTCTCTCAACCTACTTGCTTCACACCCTATTTGCAATTTCCCTAGAGCAGCTCTCCCATCTAGAGGTCCCATCCATCTCAAATCACTTGTAACAAGCAAAAGTGACTTTGTTTCTGGTCCTGTCCAATGCAAGGTTTCCAGCAAAATTTCAAGTAGTACTGATATTGTTTGGCGATCAGCTGATTACCAACCTCCCTGTGGACGACTAAATTTCTCGATTCGAAATAAATCAAACAAGTAAAAATAGTTGCACAAATGCGAATTTGTATTGATGAATGTGTGGTACAATTCTCTATGATTACAAAAGAGTGATCCTCTGATTCGATCTCCTTGAAAGATTTGTTAATTGGATTTGTGGCAATGTGATTTTGACTTGAACACAAAGTATCCTTCAATTTGGTTGAAGGATGGATCGAAGATGGTTGAAACGGAATTACAATGAATTTCTGGCTATGAGCTTGTTAGAAATCCTTTGTTCTTCACGTTCTTCGTGTTCTTCGTGTTCTTGGTGCGTCCTTCGTCTTCAAAGGTTTGTGGTGGAAGTTCTTCGGTCATTTAGAGGCTTGAATCCGTAGAGCTTCGTTGATTTGTGGTTTGTAAAGGTTTCTGGAGGCTTTTGAGCTTGATTCCAGTGAACTTTGAGATCTAGGAATATGATTTGGATGTTTCCTCTTCGAATGTTCTTTGTATTCAAAGGTTTGTGGTGGAAGTTCTTCGGGGCTTTAGAGGCTTGAATCCGTAGAGCTTCACTGATTTGTGATTTGTTGATATTTTCAGACACTTTAGGCTTGATTCCAGCAAACTTTTGGATCTAGGCGGATGATTTAGATGATTTTCCTTCGAATGTTCTTCGTATTCGAAGTTGAAGTTCTTGAAGTTCTTGGAGGCTTTAGAGCTTGGTTCCGGCAGAACTTCTGGACTTCTGAGTGCTTTAGATGGCTCGGTGCCCTCTCTCCAGCTCTCTTCTAGATCCCTTTAAATGCCTTAGGAAGGCTTTTATTTATAGAAGTTTAGGGGTAGGTAAGCGACACATGGCGAAGCTTGATTGGTGACACGTGGCAGAGCTTGATTGGTCCGCTTATGTCATCGCTTATACGTGCTGGACTGATTGTGTCATCACTTACACGTGCGAGACTGCTTATGTCATCGCTTACACGTGCGCTAATGTGTGATTGGTTTTTGCATGACACTTGGCAAATTTCTATTGATTTCTGAATAGTGATAGCAAAACCTAGTAGTAATATGTAGCGTTTTGTAATTGGCTGTATTTTGTGGACTTGGTAGTGTGACGTGTCAGCTTGTGATAGGTCGAGAATTTTTCCTCTCTACAAATGCCCCCTTGAGACTCGTTCACACACACAGTTTCAGAGTGTGATGTGGGAATGAGTTTCGAAAACAGATTTTTGCACTTGGCTCTTCAAATGAAGTAATTGAAGGTGGCGGAGCTTTCAGCAGGATGAGATAATTTTCAAGGAGTAGACCCACCCATATGCAAGGTTTTGATGAGGCCGAAAAGAGATCTGCGAGTATTTGAATGTACTTGCATGACCGAGCCTTCTCAGCAGAGGTTAAGTTGAAGTAACTTCAGAAGAGTGTTTCTGGGTCATTGGCGGCGATCACATGGTGCAGAAGATGGGGAAGACGTAAGGATGGTGGTTGGGTACAACATACAGAGTCATGGGGCTAGCCTCGTGCTTTTAAGAACCGCTGGTGAAGTCATCTCAGAACAGTATACTTCGGATTATGGCAAGGCCATGTGGGAAAGTGGTTGAGTGCGCATGTGTCATCGCTTTACTCAGGTTAAGTTGAGGTAATTTCAGAAGTTTATGGATTCTGGAGATGATGATGTTGGTGGTGAAGAAGACGGGGATGAAGCAAAGCGAAGGGGTGAAACATACGCCACCATGGTGTTGGTCCTGTATGTCGAGGACCCTCTGGTGTAGGTGTTTCTAAGAGATACACCTTTGAATATAGGACTGACTGTATGTTGTATGGGGCCTAACAGTGAGTCGTAAAATGTGCATGCATGATTGGACCATACTGACAGATGTTAAGTTGAAGTAATTTCAGAAAAGTGCATTCTGAAATACTTCAAGTTGAATTTAAGTTGGAGTAATTCTAGAAAGTGTGTTTTGAGGTACCAGCAACGATGACCTTTGGGTCCAACACCAGTGGGGACATGGAATATGGTTTTGGCAACCATTTACCAACCCCAAAGGCTGAACTCTGATGAACTGGTGTCTTGGAGGTTGTTTCAAGTGTTGGATGAAAGAGAATTTATAGGACACCCCAACACTTTTTACCATCTTCACCTATTGACACTTGTTGGGAAAACACAACAAAATGAAAGATGTTTGTTCTGAACCTCTACTTTTGCTGTAAGACTAAACAACTTGAGAAGGACTATGGAGTTCTTAAAGCAGTTAGGAAGCTCCTTGAGCTAAAGTACGAGAGATTCAGTTGGCCTTAGATCTCTTGATTGGGTAGATCTGAAACTACAAGGAATAATGATACGGGCTATGTTATGAGAAATTTTATGGACAAATGTAGTCGTTAAGTAGAGAAACAAAGTTTGTCTGGATCTCAAAACTACAATGATGTTGTGAGGCAGTTTTTTATTGAACCATAAGAAGGTTAAGTTCAAAATGATTACGAAGCAATATTGGTTGCTAGGTATTGAGGATGATGAAGCTATAGTGAAAAATGACTGTGAGAAAGAGGACTTGAAAATTTGAAAGAAGCAAATTTTCATTTCATAACTCAATGTGTTTTTCTTGATGAGTTCTTGATGAATCCGGCCCTTCTATTTATAGCAGAAAGATGAAGAATGGTAGATGGAATAGTTGAGAATGGCGGATGGAAATCTTTGGTGAGAATGGTAGATTCGCGACTGGTAGGTGCTGAATGGTAAGTGGGAATGTTTGGCACCGAAAGGAGAATGGTAAGCGGAAGACTGGTAGGCACCAAACAGAAATGGTAGGTTGGACGGGTGACCTGATGTAATTTCAAATTCAAGACACATTTGTGAGAGTTCATCTGTACTTTAAAAGGGAAGCTTTGATGGACTCTGGAGAATAACCTTGAGGGAATCCAAATTAAATGGATGAATCTCAAATCTTGATCTTGGGAGCTTAAGTTTTGGACATTGTCAGTACTTTGGAGATGTGGGTTAGATTGGTGATTTCCAAGTCACAAAAAACTATGTAAGACAAGTCTGGTTCGAAAATCTTGACTTTGGGCTAATTTCAACACAAAAGACAACTATCTTGGAATCGAGTTATTTGTGCAATTTTTGAGTCTCAAATGATGGAATGGACTCCAAAATTGGAATGTACGCGAAAAATTGAGCAAGATAAGTCCATCTTAAAATTTTTGACTTTTGGTCAACATTTATGCAAAAGTCAACTTTTTTGGAAATTGGACGTTTGCACAATTTCCGAGCTTTGAATGAAGAAACGGATCCCAAAATCGGAATGTACTCGAAAAACTGAGTGGGACAGGCCCCTTTTGAAAAATTTTGACTTTTTGGTCAAAGTCAAAGGTCAAACTTGGTCAAACCTTTTTCTCTCTCTCTCTTTTCCCTTTTTTTTTTTTTTTTTTTTTGCAGGCGGTTTGGACTGGGTCAGATTTTTGGGTCGGTCTGGGTTGGCTGACGTCATGCATGACGTCATACAACAGGCGCGTGTCAGTACATAGCGCGTGGAGGCGCATGCGCGCGCGTGAACAGTGAGGGAGGCGCGTGGAAGTGCGTGCACCTGACGCTGTGAATGCCGGATTTTCTGGCAGTGCATGGAGGCGCGTAGCTCGTCGTTTGGGCCTGAAATTTTTAGGTTTTGTAGATTAAAGGCCTCTAGATCTAGTGGTATGGTCTATTTTCTAAATTGGTGGACTGATTTGCACAGATTTCAAGGATTAAACCCTTGGTCATCGCGAGTTTGTGGCGGCGCATGGTGGCGCGTGGTGGCTCTGTGGTTGATGGCCTTTCTGCGTTTTTTAGATCGAGGGCCGTTTGAGATTTCTGTAGGGTCAGTTTTGTGAAATAATGTCTGGATTTTCACAATTCTAAATGAGAAAGCCACGGGTCTTTGTTGGACTTATGCCCTTTTTTGGTCTAATTTTACGGTGGTTGCCCTGACAGGATGGTGCTAGGATTCAGATTTGTGAGGTAGGTAATGAGCCAATATCTTCTGTCTCCATGGCTGAATGTCTTCTGTCATTTCAAAATTTGGTGCAGTCTTCTTTGACTTCGAGCGCTAAGTGCATGCAAAATCTGACTTTGAACTTCAATTGTTTTCACATTTTTGAAACGTGAATATAGCTTCTTTTTTATTCTTTTTTTTTTTTTTTATTCCACTAGCTTCATTCTCTATATAAGACGTGAGATTGGCTTCGTTCATTTAGGCATTCTTAGCCTTCAGTCTTCTTCTCTAGCTTTCAAAATCTTTTTCTTTTCTTTTTTTTTTGGGGGGGGGGGGGGGGGTACTTGTTGGCTACAAATAAAAATTGGAGCTATCTACTCTTTTGATTCTTTTTTTCTTTTGGTTTAGTCATGCAATGAGATTTTCTTCTTACAAGTTCTTGTTGTTGCTTGTTTTTGTTTTGCAACATGGTTTCCTTGATCTTTGGGTTTTGACATCAACCTTTACGTTGACGTTCTCATAGAAGTGTTTGCATGCATTTGGTGGCTTTGTATTTCATTGATAGCAATGTTCTTGCAGCGATGTATGCCTTCATGTTGTTACATTATTTTCCTGCAACAACAATCTTTTGGTGATATTCGTCTTTGCAACGACGTTTCTATGAGGATATTCAGCCAGGCAACAATGCTATCGTCGATACTTGTCTTTGAAATCGTATCGCCTCTGATGTTGGCAATGAAGCAATACTAGTACTGGTCGTTAATAAAACTATGCTAGCACTTTTTTGCATGAATGTGTTCCACACTTGTCTTTGCAACGTAGCCACACCAATTGTTCTTATCATGAAGCCGCACAAAGTTTGCATTTGCATTGAGGCTGCATCCATATCTTTCTTTGTGTCGAAGTCGCGTTACCACTCATCTTTGTCATGAAGCTGCGCTAACTCTTGCATTTGTATTTGAAGCATCACAACTACTTTGTCTATTGAAGCAATATTCGTACTTGTCTTTTTTAATGAAGTTTTTTCAACATGAAGCCATGTCAACACTTCATTTGCATTGAAGCCATGCTGACATTCATTTTTGCCATGAAGCCACATCAACACTTTATTCGCACTGAAGCTATGCCAACATCTATCTTTATCATGAAATTACAACAACACTCCATATTAGCACTTGCACCTACATTGAAGTTGCGCCAATTTTCAAAGGCAACATAGCTTAGACATTGAGGGTGCATAGCACTGTAGCCAGACATCAAGATTTCAGAAATGCCAACAAGACTTTGAAGATGCAAGGAGATGTCAATAAAACCTTGAAATTTCAAGAAGCTCCTATCAAGACTTTGAAGATGCAAAGAGATGCCGACAAAACCTTGAGTGTGAGAAGAATGTTGCTGAGACTTTGACATTGCATGAACATGCTCTTAGAGGAGAGATGATGCAACACCAACTTCAAATGCTAGAGGAAGGTGACGTTGTCTAGATTTCAGAAACATGATGTGAAATTGCACCACTCAAAAGGGAGATGATGTGGTTCAAATTTCAGAGTTGTGAAGTGGCACAACCTAGAAGAGAGATGATGTAGCTTAAACTTGCAATGTACAAGAAGATGCCCCCAAGAGATAAGTAATGTAAAGCATACTTTAGAGACATGGGAGGATGTCCACAGAAGAGGGGCAATGCCATGAAGACTTCATTCTTTGCAAAAGAGGTTGAACATTTTATTTTACTCCACAACCAAGAACTAACTTATGTTTATCATTAGTTCAAGGAAACTCGAGTAACACCAACTCTTTGTAGCTATCTTTTTCTACCACAATGATCTTTAAGTATCATGTAGTAAGGCATTGACTAATCCTAAGCAACGCCTACCAATTAAAGGAATCTCAAAAGCATATTGACGACCTTTGAAAAATTCCTTAAGTTAGACTGGCAATCCTTCTTCTTTTCATGTAACTGAACTTAGTAAATGATACCAAGTTGCCTACGAACCCCAGAAAGGGATCAAGTCATTATGTAGTTCAAATGGTTTTGTTGTTGTTGTTGTTGTTGTTTTTTTTTTTTTTTTTTTTTTTTTTTTTTTTTTTTTTTGGCAAAAAGGGAGGGCTCAGTGTGTAATAGTGGGTATCACCACTAATCGAACCTGAGACCTTTCAAGAGCGACTTGGGCATCCAACCACTACACCACACTAGCAATTGGTGACATAGAGTGGGATTAATTTCTCTTTATTGGTATGCTTTCAAAGGTAATGGGAAGACAACATATACCCTTGCAGCATTACAGTGGGCAGTTTAAGCTCTTGCCAAGGAGCAATCCTCGATTTTCATGTATAGAAGCGTTTAAGGAGCTTCCCATTGATGGGGCCAATCCTCATGCCATCATTGTCAATCAATTTGTAAGTTTCGTGGGTGTTTGCCCCCTGCTTAAGAGTTGGAAGTACATCACAAGCAACGGTCACATGGTTTGACTCAACAACTTCATCAAAGTCTAGATCAATCTTGTTTTCTTTGGCAAGCTTCATGATTTGTTCTTTGAAGACAAAGCATTTTTGGATTGGGTGGCCAATGATACGATGATATTTGTAATAGTTAGGGTCATCAACTTTCCCCATGTCTTCCGGTCGCTTGCATTCTGGCAATTCAATCAGCTTTAATTGCAATAGTTGTTCTAAAATGTTTGACACATCTTCATCAGGGAACGGATATGCTTTTTGCTCATGTTCTTTAAAAGTTAGGTGATGCACTTCGTTCTTTTGCTATCCTTCAAGCTATTTTTCATTTTCCTTCGCTCCTCTTCTTGGATCCTTGACTTCGATAGTGTTAACAATCATTGGGTCTTTGAGGCTGACTTTTGCATTCCTATCATTCCTCCTTACTTCCCTTCTGCTTTCCTCAGGTATGGGAGGGTTTGTACTTCCATGGCTAGCAATGCTCAACTCCATGTCGTGCGCACAAGTTGCTAACTCTTCAAATGTTCGAGGCTTTATCCCTTGAAGGATGTAAAGAAGTCCCCAATGCATGCCTTGGATGCACACCTCTACAACAGAAATTTCAGAAAGTCGATCCTTGCAATCCAAGCTCAAAGAACGCCATCGGTTGATATAATCAACCACCGGCTCATTTTCCCATTGCTTGGCATTAGTAAGCTCCATCATGCTCACCGTGCGACGTGTGCTATAGAATCAGTCAAGAAATTCTCTTTCGAGTTGTTGCCAACTGTCGATTGACTCGGTTTCTAAGTCTGTATACCAGTCAAATGCATTCCCTTTGAGCAAACGGACAAATTGCTTTACAAGGAGGCCTCCTTGAGTCTCTGCGTTCTCACAAGTTTCTACAAAGTGAGCAACGTGTTGCTTAGGATTTCCATTGCCATCAAATTGCAAGAACTTGGGGGGTTGATACCCATTTGGCATCCTCATGTTGTCGATGCGCTTTGTGTAGAGTTTTGAATATGTGAGAGAACTTGTAGAAGAACTTCCATATTGTGCTCGGATGGTATTTGTCATCATGTCTTGTAATTGTTGGACTGACAACGAAGCAACTAAAGTAGACTGTTCTCGTTGGGGAGTGTTTTCAATTTCTCTCCCTTTGTCATCCTTTGCGGATGTAAATTTATGACCATGGCTTGATTCACCAAGATTTTGTACTTCGAGTTTGTTCATTAAAGTTGCAATTTGGAAGTCCTTATCTTCAAGTGCTTTTGTGAGAAGGACAACCTTTTGTTCCATTTCAGCCATCTTTTCTTCCATGGTAAAGGTGTTAGTCATCATGACTGACATAACTTCCCAAGATGATGGAGAAGAAAGTGATTTAAAGTGAGGACATGAAATCTCATCTTTTGGGTTCCCTTTGATGGGAGAGAAATCGTGCGACCAACTTCTTGTGAAGGAAGAAGGGGATTTGCCCCCATACTTGAGGTGTTCCAAGGTGGAGACGTCTTTGTTGATGACCTTGTTTCTTGCAAGAGGGTCTAAGGAGTTGATTGTCTGGACCTTGGCTTCCTTGGTTGATTGAGATTGAAGTTGATTATGAGCTTTAGGTTGGCTACAATTGATTGCACCAATGCATTTGTTGGTGGTAGCCGTACCAAGTTTAGTTGAAGTAGCTATTGAAGCTTGAATGTTCTTGCTAGAGGCCATTGGAACTGGAAGATGATGTAGGTTTCTTTTTTTAAAGGAGAATGAGATGAGAGGTAGAGATGTCCTACCGGGCATGCCAGAATATGTGGACGACTAAATTTCTCGATTTGAAATAAATCAAACAAGTAAAAATAGTTGCACAAATGCGAATTTGTATTGATGAATGTGTGGTACAATTCTCTGTGATTACAAAAGAGTGATCCTCTGATTCGATCTCCTTGAAAGATTTGTTAATTAGATTTGTGGTAATGTGATTTTGACTTGAACACAAAGTATCCTTCAATTTGGTTGAAGGATAGATCGAAGATTGTTGAAACAGAATTACAATGAATTTCTGGCTATGAGCTTGTTAGAAATCCTTTGTTCTTCACGTTCTTCGTGTTCTTCGTGTTCTTGGTGCGTCCTTCGTCTTCGAAGGTTTATGGTGGAAGTTCTTCGGTGCTTTAGAGGCTTGAATCCATAGAACTTCGTTGATTTGTGGTTTGTGAAGATTTCTGGAGGCTTTTGAGCTTGATTCCAGTGAACTTTGAGATCTAGGAATATGATTTGGATGTTTCCTCTTCGAATGTTCTTTGTATTCGAAGGTTTGTGGTGGAAGTTCTTCGGGGCTTTAGAGGCTTGAATCTGTAGAGCTTCACTGATTTGTGATTTGTTGATGTTTTCAGACATTTTAGGCTTAAGTCCCGTAAACTTTTGGATCTAGGTGGATGATTTGGATGATTTTCCTTCGAATGTTCTTCGTATTCAAAGTTGAAGTTCTTGAAGTTCTTGGAGGCTTTAGAGCTTGGTTCCGGCAGAGCTTCTGGACTTCTGAGTGCTTCAGATGGCTTGGTGCCCTCTCTCCAGCTCTCTTCTAGATCCTTTTAAATGCCTTAGGAAGGTTTCTATTTATAGGAGTTTAGGGGTAGGTAAGCGACACATGGCAGAGCTTGATTGGTGACACGTGGCAAAGCTTGATTGGTCCGCTTATGTCATCGCTTACACGTGCTGGACTGATTGTGTCATCGCTTACACGTGCGAGACTACTTATGTCATCGCTTACACGTGCGCTGATGTGTGATTGGTTTTTGCATGACACTTGGCAAATTTCTATTGGTTTCTGAATAGTGATAGCAAAACCTAGCAGCAATATGTGGTGTTTTGTAATTGGCTGTATTTTGTGGACTTGGTAGTGTGACTTGTCAGCTTGTGATAGGTCGGGAATTTTCCCTCTCTACACTCCCATTTGGGACTATGATTACATTCAGTCACTAAGAAGTGAATACCTGGTACATAATATATAGTATTGTTATTTCATTGTTAGATTTACTAGTACTTGAATTATTATTGGAAACTGATCACTGGGCTCATGTTAGTTATAAGGATTCTGTTATTGTATGTCTTAAGAGCACATATTAGTCATTCATTTTTGGAATCATTAAATGGAGAATTGAAAAAATTGTCACAAAAGTTGGTAACTTTTTCGTTTTTCCATAAAAAATTTTCTAAAATGGTTTACTAATATATGCCCAAAAAGCACACATTAGTAAAACCCTAATTATAATATTGTGATGTAGGGAGAAGAGTACACAGGGCAAGTTAACAAGTTGAAGGAACAAGTGAGGATGATGTTGTCTACTTCTATTAATAATCTAACCATTAAGAGGTGATATCCCAAATTTTGCAAATTTGATTGAATTGGATTGGTTAAGTGTGCTTTAAGTCCTACATTAGATGTTTACTAGGTAGATCTTGTATGTTGCATTTATAAATAACCACAATGAGTCACATATGTAACTTGATTATAGTCATTTTTTACTATTCCTACTGATGTTAGCTCTTACACAAATAACAACAAAAATATATACAACTTCCTTGAGATTGTTTAGGTGTACCAATGAATAATAAATAAAGTTTAATTTAAAAAACAAATTTACACCTCATAATTAAACATTTAATATTCAATAACTTGCTTCTTGTACCCTTCAAACACCTGTTAATCACTGTTGGGTTGCTACGTGTAGAAGTTTTTAATAGTTTCATGGAGAGAGGAAGTTTCAAGGCATGTCTTTGTGATGATACCAAGGGAATGCTAGCCTTGTATGAAGCTTCATTCCTTTCGATAGAAGGTGAAAATATCTTGGAGGAAGCAAGAGATTTCTCAAAAAACCATCTCCAAGAATTTGTAAAGCAGAATAAAGATCAAAATCTTTCTACTGTAGCAGTGAGCCATGCCTTGGAGCTTCCACTACATTGGAGGATACCAAGGGTGGAAGCGAGATGGTTCATTGATGTATATAGGAGCAAAGAAGATATGAACCCTACCTTGCTTAAGCTTGCAGAACTAGATTTCAACATGGTGCAAGCAACCCACCAAGACGATCTCAAACAAGTGTCAAGGTAAAAAGCTTGTTAATTTTGATTTTGTAATTTAAGCTTCATTTGATATAATTCTTCATTGATAACATATTTTACACATTGATGACACTTGGAAGGAATATTACGTAGAAATTGAAGCATAAACTAATAAATACTAAAATTAAAATCAAATTTGATAGCAACATGAACAAATAATTTACTGGGCCGATCCTATATATTATGGGGCCTAAGACCAAAATTAAATTGGAGCAATTTATATATTTAAATATCAATTCATTAATATAAAAATTAGTAATTAAATCTTTGTATTAAGGTTATGTTAAGTTGCCAACTATGATATTTTTGATATCTCTAATTAAATTTTGATTATAAATTTATTTATTAGTAATTAGTCATATATTTATTTGATGTTTTCTTTTTTTATAAAACTTAATTTTTCATTAACAACTGCAATATTACTTAAAAATGAAAAATATCTGATTGTAGACTACTATATATTAAAAAGTTGAAATTCGATTTTTTTTAAAAAAAAAAAGAAGAAGAAGAAGAAGAAGAAGAGAGAAAGGTATAAACGTAAGCTATAAGGTTTGGAATTATTTTTTTCTTTTCGGTCTTTTGATTTGCTTTGCTGAGAGAGTGAGAGAGAAGGAGAGAATTTTCAGCATCTTTGAGAGAGATTACATGTTCTACACTCTTACATAGAGGAAATGGAGAGTCTGTCATCATACAGAGATTTGTTTTTTATAAATTTTTTTCTCTTTTAAAAAAAATACTTTTTATTTATTGACTAATATTTAAAGGTTTAATTAATACTCATATCCTATTGATTAAAATTTGGGGCTTAAGCAGTTGTCTAATTCACCTAAGGCACATGCTGGCCCTCATAATTAAATTAGTTATAGCCTAAATTTTAAAAGTTAAGCTATGTTTAACTTACCTAATTCAAAAGGTTAAATATGCATCAATATAAAATGAAAATTGATTTTTTTTTTTTAAAGGTGGTGGAGGAGCACTGGCATTGCAGAAAAGTTGAGCTTTGCGGGGGATAGGTTGACAGAGAGTTTCTTCTGGACAGTGGGGTGTACATTTCATCCTGACTTTGGATATTGTAGGAGAATCTCAATAAAGATCAATGTACTAATTACAGTATTAGATGATATTTATGATGTGTATGGAACTATAGATGAACTTGAGCTCTTCACGGACGTTGTTGAAAGGTTGATATTAATGACAATACGCCTCAAATGCTTCAAAGCTATCTTTGACATAAAGACTTAAGTGTGCTCTTTGTGATTCCAGGTGGGATATCAATGCAATGGATGGGCTTCCAAATTATATGAAGATATGTTTCCTAGCTCTACACAATTCAGTTAATGAAATGGCTTTTGATATACTAAAGGAACAAGAATTCCACATCATTCGATATTTTAAAAAAGCGGTATGCAATTGACTTCTAAATCCATCTATATTAATCCGTAACATTTTTTTCTTGAACACATGGTGTGTTATACTACCTTAAATTCATTGTTCCACCATAAATTTTTCAGTGGGCAGATTTATGTAAAGCTTATTTGTTGGAGGCAAAGTGGTACTACAGCGAGTATACACCAAGTCTTCAAGAATACCTTGAAAATGCATGTTTTTCAATTGCAGCTCCAAATATACTATTGCATGCTTATTTTTCCTACACAAATCCATAACAAAGGAAGCCCTAGATTGCTTGGAAGAGTACCCCAACATAGTTCGTTTGTCATCATTGATTTTGCGATTAGCAGATGATCTTGGAACATCTACAGTATGTAGACCACTCTGTACTAAGAGTTTCATCAACAAGACTTTCATTTTGTATAATTCACAAACCCTTACAATCAATTTTTTTTTTTTTTTTTTTTTAATATCAGGATGAATTAAAAAGAGGTGATGTTCCTAAATCAATCCAATGTTACATGAACGAAACTGGTGCTAGCGAAGAAGATGCTCGTGAATACATAAGGTGTTTGATTAGTGCAACATGGAACAAGATGAATGAAGAACGATCTGTGACTTCTCCCTTCTCTGAAACATTTATTGAAATTGCATTCAACCTTGGAAGGATGGCCCAATGCATATACCAGTATGGAGATGGGCACGGTGATGGAAACCATGAAACTGAGGATCGTTTATTATCATTATTTGTTCAGTCCATTCCACCATATAAAGATTAAAATGATGAGTTATTGATATATAAGGATGTAGATTTGAAGTTTTAACTCATCATTGTATTACATTTTACTTTTGAGATTTGTGAGTTAGTTTGTGTCTTTGAGAGTTTGTGAGGTTTTGATTGAGTGCGGTTGTAATCCATATCATTGATTGTGAATTTTAGTTGGCGTTGTATGTCGACACAGGCTTGGGGTTAGTCAAACCATGCTCAATATTGTTCTTTTGAGTATTTTTTTTTTCTTTTTTTAAATTCTTGAGAAAGCGCTTCTTCAACCCTTAAAACACAACAAATTGGTATCAAATCTCAAAGTTTGGTCAAGTTCACCAGAAAATATATGTTTAGTTTAAAATGGCAAAGCTAGAGCGGGCCTGGGGGGTCATGGTCCCCCTAGTTTTTTGAAAATTTCATTTGTAGTAGCAAAAAAAAAAATGATAATTTCTTTTTGAGAAACAAATACATACACAAGGGAGAAGGAAAAATGTTTTAACACAAAGACACACCACAACTCCACTCAAAAGCCATATTAACTTTTAAGAGAGGGTGGGTCAATTTATACTACACACAACATACACTCTCTCTCTCTCTCTCAATCTTTTGATGAAGTAATAGTTTGGTAGATGATGATGTAGTTTAAAATAAATCCAGATTTTGTTTATTATATATATTTTTAGGGTCCAATTAATTCATCCAATGCTTGTTCACAACTTGCCCTTTTTAATGTTCTACTATTTATGTAGCTTATATCCAAGGCTTGTCCTTTTACTTTTCTCCATGTGTAGAATCTTCCTGTTGACATGCTCTTCCTTATGTCATATTTAAATTTAATATAAGTAATTTCCCACTTTTCTTCTCTTTGATTGAAAATTGTTTAAGTAATTATAGTTTGTTATTGCCCTATGTTTTTTTTTAGTCATGCTAATAAGTATCCTTAGAGTATTGGTTAACAATCCATTTTAGGAAAATTTTGACACAATTTTTATGGGAAATAAAAAAGTTATCAAAACATTAATTGTTTTTTTTTCATAAAAATTTTCTTTAAATGGATTATTAACTAATACTCTAAGAGCATTCGTTTGCATTTTTTTTTTATTACATGATTATATTTGATAAAGTTGTACGTGTGATCACAAAAAAAAAAAAAAAAAAAAAAAAAAAAAGAAAAGAAAAGAAAAGAAAAGAGTAATAGAAAAAGTGTTAGTAATTTAATGAAAGGAAATCAGTCACAATTGATGCATATTTTAAAAGAAAAAGTGTTCAAAATTAGGAGACCATTGCTCAATTCTCTATCTAAATTACTAAAGCTGCACAAAGATACGAACTTAATAGATATTTTTTCTTTGAACATAATCATAGATTACAATTATAGATATGAGAATGAGTTTTTGAACGTTTGCTTAAATGTATATATAGAAAGAAAAAAATTGGCTAAAAAATTTAGTTCAAAATCAATATAAACGTGAAAGAATGTATGAACCGACTTTGTTCGGTTAAAGTTAATTATATAACAGTAATACTCTCTTTTTATATATTTTTTTAAAAAATTGTTATAATATTTAGCTTGGCCCCTACAAAAATTTTCTCTCTCTGCCGCACCCGCAAGAGTGGTTGGAGGTAACAAGATTGCTTTAAACATGGAAACAATGATGAAATTGTTGATTGAAACAATGTGGAAGGTTAAGTGGAAGTGGATATTTGTTAAAAATTATATTTAACAGAAGTTTTGGTTGTAGCGTAGTACTCTTTCTCCTTTTTGCTGAATGATTGTTAAGGGGAAGGTTGGTGTTCTCATTATCAAAGTGATATGCCACTGCCATTGGCAGCTTTATCGCTAGCTACCGTAGCTAGATATTTTCACATGGTAGGACATAGGAGTAGAACAGGCACTATAGATACTTTAGGATCGGGGTCGAATCCATAATAGGAAAAACAAGTACGCATGGTAAAACCGGCTAATCGGGTCAGGTTGGATTTGGGTTGGATCAAGTGAGTTGCAGGTTAAACGAATCACGGGTAAAAAAAAGGTCATTTTAAGAGGGTTAAAAACGGGTTCGGGTCAATTGGGTTGCGGGTCGGGTTGATTTGTTTTTTTCACATGAATTTTTTTTTTTTTAAGAAAACAATATGTATTTGCCATTTGGAAAGTTATGCAATAAATTACTTGATGTAAAATGCATTATTTTGAATTCACCACTTATATTAAGAATGAACTTAGTTAAACTTATTAATACTTATTCAATAATTTTAAAATTATGCAAATCCTAACATTGTTATCTAAAACAAAATAATATAAAGATAAGTAAAACAAATACACAAGTTTTGTTTCTACACAATATCAACATTCCAAAATATAAAACAAAATTACAAATGACTTATTGGATAACTCATTTGATAAAGAATAAAAACATATAAGAAATTTACAATCTTGAAAATTAATTTTATAATCTATTATCAATTGTGGTTGGCACTCTATTTCAATTGATATATACATTAAAATTTGATTGCTTACTTATTTATACATGGTCTCTTTTATGAATATCATATCATTATTAAGCAACACACACTCTAGGAAATATCATAATTTATTTTAAAAAACCGTTTATTTTGGACATAAATTGTTAAAAAAATAAGTCTAAGCATTCATAATTTATGCTAATTTGATACTTTGGCTTTACTATTTTCACACTTGTGAATGTTTCTCACATATGTCTACAATTTTAAATCTATGATTTTAACTCTACTGTAACTAGATTATCTTGACATGTACTTTACTATTGATATCTAAAAATCTTTACTCATTACAGAATGCTCAACTATTTACTTTTCAATTAATTTGCATGTAGTTATGTAAATGTATCAATTGTTTCCTATATTATCTTAATTTTACTTTTCTTTTTTACCAAAAAAAAAATTTTTTTTTAAATGTTTCGGGTTCGAGTCAGGTCGCAGGTCGGGTCAGGTCAGGTTGACCTGCAAAAAACACATGTCGGATTACGGGTCAACCCGTTTTTGCTTCGGGTAAAAAAAATCGAGTTCAGGTCGGGTATTTTTCGGGTCGGGTCAGAAAATTCTAACATATTTTGCCATGTCTAAAAACAAGTAGTTGAGTCATCTCTTATCCAATAATAAATAAATAAAAGTAGTTGAATACTCGATTTCAAACTTGGGCTTTAATCATTTATTGAGCTTCTACTATTTTATTTACATTATTATTAGTTTTGATAATTTAATAATTGAGGTAAAAGAATTTAAACTTTAAATATTTCTTTAAAAAAATTAAGAGATGTCGACTATTTGAATTACAATATTCTTAGCTAAACATATTATTATTTGTTCTTAGTCAATGAATATATGAAAAAGCTCATAAAAAAATTGATATATAATATATATGTAATTAATAAATATTAATAGCTTCTCAAAAAAAATATATATATATAAAATTAGAAAAAACTGAGGCTCATGTAGTGTGTGCTAACATATCCGAAATTGGAGCCATTTCCATTTTTTCCCTTTCGCTTTCTTGTTAACTGTTTATTACATCTCCTATACCGCACTATAGTACTCAAGTTTCTTCAAGCTAGTACTTGGTTGTTCGGCCTAGCCCAAAAACAAAAAAAAAAAAAACACTTGGACAGCATGCCGATCTTAGGATGTTCCCAATAATTCCTCCAATCTTGCTCACAATCACAAGTTAACCTATGTCTTTGGAAAGACCACGTTGTTGTTGTTGTTGGGGTTGGGATCTCCTTTTTAGTATCTTTCTATAATGAATAATGGTAAATAATTGTAAATATAGAGTCCGGTCAGTGTATACATTAATATTTAATCATTCATTTTAAAAAATATTTTATAGAGAATAAAAAAATCTGTCAAAAAAAAATTAGTAATTTTTTCATTTTTTTCATGAAAAGTTTTTTTAATTTGGTTTATAAATATATGACTTAAAGCATGCGTTAACAGAACTCATATATGTAATAATTGAGAGAGTCTATGTTTGGTACACAGATTTTCCTACCCAAAATAGATTTAAGATATTTCTTTGAATAAATTAATAAAAATATTTATTCTACTTGTGTCCCGATTTATCACTTTACCCCTCTTCCAAGATTTATATTTTATCTTTCTTTTTATCTTTTTAATTTATTTTTGAATTTCTAAGTAAAAAAAAAAAAAGATAGTTTCAACATACGGCGTCTGTTGGGTTTTGTGAAGCCTAGTTGTATATGATCTAAATTATGACCCGACCCGAAATAATATTATTATAGTTTTTAATAGAAAATTTTCTGAGACTTAATTTATGGTGTAGAGGCTTAGTCCAATCGGCCCAAGCCATAGTGGTAGTCCAATGTCAATCTTGTGCAATGGATAGAAAAAATGTTACTTTAGAGATTAAGGTTTGAAAGCTCGAAAACGTGTTGAAAAACACAAGCGCTGTTTAGACCCCCTAATTAAAAATACGGCTCGATAGATTTTACACAACTTTGATATAAAGTGCGAAATAGTGTAAAAGCGAGCGGATGAACAAGTAAGCTACTCTAATCCATAAACTAAGCAACACAGCAGTATAATGGAATAAACAAGAGTAGGGAAGAAGGATGCAAACACAGAAAACACCGAAACGTGTTCTCGAAGAGGAAACCGAAGAACTCGGCGAAAAACCTCTCCGCCGCCCTTCAAGCGGAAATCGATCCACTAGACAATCAGTTGGGATACATGAGTAAGCAAGAGACCCTCCAAGCCTAATCTACCCGATGTACCTAAGCCCTCCAAGCTCCTACTCCAACAAGGCTTCTCGGAACCGTGTCTTGTCTAGCTCTCCGGATCCCGCAACAAGCTCCATGTTGCATCTGCCATTCCAGGCTTCTTCCAATGCTTCCCAGCAGCACCAAAACGTCACTCAACACTCTCAAAGGGTGTGGTAAGTGTTTGGGCTATCAACCTCTCAATGGTATGGAAAATGGAGAGGGAATGGTTGAGGAGATACCACAAGCAAGTGTAAAGAGAAAGGTGGGGATGACAATCTCTAATTGCAAATGTGTTTGGCTAGGGTTTTCTCTCTGAAAGCATTCCTCAACATTTGTGGGTAATGGGGGTTTATATAGGATAGGTGCAAAATGTGTGAGTCATTCAGTACAGGCTGGCAGAACAGCTTGTCTCGCGGGTGTCTCGCGGGAAGGCCTTACGCACGAGATACTCGCGAGAGACAGCTGTCTCCACCTGGACTGACTCTTCGCATTCCAGCATGTGCAGGGCACATGCCTCACTTCGCGGGAAGCTTAGTCGCGACATACCCGCGAGATTCCATCAGCTTCCAATTTGCTTGAGTCTTCACACACTCTCTATCACACACCCCTTACATCAATTCCCACACCTAATACAGGGTATAAACAATTGATATTAATTACAATCAAATTTGGCACGGAATATAAGCCAACAAAACACATAGTTGTAAATCACAACTTTACAGTCTCCCCCTTTGGCTATTCCGTGACAAAACCCTAAAACAGACTCTAGACTTAAACGTGAGTTTGGGAACACAGGCAAAACTCACTCACACCTAATTCTAGATTCTGATAAGCTCTTGAAACAAATGAACAAGTAACTCCTGAAACACAACAACAAAGTATTATCATTGTATGCGGAAAACTTGAAAAACATATGGAGCAAAAATAGCATGATCAAGTAAGATGAAATAGATAACACTAGATCATGGCAAGATCAACCAAGTAATCACTATACAAAAGTAATTACTATGCTCATTCACACAAGGAATGAACATCCGGATATGCAAGATGATAAGCTCATATAAAGAGTACCATTTGCAAATCCAACACTCAACCAATGCAAAATACTTAAAGTATTTGTATCTAGGAACAATCCTACAAGGGCACAAGAGTGTTCATCACTCGACCAATACATAGAGCATATATGCATCTAGGAACAATCCTACACGGGCACAAGAGTGATGTAGTGAAGTAAATGTAAGACATTAAACTTCAAAAGCACAAGCATAAAGGCTGCATAAGCAAAGAATAGCAAATACATGGCACAAACCATAAAAGCCTACAAACCTATGCAATAAAGCAAAACAACCCTTAGAGCTTACAAAAGCAACATGGGTACATGCAAATTATACTACAAAGCATAGAGAATATCACAAAAGAAACATCTGAAATAATACTTAAATAAAGCATAGTAACAAAGTCTTAAACCAAAGGCATTAAAACAGTTATGTGACAAAAAAAAACTGAATAAAAAAAAACCGTCTTTAAAACCAATAACCAATGATACTAAGTTGCTAGACTATGCTCCCCCTAACGCTGTGCAAGCTCTTCACTAGCTCCCCCTTAGAATTTTCTCCCCCTTTTTGACCGGAATCGCCAAAGGGTCAGAACTGCTCCGATTCTGAATCCGAGACGAGCTCCATAGATAAATCTTGCACTTGGGAAGAGAGCGCGGTGATCTGTCCTTGAAGGTATGCAAACTGGTCCGCGGTGTACTGCACATGGGAGTCAAGCACCGTAGACATCTGATCCATCTTTGCAAGCAGCTGATCCAGTTTGCTCAAGCCTTGTGGAGGAGCCGAAGATGATGGCTGTGCAGAGGGATCAGGAACCGAGGTGAACCTGTCAATCTCTTCCTCTGTATCTTCACCTTCCTCCTGCTGAACCTGTCGTGGTGGTGGTATGGTATGCACACCGGTCTTCGATCCCTTGATGTGTGCAGTGCTTCTAGTTAGTGTATGACCACCAATGGGATAGTCCCTTTGAACAACCGTGAGGCCACTGGGCAGCTTGAGCTTTGCCTTAGCAATCAGTCCCATGATCAAAGAGGGAAACGGCATCACAGTCCGTGAATTCTGCTTGGTGATGCTCTTCTTCAGGACATGCATGATATGACCACAAATGTCAATCTCCTTCTGCGTGAAGAGATCAAATAGAAATCTTGTTCTCGGAGCAGAGAGAGTGGTGAGATTGGTGACCGGATAAAGATTGTGAATCATCACATAGCTTAGGGTCCTCATTTCTGGAGAGAACTTGATGGTGTTCATGGATGATTTCTTTGGTTCACCACCAAGAAGTTTGATCATTTCGTGAGTAGAACCCATTCTGTCCTCATAAGCAACAATGATTGGCTGAGATGGAGGACGAGTCTCCAGAAATTCTTGAATGCTCTCTCTTGTAATCACAAACTCCTTATGTCGTACCCAGCACTCAATACAATCTCCGTTGACAGTGGCATTGGAGAAGAACTCTCTGATAATTTTTGAATAGACCACTCCTGTTGGGTTCAGCAACTTGGTCCAAGTTCTATCTCTGAACACTTCAGGAATGAAAGTATCCTCAAGTGTCTCTAACTGGACTACACGCTCCATGATGATTGTCTTGTCCTTGTAGCAGTCATTGTATTTCATATCAGCTTCTATAGACCGGAAGTTATCAGAGTCAGTTCGGGCTCTTTTTGAAGACGATTTCTTCTTAGCAGCATGCTTGGTGGGAGACATCTGCACAATTTTACCAAGCAAAGAAGAAAAAATATGCACCAATACACATTAGAAGTCAACCGTCATTAGATTCAAGTTAGTTCCAAATTGGACAAAAAAAAAATGAAACACACTAAATCTGATGCTAAAAGGTTCCAACTTATAAAGCATAATGCCAATGCAACAAAATACGAGACAGTGCAAGTGTGTGTGTCTATGTGCATTTGCTGATGAGTGTGTGCGGCATGTGATGCATGAGCGTGCCTAAGTGTGCCTAGGTGTGTGCCAAGTATGTGCAACAGAAGCAAAGTGAGTGAAAACACACACAAAAAGGCTAAACCTGAGTAGAATAATGTCAAGCAAGTGGAACACCATGGATTGACATCACTAGATTTCAATTTGTCACAAAAATGTCACTTGGACATTGTGACAAACACATAGCGTGCACACATGCAAATAAGACATGAATAATGCATGAACATATGTAAATCTACCCTCAATACATGAAAAAATGCCACAAGGGGCCAACACAAGTGCAGAAACATCAAAAGGAACACAGCCCAATCAAGAAAAAATGAAGAAATTCGCCCAATTTTGAAACCCAACCCAAAGTTTCGAAAATCCCCAATTTTGAAAGCCCTAACACCAAAATCAGCATAATATAGGTAAAAACTAATAAAGAGAAGGTTAATAAACATACCTTGAAGAAGAAAGTGCAGAAAAAATGCTTGGATTGAAGGGAAATGAATGGAATAGTGTTTTTGGGTTGAAAGAGTTTGAGAGAGGATGAGCGAGGGAAGTTACAAATGTTTGAAAAACTGTCACATCAGCTATATAAAAACTGAAAACACGCGTTTTTCGCGGGTTAGAGAGGGGCGAGACAGTCGCGAAACAGTCGCGAGAGGTGCCACTGAAGCACAAATTTTTTGCGAGAAGCATTAAGTCGCGAGACAGTCGCGGTAGCTTCTGTCTGAAATTGGAAAAATCCAATTTTAGCCAAACAGCATTTCGCGAGTAGCTTTTGGTCGCGATACAGTCGCGAGACAGTCGCGAAAGTTTCTGTGTGACAGGATGAAATACAGAATTCCCTCAACCCCTTTTCGCGGGAAGCTCTAAGTCGCGAGCTTCTCGCGAAACAACCCCTGTGCCAGTATTTGAAGAAACACAAAAACATGCTTTTTAATCAAAAACAATAGACAAGAAAGTATAAAAACACTTTCAAAAACAAATAAAACACTCAAAAATCTTTTTGGATTTGATCAACAAAGATTGAGCATGTGCAAAACACATTTTATCAAGTACAATCACACACATGATTATGACATCCGTTGAGCATAGACTTGTGTGTTGTGTGTGGATATCAAAATGAGATAGTCCTTAGTCTAATGTGAAGCTTCAATGATCAATTCAATCAAGGCATACACAACAAGCACTAGATTATGTGACCTATCTCAATTATAGAAACATGCATATATGACCTCCCACACGTACTTGATAACTAATCAATGAAGCTTTTCATTTGGCTCCATATATAACATAACATTTGCAACTTTTGAGCAAAGAGGATCTCAATTAGAGAAAAAATGCCTGAAATTTTTGATATTTCAATTGATGAGTTAGCCTTTGGCTTGTTGGGCATCATACATTATATTTTGGTCGCTTTCCCTTTTTCCTAGTCAAATACTAGTTTGTGCGACAGGCTTTTGCAGCTCTATATCTCTTTTCATTTGGAGATTTACAATTAGAGAGCTCTTTTAAGAAAAAAATAAAAATGTGAAGATATATAGGCATGAGTCTATGCAAGTCTCAAGGTCAACAAAACCATTCACTAATCATTCATGACAAGGTTGAAGATCTATTTACAACAGTCACATAGATTTCAGAATTTATTCCACAATGATATGAGTGCAAGAGGAACAAGCTAAACTCATTAAATGCACAAAGCCATAAGTACAGAGGTACAAGGCAAAACATGTTTTGAGACAAAACTCAACAAAGCGATCAAACTTTTTGGATTTTCTAATTTTTATGTGTTTTTGAAATTTTTTGAACACACCCAAAGAAGAGCAAGAAAACAAAAGAAATACCAAAGACAGATTGAACAAATCTTCAAGACAAAGTAATAAAAAATGCATGAAAATATGCAACAGCAAAAGTCCCTATATATTGAAAGAATTTATGCATGGACATGTTATAATGCTTATGCATGAATACCCCTTTTCACCCACACATCACGTGCGTTTGGGGTGATATCCTTAACGGATTGGGTACGAGAATTTGGACTCTCAAACCTTCTGGTAAAACTCTCCAAGCAGGTGGTGAAAGCACCAATCATTTTCATCACGTCCATCATGCCAGGATCCCAATTTTGACTTCTCGGTTGTTCACCACCCCAAGTCCTCATGTCATTTCTCCTTCCTCGTGACCGAGGTGCGCTTGAATTGTTGTCTAATCTCAGCTTTTGACAATTGGGTCTGGTATGTCCTTGCATTCCGCAGTAGTGACACACATAATCCGTTCTAGGACTCCGTTGTGATCTTGGGAGAGATCTTCCTCTGGTTTCATGTCTACCCATGGAATGATTTCGGGGCTTATTTACCATCCGTTGCTCACTCACATTCTTCTTTTCAGCCTTAATAATCTCAGGGATGCTTTCTTCTACCTTAGGCTCTATGGCCTTCACAAATTTCACTTCTTTGATAGTTTTGGCTGATGAGCTACTTCCTCCGGTGTATCCCAACCCGGATTTGTCTGAAGAAGGTTTTTGAGATGAGATAACATCATCTAACTTCTGGGAGGAGACTCTCTCTATCTTGGCATGAGCTTGCACTACCTCTTGCTCAAGAAACCTCACCTTCGTATAGGCTTCAGACAACTCGCCATTTAATGTCTCAATCTCACATTTAGCCTCTTTATATCTGATCAAGAGACTTCTACAATCTTCCTCAGCTTTCTTCATTTTCCTGACAGCCGCCTTGGCTACTCTGGCATACTCTCCCGACTTTTCAAGTAATAAGGAGTAATTTTCTTGAAGATTAGCTGAATTCTCTTCTTCTTCTTCAGCATCTGATTCTTCCACAATCCCAATAGACTCTGAATCCGAATGCTCACCAAGCTCCTTCACAAGTGCACCCAAATCATCCGATGACTCCACATGAGCAATGGTCATGAATGCGGAGTAATTTCCCTCTCCGTCACAACTCTCTTCCGAGTCAGAATCAGAGGAATCTGAATCACTGAGTGTCGTGGCATAAGCTTTGCCTTTTCCCCTCAGAAAATTTGGACACTCCTTCTTTAGATGTCCATGGCCATTGCACTCATAGCATATAACTTCTTAAGAAGGTTGAAACTCTCTCCCTTCTTTTCTTGTAGACTCTTTCCTATCACCTCTTGAAGGTGAAAATCTTCCTTTGTTGAATGGTTTCCCGCTGTTCTTCATTTTCAGAAATTTTCGGAAGTTTTTCGCAAGAAAGGCTACTTCCTTCTCCACCCCATCTTCTTCGGAGGAATCACCCATCCTTTCGGTGATGGTTTTGAGAGCAAGTGATTTACTCATCTTATGGGAAGGCAGTCCCATCTGATATGTTTGGAGAGACCCAACTAATTCTTGAATTTTAATCTCATCCAAATCCTTGCTTTCCTCTATGGCTGTAACTTTTGCTCTAAAGCTTTCGGGCAAGGACCTCAATACTTTTCTCACCACTTTAGCATCTTCAATCTTCTCCCCAAGATTGAGTTTAGCAATTACAATTTCATTGAGCTTCCCATAGAATGAATCAAACGGTTCATCATTACCCATCTTGAGCTCTTCAAATTTGGTGGTGAGCATCTGAAGCTTTGTGTCCTTAACTTTCTTTGTACCTTCATAAGTGGTCTCCAAAATCTCCCAAGCTTCTTTGGCTACTGTCATATGAGAGATTCTGTGGAATTCATCAGGAGACACAGCACAAAATATAGCGTTTAAAGCTTTACTATTAGCATTGGCTGCTGCAAGAGCCGCCTTATCCCAATTAGCCTTAGGGGCTTCCGGCTTAGTCCAGCCGAGCTCTACCGCATCCCAAACGGTATCTTCAATAGAACATAGGAATGCTCTCATTCTGACTTTCCAGAATGCGTAATTGTTCCCATCAAAAAATGGTGGAACATTTAGCGATTGAGACCGGTCCATCTCAAATAGGGTCAAGGATCACACTAAGGTATTTAAACCAAGTAAGTGTACCCGCTTTGATACCAATTGAAAGCTCGAAAACGTGTTGAAAAACACAAGAGCTGTTTAGACCCCCTAATTAAAAATACGACTCGATAGATTTTACACAACTTTGATATAAAGTGCGGAATAGTGTAAAAGCGAGCGGATGAACAAGTAAGCTACTCTAATCCATAAACTAAGCAACACAGCAGTATAATGGAATAAACAAGAGTAGGGAAGAAGGATGCAAACACAGAAAACACCGAAACGTGTTCTCGAAGAGGAAACCGAAGAACTCGGCGAAAAACCTCTCCGCCGCCCTCCAAGCGAAAATCGATCCACTAGACAATCAGTTGGGATACATGAGCAAGCAAGAGACCCTCCAAGCCTAATCTACCCGATGTACCTAAGCCCTCCAAGCTCCTACTCCAACAAGGCTTCTCGGAACCGTGTCTTGTCTAGCTCTCCGAATCCCGCAACAAGCTCCATGTTGCATCTGCCATTCCAGGCTTCTTCCAATGCTTCCCAGCAGCACCAAAACGTCACTTAACACTCTCAAAGGGTGTGGTAAGTGTTTGGGCTATCAACCTCTCAATGGTATGGAAAATGGAGAGGGAATGGTTGAGGAGATACCACAAGCAAGTGTAAAGAGAAAGGTGGGGATGACAATCTCTAATTGCAAATGTGTTTGGCTAGGGTTTTCTCTCTGAAAGCATTCCTCAACATTTGTGGGTAATGGGGGTTTATATAGGATAGGTGCAAAATGTGTGAGTCATTCAGTACAGGCTGGCAGAACAGCTTGTCTCGCGGGTGTCTCGCGGGAAGGCCTTACCCACGAGATACTCGCGAGAGACAGCTGTCTCCACTTGGACTGACTCTTCGCATTCCAGCATGTGCAGGGCACATGCCTCACTTCGCGGGAAGCTTAGTCGCGACATACCCGCGAGATTCCATCAGCTTCCAATTTGCTTGAGTCTTCACACACTCTCTATCACACACCCCTTACATCAATTTCCACACCTAATACAGGGTATAAACAATTGATATTAATTACAATCAAATTTGGCACGGAATATAAGCCAACAAAACACATAGTTGTAAATCACAACTTTACAAGGTTTTATGTAGTTTTTTAGAGAGAAAACTGTACTAGCGTATCTTGTATTTTTTTTCTAAGTATAGTGAAATCTTTGCAATTCTGTGGACATAGGTAGATTGCCGAACAATATAAATATTGTCTTGTGTGATTGTTTTCTTTGGCGCATATTTTTCTCTATGTTTGCATCTTACAGATCTGGGAGTTTCATGATTATTCCATTCAACAACGTCCACTCGAATCAAATCCCAAATCTTTTATTACCAATTGAGCTAATCGTAACTAACATCTTTGTTCTTACTGGTTACTATAATGGACCCACGAACTTTGAATGGGGAATTTAAATATTAACAATTGACAAAGAAGTAAAAACTAAATTAAAACGTGATTGTTGCGTACTCATTAGTCATTATCTATGTGACAATGCAATTGGCATTTAGCAACGAAAGATTTCTTCATTAAAAAAATTTAGATATTATTTCATGGTAGTACAGGCTCTTGGATTGTTCTGTCGATATTATAATTGGAATACACGTCGATGAGCACTCAATAATAAACTTTAGCTTTGTTTAAAAAAATAATAATAAAATTTAGCTTAAAAAATATATATATTTTACCACTTTAAACTATATCACAGTTATACTTTACACTATAAACTATGATATTTATTACACTTTGCATCACACCAAGACAGAACTTTTAACATAGAGGTACCCACGTCCGACTACCCACACCAAGACAGAACTTTTATTACACATGCTAAAAGTGATGTAAATTATAATAACGGATAGATATACGGATGAGAATCTCTCAAGCCTATATAAAGGCACATATCTAACGTATATGTTTCAAAGTAGTAACTAACCCAAAAAACCATAATAAGCTTTATCAAAGGCCTTTGTCAATGGCTCTCAACCTACTTGCTTCACTCCCTATTTGCAATTTCCCTAGAGCAGCTCTCCCATCTAGAGGTCCCATCCATCTCAAATCACTTGTAACAAGCAGAAGTGACATTGTTCCTGGTCCTATCCAATGCAAGGTCTCCAGCAAAATTTCAAGTAGCATTGATATTGTTCGGCGATCGGCTAATTACCAACCTCCCATTTGGGACTACGAGTACATTCAGTCACTGAGAAGTGAATACCTGGTACATAATATACGGTATTGTTTTCATTGTTAGATTTACTAGTACTTGAATTAGTGCTGGAAATTGATCACTAGGGTCATGTTAATTATAATATTGTGATGTAGGGAGAAGAGTACACAGGACAAGTTAACAAGTTGAAGGAACAAGTGAGGATGATGTTTCACAAAGTGGTGGGTCCTCTAGAGCAATTGGAGCTTATAGATACTTTGCAAAGACTAGGATTGTCTTATCACTTTGAGAGTGAAATGAAGACAATCTTGGAAGGTCTATTCAACAATGATCATTGTGGTGATACATGGAAGAAGGAGAATTTATATGCCATAGCTCTTAAATTTCGACTGTTTAGACAACATGGATATAAGGTGTCCGAAGGTAATTAAGAAAAATTTTGATTTCATAGATCAGATATTTATTACTAACCAATGTTTTTAAACTGCGGTGCATTTTTTCCCCCTTATTTTTTGAATTGTTTTCATTTTGAGATTTTACGTTTCAAAATTTTCATTTTTTTATTTTAAATTTTGTTTCATTTTTATATTGACCATATTCATTTCTATTAGCAATATGACTGTTAAGTTTTGATATTCTAAATTGTGCAAATATGATTGGATTGGATTGTTTGAGTGTATGTTGTGCGGGCATGTACACAGATGGATCTTGAATATATATAACTAATTATGAAGAGTTTCAATTGCAACTTGAGTAGTCCTTTTATGGTGTAATTAAGCACAAATGTGGCTAGACCTCAAAAGTGCACAAATTAGGGTAAATTTAATAATTTTTTGTTAGAAACTAAACAAAAATAACAAGCTAGTCCCAAGTTTTTTGGGGTGATCCTTAATAAATCAGTCATGATCGACAATATATATTATTTTCTGTCATTTTATTCTATACAAAACATTCTCTTGTCACTTCCTTATTTGATAAATATTTTTTATTATTTTAACTAATGATATCTACAACACAAAAAACAATAAATATAGATACAACTTACTTGAATTTGGTTTTGTGCATCAATGAATCTTAGATGACTATACACTTCGATGGGATAAAAAAGTGTGAGTAATGCTACATACACAAATTATTTTAAAAGATTTTTACTAATTGTTGATGTGACAAATTCTTACATAAACTCACCACTAACATCATTTTTTACATACTAATAATCACCTATTGCATCAACAATTAGTAAAAAAAAATTATAAAATAATTTGTGACTATAACATTACTCAAAACTACACATTACACATTCAATACTTGATAACATGCTTCTTGAGCCCTTAGAACACCCTTTAATGATTGTTGGGTTGCTAAGTGCAGAAGTTTTTAATAGTTTCATGGAGGGAGGGAGTTTTAAGAGATATATTTGTGATGATACCAAGGGAATGCTATCCTTGTATGAAGCATCATTCCTTTCGATAGAAGGTGAGAATAGCTTGGATGAAGCAAGAGAATTCTCAAAAAAACATCTCCAAGAATTTGTCAACCATAATAATGATCAGTATATTTCTACCATGGTGAGCCATGCCTTGGAGCTTCCACTACATTGGAGGATATTAAGAGTGGAAGCGAGATGGTTCATTGATGTATATAGGAGCAAAGAAGACATGAATCCTATCTTGCTTGAGCTTGCAAAACTGGATTTCAACATGGTGCAAGCAACCCACCAGGAAGATCTCAAAAAAGTGTCAAGGTCAAAAGCTTGTTAATTCTCATTCTATAAATTGAGCTGCATTTGATATATAATTCTTGATTGGTAACATATTTATTGACAGCCCTTGGAACTTCCAAGTTAGAAGGATGACTATATAGAAATTGAAGCATAAACTGATAAATACTAAAATTAAAATCAAAGCTCATGGCAAAAATAACAAATAATAAAATTAGTTATAGCCAAAATATTAAAATTAAAGCTAGTGATTAACTTACCTGATTCGAAAGGTAAGAAAATGCATTGAAATAAAAAGAAAATTGACATTCTCTTGTTTCTTTCAAATAAAGGTGGTGGAGGAGCATTGGCCTAGGAGAAAAGCTAAGCTTTGTGAGAAATAGGCTAACAGAGAATTTCTTCTGGACAGTGGGGTGTACATTTCATCCTCGGTTTGGTTATTCTCGAAGAATCTCAACAAAGGCCAATCTAATCATTACGGTAATAGATGATGTTTATGATGTGTATGGCACTTTGGATGAACTTGAGCTCTTCACGGATGCTGTTGAGAGGTTAGCATTAATAGAAATAGGCCTTGAATGCTTCAAAGCTATCTTTGACATAATAACTTAAGTGAACTTTTTGTGATTTCAGTTGGAATATCAATGCAATGGATGGGCTCCCACATTATATGAAGATGTGTTTCCTTGCTCTACAAAATTTAGTTAATGAAATGGCTTTTGATACACTTAAGGAACAAGGATTCCACATCATTCAATATTTTAAAAAATCAGTATGACCTTGACTTATAAATTCATCTATACTAATCTTTTAATATCTTCTTCTTGAACGCATGATATGTTATGCTAGCTCTAATTCATTGTTCCTTCATAAATATTTCAGTGGGCAAATTTATGTAGAGCTTATTTGTTGGAAGCAAAGTGGTACTATAATGGATATACCCCTAGCCTTCAAGAATACCTTGATAATGCATGGGTATCAGTATCAGTGCCAACTATACTATTGAATACTTATTTTTCAGCCACAAATCCAATAACAAAGGAAGCCTTAGATTTCTTCGAAGAATGCCCCAACATAATACGTTGGTCATCAATGATTATACGACTTGTAGATGATCTTGGAACATCTAAGGTATGTAGAACACACTATCCTAAGAGTATCATCAACCAGAATTTCATACAGTTATTAATTTAAACCCTTACGATCATTTCGTTTTTTTTTTTTTTTTTTTTTGGAATCAGTTTGAGTTAGAAAGAGGTGATGTACCTAAATCAATCCAATGTTACATGAATGAAACTGGTGCTAGTGAAGAAGATGCATGTGAATACATTAGGTGTTTGATTAGTGCAATATGGAAGAAGATAAATGAAGAACGGGCTGAGACTTCTCCCTTCTCTAACACATTTATTGAAATTATATTCAACATTGTAAGGGTGGCCCATTGCATGTACCAGTATGGAGATGGACATGGGGTTGGAAACCACGAAACTAAGGATTGTTTATTATCATTATTTGTTCAGCCCATTCCACTACATAGAGATCGACATGATGAATTATTGATATATAAGGATGCAGATTTGAAGTTTTAATTCATCAATTGTATTACATATTACCTTTGAGATTTATGAGTGAGTTAGTTTGTGTTTGTGAGTGTTTTACTTATGTCGATGAGTTTTGGGAATGTTGTTTGTGTGAGTATGTGAGAGTTTGTGAATTTAGTTTGCCATGTTTGATTGAATGTAATTGTAATCCTTGTGGACCATGTCATTCATTGTGAACTTCGGTTGGAATTATGTGTAGATGTAGGCTTGGAGTTGGGCAAACCATGTTAAATATTGTTCTCTTGTCTAATTGCTTGATTTTCTTATTTGCGCAAAAGTGTTTTTGGTAGCCCTAAATTACAACAAATCAGTATCAAATCTCAAAGTTTGGTCTTGGTAAAGTTCAAAAAAAAATTTATGTTAGCGCATTTTCAGTAGCTTAATTGCATAATATTAAGCTAATCAAAAGATATAATTTTTTGGTAACTTTTATGTCAAATGAATGATAAAAAGCTAAAAACTAGCTTATTTCTAAATAAAGCAAAAAGTTAGATTATTCGGAAAAAAAGGATTAGACAAAAGGCAAAAGGCCCAAACACTCTGTTAGTTACACGGTCATTACCTCCTCTACTTAATGCATTCTTTGATGTCTATTACATAGGGTGTCTTGGCAACAAATGCTCTACCGGTATCTTTTGTGTTTATCTCAGTAAGAATTTATTCTCTTAGAGCTCCCAAAATCAACCTACAGATGCTCGTTCAATCACCAAAGAGAAGTATAAAGCTATTGTCAACACTGCTACTGAATTATTATCTATTCAATCTCTTTAACGTGATCCTGGCATCCCCCAACCTCGTCTGCCCTAGTTATAGTCCGACAATATTGGTGCATGTACCTCACTGCTAATCCTATTTTCATGCTCGCATGAAGCATGTTTAAATTGATTTTCACTTTGTTCGGGACAAAGTTGCAACTATGGCTTTGGATGCCTAATTGATTTTCACTTTGTTTCATCAGTTTTTCATTGGCTGATTTTTAAACTTAATGGTTTGGAATTTCACCCAATTCCTAGAAACCTGTGAGATGAAAAAATAGAGAAAATTATACAAAGAAACAATCACAATTACGTAATTTGACAATGTGCATACATTCACAGAATTGCAACAGTTTCACTCTTTCATAGAGGAAATATGGAAGCAGTAATATAGTACACAAATACAACAAACCTTCAGCTCTATGGACAAAGCCTCACATAAAAATCTCATTTAAAACCCTAACGCTTCCACGTTGGGTTAGATCGCAAACTAGATCAAATAAAAACTAAGCTCCACACAGTCCAACTTCAACATCTGTCTACCCCTAGCCTGTTGAGCTTGTGCCAGAAGGGAGGGGGGTAATTGAAGCATAGCTATGAAATAAGCCCAAGCTAACCGAATGAAATACAACACCAAAAAAGATTTAGATCAGTTCAAAGTTAGCAAAATAATAGGAACTTCTCACACCTCATCTATCAGAAGGGCAAGTCTAATGTTGCTAGCTAAGATGAACAAGTACTGAAATGTAGAGAGACAAACCTTCAAGCAGAGAGGCAGGGGTCCACAACAGAGGAGTGGAAGGATTGCATCAGTTATAGCAATACGACAGTCCTTCAGTCCAGAATAGCTTGTACGACTTGTAGTTTAGGATCAGTTCATTTCTATAGTTTAGTAGTTATTTATACATGTACACGTGTAATGATTTGGTTGGTTATACCGCTTAGATCCTTATAATGTGGAGTTAGGAGTTAGTTTTTGCTTCAGCTTTTGTATCAACACTAGTATAAAATATAGCTCTTGTACAATCATTTTCTAATTAATATAATCAGAGTTTTAGGCACTTTTAGATATACATCACTGTAAGTTTTTTTAAAAAACATTTTCCCCTCTCCCTATGTGTGTTAAAAAATACTTATTATTCTAAAAAAAAAAAAATATATATATATATATATATATAATCAAAGTTTTCTTTCACAAATTCTCACATCATCTATAACTCATATTTTGAACTCATTGTAATCTGTCTAAATACCTTATCAAGTGTAATTGTTTTGTCTCTTTAATGAAATCACTTTCCCAAGATTCAAGTGTGGAAACCAAAACACATTCAAACAATATCACTACAACAAAAGTGGGCTCTGGCGACGAAATCTAGTGAGGATAAACAATTTCATCACCAAATGATAAAATTTAGTGAGGAAAAGAAGAATTCGTCACCAAATATTATAAAAATTTTAAAATTGGTGACGAAATCAATATTTTGTCACCAAAGATGTACAAATTGGTGACTATAGGTCATGAAAAAAAGGCAAACCCAGGGTGACGAAATATTCGCGTCACCAAAGACTTACCAGAGGTGACGAAATTCTAAATTAGTCACCCAATATTAGGATGTAGGTGTTTTTGGTGACGAAATAAATTTTCGTCACTTATTGTTTAACCAAAGACTAATCGGAGGTGACGAAATTCCAAATTCATCATCCAATATTAAGATGGAGGTGTTTTTGGTGACAAAATAAGTGTGCGTTACCTATTGTTTACAAATAATTAAGGATGGCCATGGGCAGGGTATACTCATATATACCCGACCCAATTAATTTATCAGTGGATATTCGACTACCTTACCCAATTAGTATCCATACTCAATTGTTACCTAGTATGTTTATCCATAGATATCCAAACCCTACCCAAAGCCAATTTTTATAAAAGCACCAAATATGCTCAAAAACCACTAAAATGACCAATATATCATCAAAATCTCTAAAATAAGCAAAATACCCATGAAACCTTTAAAATGACCAAAATACTCCTACAATCTCTAAAATCACCAATTATGCTAAAAATCCACTAAAATGACCAAAATATCCCAAAATCTCTAAAATGAGCAAAATACCCATGAAATAACCTCAAAAATGACCAAAATACCCTCAAAATCACCAAACATGCTCAAAAACCACTAAAAATTACCAAAATATCCCTTAAATCTAATAAATGACCGAAACCCCCAAATCCCTAAAAATGACCAAAGTACACACGAAACCTAAAAAATGACTAAAATACTCCTAAAATCTAAAATTTGGCCAAAATACCCTTGAAACAAGAAAATTACCAAAATAACCCCTAAACCTAAAAAATAACCAAAATACCTCTGAAATCTAAAAACTGACCGAAATAGCCTTGATGCTTGAAAATTACCAAAATACCCCTAATCGTCAAAAATGATCAAAATACCCCTCAAAACCCAAAAAATGACTAAAATACCCCCTAAAACCTATAAAATGATAAAAATGGCCCTAAAACCTATATGATGACAAAAATACACTCTAAACTTAAAAGATGATCGAAATACTCTCAAACCTAAAAATGACCAAAATACCCCTAAATGACCAAAATACTCATTTTTATAATATATGGCTATTTTGGTCATTTTTTAGGTTTATGGGGGTATTTTGGCTTTTTTTATAAGTTTCAGAAGTATTTTAGTCAATTTTTTTAGGTTTTGAGGGTATTTTCAATTATTTTATAGGTTTAGGGGGGTATTTTGGCAATTTTAATATTTCGAGGGTATTTTGGTCATTTTTAGGTTTCATGACTATTTTGGTAATTTTTAGGTTTTGGTGAGTACTTCGGACATTTCTTAGGTTTAGGATGTATTTTTGTCATTTTTTAGTCTCAGGGGGTATTTTGGTCATTTTGAAGGTTCTAGAGGTATTTTGGTTATTTTTTAGGTTTAGGGGGTATTTTGGTATTTTTTTTTTTTTTTTCTTTTTTGTTTCCGGGGATATTTTGGTAATGTTTCAAATTTTAGGGGTATTTTGGAAATTTTATGACTTTAGAGGCATTTCGGTCATTTTTTAGGTTTAGGGTGCATTTCGGCAATTTTAGAGCATTTTAGGAGTACTTTGGTTATTTGCATTTTATGGGAAATTTGGTAATTTTGATTATTGGGTAATTGGGTGGATTGGGGTTTACCCATAATAATTTGGTTACGTTAGGTTTGGGTTAGATTTAATTAGTTAAATGGATAATAATGTGTAAATGGGTAAATTACAACCGATTGGCATGAAAATTGGCATGCATGTTAATACTATATAGAAAATGTAATCCAACGATTAGATTTTCAAAATATGAATTCAATAATAAGTTAATGGATTGTGTAACATTTTTAAGAGTTACAACAGGTGTAACTTGAACCTAGCCCTATATTTCTTAATTCGAAGTGAATGTAGATAAATCTTTCGTTAGATTAAATTATCTTCATATATTTTTCATGCTTACAAAATTTCAATGTGATCAAAGATTAATAGGTATGTCATCAATCAATTGTCTAAATTCAAGTTTTTGTAATTTAAAATAATGTATAAAAGATGAGTTTAAAGATCAAATGGTAAATTACACCCGATTGGCATGAAAATTGGCATGCATGTTAAGAACATATAGATCATATAATCCAACGGTTTGATTTTCAAAATATGCATTCAATAATAAGTTATTAAGTGGTGAAACATTTTTCAGAGTTACATCAGGTGTAACTTGAACCCAACCCTATATTTCTTAATTCGATGTGAATTTTGACAAATCTACCATTAGATTACATTATCTTCATATATTTTTCATGCATACAAAATTTCATGGTGATCAAAGATTAACAGGCATGTCATCAATAAATTGTCTAAATTCAAGTTTTTGTAGTTTAAAATAACGTATAAAAGATGAGTTTAAAGATCAAATGGTAAATTACACCCGATTGGCATGAAAATTGGCATGCACGTTAAGAACATAAAGAACATGTAATTCAACGGTTAGATTTTCAAAATATGAATGCAATAATAAGTTATTGGGCGGTGTAACACTTGTTTGAGTTACATCAGGTGTAACTTGAACCCAACCCTATATTTCTAAATTTGATGTGAATTTTGACAAATTTACCGTTAGATTACATTATCTTCATATATTTTTCTTGCTTACAAAATTTCAAGGTGATCAAAGATTAATAGGCATGTCATCAATCAATTGTCTAAATTCAAATTTTTGTAGTTTAAAATAAAGTATAACAGATCAAATGGTATATTACAACCGATTAGCATGAAAATTGGCATGCATGTTAAGACCATATAGAAAATGTAATCCAACAGTTGGATTTTCAAAGTATGAATTGAATAATAAGTTATTGAGTTGTGTAACATTTTTAAGAGTTACAACAGGTATAACTTAAACCCGGCCCTATATTTCTTAATTCAAAGTGAATATGGATAAATCTTCTGTTAGATTAAATTATCTTCACATATTTTTCATGCCTACAAAATTTCAATATGATCAAAGATTAATAGGCATGTCATCAATCAATTGTCTAAATTTAAGTTTTTGTAGTTTAAAATAACATATAAAATATGAGTTTAAAGATCAAATGGTAAATTACACCTGATTGGCTTGAAAATTGGCATGCACATTAAGAACATAAAGAACATGTAATCCAACGGTTGGATTTTCAAAATATGAATTCAATAATAAGTTATTAGGTGGTGTAATATTTTTTTGAGACACCTTCAAGCGGAGAGGCAGGGGTCCAAAATAGAAGAGTGGAAGGATTGTATCAGTTATAGCAATACGACAGTCCTTCAGTCCATAACAACTTGTGCGACTTGTAGTTTAGGATCAGTTCATTTCTGTAGTTTATTAGTTATTTATACATGTACACGTGTAATGATTTGGTTGGTTATACCGCTTTGATCCGTATAATGTGGAGTTAGGAGTTAGTTTTTGCTTCAGCTTTTGTATCAACACTAGTATAAAATAGTTCTTGTACAATCATTTCCTAATTAATATAATTAGAGTTTTAGAGACTTTTAGATATACACCACTGTAAGTTTCTTTAAAAAACATTTTCCCATCTCCCTGTGTGTGTGTTAAAAAATACTTATTATTCTCAAAATATATATATATATATATATAATCGATCAAAGTTTTCTTTCACAAATTCTCACATCATCTATAACTCATATTTTGAACTCATTGTAATCAGTCTAAATACCTTATCAAGTGTAACTGTTTTGTCTATTTAATGAAATCATTTTCCCAAGATTGAAGTGTGGAAACCAAAACACATTCAAACAATATTCTGATATTATAAGTATTGATAGATTTAACACTTAGGAGTGAACGTTTTGGTTGTGGCCCTGCATTGTTGTGTTGTTTGTGGATGACTCGGTAGTACCCCTTTTACTACTTCCTAAGTATGACTATGAGTATGAGTTTCCCCAGTCTTAGATACTACTTGCCAAGTCTTCCGTTTTGGTAGTGACATGTGCAATGTTTGACAAGTGAGGTGTTGCTATGAAAGAAATACCATGGTTGTAGACAAAGATTAAAATAGAAGATTTTCCATTCCTGCATCATATTTCGTCACACTCATGTCTCTCACACGATGAGTGGAATGGTTCTTCCTCATTAATTTTAAATTCAATAGTAACGCAATCTAATTCAGCTCGCTCTCCAGATTTGAACTTTCATTTAAATTATTTGGCGTGGACCTTCTTCATATTCATAAGAATCCGACTAAATCAGTTATTGCCGAAGGTTTGTCTGCCACTCAAACCAGGGCTTCAATTGGGCTAAGAGAGAGAGTCAAAGAGAGAAAGATGAGTTTTACACTCTCAATTTTATTATTATAAAACCAGTGTTATGCCACCAGGCGCCGTGCAATGCCCGACTTAATTCAAATTTGAAGTCAATAAATTGAAATCATATTAATAATTAGTGAGTCACTTGACATTTTAATAGAATTTTACCAACAAAAGTAAATTAATATCTTAATAATTAATGAGTCACATAACAAAACCACACAATATGATATATAAATTTTACTATATTAAAATATGAAATTATAAATATTAGAATCTTATTTTAGATTATATGAAAAATTTTGGGAATAGAACTTCAGTGGAAGTAGAAATTTTAATTTATTGGAAATTAGATAATATAGTTTTAATTAGAGTAAACAATTGGTACTATAGTTTTACCCATCTTAATGTTATCAACAAAAATAAATCATCTTAATAATTAATGAGAGTGTAGACATTTTTCATATAGAGAAGAAAGCCTCTTAACACAATAACGACTTTTAAAACCCAAGTTTCATTATATAGTATAAGCATATGATTTTAGACAAACAAATTATGCCTCTAATTAATTAGTGTTTTCTTTTTCTGGAATGATTTCATTCACTTAAAAAAGTTTGTGAGGTGATTTATCTAAATCTTAATTCTTCGTAATATTCATCAAAATTATCCTTTAAATAAATCTGACCAATTTTTTTTTTTTTTTAAATTTTAAATCCTCAACTGTACTATCATGAATAACAATGAATATATTTCATAAGAAAAGTGAAGCAAAAGAAGAAGAAAATGAATTAAGTTACCATAATCATTACCTTTAATAAGAAAATGTTTATAATTTTTAAAACCATTATCTTGCAGGAAATATGAGATAACATTTTTTTTTTTTAGATTATGTTTATTCAAAGAATTGATAAGGAATTAAGCTACTGTTTCTAACTAAAAAAATGTTGAAATTTGGTGCAACCACTAGGTAATTAAACAGAATATTTACTTGTCATATCACAACTTCTAAGTTTTACTTTTATTATATAATATATGACACTTACAAAAAAGAGTAGTGCTACAACCTACAGGTACTACAAGTTTTACTACATTGGTCTTACAAACTAATATGTCATCAATTAGAAAAGTGAATCATTCAAAATCACAGTTATAAGGTAGTTGAAATTTACTAATTACATTTATTATCATACCAGTTTGTAAACTTCATGCAATAAAATTTATAATACTTCTTGCATTTTCTTACAAATAACATGACAGCTATTATAATTAGTATCACATCAATCACATATTAAACAAATTTTTTAATTACCTTTTTTTATATGTTTAAAAATTGATATATTAATTTACAAGACTAATATAATACAATTATTAGTAGCCCTAGCAACACTCAAACCCTGAAAATGTGATGAGGATTGAGGACAGGTGGATGGCTCTTAGGCCAACAACAGAGGATAGATTAGTTGGATTGTTTAGTAAGAGTTAGGTATAATACGATTTGATGAAGTTACCTTCAGGTAATTCAGGACAATAGGTTTAAACGTTAAAGCCACAATTTTTTTTTTTTTTTTAATTTTTTTTATTAATGGTAGTAGTGTGATTGTAAACTTTTTTAGTTTCAAAGTATTACTCGTCAAATTACCCATGCTTTAATTTGCAAGCACAATTTTTATCACTTAGAAACCTTTTTTTAACATTAGTCCACTCATCAGCTGTTAAAATTCAAAGTTTCAAACCAAATACAGTTCTGACAATATAAAATTTAACAACTGACCAACTGAATGTTGAAAAACTGAAAAAGAAGGGCAAAAAGTCTTGTAAGCCATTTTCAGAAATAAAACCATTTGAATGAGTTAGGCTGCTGTTTTTTTTTTTTTTTTCTATGTATCATGCCAGCTGGCATTCTCAAGCATTGGTGGCATAACTGTTATGGTCAAATCGTGGGAGGAGAAGTTGTATATTTGTGATTTTTAATGTCACTGCTAGCTATATATATAGGACATTCTTCCTTGGTCTTCTCTATCTCTTAACCAAGGAACAATAATGTATTTCACAACCTTTGCTCGTAGGAAAATCAGCATGCTCATGAAAAAACTAGGTTTATTCAGTCATTCAAAGAACTCGTACAATCGAATTGACTCTACTGAAAGCTCCAAGACCCGCAAAGTTCTAAAAGGTCATATAGGTATGTACGTGGGAGAAGAGAGGAAGAGGTACGAAGTTCCAGTGAAGTATCTATCATTACCAGCTTTCCAAGAATTGTTTGAGCAGTCACAAGAAGATGAGCTTGAAGCAAAAATAGAAGGTCCCATTATGCTTGCATGCAAAACTGAAGAATTTGATCAGTTATTAAAGCTAGCCAAGGTATCTTCAGAATCCTAGAAACTGGTTCTCATGCATACACGTAGATTGTTGAGAATTTATAATTTGGATTCATCAATTGCTTTCATGTATTAAAAAAACAAAGTCTCGTCTATCTATTCTGTCAAAAAAAAAAAAAAAAAACAGTTTTTAACCCTTGGAAAATTTTCCTTCTTTTTATTTTATTTTTTATTATTTTTTATTTTATTTTTTATGAAGGGAAAAACTTGCTATTTTGTTTCTCGATTTATCTTTACAATCTTTTTTACTCTCTCTTCCTTTTTCCTTTCTATTCATTACTAAACCACTAAACATGATATTTTTAGAATCTTGTCTAGCTACCCGATAATTATTAGTGTGCATTTTGGATTAATTTATTTTCATCAACTTACTTACCATAATTAGTTTATAATATGAAAGTATAATCGTAATTAAAAAAATCACAAATTTAAACGTTATACATTCTCCCTTGATCTAGAAAAAATAAGCTCATCCATATGAAGTCTTAGTCTTATTCATGTGAAAGAATGATAAGAAAATGCCTTATTCTTGCGTAAAAAACCCTAACATATATACTTAATATAATAAATTCATATGATTTGACTTTTTTATTTTCCAAATTGCCTTGTGTGTGTGTATACTATACACTAGCCCAGATCTGCGCGAGGCACGTAAATATGTGATTATTTTTTAAAGTGATATAATGTATAATTTGAGTTCTGAAATTTTTTAAAGATAATGCATTTAAATTAGATGTCTTTAAAAGAAGTAGATTCAGTTACTTACACAGGTATCCCAACACTCAACGTTTTTCTCTTTCTTGATTGCATATAAGCATCACCATTTATGTTCATTGACTCTCTCTCTCACTCTCTCTCTCTCTCTCTCTCTCTCTCTCTCTCCAAGTGCAACAATTTTTTCAGGAATTTTTTTTTTTTTTTTGTCTCTTTGTCTCTACAAATGTATATTTCTACTTAATCTTTCTATATCAATTACTCTTTATTTGCATATTTTAGGAGCATTTGGTTAATTTTGTTATTTTTTAAATAGGCTATATTCTCCAAATTTGTGTCAAAGTAGGCTATGTTTTTCTAGATTTTATTCTTTACAATTGAACTTTTTTAGATTTAAATTTATTATTTTGATGCATTTTAGATTTCTCATTCTCTTAAGAAAATTATCATAATAATCAAAGCCATCACAAATTCATAAAATTATCTAACTCAAAATTAAAACGAAATCGAAGGCATAAGAGATAAACTTTTTAATACTCAATTACGTACGTAAATGAATTTGGTAGGCACATTCAAATATATAGCTAGGTAGATTGTTTTTTGATATAAACTCAAACTCCCACTTCCAAAACAATTAAATATTAATTTAAACTAAAATCAAACCAAAGCGACAAGAGGGAGAAAGAGGACTTGTGATGGGGAATTAAGAAACACAATACCAAACACCAACCCGCATCAACCCAAACAAAGCAGTCAACAACACAAAAAGTCATCAAACCAAAGTTGAGCTATAAGAGAATAAATAAATTCTACCAAAAGAAAGAAGAATATATATATATATATATAGAGAGAGAGAGAGAGAGAGAGAGAGAGAGAGAGAGAGGCGCAAGGGGAAGAATGGTTTGAAAAGAAGATAGGGAGGAGAATAACTGGAAGAAAAAAAAGTAATAGAAAAGGTTAAAGGAAAAGTAACGTAAGATGGAGGAATAATTGGGAGAAGAAGAATCACAAAATGGAGAAGAAGAATCACAAAATGGAGAAGAATAGTTGGAGAACTAAGTAACTGTAAGGTGAGGAGTAATGAGCAAAAATAGTCACACACACAACAACAACAAAAAGAGGAGAGGAATGGTTTGAAACATGTGACGTAGCACAACAAGGTAGTAGCAAAATTAGTTGTGTTAATTGTGCGGGTGTGTGTGAATGGATGAGTTTGAGCCCTCTTCCGAATAGGCCCGACACGAGGACACCAACTGAGGAATGCCATTAACAGTTGATCAAAGAAGGAAGAATCCTTGGCATGGCCTTTGGAATAGGGAACGGTGGAGATTGAGATTGAAAAGTAGTCAAGGAAAAAGGCTAGGTTAGGTTAGGAAGAGACATATGAGAGAAATAATAGTCACTTCTGTATTTGTTAGGGGTGTCAAATGGGTTGGTTTATGGTGGACATAATTGGGTTAGGTATATAAAACTCATTCACCCATTAAAACCCATTTAACTAATTATTTCTAACCCTAACCCAAACCCAACCCAACCCAATTATAATGGGTAAACCCCAACCCACCCAATTACCCAATTATCAAAATTACCAAAATGCCCATAAATATAATAACAACTTAGCGACAGGAAAATAGAGGAATAAGATAAGAAACTAAGTGGTCCACCATTTGGTTGCTGAGAAAATTTAGAAAAATAGGGAAATGAATTTTGAAAATTGGATTCCAATTATTTAAGAACCAAAAACCAACACACACACACACACACACACACACACACACACACAAAAAGCCAAATGAAGCAAATTCAACTCAGTTGAACCAAATATAGCCAAATGGCTCTATTACATACACCAAATTCAAAAAAGAAGACAATGAAGAATAAAAACTATCAATTCCTCAACTTTCTCAGCAACCAAACGGATTTTGGATTTGAAAAAAGAAACCGTGAGTTTGAAGCGAAGAAGGGTAGGAAAAAAAAAAAAAAAAAGCAAACCTGGATCTGAACAAAGACTCCAAGAGGGCTGCAAAAGAGCTCTGCTTAGAGAGAAAAGGAATGAATCGAAAGTGTCCAATGCAGGCATTGTCACTCCCTCTCTCTCTTTCTCAAAAATCATTCTCTATGCCTATGCTTTCGAATAACGATAATTATATAGAGATATATCTCTTTATGGGTTTGCTGGAGATGGATTGGTTACTATGTTTATGGGTTTATTTCTTGGGTTGATTTATGGTTTGGTTTGGTTTCTTGTTTTCCTGGATTTGATGGAGATTAAACTTTCTCAGAGACCAAACAATGCAAAGTGGTGAATAGAAAGAAAGAAAAAAGATCACTGGGTCTCCGACTAAAACACGATAGAAGGCCGAGAAAATGAGGGAAAATGAAAACCCTCGTGAAACACTGAAATGTCTAAGGGCTGGGTTCTTTTTATTTTTTTATTCTTTTTGTATGGGAAGGGTTGGGTTGAATTTGAGTATATTGTTTTTGGGTTAAATGGGCTTCAATGGGTTTTTAGTTAAAACCTAATAATCAATGGGTCTAATTTGGTTAATGTCCATTTAACCAAACTAATAATTAAGTGGGTTTGGGTTCAATTAGAGTCGATGGGTTTGGATGGGCAAATGGGTTTGGGCTTACTTTCTCACCTCTAGTTTTGCATTAATTACTCTCACCTACCAACATTCACTCAGGATTAAATGCTGAATGACCTGTCTGAACAGTAAATCAATCTTTAGCAAGCCTCCTCCTCCTTCTCCTACTACTACTACTACTAAACATAGGTAAAAGGACAGTTAATGGGAAAACAGCCCACTATGCATCCCCTGTTCGTGGGGAGCTGCAGCATCCACTAGTATAAATACCCCCTGCTTCAACAAAGGGGACACCAAAAAGTAAAAAGGGTTGACAATTGGAAGAGAGGTAAAGAGCATGACAATAGAATCGGAGCTTTTGAGGAAAGGGAGAGAGCCATCTTTGTTATAGTTAGGGAGGTGCTACTTAAACATAAAACAGATTGAATGGAGTAACCCCCATTGAACAAGCCAATCTCTGTTAGTGACCTTTGAATTATCACAAGAAAGTCAATTCTGTTGTTTTTATTTTTCTTTTTCATGGTGAGGCACTTCAAGAGTAATCTTTATCAAAAACAATATCAAAAAAAAAAAAAAAAAAAGTAATCTTTGCACGGATGCGATGTGTGTAACACAAGCAAGTTGACATAAGTTGAGGGCCAATCCAAGCTCAACTCAAAACCATGATACTCTTCCCAAAAGCCCAAAGCTACAACACAAATTGCATTGAACTTGATTTCTTTAAGCAAGTCATGGATGGGTTGTGATTAGGCCACGCAGTTAATTATTCATTGAGGGTTAAAATTATGCTCATTCATATTCTTAGGCTAATATAACTACGTAGTTTTTAATTCTAATGCAATTAATTGAGTATGTTTCTGCAGGTGCAATAATAAAAGAGTTTGCGCTGTTGCCTGTCAATAACAATCTCGAAAGCTGCCCCTTCATATTGAAGTACAAAGTTAAAACCGTGCCCATATCTCCTCTCCCAAGATTTACTTCTGAAAGACTAACAAGTGGCCATTAATAGACAAAGAGAGGATTTTTTTTTTTTTTTTTGGTTCTAAAAAAAGTGTTCAATTAAAGGATCATGTTACTAAGCTAATGGTCTGTTATCCAAAACAGAATTTTTTTTTATTAATTATTATTATTGTTGTTATTATATTATATTATAGGGTGTTGGGGATTTTATCAAATCAAGAAATAATAATGAAAGAACAAAATAAACATATCGAGTAAATAGAAATTAGTGATTGACTTGGAGGCACAATTGAATGTTATTCTTAGACAATATTATTTGTCCCCATATGCAAGTTGCTAAAAGATTTCTACAAACTTGTCCTCATGATATAACCAAGTTTTTGGGTTCTACAAATAGCAATTTTAAAGAATACTCACAGGATTTCTTGGGTTTTTTAAGTGAACATAAGCCTTTATTTATACTCATAGGATTATATTTCATCAAAAGGCACGTATGGAGAGTCAAAACGTTTTATAAAATCGTTCACAAAGCTTGATACCTTTTCAAACATTCAGAACAATTACTAGAATATCCTGCAAAAAATCCTGTTTTACGACTTTCGATCAGTCGAAAGTTCCTTTTAATTGATCGAGTGCTCTTTTCGATCAATCGAACAGGAATCAAATAGCGATCAATTCATCCAAAGGCTCCAAGATTATTTTCTTACCATTTCGATTGATCAAGCCAAAGTTTCGACAGATCGAAAATGCTGAATTTCAAATTTTCACTTTAACAACTTTATAAAACAATATTTTCCAAACTCAAACAATATTATTACAACCTATCCATGTATATACCTATATATACAAAATGGGGGAGAACTGGGGTGTTTCTTCTGGTTTCTTCTTCTGTCAGGACATACTCTAGAACAAACTAAAATACATAAGGTGTTTGATTAGTGCAACATTGAAGAAGATGAATAAAGAATGAATGGTAACTTCTCCCTACTCTGAAACGTTTATTGAAATTGTATTCAACCTTGGAATGATGCATGTACCAACATAGAGATGGGCAAGGTGTTGGAAACCATGAAACGAAGGACCATTTATCATCATTATTTGTTCACTCCATTCCACTATATAGAGATCAATATGATGAATTTTTTATATATAAGGATGCAGGGACGGACTCAGGATTTCAAGTCTGGGGGGCCGGAGTATATGTAAAAAAAAAATTCCAAATAAGCATCCATATAGCTAGTGATGATTCTAGAAATATTTTTAAGGTGGTCATTAAGAAACTTAAGTTATGTGAATAAAATCATAGCAATGACGTAACTTGGAACTTGTCTTTGGGGGCACCAAATGAAAACGAGATTTGTATATATATGTTATATTTATAATTTATATAATAGTCTAAAGTATAATGTAAATACCATTCAATATATAAGTTAATTATTTTATAACTCAACATTAGAATCCAAAAATATAGTATTATTTTTAGAAATATCATCATGAATAGATCAAATAGTTTTTAACTTGCTTATGGGATTAGATTCAAAACTAAATTATTATCCATTAAGTACTTAATAACTAACATATGAAAAAAAAAAATACTAATAAGTTAAAGTTGCAAAGTAGACAAACAATTCTTGAAATTAAATGCATTAAAAAAATCTAATCAAATAATGATTTGCACATTTTAGTGTTTTATTTTTTATATTATATATTTTTATCTATTTTAAAAGTATCTTATTTTATATATATATATATATATATATATTGTTAATATGTTGTATAATAATATAATTAATTTAATAAAAATCAAGAAAAGAAGAATCAAGAAAAGTCGTACCTATCCCAATATACCATACATGTGTGTGGTGGTTAAATAAAAGAGAAACAAAAGAAGAAAAAAGAGAGAGCAAACTACTGAAACTAAAACACGTGGACCATGGTTGTAAATCTAATCCATACACATGGATTATGGTTGTAATTCCTGTAGCAATCTAATCAGTAAGTAAAGAAGAAAACAAGCAAGAGCAAACAAACCAAACTTAGCGAGTTAGGAGACTCAAGACGCCAGAGATTAAGACATAAGGGAGACAAACAAACAGAGAAAAAAATTAGAAGAGTCAAAGGCTCACAATTCACAAATGCAAATCTTTAATATGTTGAAGGTTGGTAATATCCTTCTACAATCATCTCCAAAGTAAGCTAAAGATATTTTTTTTCCCGAGATGTTCAAAGTAGGGTGTTCAAAAAAAAATTAGGAAGTCAAGATAAAATATTTAATAAATTTATTATTTTTTAGGTTGAGGATTTACATGAGTTGGCTGAATTAACGGGGTCCAAGGATTTGGAAGAGAGGGGGCCCAACTATTAAGGACATAAAATATACCTAGTAAAAAAAAAAAAAGTTGGGCCAAGGGGGCTTGGGCCCCCTACTAGGTCTGTCCCTGTAAGGATGTAAATTTGAATCTTATCAATTGTACTACATATGTTACCTCTGGGATTTGTGAGTTAGTTTGTCTTGTGTGATCATTTTATTTTCTTATTTGTGTGGAAACCTTTACGTGTTTAACAGTTCATTTCGTCTACTATAGTTTCCTTCAAAATATTCAGGACAAAAGCTAGTACTGGGTTATTTGGCCTTGTTAACGTATATAGTGTTGTGGGCTTTAGGCCCAAATTAGGTTACTTATATAGCACATATATTTACTTGTACTGCACACATATGCCTCCTATATAAAGGCACCTATGTACATTCTTTTATTATGAAATACTATACAATCATTCAGTATTTCTAACATGGTATCAGAGCCACTGCTCTAATCCTTTGGTGTGTCGCTCTTAAGCAGTCCTGTCTTCTTGGGTGTCATCTGCAGCCGTTGTTGTGAGCAGCACCACTGCCTCCACCTTGACTTCAGTACATCAAAGATCACTGCCACTTCAGTACATCAAAGACCACTGCCTTGTCGCCACCACCGCTTTCGCTACTCCGATCAGACCACAGATTGCACCATCGGAAAGTATTCTCTCTGATCTACATTTCTGTGAAATATTGTCTTCATCGGACCACCCACGCGCCGCCACGCGCCACTATAATTCTCGGCATTACTGGCACGTGCCTCCACGCGCCGCCAATATTCTTCATGCATTGTCATGCGCCTCACGCACCAGACTCGGTCCGCTGACATCATCATCTTCGCCACGTCAGCCCTAGTGACGTCATAAGTGCTTACATCAGCAACACATCAGCTTACTTACATCAGCACTCAGAAGCGATCACGTCATCACCTCTGACCTTTGACTGCGTTGACTTTGACCGTTGACTTTTCTCTGGGTTGACTTTTTTCAGTCTAAGTCCTCCTTATCCAGTTTTTCACGTAGATTTCATTTTTGCAGTCCATTTTTGCACATTTTGCTTCTAAATGAATAATAAGAGTAGGTCTTCTTCTTATTGCAACAATCATCGCTGCTAATTCATCAAACGTTTTTGCAAATTTTGCAAACGTTTTGGCCACAATATTGAGACTTGCTATCATCGCAACAAATCAGCTGTTTTAATTTCTGCTGCTACTGTTGCTAACACTAAGAGTGTCCAACCAATGGCTCTTGTCTTTGCACAGTCTAAGTCTTCGAGATCCACTTTCTCCATTTCCAAAGATGACTTTATAAATATCATCACCAATGTCATTCGTATAGTTGGTAATGCATCTTATTCCTCTTCTCTCTCAGTTTTAGCTGGTATGTCTCCTACCTCTTGGCTTATGGATTCTGCTTGTTGCAATCACATGACACCTCACTCATCCTTATTTTTTGACCTTAAACCTGCACCGCACCCTCTTAATATTCACACAGCAAATGGTTCCACAATGTCTAGTCATAATATAGGTTCAGTTTCAACTTCCAACCTCTCGGTTCCTGGAGTTTTTAATGTTCCTGACCTTTCTTATAATTTATTTTCTGTGGGACAATTAGCTTAGTTAGGTTATTGCATTACCTTTGATTATTCAGGGTGCATTGTGCAGGATCCTAGGACGGGACAAGAGCTTGGGATCAGTCCCAAAATTGGGAGTATGTTTCCTGTGGACAACCTTCGTCTTCCACTTATTGCTCTTGTTTCTGTTGCTGCAGTTGCTGCAGTTTCTTCCACTCATTCCCTTGCACTTTGGCATGCTCAACTTGGTCATGCATCTTCCTCTCGAGTACAACAATTGGCTTCTAGAGGTTTGTTAAGTTCAGTGTCTACAAAAAATTTTGATTGTGTTTCATGTCAGTTAGAAAAACAACCAGCTTTGCCTTTCAATACTAGTGAATCCATATCCACTGATATCTTTGACCTTATTCATTCTGATGTTTAGAGGCCTTCCTCTATCTCTAGTATTGGTGAATCTAGATATTTTGTTGTCTTTGTTGATGATTACTCTCACTATAGCTGGATTTTTAATATGAAACATCGTTCTGAATTATTGGAAGTATATTCTAATTTTGCAAAAATGGTTGAAACTCAATTTTCCAGACGCATCAAAATTTTTCGATCTGATAATGCTCTTGAATATACTCAATATTCTTTCCAAGCTATTTTGCATTCCTATGGCACTATTCATCAACTAACTTGTCCAGGTACCTCTTAGCAAAATGGTAGAGCCGAACGAAAATTTCGTCATATTCTTGACACTGTTCGTGCTATCCTTCTCTCTGCTAAAGTTCCTGCTCCTTTTTGGGGTGAAGCTACTCTTCGTGCTGCTCATACTACTAATCACATTCCGAGTCTTGTTATCCAAAATCAAACTCCATACGAGCACCTTTTTGGGTCACCTCCAGACTATCACCACCTTCGCTCCTTCGGTTCTGCTTGTTTCGTTCTTCTTCAACCACATGAACATAACAAACTTGAGCCTTGGTCAAGGCTTTGTTGTTTTCTTGGCTATGGCGAAACTCAAAAGGGGTATAGATGTTATGATCTTGTCTCACATCGTCTTTGTATCTCCTGTAATGTTGTTTTTTGGGAACATCGCCTCTTTGTCGAGCTCTCTCATTTCAGTGCTTACTTGTCTTCCTCCTCTGTCTTAGATCTTTTTCCAGATGAGGCACATATTCCTTCTGTAGTTACTCCTGATTCTCCTGTAGTTGCTCCTGACTCTGTTGCTGTAGACTTCTCTGTCCAATCCCCAGATATCACTGATCCCTTTCCTAGTTCAACCTTTAATGAACAGGTGGAAGATGAACAGGTTGAAGACGAGCTACCTAACCCCAATCCTGAGCTTGGGTCTCCTGCTCCTACTCCGCCTGAAGATCTTGCACAAAACATTCCACCTCGTCACTCAACTAGGGTAAGATCTATTCCTGCACATTTACTTGACTATCATTGTTACACTGCTCTTGCTACATTACACGAGCCTCACACCTATCGTAAGGCTTCCACTGACCCTTTATGGCAGATTGCAATGAAAGAGGAACTTGATGCATTATCTAAAAACCATACTTGGGATTTGGTGACACTTTCTCCTGGAAAATCTGTGGTTGGTTGTAAGTGGATCTACAAGATTAAGACTCACTTTGATGGGTCCATTGAGTGCTACAAAGCTCGTCTTATTGTAAAAGGCTTTACACAAGAGTATAGGATTGATTATGAAGAGACCTTTGCTCTGATTGCTTGTATCTCATCTGTTCATGCCCTCTTAGCTGTTGCTGCTGCCAGTAAATGGGACCTTTTTCAGATGGATGTCAAAAATGCATTCTTTAATGGGGATTTAAGTGAAGAAGTGTATATGCAACCTCCTCCTGGTCTCTCTGTTGACTCAAATAAGGTTTGTCACCTTTGACATGCATTTTATGGCCTTAAACAAGCTTCACGAGCTTGGTTTGCCAAATTCAGCTCTACCATCTCTCACTTGGGTTACATGGCCAGTCACTATGATTCTGCCTTATTTCTTCGTCGCACTAACAAAGGAACTATTTTACTTCTCTTATATGTGGATAATATGATCATAACTGGTGATAACCTCAGTAGCATCCAAGAACTCAAGGCTTTTCTCAGTCAGCAGTTTGAGATGAAAGATCTTGGACATCTCAGCTACTTCTTGGGTTTTGAAATCACTCATTCTACAGATGGACTTTATATTACTCAAGCCAAGTATGCATCTGAACTCTTGTCTCATGCTGGACTCACTGATAGCAAGACTGTTGACACTCTAGTTGAGCTTAATGCGCATCTGACTCCCTTAGGGGGGAAACCATTGTCTAATCACTCTCTTTACAGACGCTTGGTTGGTAGCTTGGTTTATCTCACTATCACTCGTCTAGACATTTCCTATGCTATTCACCAGGTGAGCTAGTATCTGTCTGCTCCACGATCGACTCACTATGTTGCTGTTCTGCGTATTCTTCGATACCTAAAGGGCACTCTCTTCCATGGTCTTTTCTATTCTGCTCAGTCTCCTCTTACTTTTCGTGCATTTTTTATGCTGATTAGGCAGGAGACCCCACTAATCCCAGGTCCACCACTGGTTATATATTGCTTTCTTCTTGGTTCTTCTCTGATTTCTTGACGAAGCAAGAAACAAACTCATGTGGCCCACTCCAGTACTGAAGCAGAATATCGTGCCCTTGCTGATACCACATCTGAGCTCCTGCTACGATGGCTTCTCAAAAACTTAGGTGTGTCTACATCCTCTTCTACTCCTCTTTATTGTGATAACCAGAGTGCTATTCATATTGCCCACAATGATGTCTTCCATGAATGGACTAAACACATCCAAATCGATTGTCATTTTATCCGTTTTCATCTTATTCATGGTGCTTTCAAGCTGATTTTAGTCTCCTTTAAAGATCAACTTGCAGATATCTTCACCAAGTCACATCCTAAGGGACGCCTTCGTACTTTGGTTGACAACCTCAAGTTGGTCTTACATCCACCTTGAGTTTGAGGGGGGTTGTTAACGTATATAGTGTTGTGGACTTTAAGCCCAAATTAGGTTACTTGTATAGCACACATATTTACTTGTACTGTACACATATACCTCCTATATAAAGGTACCTATGTACATTCTTTTATTATGAAATACTATACAATCATTCAGTATTTCTAACAGGCCTGACAAAAAAATATAAAAAACATATAGATGGCATGCTTCTCTCTTAAGATGTTACTAATAATTCCGGTTATCTTTTGCTCACAATCACAAGGTAACCTATCACCTACCATAACACAACAACTTCTCCTACATCATCTGTAACTCATATTTTGAAGTCTAAACTGATTGTAGTCTATCTAATTCTAATAATACCTTAGAGCATATTCAGCAGTTTTTCCAAATTTTTGTACTGTTTGGAAAATAAATAGTGACATTTAGTTTTTACCTACCAACTTTTTCAAATACACTTCCAACGGATTCTCTATCTCATTCTCTATCTCATTTAAATATTATTTCTTCATTCATTGTTTATTCTTTTTTTAATCATCATTTATTCTTTTTTTAACAACTATATTTTTCAATGAAAAATGTTATATTCATAACATTTTTCACAATACTTTCACAAGAATCACATTAAAATCTTATGTGGAAAGTTGTTACTTGTTCTAATTTGAACCCGCAACTGAAATTATATTTTTACTCACCAATATTAACTAATAACAATATGCTACTTAAAATTTATTGTGAAAATATTGTAATAGAATTTCTAAATGGTATTTTTCCTTTGTTTCTTTCAACCCGGCCATGCGTTTCCTTTTTTTTCTTTTTCTTTTTCTTTTCTCTTGATTTTTCTCCACCACACATGTATACCCTTATCTTCACCCTCTCCTTTATTTTCTCTACTTTCCAAGTTCCACTTCATTCCAGAACTCTCTCTTTCTTTCTCCAGCTCTCTTTCTTTACTTCTTTTCTTTTTCTTTTTCTTTTTCTACTTGATTCCAAAGCATTATCCAGCACTTTCTGTGATAAGAAACGAAGAAAGAGGTAGAAAGAGAAAGAATCGATGGGTTAGATGGCTCCGCTCTGCCGCGCATTTGCTCCGCTCTCTGTGCCACCGCACCTTCCGCTCCGTCGCCAACGCTCGTCTTCCTCCCAACGCAACCTAGATAGTAGATAGCTTGTCTCTTTTTTTTTTTTTTTTTTTTTTTTTTTTTTTTTTTTTTTTCTTTTTTTAGCTTTTATTGTTATGGTTTGATTAATTTTAAGATTATGTTTTTGAGTTGTATTTGGATTATGCTTGAGTTTTTAGAGATGTTTGAGAGAAAGAATTGTTATGAATTTTTTTTTTTTTTTTTTCATATTTGCTTGTTCTTATTCAACTTTATTTTAAGAATTGGATTTTGTTTTGTGTTTTGTGTTTGGATTATGTGAGAAACGGAGAGAATGAGAGAAAAAAAAATTGGAGGAGAGAGAAAGAATTGATATAATAAGTAGCTGGCTTAATTTTTTAATCCAAGAAATTCAATAGCTAATGAACAGTAGCCCATCAGACTTGATGGGCTACTGTTCATCAGCAAAAAAAATCCAAGTTTGCCAAATCTGTTGGAGCATGAACAGTGCACAAATTCTCCAAATTTTAGCTAATATTCCTGGATGCCAAACCTATTGGAGATGCTCTTAGAGCATACACAGTAGTGGAGCTAAAAATTTAGCTATTTGGCACCACAAATAAATTATTTTATTTATTTTACCTACTCACTTTACAAAACATCTAGCAGTAGTGGATCTATTTTAACTTTCAACACAATAAATTAAATAATATAAACATCACAATAAAATAATATATCTACTATAATAAAATAATATATCTACTATAATAAACAAAAATCACAACCACCGCAACCACTACCACCGCTGCCGCCATTGACTCTTTTTAGAGACAACTCACTTGAAGGCAAGTCGGTTCGAAGGCGTGGATTGGAGGCGGGACAGAGAGGTGAGAGCTTGAGATAGTGAGTTTGAGAGAGTTGAGAGCATCAGAGAAGGTCAAGATGGGTCAGATGCATGGATCAACGACTTGGGGCTAGGGTTGGCTTAGGAGTTCGACGAAGTAGGTCAGCTGGTGGGTCAATGACGTCGAGCTTCAGTGGGCCAGTGACGTTGAGGATCGAGTCGGGCTGGTGGCGGTGAGACAGAGAGGTGAGAGTTTGAAGGAGTTGAGTGTTTTTTCTTCAGAGGCTTGCACGGTTGGAGAATAAAAGAATAGTAAAAAAACAAACAAACAAATATTATTTTAAGCTGATGGAGAATAAAAAATGATTTTTTTTTTTTTTTAGCTCTCAGCTATAGTGCACAGCCATATATAGCTATGCACTATAGCAATAAAGGTAAAAATTTTACCTTTAGCTCCACTATTAATGCAACACTCTTTTTTATATGTAGTAGTGCTAAAAATAGTTTTTTAGCTTTTTAGCACCACTATTGCTAGTGTTGTTAGAGCATCATTAGTAGGCTGGCTATCTCTAAATTTTAGAGAGAAAAACTACCGTTCACACAAAAAAACCCCTCCAACAACCTCTCCATCTCTAATTTTTTTTTTTTTTTTTTTTAAAGATTTGCTACAGTAGCTCTCTAGGCCTAGAGAGCACTGTAGCAATCACTGTAGCTTATGCAAAGAATATTTCCCCTTAAAATAATACCAGTTGAATTAAAAAAAAAAAAAACTTTTTTCTCTCTCCTCCGGATTTCTTTTTTTCGCTCATTCTCTCCGTTTCTCACATAATCCAACACAAAACAAAATCCAATTCTTAAATTTAAGTTGAATCAGAACAAGCAAATATGAAAAAAAAAAAAAAAAAGAAAAGAAAAGAAAAAAAGAACAAGCCAATATGACCCAGCCTAGTGGTGGGGAGGAGGACAAGCAACAGTGGGGCAACAAACGTGGTAGTGCTGTATGGTGAACACTGATCTCCATCAGCTTTGTCCTTTCGGCGACCTCGATCTCCACTGGCGGTGGGGCGGTGGACGAGCAGAGTTCTCTCTCTCTCTCTCTCTCTCTTTTCTCTGATGTGAACAAAATGTGAGGTTGCTGGAACTAAAATATTCTTGAGGTGAAAAAGAAAATAAAAGAAGGGGAAATAGAGATGGGACTGGAAACTTGTGTGGAGGAGAAAAACAAGAAAACGAAAAAAGAAATGAAACGGGTATGGATGAAAATGAAATGAAAGAAATAAAAATAATATAAAAAATAAAAAATTCTAATTGAAAAATACTACCACAATATTTTCACAATAAATTTTAAATAACAGATTGTTATTAATTAATATTGGCAAGTAAAAAAATAATTTCAGTGATAAATTTAAATTAAAACTAGTAACAATTTTCCACATAAATTTTGTTGTAAAAGTATTGCGTAAAATATTGTAAATATAACACTTCTCATTAAAAAATAATTGTCAAAAAAAGAATAAACAATGAATGAAGAAATAATATTTAAAAGAGATAGATAATAAGATAAAAAATCTATTAAAAAATATATTTAAAAAAATGAATAGATAAAAGGTAAAATGAACTATTAATTCTCCAAACAGGCGGCTGGTGATGCTCTTAGCGTAACTGTTTTCCATATCTCGCAAAAAGAAAATGTCAGATCACAATAGTCTTGGATAGTCGGTCGTACCCAGTTTTTCTGCTTCCTGTATTATATATGGTTTGTCCAGATTGTCTTTGGATACTATTTGCCAACATATTTTGGTAGTGACACGTCACAGGTGCAATATATGTATTATGAGTGAGTTGCAATATAAGCAATGTACAAAAGATTATAATATAAGATTATTCCATTCCAATATCATATTTCGTCACTCACGTGTCTCACACGATTTGCGCAATGGTTCTTCCTCGTCAATTTTAAAATCAAATGGTAAGACAATTCTAATTCAATTCTTCCAATTAATTTGACTTTCATTTAAAATATTTTATATGGGCCTTGTTCATATTCATAAGAATCCAACTTGATTAATTATTGCCGGAGGTTTGCCTGTCGCTCAAACAGTCAAACCCAAGCATCAATTTGGGTTAAGAGAGAGTCAAAGAGAGAGAGATTACATTCTCAATTTTATTATAAAATGTTCACAAAATTATAATTAGTATCACATCAATCACTTATCAAATAATTTATAATTACTTCTCTTTCTCACGTGTTTGAAAATGATACATTAATTTATAAGAGTACAATTTTTTTTTTTTTTAAGAATCATTATAATTCAATATTAGCAGCCCCAGCAGTCCTCAAAAAAGTCCCTGCAAATTAAATGTGTTTGAGAATAGGTGGGTGGCTCTTAGGCCCACAACGCAGGATTAGGATTGGACAAAATAGAAAGAGAGAAAAAGATTGACAAGTTATTTTTTCGACAAAGTAGAATAAAATTAAATCATCTATTTCACTTTTTTTTTTTTTTTTTTTCACTTTATACTTCATTAATTATAACTTATCATGTATTTATTTAACTTTTTTTTATAAAATAACTAAAGTTAAAAAAAAAAAAAAAAAAAAAAAAAAAACAACAACAACAACAACAACACATGACACACCATACTTGATAAAACACAAAAAGTAGGACAATTGATTTGTATATGATAAATTAGATGATGAATGTTCAAATAGTGTTAAAAACACTATAAATGTTTAGACTCTCAAATAACAAATTACCAATTCAAGTTTTATATCAAATAATATATGTGCGGAAGATGATAACAAACTTATAACAGAATTGATAAACAATCTAAAACATAAATAATCACAATCACAGCAGTAATTAAATGGTAAAGATAAAAGAAAGAGAGATGTAAACACAAAGACAACATACAATGTGTTATCAAAGAGGAAACCGAAGCTCTTGGCATAAAACATCTCCGCCACCTTCCAAGCAGTCAATAATCCACTAGAAAATGTAGTTAGGATATATGAACAGTAATAAATCCTCCAAGCCTAATATACCCAGGTACCTAAACCCGCCAAGCTTCTTGCTCCAACGAGGTTGTGCCGAACCTTTTTTTTTTCTAGCTTACCTGATTTCGCTATAAACCATAGCATCAACCAATAGTCATTGGTCCCTTCCAAACTGCTTCTCTTAGCACCAAAAGACCTTCTTACAGACATGGGTGTGGTGGGAAAAGGATTTGGTCAAGAACCTCTCAAAGATGTATCAATGGAGAGGAAGAGAGTAGAGGAATTTGAAGAGTCTCTTAGGTGAAGATTGTGGATGAGGCAATCTTGTTTTCTCTAGGGTTTCTCTCTCAAAATTCTTTTTAGAAGCTCTCTACATTTCGTGGGAATAAGAGGTATTTATACTAGGGTGAGAATGGAATGTAAAACGTCAATTTTTCCCAAACAGGGCAAGTTGGTGGCTTGGCCTCGCGACTTGGTTAAGTTGTGAGTTCAAGCTGCGAGCTAACGACCTGGCCAGTCTGGGACTTTTGTCCTATAGTGCAACAGCTAGCACGACTCTTCAGCTTCTAGCTTGCTTGGCACATGAGCAACTTCTGGTGACTTGCAAGCCGCGAGCCACCCGCAAGATCCAGTCGTGAGTCCTTGTTTCTTTGCACAATCTTAAGCATTTCTTCACACTCTCTCACTCACTACCCTTACAAGATTCTCACCTAAATACAGGGTTATTAAATGCTAAAATACAAGTAAATTTGGTACGGAATAAAGCCAACAAGATGGTTGATTAAATTCAACCTTACATATGACAACTTTGAATGTGAAACATTTAAACAGGAAGTAAGGCCAACGAATTAAAAATAAGGGTGTTATATTATTTAGTAAAAGTATCAAGACTAATGAATTAAAAATATGGATTCTAGTTAACTCAATTGGTAAAATTTCTTATCATAGAACAAAATATTTGAGATTTAAATGTCACCTACAGTAAATACCAATTGGTGTGAGCAATTATCATGAAGCGGATGGTATATGTTGAAATTCTATCATATTTATATAAAAAAATTATTGAATTTTTTTTTTTTAGGTATAATAGGATTTTTTTTTTTTTTTAGAGAGTTTCAACATATAACGTCCGCTCCTAATGATAGCTCTTTATCATCATATCAAAACACCAATCAATTTTTGTATTACAATCAGGAAATTCAGGTTACAATAACTTTAAAGAAATAATTAATTTTTCAATCTTTTAACTAATGAAAGTAGTATTAAAGAGGAGTTAAGATGAAAGTGATGTTAAATCATATATAAACCCTTAAATGTGTCCATAGTATTACTCTTCAAATTACCCATTCTTCAATTTGCAAGCACAATTTTAATTTGTTTACTCAGAAAACCCTTCAAAAATAAATCCTTTCATCAGCTGTTAAAATTCAAACCAAAGCCAACATTTCTGAACTTCATTCCATAAAGACTAACCATTACAAACTTCTAGAATAATATTAGACAAATTACAATATAACGACTGACCAACTGAGTGTGGATTAGAATGAATTTCTTGTAATTTATATCTTTTGATGCTGTGTAGAGGTAAGTAGATAAGTGTGGCCCTAGGTAACAATACTACTACCTTACAATAGAATAAAAATATAATAGAAAAATAAGGGCGAAAAGTCTTGTAACACATTTTTCAGGAAAAAAAAAACCCATTTGCTTTTTGTCCATGGCCGATGGCACAAGGCATCAAGCATTCGGGACATAACTGTTAAGGTCAAATAGCGAGGGGGGAACTTGTTTCACAAATCAATATATATTTGTGATTTTTAATATGAAAAAGTCTGGTGACACCAAAATTTTCACCTAATATTTTGTGTTTCAGTGGGTCCCAGTGAGGTGAGCTAACTTTGTGAAAGAGTATATGAACTTTTGACCCAAAAAAAATGGGGAAGTAATTGTAAGACCACAATAATTACCACCATTATTTTATATAATAAAGTGTGACTGGCTAAAAATTGTTACATTAGAATTATGGCAAAATCAGACTTTTTTGAATATATACTATTGTCAGTTTACTTAAAATATTTTCTCCTCTCTCCATGTATATTAAAATACTTAGTATTAAAAAAAATACAAAAAAAAAAAAAAAATTGTGGCAAATTCGCATCACATAAAGTTATAGTGCTAGATTTTTTTCAAAATTCGGAGTCTATAGTGGAACTTTTTTAATATTACTGCTAGCTATAAATAGGAATGGGACATTCTTCCTAGTCAACTGCCTCTTTCACGAAAATTTCTTCTTATATCCACATTACTCCTTTAGCAGTCACAACCTCCTTCAAATTAATTAGCAAATCTGCATTTTCTATTTTCTTTGAAAATTGAATAAACACTAGCTAGTCTCTCTCTTTCCAAGGAACAATAATGTATTTCACAACTTTTGTTCGCAGGAAACTCTGCATGCTCAAGAAAAAACTACGTTTAAATCATTATAAGAACCTGTACAATCGAATTGACTGTACTAAAAGCTCCAATAAGGCCCGTAGAGTTCCAAAAGGTTATATAGCTCTGTACGTAGGAGAAGAGAGGAAGAGATATGAAGTTCCAGTCAAGTATCTATCATTACCAGCATTCCGAGAATTGATTGTGCAGTCACAAGCAGATGAGCTTGAACCAAAGATACAAGGCCCCATCATGCTTGCATGCAGAACTGAAGAATTTGATCAGTTATTAAAGCTAGCTAAAGTATCTTATGGTATGCTCAAAATCCTAGAAGTTTGTTCTCATGCACGTAGATTATTGAGAATATATAATTTGTATTCATTTGCTGCTTTTATAATTTGTATTTTACTGTTAACAAACTACATTCTTTTCATTAATTGTTCGTTCTTTTTTTAGGTCATGCTGCATAATCATGTTTTACAAATGCAATAGTTGTTGTTTGGATGCAAAATAAAGTTCTTTGGGTGATAATGAAAAACTTGCTATTTTGTTTCTTGATTTTTGTTTGCACTCTCTCTCTCTCTCTCTCTCTCTCTCTCTCTCTCTCTCTCTCTCTCTCTCTCTCTCTCTCTCTCTCTCTCATTACTAACCATGGGATTTTCCGCAAAATCTTAGCTACCCTATTATTATCGGTGTGCATTTGGATGAATTTATTTTCATTAGCTTATTTAGCATATTTAGTTTATCATATAGAAGTATATTTGTACTTTAAAAAATGTGATACTTAATTTAAAAAGTTGTACATTCTCATTTTATCAAGTAATAATCAGTTCATCCTTACAAAGTCTTAGTTTTGTTCATGTGAGAGTATGATTTTGCTAATAAACTATATTTCAATCATAGTTTCTTTCTCACAACAAAGTGGGAATGAAGGATTTCAAACCCGAATTCTTCAATAAATATAATTAGACAATTATACTAAATTACAAGGTTCTTAGCATTTCAATTATATAATTGTTTTTATTTACTTTGCCTTGAGTCACATTAATTATACGATTGAATTTTTCTGTTTCTGTTTCTTTTTTCTTTTTCATTTGTGGATTTCCTTTATGCATTTTATTGTTGGTATACTTCTTTTATAACATGACTAGTGAAATGTACTATACTAGTTTAATTTACTTCAAACTTCACAGGGGAAAAGAAATCTTAAGTATTTTAACAAATATTTTTAAGGTTCAAAATCAATAAAAACAACAAATATAATTAAGATAAAAAGAAAATACAAAAGTAAGAGTATTAATTAAAAAAGAACATTATTGTTTCCTTTTAAAAGTGATAACAATTAATAATATGATGCTAAATTCTTTACGTATAATTAATTCTTCTTTATAAAATTTTGTGTAAACCAATAAATTTTAGGGATAATTACATAACAAACTCCATCTTTTGATATTATTTTTCAGATAACATGTTGAAGTTTCAAGTACATAAATGTTCATAACATAGTTTTAGAGGTATTACAGTTTGAACATTAATTTTATGAACATATATTAACAAAAATATCATTAATTTACTTATGTTATTTTTAGGTTCTTCCTAGCTACTAAAAATTCTTCCATGTGAATCATAAATGGAATTTGAATTTAAAAAACTAGGAAATGGCTAATTCAGTCAAAAAAACCCTAACATATATACTTAATATAAATAAATATATATATATATATATATAATTTTTTTTCTTGCCTTAAAATATCATTTAATATTCACATGATTGGCTTTTATTTTACAAATTTTCTCATACGTGTATGCGTGTATACACTAATTGCAAATGTAAACGAGGCACATTTATCATAATGTATAATTTGGACTCTAAAATATTAAAGATAATATGTTAGAATAAACTATTTTTATAAGAAGTAGATTCAATGGATGATTTTCTTTCTCATCAAGTGTAGGAGTCGTCTTCATTTACTATGCTGGATTCTGCTATTGTAATGTGTGATTATGTGTTTGTACTAATAATCAATTCAATTCCTAAAAGGAACACCAAGTGTCTCTCTATTGCTAAGAAAGAGAACTCTCTCTTCTCTTAGGCAGTAGAAGTTGTTCAGTCCCTTCTTTTGAAGGAGAGTTTTGTCACCTCTAGTGGTAACAAGTTTACCTCTAGCGCTTGTTGGGGTTTCTTTTTTCAGGTTATAGGGAAACACATATCTTTTCTTGAGTACTCCATTACATTCTGTTAGCCATGGAGGATCTGGCAGATAAATGGAGTAACTTCTCACTATCAGACAGAGAAAACACCGAGTTTGTTCTTCAAAAGGATCAACGATCAGGAGAGTTAATCATTGCAGCACAGTTTAAGACTCCACGTTTCTTGAACATGGAGATTCTAGCAAGGACTTTCAAGCAACTGTGGAGGTCCACAAAGGGTTTCAAGATCCAAAACCAGAAAGATCACAGAGTCCTCTTCATCCTTGACAACTTGAACGATGTTGATCGAATCCTTCAAAGCCAACCCTGGAGTTTTGACAAATACTTAGTTATATTATGGCGATATGATACAGATGTCTTAGTCCGCGACCTGGCATTTACAAAAGCACTCTTTTGGGTGCAGGTCCATAATATCCCAGTACGTTTCATGAACACAAAAGTTGTTGAGGGAATCTTTGACATTGTGGGCGAAGTGCAAAAATCAACCAAGGTAGTTGATAATGATGGTGGATATTTTATTCGGTTCTGCGTCATTATCGATATTACCCTACCCCTCTGTCGAGGAAGGGTTATAGCCATGGAGAATGGTGAGAAACATTGGGTTAGCTTTAAGTACGAGCGCTTGCCGAACTTTTGTTTTTGGTGTGGTTGTCTGAATCACAGCAACCGTTATTTGGGTCTGCGTCAGTATCGAATAGTCAACAATTTAATTCCAGTCTGAGGGCAGCCCCATAGACGGCTGGTGGGAAGAATGTCATCTATGTCCCAGGTTTTTATGAACGACGGCAACCTTTTGTTACTTCGGAGCCTTCTGAGGTGGTGCCCAACCAAGCTACGGTGGTTGACTTATCAGAACAAGGTCCGGTCAAGGAAGTCCAACCAGCAACGGTTACAAAAAAAGGGGTTGAAGGAAGTAATGGTGGGGAAGAGGAAGACATGGTATCGGAAGTAACTGAAAGCATTGAAGGAGGCAGGCTGTCAGAATCAAATTTGGAGCCAGAATTATTGCCAATAAAGGGCCCTATCTCCAACAGATTGTCACCTATTAAAGCTCCAGTTATTGTAGGAAAGGAATTTAATGCGAAGTCATTAAATAGAGAAGCCGTTGATTCAGCAAAATTATTTGAAATCAAAATCAATGAAATTGATGAGATTTTAAATATTGCAAGTGACACTTCGGTTTTCAAAGGAAATTCAATGCCCGGAATTTCCGATGGTAATAATTCACATGCAAACCCTAGCCGTCCCATAAGGGAAAATATGTTAGACAGTCCTGAAGTTAATGCTCCTCCAACATCCAAAGTAATAGGTTCCCACGCAGCCACTAGACTGAGTACTAGGAGCAGTAGCAACAAACACATCAGGAAAAAGGTAGTGAGAACCAAGAAACAAAGCAAACTGAGTGGAAGGAAGAGACGTGGGGAAGCCCATCTGGATTTACCAAGTAAGCATAGGCTGGTTTCAAAGGATGCTGAATAAAGTTCAAATTCAATGGTGGAGGTTAAGACTCAGCCCCGCCAATCGCAATAAGTTGCTTAGTATGAAACTGTCGTGGGCTTGGGAACCCATGTACAATGAATGAACTTGCTAGTCCGGTGCAGGCTAAAGAGCCTTCTGTCGTGTTTATTACTGAAACATGGACAGATAAAGTTAGGCTAAAAGATGTGAAAAGAAAAATACAGTTTGATAACATGTTTGTAGTACCAAGAGCAATTGATATGGGAGGTGGATTAGTGTTGTTTTGGAGATCGATTATTGACGTAATTGTAGAGTGTTCGGGCATAAATTATATCGATACAATGTTTCAAGAAGAAGATAGGGCAGGGATTGGAGTGATCATCCGAGAATGCCAAGGAAAAGGCTTGGCACACATGGTCGGAATCATCCCTCTCCCCCTAACTGTCATAGAGCCTGAAACTTTGGCTATATCTAAGGTTTTACAGTTTGATGCCTATCTAAGTTTGGAAAATGTCACCCCAGAAGGAGTTTCAGAGATTGAAATGAACGCTTCAAATGTAGATTCGTAGTCTTTGGAATCCTTTGGTTTACTAAGCGAGGAGTTCTTCTCTCAATTTCAGCATTTTTTTTAACATAAAAAGCAGCAAAAGACCAAAGGTACTTGCTATTCCTAATTAGCTTTTTCTTTAGCAAATCATGAATTTCTTTTTTTATAGAATTCAACAATTTCAGCATTCATTTGAATAGGACGAGCTTTAGTAGGAAGGTTTTTCTCATTAAATTCTTTAACATAAGGCAAATTAACAATGTGTCTTTTCCTATACCAAAAAGCATTGGGAATATTAGAACAAACATCATTGACCAAGATTTATTGAAAATTATTAATCTTGGATTGTAATAGTTTATCAAAAAGTTGTTCAACAATCTTTTTATATCTAACTTCTTGCTTAAGAAAGTTTAGATGCTTGGTTTTGGCATGAATTAGATTTAAAGCATTATCAGTATCTATTTCAAATTTTGAGGCAAATTTAAATTTAACTTTTTACCCAAAAGGGTCAGTAGTTATCCCCATCATGTTCAATAAAGAAGGGGTATAAAGCATTTATAAAGGGTAGACCAAGAATCACTTTATCAGTCATGTTTTTAACAAGCACAAAAGGAATCTTAAAACAAAAATTTTCATGGCAAAAATGAGCATTGTTTAATTCATATTTAATTTTCACCTGAGTTCCATTAGCAGAAAATAGTTTTTCAGTGGATTTTTCATAATACTTGGAGGAATCATTCCTTCCTGAATGCAATTCATATCAACACTGGAATCAATCATAGCAATAACATTGAATTCATATTCATGGCAAGCAACAATTTTAACTTTTGAAAACCATTTTGGGGGAAGTAGTTTGTTAATAAGGTTAAGCTTGTTATCAGTAGAAGCATTACCAGAAAGAGGAGCTTATTGTGTGGAAGCCTCATCCTTTCCTTGCTCATCCGGTTCACTATCAATTTATTGTTCATCAAGTTGTTTATCAATTTTTAAAAGTAACAATTCTTGTTTTAGATTGAAGTTATCATTTTTAATATTTTTGAATTCTTTTTTTAGCTCAATGAACTCTTTTTTGATGATAGCAATTTCATGTTGGAGCTTATTAACAGTTAATTCTTTGGATTTCTTTTTATTAAATATTTCCAAAGTTTCATCAAGACTTATTTTTTATTTTGGTCTTTTATCATTATGGTCTTTAATTAGGGTAATTCTTTAGTTTTTTAAGATATTCTTCTTTTAGCTCTGGGTTATCAATTTGACTTATCAGATTTATTAACAGGTTCTCTTGTTCTTCACCTTTGGTTAGAACATTAATAGTTTTATTGGGTTTGGAGAGAACATTAACAGTATTGCAGCAGGAATCTCTACAACCAATTTTAATATTAAGTGAGTTAGAGGTTTCAATTGATTGATAATCAGAATCAGATGATGAAGAAAAGTCTTCTTAACAAGAATTAGAAAAAGTAGTTGATTCAAGGATTCTAAACAAATCTTCTTGATCTTCATCATTAATGTTTGGCATGTTAAGCTTATTTTTTAGATTACCAAGCTTTTGGTGACAGTCTTTACTAAAGCGACTGGGTTTACCATAATTAAAACATTTTCCTTTACCAGATTTCTGCTTATTATATTTTTTTGAAGCATGTTTATTTTTTGCATAAAAATCATTAGGTTTAATGAAACTTGTTCTGTATTTTTTGTGGTTATAATTTTTGTGGATTTTATCATGATTCTTTTTTCCTCTTTGCCTGGAAGGGGCAATAGGGGGTAAACCATATTATTCACAGAAATTACCCATTTCATATTTAGTTTTTCTACTATTTTTTAACTGTTGCTTTAGCATTTTTTTTTTTTTTTTTTATCATTACACATGTTAATGCCAAGTTTTTTATAGTGCTGAAAATATCACCATAAGTCAGATTATCATAATCAATAGCATCATTTTTACCAATTAATTATTGTTTTACCTTATGAGCAAAGAGAGGAGGCAGTCCAACAATAAACTTTTCTTTCCAATATGGCTTTAAGCAATCTTTCCAAATCATGACCCTGGAAATAAAAACATCATGATACCATTTGTAATCAGATATAGTAGGACATTTTAAATTGTTTAAATAATCACTAATTCAAGGCGAAATATTGGAAGGAGTACCAGCAAAGTGTTTGATAATAGTATACATTAAGGTATTAATTCCATCAGGAATACCTCGACCAATACTTTCATCAAAGATGGGTAAACCTTTGTCATCTTTTTTAACAACCTTTTTAATGAATTCTCTAGATTCTTCTATGAGATATTTTTCCCACCATCCACGAAGAGTTCAAGAAAAACCATTAGTAAGCAAATCAACAATTTCAGCGTGGTCTAGATCATGGTTATTCATATATGCAGTGGCAACCATAGAAATATGACCCATCTTATTAATAATTTCCTGTTCAGATAAACCATCAATATTCCATTCATAAAGCTTATCAACAGAAACTGAAAACTGGGTTCGAAATTTTTTTTCTTCAAACTACATATCAGGAGGAGTAGGTTTTGAATACCAATTTTTTGTAAAAGACATGGGATTAGGTTTTCCAAAAAATATTTTAATTGTAGGCAATTCTAAAATAGTTTTATTAGAAGCAGAGGATGAAGAGTCAAAATCTGTGCTTTCATCAAAAATAATTTCTTTTTCTTTTCTTGAAATAGCACGAGCAGTGTTAGTAGAAGTATTCTGCTCAATTTTTATCTTCAAATTAGAAAGCATTTGTTCAACCTTTTCAATAGTCTTAGCCTGAGAGGTTTTTAGACTCATTTTTTTTTTTTTACTAGGTAAATCAATCAAAGGTTTCTCAGGTTTGGAGGAAGTTGGTTTCTCAACAATTTTTTCTTCAATATGGTCAAGTTGTTGGCCAATAATATGCAAGGAATTATTAGTAAAATTGTTTTGTTCAATAATCTTTAAAATAGGAGTATCAGCATCACCAATTTTGAAGGGAGAGGCCTTAACCTCAGCCCCTTTGCAATCTATGAGAACTGTCTCAAGGGGTGGGTGGGTAGATCGAACAATAGTTTTGTCTTCTTTAACAAAATTTGACTTCATAACCATATTCAAATTATTTTTTTTGAAACATTCTTGGAAACATAGTAATTTTCAAGGATATCAAAAAATAAAATTTGTTTTTGCAAGCTATTCATTCTTTTTTTCCATTTTCTTTTAACACGATCTTTTTCTTTTTGATCAAAAGTAGTTTGTTAGGTCTTTCTTTTGTCTTTGTTTTTTGCAGATTTAAATTCATTAAACAAAGCGACCATGTCCATTTCAAAGCTTTTGTTTAAAACTTGTAGTTGATTATCAATAATAGGAGTTTGAAAATCAAAAGAAGTTGGGGACCTAGATTCGGTCTCTTCCTCTTCTTCAGTAGCATGTTTGCTATGTGTAGAAGGATGTTTTGTTTTTGTAGAGTAAAAAGCAGTGCTAACTTGGAAGTTGTTACTCGAAACTCCTTTTAGCTTTAGATCTGGTTTTTCAAAATTCTTTTGTAAAAATTCATTGAGATCCTAGTCTCTTTTTGAAATATCTTCAGATCCAGCAAAGGAATGTCTTCCTTTGTTGATCCTCAATGGTTTATTATCATGAAAACTTATTTTAACAATTCCATCAAGATATTGTTGGATATGATCAAGATTTAACTCATCAAAAACAGGTTTAGTAGGTGGATTTGGTGGAGTTTCTTGTTCCAACAACCATTCTTTGGGAAGATTAATATCTTTCCATTGAATCATTTTTGGAATTTGGACCTTAGCATCAGGAGTGGAACATTGAATTAACATAGTTTTACCTTCAAGGTCTCTTACCCTGGCGCGAGGATTAAGTTAAGTACCCAAAAGCCTCTAATGAATACAATAAATGAGGGCAAAAGGCTTGTTGCCTTCATCCATATCATATATATATATATATATATACACACACCCACACACATAGAGAGCTTGGTTGATACACACACGGCCTAGTTTGGGATGCTAGGTGCTAGCTTCAAAACATAGCACTAGTAAGTGAATATTACATACTTTACCCATAGAACAATGGATTGGGGTTTGATGCGAAATACAACATTAAAAGTAAAAAATTAAGAAGGTAAAATGATAGAAATGTTAAAAATTAAAATTTTTGATATTTACATTATATCCGTTTGGAAGCAACTTATTTAGTTTTTGTTGAAATTCTTTTATTGAAAGTGTGTAAAAGTATACTTAGCCATTATGAGGTTTTAAAAAGTTGTACATAAAAACTAAAAGTTAAAATCTAAGCTTATAAACTCATGCCAAATGGACACTAAATATAAGTTTTTAAACTTTCAATCTTAGCCATTGTTGATGTTTACAATTCAACTCTCTACAACTACTTTAAAAACAGGTGTGTGAGGCACGATATTAAATGCCATAAAAGATTTCAGTGTGTCTTTATCATCACCATTTGATTTTGAGGTGAAGTGGCACAATTCACGGTCTGACAAATGGTATCAAAACTAAGGTCATGAGTTTGAGTCATGAGAGCCTCATTATGAGGGAGGATTGTTGGGGCTATGTCTATAACGTCATTACACCATACAATAACACTTTTGATAACTAAAATTGAAAGTTAAAAAAAACTTATTTTTAGGGTGTGTTTAGATACCGTTTATTACTAAAAACTAAAAACACTATAGCAAAATAATTTTTAAATGTGTGAATAGTGTCATGGAACTCATTTTTAATGAAAGTTTTGTTGAAAAAAGAGGTTTGTGGGTCCCATGAATAGTGTACGGGACCCACTAGAAAAGCATAAAAGCCACAAAAACACGCTTTTCAAAAAAAAAACAAACAAACGCAGACGCAAACGCAGTGCTTTTCAACAATATCCAAATGGATACTTAATCTCAACCTTTGGTTCAAACCATTTAACTTTCTTTTTTTTTTTTTAATCATTTTATCTATTCAACATTTTCCTCTCATAATTATCTAGTGCAATAGTTGTAACTATATAGTACTAGGTTCTTGTTTTTGCTTTTGTTTTTTTATAATGAATAATTGTAAATATATATATATATAGAGAGAGAGAGAGAGAGAGAGTTGGGTTCAAGTTACACTAGGTATAACTTTAAGTAATGTTACACCATCCAATATCTTATTATAGAATTCATATTTTGAAAATCTCACCGTTAAATTACATGTTTTATATGTTCTTAAGAGCAACCACATCAATGGTTGAATAATCTTGCAAAATAGAAAAAGTGAGTCATTTTACACATTTTGATTAAAAAGAAAACACCCACATCAGTGGGTGTAAAATTGTGCATAAATGCACAAATGTTACAATAACTGTGCATATATGCACGGTTACTGTAACTGTTGCATTTGATTTTTTTTTTCTCTCTCCACCTCATGCTCTCTTTTTTTCTCTCCATCTGATTATCTCTCCTCTCTCATCTGATTCTCTTCTTTTACCCTCTTTTTCATCTTATCTTCTCTTAAATCCAGCAACAAATTATCAAATTCTTCAAACGTAAATCAATCTAGATCCCAAATTCATCAAGCCCTCTCCTCAATATATATATATATATATATATAACAAACCCATATAAATAATCAAATCCAAATTGCAAAAGAAGAAGAAAAAGCAGAAATAGTAGAAGAACAAGGTGTTGAAGAAGAAGAAGAAATAGTAGTAGCAACAGTCAATGGAGAGCCCCAAAATCACCATTCATGTAGTGGAAAAATCTATCCAAAATAACCACCAAAATTGCAAACCCAAAAAAAGAAGAAACAATAAACAATAAGAATGTGGAAAATAAAGAGATAGAGAGCGTGAGAGATATTTTGGAGAGTTTGGTAGGGTGGTGGGACTGGTGGGAAATAATAAAAAAAGTGAGAAAAATAATTATTTAAATAAAATAGATGGTAGAATAGACAAGCTAATGTGGGTGTTTTGTAAAAATTGGTGTGTAATATAAAAAAGTAGGTTTTTCTTGCAAAATAGACAGATAATTGCACAGACTGATGTGATTCGAGCCAATTTTCATGTCAATTGGATGCTATTTACCATTCAATCCATAAACTCATCTTTTTATGCATTATTTTAAACTACAAAAATTTGAATTTAAACAATTAATTGATAACATGACTATAAATCTTTGATTACCTTGAAATTTTGTAAGCATAGAGAACATATGAAGATAATGTAATCTAACAGTTGATTTGTCAAAATTCACATCCAATTAAAAAATATTGAGTGGTGTGACATTATTTAGAGTTACATCAGGTGTAACTTGAACCTAATACACACACACACACATATATATATATATATATATAAATGTAATAATTGAGATATATGTAATAATTGAAACAAAGCTTTTATATATATATATATATATATATGGGAATTGAAACAAAGGCTATTCATTATACATTGATAAAATCTATGTAATAATCGAGAGAGTCTATGATTTTTTTTTTTTTTTTTGCTGAATAAGATCAGTCTATGATTGATACACATACTTTCAAATTCAACATAGATTTAAGATATTTCCTTGAATCCTTAATAAAAATATTTATTCTACTTGTGTCCCGAATTAAATTCTTAAAGAAAAATCAATTTCAATAACATGTGGATCTGTACCCCTCTTCCCAGATTTATCTTTTATCATTTTTTTTTTTTTTTTTTGGGGAATTTCTACGCTTAGTGTAAGATACAAATGCATCTATCTAACCATAATAAAATATTTATTCTTACCATAGTGGAACCAAGCTTTGAATGGTGTCTTCTAAAAAGAAGAATATGCTTTGAATGGTGAATTATGATATTAACCGTTGTTAAAGAGAAATAAAAAGTTAAAAAAAGTAAATAATGAAAAAAATTCATTAAATTAAGGGTCCGTTTGGATAGAACTTATTTTGCTAAAACTGAAAACTGAAAACACTGTAGCAAAAGAATTTTTAAATGTGTGAATAGTGCCGTGGAACCCATTTTTAATGAAAAAATTACTGAAAAATAAAGTTTGTGGGACTCGTGAATAGTGCAGGATGCACTGTTCACTACTAACTTGGTCAACAACTGCAGCTGAAGCAAAAAAAAAAAAAAGCGGGGGGGGGGGGGGGGGAAACACAGACTTAATGAAAGAAACGCAAACGTGGGTTTGGAAACGCGGATCCAAACCCACACTAAAATGTGATTGTTGTATCTATGTGATAAAGCTATCGAAAGTGATATTTTTTCATGCATGCTCATAATTGAAAGGACAAAGTTTAGTTTCAAAATTAGTTGTAGCCTTAGTTTACAAATTTACTTAATATTTTTTTATTGGAGGTAAAGTTTGACAAATCCACTTTTGAATTACATCTTCTTCTTATATCCTCCATCCTTGTAAAATTTCAAGGAAATTAAAAATCAAGAGCTATATTATCAATAATTTTTTTTTTTTAATTGCAAGTTTTTGTAATTTAAAATTATACACAAAATATAAGCTTATAAATCATATAGTAAATAATATTTGATTAACATAAAATTTAACATGTGTATTAAGAGCGTAAAGAACATGCAATTCAACGGTTAGATTTTCAAAATATGTTATAATATTTATTTTATTGAATGAGTTTGTAGCTAAACTTTGTCCTAATTGAAATATAGCAATAGGGCGTGGCAAGTGTTGATAAATCTCAACACTTTCGCTTTATTTTTTAATCATTTTTCTCTCTAATCTTTCTTGGTTAATTTATATTATTTTAATAAATTGATTGGGAGTAATTTATGGAAGGGTGAAAGAAGACTAGAAAACAGGACCCAGAGAAGAAAATAAAAGAAAACAAGGAAAAAAATGGTAGAGAAAACTTGAGGGATAAAATTGCTATTTTTGTCTTTATTTATTTTATTTTTTTGTCTATTATTTTTTTAGTGCTTATCTTTTTTATTTGTTTAAACTACATATTTATTCTCTATCATTTATATAATTTTTCAATTTAGTTTCTATCTTTTCAATTGTGCTAATTTGGTCTCTAATCTTTGAGTGTCATGTTAATTTAGTTCATGTCATTATCTCTTAGATGGAAAATGCTGATGTCGCAAATAGTTAAAAAAAAAAAAATAGTTTTCATTAATGTAGCAATAAACTAATATTTTATTTTGATCATTTGTCATATAAACAATTTTCATCCAAGAGATAATGACATAAACTAAATTGATACGATATTGAAAGGTTAAAGATCAAATTAACGCAGTTGAAAAGTTATGGACCAAAATTGAAATATGGTGTAAAGAATAGAAACTAAATACGTAGTTTATCTTATTTATTTTTTATTTTCCATCTTTTTTGGTTTGATTTGGGTTTTTATTTATTATTATTATTTTTTTATAATGAAGTGGTCATCTATACACGATTTTTTAATAAAAAATAATGTGTTACTTTTTTTTTTTAATTTAATAGAGGCATGAGAGTAAATTTATACAATTTATCTTTTTTATCATTTTCAACTAAAAAAAAAAAATTGTTTTCCATCTCTCAATCTTTTTATCCCAACCAAACACCTAAAAAGAAAATTAAAATTTTTTATATCCTCCCACATTTCCATCAACTCACCATTTTTTTATATTGTCCCACCTAAATAGTTTTCCATCTCTAAATTGTGAAAGAGTTTCTAGTATTACAATTTTTGTCACAGCTATTTTAAGTGGTAAACTGTAACTAGTTGTCTATTAATTTTACAAGAACTTACCAATTTTTCTTCACTGTTCATAATTTTCTACATGGATAGTTATGACAAAAGTTATAATTTTTAATATACATTTAAAATTTTTAATCATAAAATAGTGTATTAAAGTAGCGAAATAATATTTTGGGTGTCAAAGTAACCATTTTTTTGGGGGGGGGGGGTGTTAGGGGGTTGTGAAGAGAGCGGATGTTAATGGTCAGCATGCATGACTACAAAATGTCATATCCCACTGATAACATTGATGAGACCATATATGCCCGTAGATGTCTATACATCATCTTAATAATTCAGAACTTTACCACACGTTGACCATGATGTAAATTGTAAGGCCAAATTACAATTTATGTGATTTGATTAAAATTTAAGTTAACTATCTGTAATTTGAAACTTAACACTTTACCCATTTGAGATTTGACTGAAATTTAAATTATTTACATGTCATTTGAAATCTCATAATAAATGTGTTCTTTTGGATCACTTTTTATCTTGTATTTTTATGTTTTTTGTATTTTTGGATAAGAGAAACATAAAAGTGGAGCAAAATTACATATTTAACCATGTTTTTAACAGAGATATGTTAAAGAACTCTAACTGAATTAACTACATGTGGGTAAACTGTCAAATTTAAATTACAGTTAGGTAACTTAAAATTTGGCCAAACCATAAATGGGTAAATTGTAATTTGCTCAAATTATAATAATAAACAATGGATAAATATTTAAATATTATAATAATAAATTATTCGTGCTTGTATATGTCTAGTTACCAGTTTTATGGTTCGACCTAGGTCGAACTGATGGTCAAACCGATGATACCATAAATAATTTAATTTAAAATATTTAAATAAATTTTATGTGAATTTTTATTTTTCATAAATTATATTAAGAAAATATGTTAAAAAATGAAAGATTTTCTTTATTCTTCATTTTTTTCCTAATTAATAATGGTTGAAAAATTATAATTTACTATATATATATATATATATATATTATAAATAATAGTTTTTTTTTTTCTTTTGGTTGAATTATGTAAATAATAGTTTGATATTTTAACTTTCTTCTCTTAAGTTTTTTTTTTTTTTTTTTTTTTTTTTTGAGAAAACAGTAAGTCAATTTTATGAAGGTAAAATACAACCTCCGACTCACTAGGTAGATCTTCTACCCATACATCATAATCTGCTGATGAAACCACTCTCCTAACTAGAGCATGTACCAACTTATTACCATCTCCCGAACATGCTGAATTTGAAAAAACTATAAGGATAAACTTTGATTGCACGTCTTCAATTATATTCCCATACAAAGTGTGACACCTCTCCTTGGATTTCAAGGCCTTAGCCACCCTCAGAAAAAGTTATAAATGTCTGAATGACTTAGACAAGTCATTCGTTACCTTTTTTACTTTCATAGCAATAGTCACACTCACACACGTTTACTCTTGTTTTCTTCTCTTTTTTTTTTTTTTTTTTTTTTTTGCCTTAAATCTATAACCACATATTACCACCTACCCTAAGGTCTCAAATCATATTTGAACTAAGTTTTACTCCTCATTTTTCTTTCCACACTTTTTCAGTAATGCAGTAAGTAGACATCCTCTCAGCCGCTCCCTCTCAAATCTCAAGTCTTTCTCTCTCTCAAGATAAGAATCTCCCAAGCAATATATAAATCCAAGTAGTCAACTGCCAAAATCCCATATCACGCTTCATCAAATTAGGCCTTTGTCAATGGCTCTCAACCTACTTGCTTCAGTCCCTATTTGCAATTTCCCAAGAACAGCTCTCCCATCTAGAGGTCCCATCCATCTCAAATCACTTGTAACAAGTAGAAGTGACATTGTTCCTGGTCCTGTCCAATGCAAGGTCTCCAGCAAAATTTCAAGTAGCACTGATATTGTTTGGCGATCGGCTAATTACTAACCTCCCATTTGGGACTACGATTACATTCAGTAACTGAGAAGTGAATACCTGGTACATAATATATGGTATTGTTTCTATTATTAGATTTACTATGTAGACAGGAAAAATTCCCGACCTATCACAAGTTGACACGTCACACTACTAAGTCCACAAAATATGGCCAACTACAAAGCGCCACGTATTGCTGCTAGGTTTTGCTATCACTACTCAAAAACTAACAGAAATTTGCCAAGTGTCATGCAAAAACTAATCACACATCATCGCACGTGTAAGCGATGACATAATCAGCCTCGCACGTGTAAGCGATGACATAATCAGCCTCGCATGTGTAAGCGATGACATAAGCGGACCAATCAAGCTTTGCCACATGTCACCAATCAAGTTTCGCCACGTGTCGCTTACCTACCCCTAAACTCCTATAAATAGAAGCCTTCCTAAGGCATTTAGGGGGATCTGAGAAGGAGATCTAGAGATCTAGAGAGAGGACACCAAACCATTTGAAGCACTTAGAAGTCCAGAAACTCTGCTGGAACCAAGCTCTAAAGCCTCCAAGAACTTCAAGAACTTCAACTTCAAATACGAAGAACATTCGAAGAGAAATAATCCAAATCATCCGCCTAGATCCAAAAGTTTGCGGGAATCAAGCCTAAAGTGTCCGAAAACATCAACAAATCATAAATCAGTGAAGCTCTACGGATTCAAGCCTCTGAAGCCCCTAAGAACTTCCACCACAAATCCAAGAACACGAAGAACACGAAGAACGTGAAGAACAAAGGATTTCTAACAAGCTCATAGCCAGAGATTCATTGTAATTCCGTTTTAGCAATCTTCAATCCATCCCTCAACCAAATTGAAGGATATTTTGTGTTCAAGTCACAATCACATTACCACAAATCCAAATCAATAAGTCTTGCAAGGAGATCGAATCAGAGGATAACTCTTTTATAATCATAGAGAATTATACCACAATCATTAATACAAATTCGCATTTGTGCAACTATTTTACTTGTTTGATTTATTTCGAACCAAGAAATTTAGTCGTCCACATACTGTACTGGAATTGTTACTGGAAACTAATCACCGGTTCATGTCAATTATAAGGTTCCGGTTTATGTATGTTTTAAGGACACACATTAGTTATTTATTTTTAGAAATATTTTGTGGAGAGTTGAAAAAGCTGATATAAAAATTGGGAACTTTTTCGTTTTCATAAAAAATTTCTTAAAATAGTTTACTAATGCCTTAGATTACGCATTAGTAAAATCTTAATTATAATTTTGTGACATAGGGAGAAGAGTACACAGGACAAGTTAACAAGTTGAAGGAACAAGTGAGGATGATGCTTCACAAAGTGATGGATCCTTTAGAGCAGCTGGAGCTGATAGATACCTTGCAAAGTCTAGGATTGTCTTATCACTTTGAAGGTGAAACGAAGAGAATACTAGAAGGTCTATACAACAATGATCATGGTGGTGATTTGTGGAAGAAGGAGAATTTATATGCCACAACTCTTAAATTTCGTCTATTTAGACAACATGGATATAGTGTGGCCGAAGGTAATTAGGAAAGAAATTCGATATTTATATTGTTAATGTTGTCCACTTCAATTAATAATTAAGTTGTGAAATCCCAAATTTTGCGAATTTGATTGACTTGGATTCGTTAAGTGTGCTTTAAGTCCTACACCGGAACTAACCTAGGATTTTAAGCTAATGGGGCCAAAAAAAAAAACTCTAGATAGGCATTCATATAGTATTAAAAAATTATAAATATATAAAATGTTTCTAAATACATTAAGATTTAATCATTTACCGACAAAAACAAAAACAAAATAATATATATATATATATATATATATTTTTTTTTTTTTTAATTCTAAGCTAGCTAGGATTTATATTTTTTTGAAGTTAGAGCATTCATAGTGGTGGTGCTAAAAATTTTATCTTTTAGAACATCAAAATGCAACTTTATCTATTTTATTACCCTAGTTTACAATACACCAATATCAAATGTTCTTTTTTTTATCACTTTATTTAAAATAATATAAACAATTCATTAAAATAATAAAGGAAGAGAGAGAATTTAAGTTTTCTAATTGAAAGAAATGATATAATCTTAATAAAATATTTTATTTTATTTTTAAAAACTTGCTACAATCAATTGGTATTTATACCAGTTTACTATTGTTGCAAAAAATTTCGTTTTAGTTTCTCTAATAACACATGATTTTTTAGTTCTTTGGTGGTAAAATAGTTTTTTTTTTTTTGCTAAACTACAATTATCATTGTGGATGTTTTTATTGTTTTTGTTAGGTTTTTGGGTTGGATAATTGCTATTTGGATGAGACTAGATAGGCTTATTGAGGAGAAGGGAGCCTAAGGTTTTGGAGGGGGGGGGGGGGGGGGGTTTCTAACTACAAAAATTAAATATATAATAACCAAAAAAAAAAAATTGGACCCAAGGGGGGCCCGGGCCCCCTTGGGCCCTTACCTGGGTCCATCCCTAGTCCTACATTAGATGTTTACAAGGTAGATCTTGTGTGTTGCATTTATAAATAACCACAAGGAGTCACAAATGTAACTTGATTATAGTCATTTTGGGTGTAATCGTAGATGTAATTAGAACTTTTCCCTTGTTATGATAGAATGTTATCAAAGCCCACTTTGCCCACTAGGGTGATGGGTAGGTCTCATAAGAGAACGTATGGCCCTTAGTGGGTTGGATTGTGGGAACCCAAAAGTCCTTTGACTCTAATTGGTATGACGTGCGCGCACATGTATAAATATGTATATATAATGGATGGTTGGATTGCTAATGGAAATAGAATACATGGCTAATATGAAAACATAGTAAAATATAAATTTCCTAAATGAAAATTTTGAAATGTAAAGGGTCAAAATGAAAACAGTCACAAACTTTGTCGGTCAAAATTGTATTTTAGTCATGTTTTTAATAGAAACCCCAAATGTGCACAAATTAAGGTGTGTGTGTATATCATTTTTAGAGATTAAAGTTAACCAACACACAAATACAACAGCAACCATGCTTTAGTCTCATATTTTTTAGGGTTGGCTATAGATCCTAACAGATTAGTCAAGGTTAACCACATATATTCTTTTCGTCATTCTATTCTATCTGAAGTCGCATGCTTTGTTACTTTTTTAATTGACATGTCATTTTTTACTATTCTTACTAATGTTAACTCTTACACAAATAACAACAAAAAAATATACAACTTCCTTGAGATAGTTTAGGTGCACCAATGAATAATAAATGACGTTTGATTTTCAAAAAAAAAAAAAAATCAAATTACACCTCATAATTAAACATTCAATATTCAATAACTTGCTTCTTGTACCCTTCAAATACCTGTTAATCATTGTTGGGTTGCTACGTGTAGAAGTTTTCAATAGTTTCATGGAGAGAGGAAGTTTCAAGGCATGTCTTTGTGATGATACCAAGGGAATGCTAGCCTTGTATGAAGCTTCATTCCTTTCGATAGAAGGTGAAAATATCTTGGAGGAAACAAGAGATTTCTCAAAAAAACATCTCCAACAATTTGTAAAGCAGAATAAAGATCAAAATCTTTATAATGTAGCAGTGAGCCATGCCTTGGAGCTTCCACTACATTGGAGGATACTAAGGGTGGAAGCGAGATGGTTCATTGATGTATATAGGAGCAAAGAAGATATGAACCCTACCTTGCTTAAGCTTGCAGAACTAGATTTCAACATGGTGCAAGCAACCCACCAAGAAGATCTCAAACAAGTGTAAAGGTAAAAATCTTGTTAATTTTGATTTTGTAATTTAAGCTTCATTTGATATAATTCTTCATTGATAACATATTTTACACATTAATGACACTTGGAAGGAATATTATGTAGAAATTGAAGCATAAACTAATCAATACTAAAATTAAAATTCAAATTTAATAGCAACATGAACAAATAATTTACTGGGCCGACCCTATATATTATGCGGCCTAAGACCAAAATTAAATTGGAGCAATTTATATATTTAAATATCAATTCATTAATATGAAAATTAGTAATTAAATCTTTGTATTAAGGTTATGTAAAGTTTCCAACTATAATATTTTTGATATCTCTAATTAAATTTTGATTATAAATTTATTTATTAGTAATTAGTCATATATTTATTTGATGTTTTCTTTTTTTATAAAACTTAATTTTTCATTAACAACTGCAATATTACTTAAAAATGAAAAATATCTGATTGTAGACTACTATATATTAAAAAGTTGAAATTCGATTTAAAAAAAAATAAAAAAAAATAAAAAAAAAAAAAAAGAAGAAGAAGAAGAAGAAAAAGAAAAAGAAATGTATAAACGTAAGCTATAAGGTTTGGGATTGTTTTTTTTCTTTACAGTCTTTTGATTTTCTTTGTTGAGAGAGTGAGAGAGAAAGAGAGAATTTTCAGCTTCTTTGAGAGAGATTACATGTTCTACACTCTAACATAGAGGAAATGGAGAGTCTGTCATCATACGGAGATTTTTTTTTTAATAATTTTTTTTTCTTTAAAAAAAAAATACATTTTATTTATTGACTAATATTTAAAGGTTTAATTAATACTCGTATCCTATTGATTAAAATTTGGGGCTTAAGCAGTTGTCTAATTCACCTAAGGAACTTGCTGGCCCTCATAATTAAATATTAATTAGTTATAGCCTAAATTTTAAAAGTTAAGCTATGTTTAACTTACCTAATTCAAAACGTTAAATATGCATCAATATAAAAAGAAAATTGATTTTTTTTTAAAGGTGGTGGAGGAGCACTGGCATTGCAGAAAAGTTGAGCTTTGCAAGGGATAGGTTGACAGAGAGTTTCTTCTGGACAGTGGGGTGTACATTTCATCCTCACTTTGGATATTGTAGGAGAATCTCAACAAAGGTCAATGTACTAATTACAGTATTAGATGATATTTATGATCTGTATGGAACTATAGATGAACTTGAGCTCTTCACGGACGTTGTTGAGAGGTTGGTATTAATGACAATACGCCTCAAATGCTTCAAAGCTATCTTTGACATAAAGACTTAAGTGTGCTCTTTGTGATTCCAGGCAGGATATCAATGCAATGGATGGGCTCCCAAATTATATGAAGATATGTTTCCTAGCTCTACACAATTCAATTAATGAAATGGCTTTTGATATACTAAAAGAACAAGAATTCCACATCATTCGATATTTTAAAAAAAGGGTATGCAATTGACTTCTAAATCCATCTATATTAATCCATAACATTTTTTTTTTCGTGAACACATGGTGTGTTATACTTCCTTAAATTCATTGTTCCGCCATAAATTTTTCAATGGGCAGATTTATGTAAAGCTTATTTGTTGGAGGCAAAGTGGTACTACAGTGGGTATACACCAAGACTTCAAGAATACCTTGAGAATGCATGTTTTTCAATTGCAGCACCAACTATACTATTGCATGCTTATTTTTCCTACACAAATCCCATAACAAAGGAAGCCCTAGATTGCTTGGAAGAGTACCCCAACATAGTTCGTTTGTCATCAATGATTTTGCGATTAGCAGATGATCTTGGAACATCTATAGTATATAGACCACTCTATCCTAAGAGTTTCATCAACAAGACTTTCATTTCGTATAATTCACTAACCCTTACAATCTTATTTTTAATATCAAGATGAATTAAAAAGAGGTGATGTTCCTAAATCAATCCAATGTTACATGAACGAAACTGGTGCTAGTGAAGAAGATGCTCGTGAATACATTAGGTGTTTGATTAGTGCAACATGGAAGAAGATGAATGAAGAACGATCTGTGACTTCTCCCTTCTCTAAAACATTTATTGAAATTGCATTCAACCTTGGAAGGATGGCCCAATGCATATACCAATATAGAGATGGGCACAGTGTTGGAAACCATGAAACTAAGGATCGCTTATTATCATTATTTGTTCAGCTCATTCCACCATATAAAGATTAAAATGATTAGTTATTTATATATAAGGATGTAGATTTGAAGTTTTAACTCATCATTGTATTACATATTACCTTTGAGATTTGTGAGTCAATGAGAGTTTTGTGATTGTTTGTGAGAGTTTGTGAGGTTTTGATTGAGTGCGGTTGTAATCCATATCATTGATTGTGAATTTTAGTTGGCGTTGTATGTGGACATAGGCTTGGAGTTAGTCAAACCATGTTCAATATTGTTCTTTTGAGTGAATTTTTTTTTTTTTTTTTTAATTCGTGTGAAAGCGCTTCTTCTACCCTTAAAACACAACAAATTGGTATCAAATCTCAAAGTTTGGTCAAGTTCACCAGAAAAATATGTTTAGTTTAAAATGACAGAGCTAGTGGGGGGCCGGGGGGGACTTGGCCCCCCTAGCTTTTTGAAAATTTCATTTGTAGTAGCAAAAAAAAAAAAATTTGAGAAACAAATACACACACAAGGGAGAGGAAAAGTGGTTCTAACACAAAAACACATCACAACTACACTCAAAAGCCATATTAACTTTTAAGAGAGAGTGAGGCAAGTTATATTAAACACAACATACTCTCTCTCTCTCTCTCTCTCTCTCTCTCTCTCTCTCTCTCTCTCTCTCTCTCTCTCTCTCTCTCTCTCTCTCTCTCTCTATGAAGTAATAGTTTGGTAGAAGGTGATGTAGTTTAAAATAAATTCAGATTGTGTTTAATATATATATTTTTAGGGTCCAATTAATTCATCCAATGCTTGTTCACATGATTATAAGAGCATTCATTTGCTTTTTTTTTTTTTTTTTTATTACCTGATTATATTTGATAAAGTAGTACGTGTGACCAAAAAAAAAAGTAATAGAAAAAGTGTTAGTAATTTAATGAAAGGAAATCATTCACAATTGATACATATTTTAAAAGAAAAAGTGTTCAAAATTAGGAGACCATTGCTCAATTCTCTATCTAAATTATAAAACTGCACAAAGATACGAACTTAATAGATATTTTTTCTTTGAACATAATCATAGATTACAATTATAGATATGAGAATGAGTTTTTGAACGTTTGCTTAAATATATATATAGAAAGAAAAAAAAATTAGTTCAAAATCAATATAAGCGTGAAAGAATGTAGGAACCAACTTTGTTCAGTTAAAGTTAATTATATAACAGTAATACTCTCTTTTTATATAATAATAATAATAAAATAGTTATAGTATTTAGCTTGGCCCCTACAAAAATCTTCTTGCTCTGCCGCACCTGCTATATTAGTTGGAGCCTTGGAGGTAACAAGATTGCTTTAAACATGGAAACAATGATGAAATTGTTCAATGAAACAATGTTGAAAGTTAAGTGGAAGTGGATATTTGTTAAAAAATATATTTAATAGAGGTTTTGGTTCTCATTATCAAAGTGATGTGCAATTGCCATTGCCAGCTTTATCGCTAGCTACAGTAACTAGATATTTTCACATGGTATGACACAGGAGTAGGACAGACACTATAGAATCTATAGTATAGATACTTTGGGGCCGGGTCAATTCCATAATAGGAAAAACAAGTGGTTGAGTACTCTCTTAACCAATAATAAAATAATAATAATAATAAATAAATAAATAAATAAAGTAGTTGAATACTCAATTTCAAACTTGAGCTTTAATCGTTTATTGAGCTTCTACTATTTTATTTACATTACCATTATTACTTTTGATAATTTAATAATTGAGATAGAAGAATTTAAACTTTAAATACTTCTTTAAAAAAATTAAGAGGTGTCGACTATATGAATTACAATACTCTTAGCTAAACATATTATTATTTGTTCTTAGTCAATGAATATATTAAAAAGCTCATAAAAAAATCGATGTATAATATATATGTAATTAATAAATATTAATAGCTTCTCAAAAAAAAATATAAAATTAGAAAAAAACTGAGGCTCATGTAGTTTGTGCTAACATATCCGAAATGGGAGCCATTTCCATTTTTTCCCTTTCGCTTTCTTGTTCACTGTTTATTACATCTCCTATACCGCACTATAGTACTCAAGTTTCTTCAAGCTAGTACTTGGTTGTTCGGCCTAGCCCAAAAAAAACAAAAACACTTGGACAGCATGCCGATCTTAAGATGTTCCAAATAATTCCTTCAATCTTGCTCACAATCACAAGTAAACCTATGTCTTGGGAAAGACCACGTTGTTGTTGTTGTTGTTGTTGGGGTCTCGTTTTTAGTATCTTTCCACAATGAATAATTGTAAATAGAGTATCTTTCTATAATGAATAATGGTAAATAATTGTAAATATAGAGTCCGAGTATATATTAATCATTCATTTTTAAAAATATTTTATAAAGAATAAAAAAATATGTCAAAAAAAAGTTAGTAATTTTTTCATTTTTTCATGAAAAGTTTTTTTAATTTGGTTTATAAATATATGTCTTAAAGCATATGTTAACATAACCCATATATGTAATAATTGAGAGAGTCTATGTTTGGTGCACAGATTTTCCTACCCAACATAGATTTAAGATATTTCTTTGAATAAATTAATAAAAATATTTATTCTCCTTGTGTCCTTATCACTTTACCCCTCTTCCAAGATTTATATTTTATCTTTCCTTTTATCTTTTTAATTTATTTTTGAATTTCTAAGTTTAAAAAAAAAAATTGATAGTTTCAACATACGACGCATGTTGGGCTTTGTGGAGTCTAGTTTTATATGATCCAAATTATGACCCGACCCGAAATAATATTGTTACAGTTTTTAATAGAAGATTTTCTAAGGCTTAATTTATGGAGCGGAAGCTTGGCCCAAGCTGTAGTGGTAGCCCAATGTCAATCCTGTGCATAGGATAGAAAACTGTTATTTTGGAGATTAGGGTTTTATGTAGTTTTTGAGAGAGAAAATTGTATTGGCGTATCTTGTATTTTTTTTTTATTATAATGAAATCCTTGCAACTCTGTGAACATTGGCAAATTGCCGAACAACGTAAATATTATCTTGTGTGATTGTTTTCTTTGGTGCATATTTTTCTCTATGTTTGCATCTTATAGATCCGAGAATTTCGTGATTATTCCATTCAACAATGTCCACTCGGATTGAATCCCAAATCTTTTATTACCAATTGAGCTCATTGTAACCAAAATCTTTGTTCTTACTAGTTACTATAGTGGACCACGAGCTTTGAATGGGGAATTAAAATATTAACAATTGCCAGAGAAGTAAAAACTAAATCAAAACGTGATTGTTGCGTACTCATTAGTCATTATCTATGTGACAATGCAATTGGCATTTAGCAACCAAAGATTTCTTCATTAAAAAAATTTAGATATTATTTCATTGTAATACAGGCTCTTGGATTGTTCTGTATATATTATAATTAGTTTGGAATACACGTCGATGAGCACTCAATAATAAACTTTAGCTTTGTTCAAAAAAAAATAATAATAATAAAATTTAGCTTAAAAAAATCATATTTTACTACTTTAAACTATATCCCAATTACACTTTCACTATAAAAAATAAAAAATAAATAAAAAAAGGTCCTATAGCTGCGTTTTAAACGCGGCTATAGCTCTTGATCAAGGCCAATTTGGCCTATAGCCGCGTTTTTTTAAGCCACGTTTTCAACCATGGTCTAAACTTTTTGAATGCACATTTTGCACTCCTAAACTATGATATTTATTACACTTTACACCCCAATATCAAATTTACTGTTAACTTAGATGGAAAAGTATAACACTATATGAAAAGACCATATTACTCATCTTCTCAATCCCTTAAAAATAAAAAAGAAATTAAGTTTACCACCCTAAATTCTTATCTCAATTATACTTTGCATTTTAAATTTTGAATTTCCATTCACATTAACAACAAACTTAACTGTTAGGTTCTAAGTACTTAGGAACTAATGTATTAGAACTCTAATCTGTATTGTTGGCAAACCTTGATCAAACAGGTTGTTAGTCTTGTTTAGACTTGCTCAAAGTATAGGTCTTTTATGTAAAGCTGGAATCGAGTTAACTGCAGAATTAAGTGTGCAATTTTGACTGACTCGATCGATCGAGAATTAGACTCGATTGATCGAAAGTCGAGTATAATGTTTTTCTGTAGAATTTCCAACTCAGCCTTAAGCCCATATAACGTGTAAGATTTTATGTTTTGCCCTAGGTATAAAAGGGAAACCCTAGCCACGTTTTAGATGTTGCTCTATTTGCTGTGTGTGTGAATCTCTTGTGAGATCTAAGAGGTGGTTGTCTTCACACATACTTAGGATTATCATGAATGAGATTTCATTGAGAGCTTGATGATCATTCAGTTGCTATTCTAAAGAGCTTAAAGATACACAAGTAGGAGCCCTTGTACTTACTAGAGAATCCAAGAAAGAAGGAGTCCGTGGTTTCAGAGCTTGCACGTGGTCGTGTCAGAAAGTTTTCTACATGAGGTAGCAATAGGATGTTAATGGTCTAAGTCGCTATTGTAAAACTTCGATTATTTCATAGTGGATTTAATTTTACCTTGAGGATAGCTAGGTTAAATCCTCCCTAGGTTTTTTTATCGGTTTAGTTTTCCTGGGTCATCATATCTTTGTGTTCTTTATATTCTGCACTTTGCATTGATATGATTATATGATTGTGTTAACCTAGATCTGAAATTTGGACTAAGTAATAACTTAGCTAATTAACTAGGTTAATCCAGTTGTGTTTTAAGGGGTCTAAAAACGTACATTAATGTTGGGTTGCAAAGTATAACAAGAGTTATAGTTTAAGATGAAGAATTTGCATTCGAAAAAAAAGTTTAGGGTGAAAGGTGTAATATGGTGAATAGTTTAGAATGGTAAAATGTAATTTTTCCTTAAAAAAAATTAAAAACTCTCTCTTAAAATTGAGGGACACTCGATTCTATAAAAAAAAAAAAATAAATAAAAGAAATTGAGGAACATCGTACAACAATTAGAGAAGGTTCACTTGCTTACCAAAAAAAGAAACTTAATCATTCATTGAGCTTCTACTTCAATTATATTATTATTAGTCTTTTAACAAAAAAAAAATAATAATTATTATTAGTCCATTCAATAAATCAAAAAGCTTGTGAAAAGGTGTGTGTGTGTGTGTATATATATATATATATGAGACATATTTTAAGAAGAATTAGGAAATACTTTGTATTCTTAAAAAAAAAAAAAAAAAAGTGGGTTAATCCCGCATTGGAAAATGAGTGTGAGTTATAAAAGTTTAATGTTTGTGCTGTATATCCAATAGTTAGACACTTTTGAATATACATCATTATCAGTTTCTTTAAAACATTTTCCCTCTTTCCTCATGTATGTGTTAAAATACTTAGTATTCTTAAAAAAATAGTAAATAAATAAATCAAATTGGAGAAAAGACACCTGCAAAATTTACTTAAATTTATTTAGGAAAAAAAAAATGAAACCTAATTTAATTCTAATTTGTTAGGTGTTGGTTTGCTTTATAACTCTAAAAATAAAATAAAAAATAAAAAATAAAAATATATTTATTAAAACAAAGATAATTATTTTAATTAGACAATTAAAATAATTTTTTATAAGGAATTTTTTTTTTTTTTTTTGAGAGAATTTCAAGATCTTTTATTTAACTATCAAAGACTTAACTAGTTGAGGTAACTAAAACCCACTTATAAATAATATAATTCTTTTAAATTTCTTTAAATTAACTTTAATTCATAATTTTAAACATTATTTTCAAATTTGTAAACTTTTCAAGTTTGAATAATAGAGTTCCTCTAAAATGAAGTTTTTGATACACATACTTGACTGAAGAATGTCACTGCACATCTAGCCTGTACAATATGTAGCGTTGACCTTGATAGCCATTATATGCGAGTACCAACATATAAGACATAGCTTCTTTTCTTCTCTCTTCTCTTTTTTTTTTTTTTTTAATTTATTTATTTATTATTTTTTTACATACAATATAATTTAAATTTATGATAAGATGATTACTTTTTGTTATCAGACTCAAATCACCAATTGATTTTACAAGTGAGAATCTTCCAAAAAAACCTTACTGAAACCAACACTAATATAAATTTTTACTACACATGTTAAACATGATGTGAAATTGTTTTTTTTTTTTTTTTTTTTTTTGAGAAAAATGTGAAATTGTAAATTATAATAATGGATGGATATATGGGTGAGAATTTCCCAAACAATATATAAAGGCATATATCTAACATAAATTTTAATAATAAAAGGAGAGATACTCATAACTCACAAATACTCATTCTTAATTTATTCTTAGATTCAATGAAATTCCTGTTAGACAGCTGTTTGATGCCCTATTGTTTGGCTGTAATACAATTGTGAGAGAGCATAGAAACTTAAAAGTTAAAACTAGTAGCCATATCTTTATCAGATGCACATCAGATGGTTATAAATTAGTTTGCAACCATTAAAACAGAGTAATAGAAAAAATTTATGTTTTATAAATTAGTTTCAAAAAATGCTTAAATATGTTCTACTTCACTATATTTTCCTAAGTTTGCAACATTTAAGTTGGGGATCTGAATTGAAAATAAGATTATTTTAACATTTAAGTCTACGACCTTGTATCATATTCCCCTTCAATCGTGTGTGGTTATGTAAGGAGAGAAAATAAATATGACAATTCTGATGGTTAGATTAAACTTCAACTAGAATATCATATGGTTACATTAAACTTCAACTAATTGGTATTGTTTTTCCTCGAATCTAATTATAGGTTTAACGCACAAATGAAACAGGCTGAAAGCATTGTTGATAGGTAAAGGGCTAGCTTAGTCTTGGTCTCTGAAAATTCAAAATGTGTATAAAACACCCTTAAACGTTTAGACCCCAAATTATAAAAATACCAATTCAAGCTTTATATCAAATAATTAATGTGCGGAAGATGATAACAAGCTTATAACAGAATTGATAAACAATTTAAGCCAAATATAAACATATCCACAGCAATAAATATAAACCAAAGATAAAGAGAAGGAAGATGTAAACACACAAACAACACACGATGTGTTATCGAAGAGAAAACCGAAGTCCTCGGCGTAAAACCTCTCCGCCGCCCTTCAAGTGGTAAATAATCCACTAAAGAATGTAGTTGGGATACATGAACAGCAGAAGACCCTCCAACCTAATCTACTCAAGTACCTAAACCCTCCAAGCTTCTTGCTCCAATGAGGTTACACCGAACCTATTTCTTCTTTAACTTCGCGAATTCTGCTACTATACCATAGCATCAACCAATGTATATTGGTTTCTTCCAAACTGCTTCCCTTAGCACCAAATGAACATTCTCACAGACATGGGTGTGATGAGATAAAGATTTGGCTAAAGGCCTTTTAAGAATGTAACAATGGAGAGGAAGAGAGAAGAGGAATTTATAAAGACTCTAAGGTAAAGATTGGGGATAAGGCAATCTTGTTTTTCTCTAGGGTTTCTCTCACAAAATTCTCTCTAATAGCTTTCTCAATTTAGTGGGTATAATGGTCTATATATAGTGGTGTGTTTTTGGAATACAAAGAGTCAGTTTTTGCCAAATACGGTTGATTGGCGGCTTGGCCTCACGACTAGTCTAAGTCGCGAGTTCAAGTCACGAGATAACGGCCTGGCCAGTCTGAGACTTTTGTCCTATAGTGCGACAGCTGGCGCGACCCTTCAACTCCCCATGTGTGCATCTCACGTGCCTACAGTTGGCGGCTTGCCAGTCGCGAGTCCTAGCCGCAAATCTCTACCTTTTTGCACATGCTTGAGCTTTTCTTCACATCTTCTCACACACTACCCTTACAATAATCCCACCTAAATACAGGGTTACTAAGTTGGCTGATAAATTTCAACCTTACAATCTCCCCCTTTGGCTATTCCATGACAAAACCTTAAAACAAACTCTAGACTTAACGCATGAGTTAGGAACAGTTGGAAAACTCACTCACACCTAAGTCTAGAATCTGTGAAGCTTTAGAACCATAAGAACAAGTAACTCCTAAAATACAACAACACAATAAGTTCATTGTATGTAGAAAACTTGTAATGCAAATGGAGCAAGCATAATACGATCAAGCACAATAGAGTAAAGTAATAAATCATGGCAAGACCAAAAATAGGTAATCACTTCATACAAGTGATCACAATGTTCATTTACACTTGGAATAAACATCCGGACATTCAAGTTGACAAACACAAGGCAAATCACTTGAATGAGCAACACTCAACCAATGCACAATACATGAAGTATGTGCATCTAGGAAAAATCCTACACAGGCACAAGAGTGACAGCACTTAAAAAGGAATGCATAGCATTAGGTTAGAAGTATTGATATAACAAAGCACAAAGGCTGCATAAAGCATAATACAAACCACAAAGACCTACAAGTGCATAAAACCAAACCCTAGAAGCTTACAAAAGCAGTATGGGTACAAATCGGAAAAAAAAAAAAAAAACAGAACATATGCAAAATTAACTGAATAACATCATCAATATATAAATAAACCAAAGTGTTAAAAACATTCAAGAGATATGAGTTTAATCCAAACCAAGACTAAAACCTATAATAACAACAGATAACCAAACCAAAGTAACAAAACTATAACCAAAACAGCACATATGATTATGAATCTCCCCCTCAAATAAGCACTCCCCCTTAAGTGCTGGCCAAAAAAAAAGTCTCCTCCTTTTTGATCAGAATGGCCAAAGGGTCACTGTTGTAACTTGGTGAAAATGCCCTCAACTTGAGTTGCTAAAACATCGATCTGGTCCTGCATGACTGCCATTCTCTCTGACTGCTTTTTCTGGCCTTCTTTGAGAGTCTTTTCCAATTCCTTAAGGTGCTTGTGGAGGTTCTTAAATAGCATCTCCAACCTATCAGGTTGAGGGGCAAACTGTGCTTGTGCAGTGCTAGGTTGCTGTGATACATGGGTGGCATGTACATGTGAATCTGGCTCAGGAGTAGCAGGAGAGAAATGTGCACTCGTTGGAGTTTTGGATGAATGACTTCTACTAGCTTGTAAAGTGGACATATAGATTGGTTGAGGACGAGCAATTATTTTCCCAAATGAGGGAGGAGTAACACCTTCACTTAGAATGAACTTCATAATGAGACTGCAAAATGGAAGGCACCCTCGTGCTACTGTTCGAGTCGCTGTCTTTCATATGATATAAAAAATATGGGCACAAATGTCAATGGTGGTGCCTGTGATGAGATCACGTAGAAATTAAGCCTTTCCAAAATTGATATACACCGTGTTGGTCAACAGATAGAAGTTGGTAAACATGATCAGCTTCAATGTCCTCAACTCAGGTGAAAACTTGGTAGTACTTATGGATGTGTCGGCACTAGAGATGTCATGGCCAGGACTAAGAATTTGGAGAATGTCCTGAATCACTAGAGTGCGATCATCATAAGGAGTTAGGTCAACATTCTCAGGTCTAGTGATTCTGAGAAGTTCAACTATGGTATCCAGACTAATGATGAACTCTATTCCTCTTACCATACAGCGTAGTTCAGTTTCAAGATCAATTATGTTGGCAAAACACTCCTTCACTAGTTCCATCATTGGATCAATAAAATTTCCAAATAATTATGCCCAATCTTTTGCCTCAAAGATCCGAGGGACAAAAGTGGTTTCCAAAGTGTCAAATCTGACCTCCCGTTCCACTATAGGAGTTGCCCGGTCAAAAATGCTTGAGTAAGCATGTAGGTGCTGAGGAGTTCTGAATAACTCACTATTGAGTTCAATAGATGGCTGTGATGAGGATCGTGTTCGTTTTGCAACAAGTAATGTTCCCTCCTCTGTCATAACCTCTTTTTCTTTAGAGAATCGTCAAGACATCTGTAAAATAGCAAACACACAACAAAGTACCAAATCCACAGCACACTTATTTTGTTAGATCTAGTCAAGAGATGAGAGTACAAAGACCAAACAGATTTTAGAAGACATAGAATCAAAAAACGAGAACTAAATCAATAGAGTGACAAAATAAGCATTGCCAAACACATAGAGAGTAATAGGCATTACAGCACACTCTGTCAAAAATGAGTAGCAAAGTGTCACAGACAACAAGCATTTCAATACAATATCATGAAAGTGATATGCACAGACAGAGTCAATCAAGGTAAGAACACTCAGATAAGTCAAAACATCATGTGAAGCCACACTAAACAAGTCATTGGCAATAAAAACCCATTCAAAAAACCCAACTAAAAGACTAAAATATTCACAACTACAATAACAGTTAATCAGATGACATTCACTAAAATGAACAACCCAAAATTAAACACCCAAAAAAGACAATCCATTTTCAAAACACACAAATTCAAGAAAAAAACACTTAGAATAGGAATTCCGAAGTAAAGGATAGAAAACTCATACCTTTTTTTTGAAGATTTGAGAAGGAAAAAATGCAAAAATGGAGGTATCACAAGAGTGAACACGAAGGATTTAGGGAAGTCAATGAACAGTCCCTAAAGTTTGAGGGAAAAACTGTCTTTAAAACGCAAAACACACGTTTTTCGTGACTGAGATAAGTCGCCAGTCAAACGCCAGGTTAAGTCGCGAAACACTGTGAAGGTAAGAAATTTGAAAATTTCTCTAAGTATTTTTCGCGACTGGAAGATCTACTCGTGAGGGAGTTGCGAGTTGAGCTGCGAAAATCTTTGTGTACCCCTCGCGACTAGACATTCCACCTGCAAACAAGTTGCCACACTGAGCTGTGAAATATGCAAAAGCACAAATTTTGAAAAAAAAATTTCTAAGTCTTTTTCGTGACTGGGATGCTGACCTACCAATGACCCGCAAAAATCTCAGAAAGAGTTTCGTGACTAGAGCATGCGACTAGGCTTACCGACAACTAAGTCGCCAAAACAGGGCGACACTATTTTTGAAATTTTTGACATTCTGTAGAAACAAAAACACTTTCAAAAAACAAGCTAAAACACTTAAAAATGTTTTTATGTTTGATCAACAAAGATTGAGCTAGTGAAAACACATTTAATCAAGTACAATCACACAAATGAATATGGCATTCATTAAACATAGACTTGTGTGTTGTGTGTGGATATCAAAAATAAGATAGTTCTTAGTCTAATGTGAAGTTTCAATGATCAATTCAATCAGGCATACACAACTAGCACTAAATAATGTGACCTATCTCAATTATAAAAACATGCATATATGACCTCCCACAAGCACTTGATAACAATTCTTTGAAACTTTTCATTTGGCTCCATATTCAACATATCATTTGCAATTTTTGAGTAAAGAAAATCTCATTTTGAGATAGATGCCTAAAATTTTTGATATTTCAATTGATGAGTTAGCCTTTGGCTTTTTGGGCATCATATATTTTATTTTGATCGCTTCCCCTTTTTCCTAGTCGAATACTAGTATGTGCGACGGGCTTTTGTAGCTCTATATCTCTTTTCATTTGGAAATTTACATTAAGAGAGCTATTTTAAGCATAAAAAAAATGGAAAGATATATAGGCATGAGTCTATGCATGTGTCAAGATCAACAAAACCATTCACAGATTATACATGACAAGGTTGAAGATCTATTTACAACAGTCACATAAATTTCAGAATTTTTTCCACAATGATATGATTGCATGAGAGACAAGCTAAGCTCGTTAAATGCACAAAGACATTAGTGCAAAGGTACAAGGCAAAACATACTTTGAGACAAAACTCAACAAAGTCGATCAAACTTTTTGAATTTTCTACTTTTTATGTGTTTTTGGATTTTTGACACAAAAGCAGTAAAAAAATGGTCAAAAACATAATAAAAAAAATGTAAAAATGTTTGAACTAAAGACAAACACACACATAAAATAACAACCTAAATACTAGCAAGTAGCACACAACCAAGCATATTCACAAACATGGGAAGTATTGATGCATGGACATGTTGTAATGCTTATGCATGAGTACCCTTCGTCACCCACGCGTCACGTGCGTTTGGTGTGATATTCTTTACAGATTAGGTACGAGAATTAGGACTACTTTCGTGTGAGGCTTTCCAGGCAATTTGTGAAGGCACCAATCATCTTTATCACGTCAATCATTCCTGGATCATGGTTTTGACTTCTTGGTTGCTTACCACTTCAAAACCTCATGTCATTTCTTCTTCCTCATGACCAAGATGCACTTGCATTGTTGTCTGCTCTCAGCTTTTGATAGTTGGGTGTGGTATGTCTTTGCAATCTGCAATAGTGACAAACATAATCCATTCTAGGACCCTATTGTGATCTTGGAACTGATCTCCCTTTAGCTCCATATCTGGATTCTGATTGATTACAGAACTTATTTAACACCCATTGATTAGCTGCATTCTTCTTCTTCTCAGCCTTAATTTTCTTAAGACTAGACCTATCCACAGTCGTCTCCTTAGCCTTCACAAACTTCACTTCTTTGATGACCTTGGCTAACAAGCTACTTCCTCTGATGTATCCTAACCTAGACTTGTCTGAGGAAAGTTTTTGTGATGAAATAACATCTTCTAACTTCTTGGAGGAGACCCTTTCTATCTTGGCTTGTGCTTGCACCACCTCTTGCTCAAGAAATCTTACTTTGGTATAAGCTTCCGATAGCTCACCATTTAGTGTCTCAATTTCATATTTTGTCTCCTTGTATCTGACCAGTAGGCTTTTGTAATCTTCCTCAGCTCTCTTAATCTTCTTCACAGCCGTCTTTGCTACCTTTGTATATTCACTTGATTTTTCAAGAAGTAAGGTGTAATTCTTCTGAAGACTAGATGTATCTTCTTCTTCTTCACCCTCTGATTCTTCTACAATCCCAATAGAATCCTCATCAGAATATTTGCCAAGTTCCTTCACAAGTGAACCCAAATCATCCGAGGATTCCACATGTGCAATGGTCATGAATGCGAAGTAGTTTCCTTCTCCGTCACAGCTCTTTTCAAAGTCAGAATTTGATGAATTAGTATCACTCAAGGTAGTGGTATAGACCTTTCCTTTTGACTTCAAATAATTAGGATATTCCTTTTTGAAGTGTCCATGTCCATTACACTCAAAGCACACAATGTCTGCAGGAAATTGAGAATCCTTCCCTTCACTTTTCTTAAACTCTTTCTTGTCACCTCTTGAGGATGGAAACTTCCCTCTGTTGAATGGTTTCCCACTGTTCTTCATCTTCAGAAATTTGCGGAAGTTCTTCGCAAGATACGCTGCTTCCTTCTCCACTCCATCTTCTTTGGAAGGATCATCCATTCTTTCGGTAATGGTTTTGAGAGCAAGCAATTTACTCATCTTGTGGGAAGGCAATCCCAGTTCATACATTTGGAGAGACCCAATCAGCTCCTGAATTTTGATCTCATCCAGGTCTTTACTCTCTTCTATGGCTGTGACTTTTGCTCTAAAGCTTTCAAGCAAGGACCTCAAGATTTTTCTCTCTACCTTAGTATCTTCAATCTTTTCACCAAAATTGAGCTTAGCAATGACAATTTTGTTGAGCTTCCCATAGAATGAATCAAACGATTCACCTTCACCCATCTTAAGCTCTTCAAACTTGGTGGTAAGCATTTGGAGTTTTGTGTCCTTCACCTTCTTAGTCCCCTCATAAGTTGTCTCTAAAATCTCCCAAGCTTCCTTGGCCACTGTCATATGAGATATCGTGTGGAATTCATTTGGAGACACACCACAGAATATAGCATTTAAAGCTTTACTATAAGCATGTCGCAAAAGCTGCCTTATCCCAAGTCAATCTAGTGGCCTTCGGCCTAGTCCAACCAATTTCAATCGCATCCCACACGGTGTCATCAATAGAGCATAAAAACACTCTCATTCTAACTTTCCAGAAAGCATAATTGTTACCATAAAAAAATGGTGGAACATTGAGAGATTAAGACCTATCCATCTCAACAAGGGGTCAAGGATCACACTCAGGTATTAAAACCACAACAAGTGTACCCGCTCTGATATCAATTGAAAGTTCAAAATGTATATAAAACACCATTGAATGTTTAGACCCCAAATTATAAAAATACTAATTCAAGCTTTATATCAAATAATTAATGTGCAGAACATGATAATAAGTTTATAACAGAATTGATAAACAATCTAAGCCAAATATAAACACATCCACAGTAGTAAATATAAAGTAAAGATAAAGAGAAAGAAGATGCAAATACACGGACAACACACAATGTGTTATCGAAGAGGAAACCGAAGTCCTCAGCGTAAAACCTCTCCACCGCACTCCAAGTGGTAAATAATCCACTAAAGAATGTAGTTGGGATACATGAATAGCAAAAGACCCTCCAAGCCTAATCTACCCACGTACCTAAGCCCTCCAAGTTTCTTAATTCAACGAGGTTACGCCGAACCTATTTCTTCTTTAGCCTCCCAGATTCTGCTACTATACCATAGCATCAACTAATGTATATTGGTTCCTTCCAAACTGCTTCCCTTAACACCAAATGAACCTTCTCACAGACGAAGGTGTGGTGAGATAAGGATTTGGCTAAAGGCCTTTCAAGAATGTAACAATGGAGAGGAAGAGAGAAGAGAAATTTGTAGACCCTCTAAGGTAAAGATTGGGAATGAGGCAATCTTGTTTTTCTCTAGAGTTTCTCTCACAAGATTCTCTCTAGAAGCTATCTCAATTTAGTGGGTATAAGAGTCTATATATAGTGATGTATGTTTGGAGTACGAAGAGTCAGTTTTTGCCAAACATGGTTGATTGGCGACTTGGCCTCGCGACTGGTATGAGTCGTGAGTACAAGCCGTGAAATAACGGCCTTCTAGCCTGAGACTTTTCTCCTATAGTGCAACAGCTGGCATGACCCTTCAGCTCCCTATGTGTGCATCTCACGTGCCTGCAGTTGGTGGCTTGCCAGCCGCGAATCTTTGCCTTCTTGCATATACTTGAACTTTTCTTCACATCTTCTCACACACTACCCTTATAATAAACCCACCTAAATACAAGGTTACTAAATGCTTAAATTACAAAAAAATTGGCACGAAATAAAGCCAACAAGATGGTTGATAAATTTCAGCCTAACAGTCTTAGAAAGGGAAGAGCTATAAGTTCAATTCAATGAGCAATTTGTGGTTCATTATGGGCCAATTTTTCTTCTTTCTACAAGTGTCTTTCGTCCCCAAGTCATCTTCACGTGCTTCTTCCTTGTTATTTATTTGTCATCCATTGCATAACTTCTTTGTGCCATGTGAAGTCTATGAAGCTAAATGTCAAATGGGAATAGTACTGCATTTTCCTTTTCTTTTGATAATGTCAATCTTGGGTAAGATGTTAAATCAACTCTAAATCAAGTCAATTCCGACTAGAAAATTGGGTACCAATTATTTAACTAGTACACATCATCCCATATTCCACATTGGTCTAAATGTCAGTCAACATGTAAAATAAAGTGTTTTTGTTTTTTACTCAAATTTTTGCATTTGATGTGAATGTATATTGCAAATGTGCAGATTAGCAAGAATAAGCGACACCAAGATAGAAATACAGCGTTGGATGTGTGGGAAAAACTTGAAGATTTTGTTCGGTCACGATCACATTCTTGATGTGCATCGACTTTTTACCAATATATAGTTTTCTTAAAAAATCAATTACCCATGTTTACAAATTTGGATATTTTGCAGTTTATGTCAAAAGTTGGAACTTTGATAAATTAAGTAGGGCATTGTAGTTGACATTGTTTATTTTAGGTGTGTGCGTGTGTGTATAATTGTTAATGTAAGACATAGTCTTTATTTTCGTGAATTTTGGTGAACTTCAAGGTTTTCCATTCATAGTAGTTGGTACAGATGATGCGTTTTGCAAGAACACTGAATGAAGTGTTATGTGTTAAGTCACACTACAATTTCCTTGATGGGTAATTGGAGATGGACCATACAATTTTATGTTTTTATTGTGTATATTCATTTATTAGTCATAAATGTGGCTTAATAAGGAGATTTTAGCTCTTATTTTCTACTATTAATAGCAGATTCAGATAGTTAAATAATATGATTTTTTTTTGCTCTTTTAGTTTGAGGGCGAAGATGCTGCATTGGTTTGAAACTCTGAATGTTTTACTTCAAATGATTCGATATTGAATTTTTTTTTTTTTTTTTTAATGAGAGATTATTATTGTAAAAAAGAATATAGTAACATTTAGAATAAAGACTCATGGAAAACAAGCCGAAATAAAGAAAAAAAAAAGGTGGGTTAATCCCACATTGGAAAATAAGTGTGAGTTATAAAGGTTTAATGTTTGTGTTGTATATCCAATAGCTAGCCAATTTTAGATATACACCATTATCAGTTTCTTTAAGACTTTTTCCTCTTTTCCCATGTGTGTGTTAAAAAAAAAAGTAGGTTAATCTCACATTAGAAAATGAGTGTGAGTTATAAAGGTTTAATGTCTGTACGATAAATCCAATAGTTAGACACTTTTGGATATACACCATTATCAGTTTCTTTAAAACATTTTCCTCTTTTCTTATGTGTGTGTTAAAATACTTAGTATTCTTAAAAAAATAGTAAATAAATAAATCAAATTGGAGAAAAGACACTTGCAAAATTTACTAAAAAAAGAAATATGAAACCTAATTTAATTCAAATTTGTTTGGTGTTGGGTTACTTTATAACTCTAAAAATAAAAATAAAAATTTAAAAATATATTTTTAGGGTCAATTTTTGTGGCCCAAGTCCAAAAGATCTAGAGTCTAAGCCTAATGAACCCAAGACAATGAATTTATAGAGAGTGGGTGAAAGAGCTAGGCTGGATAGGAATTAAACAACGGCTAGCATGAGATTCAAAAATAAATAAACATAAAGGCACTCATAAAGCCTGACTAAATAAACGTCCGAAGAGATAGTTCATAAATTATAATCTTTTTTTTTGAACTCTAACAATCTTTTGTACTACAGTTTCTCCTCCTTTTCTTCCTTTCTTCTTTTTCTTCTCTCCTTTCTTATAGGGGATCTTCCACATTATATAGTGCCTTTTGGATCATCTTCATCGTACACTTGTTAGTTATCTGAGCATCTATTTGAGTATATATCCCATCAGACCTCTTCTTTTATTCTCTATGAGTGGTGGTGGTTGAGAGTGCACTGTTCAGGGGTTTTTTACCACATTAATGCGGCCAGAAAAGTTGCTGCAGTGCATTTAATATAATGGTAGCAGCTTATCCATTCTTATCATCTCCATACATACTTGAAGTTTATCCTTATTATTGGAACTATCAGGAAAGCCACTTGAACCACGCAGGTACTTGCTTGACCGAGAATCACCATATCCGAGGAGATCATACTCTTTAGACCACTGACGCTCTCTTCGGACTATACTCCTCGCTCATTTCCAGGTATATTTTGCCCACCTGGGTCTTTTTTCAATCACTTTCTCATCTTCGGACACGCCCTAGTCTTCGATTAGGGCCCTAGGCCCATTACATAACTCTAGGCTTTTACCCCCACAATATTTATTAAAACAAAGATAATTATTTTAATAAGACAATTAAAATAATTTATTACATGGAATTTTTTTTTTTTTTTTTTTTTTGGAGAGAATTTCAAGATCTCTTATTTAACCATCAAAAACTTTACCAATTGAGGTAACTAGAAAAATATAATTCTTTTAAATTTTTTTCAATTCACTTTAATTCATAATTTTAAACATAATTTTCAATTTTGTAAACTTTTCAGGTTTGAATAATAGAGTTCCTCTAAAATGAAGTTTTTGATACACTTGACTAAAGAATGTCATGGCACATCTATGCCTGCACAACATATGGCATTGACGTTGATAACCATTATATGCGAGTACTAACATGTAAGACATAGCTTCTTTTCTTCTCTTTTTTTTTTTTAATTTATTTATTTATTATTTTTTTGCGTGCAATATAATTTAAATTTATGATAAAATGATTACTTTTTTATTATCAGACTCAAAATATCAATTGATTTTACAAGTGAGAATCTTCCAAAAGAACTTAACTGAGACCAACACTAATATAAATTTTTACTACCCATGTTAAACATGATGTGAAATTGTTTTTTTTTTTCTTTTGAGAAAAATGTGAAATTGTAAATTATAATAATGGATGGATATACGGGTGAGAATTTCCCAAACAATATATCTAACATAAATTTTTATAATAAAGTGAGAGATAATCATAACTCACAAATACTCATTCTTAATTTATTCTTAGATTCAATGAAATGCCTATTAGACAGCTGTTTGATGCCCTTTTGTTTGGCTGTAATACAATTGAGAGAGAGAGAGAGAGAGAGAGCATAGAAACTTAAAAGTTAAAACTAGTAGTCATATCTTTATCAGATGCACATCAGATGGTTATAAATTAGTTTGCAACCATTAAAACAGAGTAATAGAAAAAATTTATGCTTTATAAATTAGTTTTCAAAAAATGCTTAACTATGTTCTACTTCACTATATTTTCCTAAGTTTGCAACATTTAAGTTGGGGATCTGAATTGAAAATAAGATTATTTTAAGATTTAAGTCTACGACCTTGTATCATATTCCCCTTCAATCGTGTGTGTTTATGTAAGGAGAGAAAATAAATATGACAATTCTGATGGTTAGATTAAACTTCAACTAGAATATCATATGGTGTTGTTTTTCCTCGAATCTAATTATAGGTTTAACGCACAAATAAAACAGGTTGAAAGAATTGTTGATAGGTAAAGGGCTAGCTCAGTCTTGGTTTCAAAAAGAGAAGAGCTGTAAGTTCAATTTGAATGGTTTTAGACCCCTTAAAACAACCAGATTAACCTAATTAATTAGCCAAGTGATTAAGTTAGTCAATTTATGCAATTCTAGGTTATCACAAACACACAATCTTATCAAAAGTATAAAGTAGGGGAAATGTAAAAGACACAATGATATGATGACCCAGGAAACCACACGGTAAAAACCTGGGGAGGATTTGACCTAGCTATCCTCAAGATAAACCTGAATCCACTATGCGAAAGAATCGAAGTTCATACAAAAGGACTTACAAGCTCCCCACTTGACTTCCTAATGCTACCCACCAGTAGAACTTATTGACACGACCATGTGCAAGCTTTGAATCTACGGACTCTTTCTTTCTTGGATTCTCCAATCAGATACAAGCACTCACGCTTGATAATCTTTAAGCTTCAATGGTAGTAACCGAGTTGATCATCAAGATGTTGAAGTAATCTCTAACTTGAAAACCCTAAACTTTGTGTAAAGGAAAGCTCCTCTAGATCTCACAGGAGATTTACACCAAACAGCAAAGTATGAGCAACAACTCAACTAGAGCAACTCTAAAAACGTGGATAGGGTTTTTCTTTATATACTTAGGTTAAAAACAGAAAACCCAAAATGTTTAATGAGCTAGGGTTGAGCTGGAATATTCTGCAGAAAAACATTCTACCTGAGATTCAATCGATTGAGTCTTTCCTTCGATCAATCGAGCCAAGCCGAAATGCACCAATGCTTCTGCAGCCACTCGATTCCAACTTTACATGAAAGACCCAACTTTGAGCAAGTCTAAATAAGACTAAACAACCTGTTTTGATCATGGTTTGCCAACAATACAAATTAGAGTTCTAAATACATAAAATCCTAAATTTTTAGAACCTAACAAACTCCTCCTTTGGCAATCCGTGACAAAACACAAATACTAAGCTCAAAGTTTACAATTTAAAAAGCCCTTTACAAAAATAATGCTCATAAACCAAAATTCAATCCTAACTACTATCCATCAGTTGCAAGTGTAGACAGCAGCTCAATTGAATCATCCTGTTTATTTCTGAAATACTCAACAAATGCATAAACGCATGTGTGACAGAATAGTATATAAATAGGTATAACATTCTTGTATGATTCACATAACACACAATAAAGACATATATCAAATGAATAACTCATAGAATATAAATCAATAAACAGTGAATCCAAAGCAACAAGAATCAAAAAGAAAACATGTATATCAATCAATATTACTCCCCCTAACATGAATATCCAAAAAAAAAAAAAAAACGATATACAAGGTGAAGCGCCTAAATACAATCTAGCAGCTCCACAAGCTCCTCAAAACAACAAAAACTCTCCCTAACTACAAAACTCCTCTACAAATACTACTCTCCCTTTTTGTGACGGAATGCCAAAGGGCAATCACAATCCATCATCAAAAGGAGGTGGTGAGGGAGATCGAAGATGTGCCAGATCAGCTCGCAACGCACGGATCTCATCAAGCAAGTCCACCAAAATTTGACCATGAGCCACCTGAACGGTCAGGACAGTCTCCAAAGTACGACAGATATCAAAGTCATCCAATGGAGGTGGAGGAACAGCAGTAGCAGTAGCAGCATCAGGATTAGGAACAGCCTCACCAAAAGGACCTGTAGAAGAAGAGGAAGGAGGTGCGGACCCAGAAGGTGAAGACCTAGGGTGTTTAGAGCCAGCTTGAAGATGAGCAGCCCTCTGTCTAAGAAAAGGCGCACCTAAAGGACCAATGACATGCACAGGCTCAGAGGAGGGAAAATCACTAAGATCAAGATAAAGAAGAATCCTATGAATAAAAATATGATGAACCAAGGCATGAGAGGAAGATGAACTCCTATACACTTCGTTCAAAGAACAAAGAAACAAATGAGGAAAACTGATAGGAGCATCAGTAACTAGAGCATAAAAAAATACACACCTCTCAAGAGGAATAGTGTGCAGATGAGAAATGGGCCAAAAGCAGTGACACGCTATCCTAAAAAACGATAGTGAAGTTTAGAAAGCTCAACAGTGGTGATCCTAGGATCAGAACCCCACTAGATAGATGACCCAATGATGTAAGACATGACATCACTCAAAATGGGAGACTCATCATAAGGGTAGATAGGGTGCTAGATCAAGGGTACCCCTAAAGCATCAGCCACTACGATAGGAGTAATGGTGTACTTTACGCCTCGTATCCAACTCTTGACTAAAGTGTTGGAATCATAGACGCGGATCGAGATGTTCGAGTAGAATTCTCGAATCAAGGTAGCAGGTGGGAGAGGATCAGAAATATCCACCAAGGGTAGCCAAACCCTACGCTCTAAGTTTGCCCTAATGGCAGGATCCAACTCATCTAGAATGACAGAATGCTCAGACCATGTCTTACGCTTAAGGTTCAACTTCTCAAAGATCTCCTGCTTTTTCTCACTCAGAAATTTCTCACGGTCAAAGGACGGGGGGGAAGGAATAGGTGAAAGGATAGACCTACGAGCCCTAGTTTTCCTAGGCACGATGCTAAGGAAAGGACAGAGACACAAGAGAAAACCAAAAGAGAAACAAATAAAAACTAAGGGCAGACAACAAGTTAGCACCAAAAATAAAAAAAATAAAAAAACTATATGATGCATGAACAGTTAAAATGCCATGATGCATATACTAATGCATTAAACAAAGCCCAATTTTAAGTTCAATTTCACAAAATTGGCTCGAGCATAGAGTTTCTAACCAAAAAACCCCAAAAATTTGAAAACGACTTGTAAAATTTTGAAGCACATTGATGAATTAAGCATTACAAAATACAATCCATAGATGATAATGCCTAATTACATCCAATTACTAAGCCAATTTTATCAAATTCAACCTAATTGAACAAAATCCCCAATTCGGAACAATTATAAACCCTAGAATTTTCAATTTTCCACAAAACCCAAAATTGATCAAATTAAACTATCAAAAACATATTTATAGCTTGTCCCCATAAACACCCATTGATCAATTGCACAAAATTGGGCTTAAAACATCAAAAATCCCAAAAAGAAAGAGGTCCGAAATTATAAGATAAAATGCATGAAAAATGCAAATAAACTCAAAAATGAGGGGCAAAAGAGACTTACCGGATTGAGGAAAAAGAATTCTTACAAAAATTTTGGAGGAAAACGACAAAAAATCGCTATAGATCCTTGCCTAGTCAGAGAGAGGAAAGAAAGTTTGAAAAAGTCTTTTGAAAAAAAGAGAGGAATCAGTCAAAGAGTACTGTTTAAAAAAACCTGATTCACGACTTTCGATTGATCGAAAATTACATTCGATTGATCGAATCACTTAGAAATTTTTTTAAAAAAGGATTTTAAATATTTTCAATCGATCAGAACAGGCAGTGGATCACAGTATTTTGAGAAAAAATTCAATTTTGAAAAACTCAAACTAATTTTTGAAAATAACTCCTCAAAGCATTAAAAACAATGAAACACAATGCATGAGTATGAGATGAAATGGAATGCTTTTTCAAAAACCCAAATTTATAATCCCAAATTCTCCAAGATAAAATGCCAACCAGTTCTTCCTTTAAAGTCACAAACAAAAAAAATGTTTTGCATAATACTCAAGGTATTTTTCAAACTTAGTTGGTCAGACCAAAAACACACATAATAATATTTATAGTGTTTAGCAAAGAGTAACTTGTGTAGTGTGTGCAAACTAGCAAAAACTTGAGATATATGTGAGGTGATATGTGAATAGAAATCAATCACAAAATCTACAAAATTCATCACACAGAATTTAAAAGAGACTATCACCTAAAGAGTTACATCCTATAACTCCCACATCTCCTAGAACAAAAATTTGCAATCATGTAAGTTTCTTGTATTTTTGCCTCATTATTATGTGAGATGGCATCAAGCCTAATAATACACACCAATTTTAATTATGTGAGATGACATCAAGCCTAATAGTACACACCAATTTTAAGCATTAAGCAATTAAACTGAGGCATCACCTTATGTTCTTTTGTGAATGTGCTACACTTTCTCGAGCACAGAATCTTATGATATGCACTAAGGTATTTATAATTGGCTAGTGAACAGTGGTGAGATGGTTATTTATGCCTTTCTCAAAAGGATCAAGTCCGACAGTCAAATAACATGTGACTTCAAGATCAAGACAAAGTGAACAAAAACCATAAACATCTTTCCCACACAACATGCACTACAAAGTTTCAACTAGTCAAGTGCAATAAATAAGCTCATTAACGCTAAACAAAATACATAAGACATGTTATATGTAAATAAATTGACTAACCTTGTTTTCAAAAACCAAGAAACATAGTGCCATAACATATGTTGCTTTTCTCCTTTTTTTTTTTATTTATTATTATTAAAAGAGAAAACAAATAAATCCTAGAATGAAATGCATGAATGTAATGCAATGAAAGTCCTAAAACAAAAAAAAAAGAAAAAAAAAACACAAAAAAAAAAAAAACCAAATAACAATGGTCACAAAGAAATGAGCAATAAAGCACAAGGACCATGTCAGAAAGACTCAATTAGGTTGAGTCTTTTCCATCCAAAACCTTTTAGATGCACCATGAGCATTGGACTTCTTATTCACGTTCGCATGATTTCCAACTCCAAGATTGGAATAAATGTTCAACGCCTTTACCAATTTACCAATGAGTGTCATAGGATCTTGTGCTTGAGGCACAGGCACCTTTGGTTTGTTTGCTCTCTTAGCAGCTTAAAGCTTGTAACATTTAGGACAAATGTGTCCAGACTTTCCACAATAGTGACAAACCCAAGCAGGTTTACTATGTATCTTATCCTTAGAATAGGTAGAATCCTTAGGTTTAGACTCTTCTAGATCAACCCTAATCTTTCTAGGTGGTGAAACTTCTATAGGTTTAACAACCTCACTCACAGGGGGCTTAACAGTTTCACTCACAACCTCACTCGTAGAAGGTTCAAAAGAAGATGAAGAAACAAAGTTTGTGGAATGTGGTGCAGAATCAAAGATGCTTTCAACATATCATAAATCAGATTTATCAGAAGGATACTTTTGAACATTCAACATGTGATCTAGTTTAGAACTAGCAGATCTAGCAACAGATAAATCATGTTCCAAAGTTTTAACTCTATCAAGCAAGAGCATGTTCTCAGATTTAACATTATTCAAAAGATCATTAGCATCAAACAAGTTAACAAGCAAATTCTTCTTTTCAAGCTCAAGAGATTCAATTTTCTTCAGGCCAAGTTCAACATTCATAGCATCCTTTGCAGCAATTTTGCAAAGTTTATTGTAGGCCTCTTGAAGATCTGCATCCTCAGAGAGTTCCTCATCAGAAGGGTTCTCTTTAGCAGATATGCTTTCATTTACTACTGCAGTAGCAGTGAAAACAATGAAGTTTTCATCCTCATCACATCCAGAATCATCATCAGAAACCTTATTATCACTAAGGGTTATAGCCATAGCTTTACCCTTAGATCTCAAGAATGTAGGACATCTAGATTTCACATAATCATACCCTTGACAGCCAAAACACTGAGCACCCAAAGGATTGTTTGAAGATTGCCCAACTTTTTCTCTAGGTTTTTCAAAATTATTAACCTTAATGGGATCATTCTTCCTAAAGTTTCTAGGTTCAATAGTGTTTGTACCTCTTGTCTTTCTATTGTTATTCCTAAGAAAGTTTCTAAAACTCTTGAAAAGGTACGCAATCTCCGTAGCAAAGAGCTCATCATCAAATCCACCAGCATCAACATCATCAACTAACTTAAGAACCATAAATTTGGATTTGTTCACTTTGGGTAGGTTAGACTCATAGGACTAAAGAGATCCTACAAGCTCATCAACAGGGATGGTGTCCACATCCTTGCTCTCAGTAATGGCAGTCACTTTGAGTCTAAAGTTTTCAGTTAAAGATCTAAGAATCTTCCTAACAATTTTAAGTTGATCATAGATTTCACCCAAATTAAAAGCAGAATTAACAATATCATTTAATTTAGTATAGAATTCATCAAAAGATTCATCATCAGACATTTTAATGATTTTAAATCTAGAAGTCAATTGCTGCAGTTTATTGATCTTTACTGCCTTTGTGCCGTCATGCACAGTTTGGAGGATTTTCCAAGCAATGTAAGCAACCTCAACATTAGAGATTCTCTTAAATTCCTCCATAGAAACAGCATTGAAGATGTCATTCATAGCTTTGCAATTGAAGCTTGCTGCTTCTTTTTCAGAAGTTTGCCACTCACTCACAGGAGTAGTGGGCTTCCGCCATCTGTATTCAACGGAATTCCAAACCTTCTCATCAATAGATTTCAGGAATGCTTGCATCCTTACTTTCCAATAAGCATAGTTATTCCCATCAAAGTGAGGAGGAATAACAAGAGAGTGTCCATGCTCCATGACAATAGGGGTCAAGGATCAGCTCGGAGATCAAAAAATCTTTAACAAAAGAACTACCTGCTCTGATACCACTTAAACGGTTTTAGACCCCTTAAAACAACTAGATTAACCTAATTAATTAGTCAAGTGATTAACTTAGTCAATTTCAGCAATTCTAGGTTATCACAAACACACAATCATATCAAAAGTATAAAGCAACAGAAATATAAAAGACACAATGATATGATGACCCAGGAAACTACATGGTAAAAACCTGGGGAGGATTTGACCTAGCTATTCTCAACGTAAACCTGAATCCACTATGTAAAAAAATCGAAGTTCATACAAAAGGACTTACAAGCTCCCCGCTTGACTTCCTAATGCTACCCACCAGTAGAACTTACTGACACGACCACGTGCAAGCTCCGAATCCACGGACCCCTTCTTTCTTGGATTCTCCAATCAGCTACAAGCACCTACGCTTGATAATCATTAAGCTTCAATGGTAGCAACCGAGTTGATTATCAAGATGTTAAAGTAATCTCTACCTTGAAAACCCTAAGTTTTGTGTAAAGGAAAGCTCCTCTAGATCTCAAAAGAGATTCACACAAAACAGCAAAGTATGAGCAACAACTCAACTGGAGCGACTCTAAAAACGTGGCTAGGGTTTTTCTTTATATACCAAAAACCCAAAATGTTTAATGAGCTAGGGCTGAGCTGGAATATTCTATAGAAAAACATTCTGCCCAAAATTCGATCGATCGAGTCTTTCCTTCAATCGATCGATCGAGCCAGGCCGAAATGCACCAATGCATCTACAGCCACTCGATTCCAACTTTACATGAAAGACCCAACTTTGAGCAAGCCTAAATAAGACTAAACAACTTGTTTTGATCATGGTTTGCCAACAATATAAATTAGAGTTCAAAATACATAAAATCCTAAATCTTTAGAACCTAACACAATTCAATGAGTAATTTGTGGTTCATTATGGGCCAGTTTTTCTTCTTTCTGCTAGTACCTTTCGTCCCCAAGTCATCTTTACATGTTCTTCCTTGTTATTTATTTGTCATCCTTTGCATAACTTCCTTGTGCCCTGTGAAGTCTATGAAGCTAAATGTCAAATGGGAATAGTGCTGCATTTTCCTTTTCTTTTGATAATGTGAATCTTGGAAAAGATGTTAAATCAACTCTAAATCAAGTCAATTCCGACTAGAAATTTGGGTACCAATTATTTAACTAGTACACATCATCCCATATTCCACATTGGTCTAAATGTCAATCAATATGTAAAATAAAGTGTTTTTGTTTTTTACTCAAATTTTTGTTTTTGATGTGAATGTATATTGCAAATGTTCAGATTAGCAAGAATAAGTGACACCAAGATAGAACTACAGCATTGGATGTGAGGGAAAAACTTGAAGATATTGTTCGATCATGATCACATTCTTGATGTGTATAGACTTTTTACCAATAGATAGTTTTCTTGAAAAATCAAGTACCCATATTTACAAATTTGGATATTTTGGAGTTTATGTCAAAAGTTGGAACTTTGATAAAAAAAAAAAAAAAAAGTAGGGCATTATAGTTGACATTGTTTATTATAGGTGTGTGTGTGTGTATAATTGTTAATGTAAGACTTGGTCTTTGTTTTCGTGAATTTTGGTGAACTTCAAGGTTTTCCATTCATAGTAGTTGATACAGATGATGCGTTTTGCAAGAACACTGAATGAAGTGTTATGTTTTAAGTCACATTTCAATTTCCTTGATGGGTAATTGGAGATGGACCATACAATTTTATGTTTTCATTGTGTATATTCATTTATTAGTCATAAATGTGGATTGAAGAGGAGATTTTAGCTCTTATTTTCTACTATTAATAGCAAATTCAGATAGTTAAATAATATGACTTTTTTCGCTCTTTTAGTTTGAGGGCGAAGATGCTGCATTGGTTTGAAACTTTGAATGTTTTACTTCAAATGATTCGATATTGAATTTTTTTTTTTTCTTTAATGAGAGATTATTATTGCAAAAAAGAATATACTAACATTTAGTATAAAGGCTCATGGAAAACAAGCCGCAATAAAGAAAAAAAAAAAAGGTGGGTTAATCCCACATTGGAAAATAAGTGCAAGTTATAAAGGTTTAATGTCTGTGTTGTATATCCAATAGTTAGCCACTTTTGGATATACACCATTATCAGTTTCTTTAAGACCTTTTCCTCTTTTCCCATGTGTGTGTTAAAAAAAAAAGTAGGTTAATCCCACATTAGAAAATGAGTGTGAGTTATAAAGGTTTAATATATGTACTGTATATCCAATAGTTAGACACTTTTGGATATACACCATTATCAATTTCTTTAATACATTTTCCTCTTTTCCTATGTGTGTGTTAAAATACTTAGTATTCTTAAAAAAATAATAAATAAATAAATCAAATTGGAGAAAAGACACCTGCAAAATTTACTTTAAAAAAAAAAAATCAAACCTAATTTAATTCAAATTTGTTTGGGGTTAGGTTACTTTATAACTCTAAAAATATAAAAATATAAAAATATAATTTTAGGGTCAATTTTTGTGGCCCAAGCCCAAAAGATTTGGAGTCTGAGCCCAATGAACCCAAAACAATGAATTTGTAAAGAGTGGGTGAAAGAGCTAGGCTGAATAGGAATTAAACAACGGCTAGCATGGGATTCAAAAATAAATAAACATAAAAGTACTCATAAAGCCTGACTAAATAAACGTCCGAAGAGATAGTTCATAAATTATAATCTTATTTTTGAACTCTAACACTCTTTTGTACTACAGTTTCTCCTCCTTTTCTTCCTCTTTTTTTTTCTTCTCTCCCTTCTTATGGGGGATCTTTCACATTATATAGTGCCTTTTGGATCATCTTCATCGTACACTTGTTAGTTATCTGAGCATCTATATGAGTATATATCCCATCAGGCCTCTTCTTTGATTTTCTATGAGTGGTGGTGGTTGAGAGTGCACTATTCAGGGATCTTCTCCACATTAATGTGACCAAAAAAGTTGCTGCAGTGCATTTAATGTGGTGGTAGCAGCTTTTCCTCCAGATATTTATCCGTTCTTATCATCTCCATACATGCTTGAAATTTATCCTTATTATTGGAACCGTTAGGAAGGCCACTTGAACCACCCAGGTACTTGTTTGATTGAGAATCACCGTATCCGAGGAGATCATACTCTTTACTCGCTCATTTCCAGGTATATTTTGCCCACCTAGGTCTTTTTTCAATCACTTTCTCATCTTCGAACACGCCCTAGTCTTCGATTAGGGCCTTAGCCCCATTACATAACTCTAGGCTTTTACCCCCACAATATTTATTAAAACAAAGATAATTATTTTAATTAGACAATTAAAATAATTTTTTACATGGAATTTTTTTTTTTTTTTTTTTGAGAGAGAATTTCAAGATCTCTTATTTAACCATCAAAAGCTTTACCAGTTGAGATAACTAGAAAAATATAATTCTTTTAAATTTCTTTAAATTAACTTTAATTCGTAATTTTCAAATTTGTAAACTTTTCAGGTTTGAATAATAGAGTTCCTCTAAAATGAAGTTTTTGATACACTTGACTGAAGAATGTCATGGCATATCTATGCCTGCACAACATATGGCGTTGACGTTGATAACCATTATATGGTACTAACATATAAGACATAGCTTCTTTTCTTCTCTTTTTTTTCTTTTTTTTTTTTTAAATTTATTTATTTTTTATTTTTTTACGTACAATATAATTTAAATTTATGATAAAATGATTACTTTTAATTATCAGACTCAAAATACCAATTGATTTTACAAGTGAGAATCTTCCAAAAAAACTTAACTGAGACCAACACTAATATAAATTTTTACTACCCATGTTAAACATGATGTGAAATTTTTTTTTTTTTTTCTTTTGAGCAAAATGTGAAATTGTAAATTATAATAATGGATGGATATATGGGTGAGAATTTCCCAAACAATATATAAAGGCATATATCTAACATAAATTTTTATAATAAAAGGAGAGATAATCATAACTCACAAATACTCATTCTTAATTTATTCTTAAATTCAATGAAATGCCTATTAGACAGCTCTTTGATGCCCTTTTGTTTGGCTATAATACAATTGAGAGAGAGAGAGAGAGAGAGCATAGAAACTTAAAAGTTAAAACTAGTAGCCATATCTTTATCAAATGCACATTAGATGGTTATAAATTAGTTTGCAACCATTAAAACAGAGTAATAGAAAAAATTTATGCTTTATAAATTAGTTTTCAAAAAATGCTTAACTATGTTCTACTTCACTATATTTTCCTAAGTTTGCAACATTTAAGTTGGGGATCTGAATTGAAAATAAGATTATTTTAAGATTTAAGTATACGACCTTGGATCGTATTCCCCTTCAATCGTGTGTGGTTATGTAAGGAGAGAAAATAAATATGACAATTCTGATGGTTAGATTAAACTTCAACTAGAATATCATATGGTTAGATTAAACTTCAACTTATTGGTATTGTTTTTCCTCGAATCTAATTATAGGTTTAACGCACAAATAAAACAGGTTGAAAGAATTGTTGATAGGTAAAGGGCTAGCTCATTCTTGGTTTCGGAAAGAGAAGAGCTGTAAGTTCAATTCAATGAGTAATTTGTGGTTCATTATGGGCCAGTTTTTCTACTTTCTGCTAGTGCCTTTCGTCCCCATCTCATCTTCACGTGCTTCTTCCTTGTTGTTTATTTGTCATCCTTTGCATAACTTCCTTGTGCCCTGTGAAGTATATCAAGCTAAATGCCAAATGGGAATAGTGCTGCATTTTCCTTTTCTTTTGATAATGTGAATATTGGATATGATGTTAAATCAGCTCTAAATCAAGTCAATTCCGACTAGAAAATTGGGTACCAATTATTTAACTAGTACACATCATCCCATATTCCACATTGGTCTAAATGTCAGTCAATATGTAAAATAAAGTGTTTTTGTTTTTTACTCAATTTTTTTTTTCATGTGAATGTATATTGCAAATGTGCAGATTAGCAAGAATAAGCGACACCAAGATAGAACTACAGCATTGGATGTATGGGAAAAACTTGAAGATTTTGTTCGATCATGATCACATTCTTGATGTGCACCGACTTTTTACCAATAGATAGTTTTCTTGAAAAATCAATTACCCATATTTACAAATTTGGATAGTTTGGAGTTTAGGTCAAAAGTTGGAACTTTGATAAAAATAAGTAGGGCATTGTAGTTGACATTGTTTATTTTAGGTGTGTGTCTGTGTATAATTGTTAATGTAAGACTTCCTCTTTGTTTTCATGAATTTTGGTGAACTTCAAGGTTTTCCATTCATAGTAGTTGATGCAGATGATGCGTTTTGCAAGAACACTGAATGAAGTCTTATGTGTTAAGTCACACTACAATATCCTTGATGGGTAATTGGAGATGGACCATACAATTTTATGTTTTTATTGTGTATATTCATTTATTAGTCATAAATGTGGCTTGATGAGGAGATTTTAGCTCTTATTTTCTATTGTTAATAGCAAATTCAGATAGTTAAATAATATGATTTTTTTCGCTCTTTTATTTTGGGGGCGAAGATGCTGCATTGGTTTGAAACTTTGAATGTTTTACTTCAAATGATTCGATATTGAATTTTTTTTTTTTTTAATGAGAGATTATTATTGCAAAAAAGAATATACTAACATTTAGTATAAAGGCTCATGGAAAACAAGCCGCAATAATGAAAAAAAAATGGTGGGTTAATCCCACATTTGAAAATAAGTGTGAGTTATAAAGGTTTAGTGTATGTGTTGTATATCCAATAGTTAGCCACTTTTGGATATACACCATTATCAGTTTCTTTAAGACCTTTTTCTCTTTTCCCACGTGTGTGTTAAAAAAAAAAAAAAAAAGTAGGTTAATCCCACATTAGAAAATGAGTGTGAATTATTAAGGTTTAATGTCTGCACTGTATATCCAATAGTTAGACACTTTTGGATATACACCATTATCAGTTTCTTTAAAACATTTTCCTCTTTTCCTATGTGTGTGTTAAAATACTTAGTGTTCTTTAAAAAATAATAAATAAATAAATCAAATTGGAGAAAAGGCACCTACAAAATTTACTTTTAAAAAAAAAATCAAACCTAATTTAATTCAAATTTGTTTGGTGTTGGGTTACTTTATAACTTTAAAAATTTAAAAATATATTTTTAGGGTCAATTTTTGTGGCCCAAGCCCAAAAGATCTAAAGTCTGAGCCCAATAAACCCGAGACAACGAATTTGTAGAGAATGGGCGAAAGAGCTGGGCTGGATAGGAATTAAACAACGGCTAGTGTGAGATTCAAAAGTAAATAAACATAAAGACACTCATAAAGCCTGACTAAATAAATGTCTGAAGAGATAATTCATAAATTATAATCTTATTTTTGAACTCTAACAATCTTTTGTGCTACATTTTCTCCTCCTTTTCTTCCTCTCTTCTTTTTCTTCTCTCCTTTCTTATGGGGGATCTTTCACATTATATAGTGCCTTTTAGATCATCTTCATCGTACACTTGTTAGTTATCTGAGCATCTATTTGAGTATATATCCCATCAGACATCTTCTTTGATTCTCTATGAGTGGTGGTGGTTGAGAATGCACTGTTCAGGGGTCTTCTCCATATTAATGCGGCTAGAAAAGTTGCTGCAGTGCATTTAATGTGGTGGTAGCAGTTTTAAGTTTATCCTTATTATTGGAACCGTCATGAAGGCCACTTGAACCACCCAGGTACTTGCTTGATCAAGAATCACCGTATCCGAGGAGATCATACTCTTTAGACCACTAACACTCTCTTCGGACTATACTCCTCGCTCATTTCCAGGTATATTTTGCCCACCTAGGTCTTTTTTCAATCACTTTCTCATCTTCGAACACGCCCTAGTCTTCGATTAGGGCCTTAGCCCCATTACATAACTTTGGGCTTTTACCCCCACATTATTTATTAAAACAAAGATAATTATTTTAATTAGACAATTAAAATAATTTATTACATGGAATTTTTTTTTTTTGAGAGAATTTCAAGATCTCTTATTTAACCATCAAAAACTTTACCAGTTGAGGTAACTAGAAAAATATAATCCTTTTAAATTTCTTTAAATTAACTTTAATTCATAATTTTAAACATAATTTTCAAATTTGTAAACTTTTCAGGTTTGAATAATAGAGTTCCTCTAAAATGAAGTTTTTGATACACTTGACTGAAGAATGTCATGGCACATCTATGCCTGCACAAAATATGGCGTTGACGTTGATAACCATTATATGCGAGTACTAACATATAAGACATAGCTTCTTTTCTTCTCTTTTTTTTTTTTTTTTAAATTTATTTATTTATTATTTTTTTACGTACAATATAATTTAAATTTATGATAAAATGATTACTTTTTATTATTAGAATCAAAATATCAATTAATTTTACAAGTGAGAATCTTCCAAAAAAACTTAACTGAGACCAACACTAATATAAATTTTTACTACCCTTGTTAAACATGATGTGAAATTGTAAATTATAATAATGGATGGATATACGGGTGAGAATTTCCCAAGCAATATACAAAGGCATATATCTAACATAAATTTTTATAATAAAAGGAGAGATAATCATAACTCACAAATACTCATTCTTAATTTATTCTTAGATTCAATGAAATGCCTATTAGACAGCTGTTTGATGCCCTTTTGTTTGGCTGTAATACAATTGAGAGAGAGAGTGAGAGAGAGAGAGAGAGGGCATAGAAACTTAAAAGTTAAAACTAGTAGCCATATCTTTATCAGATGCACATCAGATGGTTATAAATTAGTTTGCAACCATTAAAACAGAGTAATAGAAAAAATTTATGCTTTATAAATTAGTTTTCAAAAAATGCTTAACTATGTTCTACTTCACTATATTTTCCTAAGTATGCAACATTTAAGTTGGGGATCTGAATTGAAAATAAGATTATTTTAAGATTTAAGTCTACGACCTTGTATCATATTCCCCTTCAATCGTGTATGGTTATGTAAGGAGAGAAAATAAATATGACAATTCTGATGGTTAGATTAAACTTCAACTAGAATATCATATGGTTAGATTAAACTTCAACTTATTGGTATTGTTTTTCCTCAAATCTAATTATAGGTTCAACGCACAAATAAAACAGGCTGAAAGAATTGTTGATAGGTAAAGGGCTAGCTCAGTCTTGGTTTCGGAAAGAAAAGAGCTGTAAGTTCAATTCAATGAGTAATTTGTGGTTCATTATGGGCCAGTTTTTCTTCTTTCTGCTAGTGCCTTTCATCCCCAAGTCATCTTCACGTGCTTCTTCCTTGTTATTTATTTGTCATCCTTTGCATAACTTCCTTGTGCCTTGTGAAGTCTATGAAGCTAAATGTCAAATGGGAATAGTTCTGCATTTTCCTTTTCTTTTGATAATGTGAATATTGGATAAGATGTTAAATCAGCTCTAATCAAGTCAATTCCGACTAGAAAATTGGGTACCAATTATTTAGCTAGTACACATCATCCCATATTCCACATTGGTCTAAATGTCAGTCAATATGTAAAATAAAGTGTTTTTATTTTTTACTCAAATTTTTGTTTTTGATGTGAATGTATATTACAAATGTGCAGATTAGCAAGAATAAGCGACACCAAGATAGAACTGTAGCGTTGGATGTGTGGGAAAAACTTCAAGATTTTGTTCGTTCACAATCACATTCTTGATGTGCACCAACTTTTTACTAATAGATAGTTTGCATAAAAAATCAATTACCCATATTTCCAAATTTGGATAGTTTGGAGTCTATGTCAAAAGTTGGAACTTTGATAAAAATAAGTAGGGCATTGTAGTTGACATTGTTTATTTTAGGTGTGTGTGTGTATAATTGTTAATGTAAGACTTGGTCTTTGTTTTCGTGAATTTTGGTGAACTTCAAGGTTTTCCATTCATAGTAGTTGATACAAAGGATGCGTTTTGCAAGAACACTAAATGAAGTGTTATGTGTTAAGTCAACTGCAATTTCCTTAATGGGTAATTGGAGATGGACCATACAATTTTATGTTTTTATTGTGTATATTCATTTAATAGTCATAAATGTGGCTTGCTGAGGAGATTTTAGCTCTTATTTTCTACTATTAATAGCAGATTCAAATAGTTAAATAATAGGCGAAACTACACTATTGGTTCCTGAAGTTTACCCTGTGTGCGCAATTGGTCCCTCAGGTTTGAAGCAAACACAATTAGTCCCATAAGTTTTAAAACTGAGTTGTATTAGTCCTTTTATTAACTTCTGTTAACGGTATTACTTACGTTACTAATTTCACAATGACTTGGCATTTTCTTTAATGATGTGGCATATTTTTAATTAAAAAATTACAAACTAAGTGAGAAAAAATATTAACCGGTACCAAATTAAATATATATATATATATATATATTTCTACCTACGATAAAAACCCACAACCAGTGAGAAAGGGAGAGAGGAAAGAAATCAAACCCCATAAAACAAAAGAAAATGAATAAAGATAATCGGAGAAAAAGAGAAAGAGAACGAATAAAAAAATAGTCAGCAACCTATTTCTTTAATCACAAATACCTACAACTACTCTAGCTCAAATCGACAAGTTTTCTAGTTTTCTCTACGACCCATTATTCCTCTTCCCCATTTCCTCTCTTTCTATACAGTGAGAAATCGCATAATATATATATATATATATATATATATATATATATATTTATAGCATTATTCCTTTTCTAGTTTGATTTCTTTCCTTTCTCCCTTTCTCTCTCGTTGTGGGTTTTTACAGTAGGTAGAAAATATATGTTTCTAATTTGGTACTGGTTAATATTTTTTCTCACTTACTTTGTAATTTTTTAATTAAAAATATGCCACATCATTAAAGAAAATGTCAAGTCATTGCGAAGTTAGCTACGTAAATAACACCGTTAACAGAAGTTAGTAAAAAGACCAATGCAACTCAGTTTTAAAACTTAAGGGACTAATTGTGCTCGTTTCAAACTTGAGAGACCAATTGCGCACACAGGGTAAATTTCAGAGACCAATAATGTAGTTTCGCCTAAATAATATGATCTTTCGCTCTTTTAGTTTGAGGGTGAAGATGTTGCATTGGTTTGAAACTTTGAATGTTTTACTTCAAATGATTCAATATTGGATTTTTTTTTTTTTTTTAATGAGAGATTATTATTGCAAAAAAGAATATAGTAACAGTTAGTATAAAGGCTCATGAAAAAAATAAAAAAAAAATTAAAATTAAAAAAATTAAAAAAAAGGTCCAAGAGATCTAACCCGAGATCCAAAAAACCGACTCGATATTTTGGGTCGGGTCAGGTTTCAAGCAGCCAAACCCGATTTTTATCGGCTCGGGTTTCGAGCCACAGTAAATCCAACTATACCCAACCCAATATCACTCCTAGATTCAAAGATGCAGAGATAGTCAAATAGAAAAGAGAGATGAGACGAAACTCATGAGAGAGAGAGAAAAAAAAATCTGTGTTTTGTATTGTTGTTTGATTTTATGTGTATAAAAACATTTTTAAAAGTAAATTAAATTAATAAAAAAATATTTTAGATATATAAATTTTTTTTTTTCCAAACCGACGGTAGATGAGGAGCCGACCAGAGGTACCCACGTCGAACTACCCACACCAAGACAGAACTTTTATTACACATGTTAAAAGTGATATAAATTATAATAACGGATAGATATACGGATGAGATTCTCTCAATCCTATATAAAGGCACATATCTAACGTATATGTTCAAAGTAGTAACTAACCCAAAAACCATAATAAGCTTCATCAAAGGCCCTTGTCAATGGCTCTCAACCTACTTGCTTCACTCCCTATTTGCAATTTCCCAAGAGCAGCTCTCCCATCTATAGACATGGCAAAACGGGCGGGGCGGGTCGGGTTCGGGTCGGGTCAATCGGGTTACGGGTCAAACGGGTCACGGGTCAAAAACGGGTCACTTTAAGCGGGTCAAAATCGGGTTGCGGGTCGGGTCGGGTCGGGTCGGGTTGACCTGTATTTTTCACATGAATTTTTTTATTATTTAATTTTTATATAGAAAACAACATGTATATGTCATTTGGAAAGTTATGCAATAAATTACTTAATGTAAAATGCATTATTTTGAATTCACCACTTATATCAAGAATGAACTCAATTAAACTTATTGATACTTATTCAATAATTTTAAAATTATACAAATCCTAACATTACTATCTAAAACAAAATAACACAAAGATAAGTAAAACAAATATACAAGTTTTATTTCTGCACAATATCAACATTCCAAATATAAAACAAAATTACAAATGACTTATTGGATAACTCATTTGATAAAGAATAAAAATATATAAGAAATTTACAATCTTGAAAATTAATTTTATAATCTATTATCAGTTGTGGTTGACACTCTATTTCAATTTGAGATATACTTTAAAATTTGATTGCTTACTTATTCATACATGATCTCTTTTATGAATATCATATTATTGTTAAGCAACACACACTCTAGAATATATTATAATTTATTTTGAAAAACTGTTTATTTTGGACATAAATTATTAAAAAATAGGTCTAAGTATTCATAATTTATGCTAATTTGATACTTTAGCTTCACTATTTTCACACTTGTGAATATTTCTTACATGTCTACAATTTTAAATCTATGTTTTTAACTCTACTGTAACCAGATTATCTTGACATGTATTTTACTATTTGATATCTAAAAATATTCACTCATTACAGAATGTTCAACCATTAATCTTTCAATTAATTTGCATATAGTTATGTAAATGTATCAATTGTTTCCTTAAAGTTCACAATAAACAATTAAACCAATATTGTCTTAGTTTTACTATTTTTTTTACCAAAAAAAAAAAAAGTTTTAAAAAAATGGTTCGGGTTCGGGTCGGGTCGGGTCGGGTTGACCCGCAAAAAACACGGGTCGGGTCACGGGTCAACCCGTTTTTGCTTCGGGTCAAAAAAAATCAGGTTCGGGTCGGGTATTTTTCGGGTCGGGTCGGGTCAGAAAATTCTGACCCGTTTTGCCATGTCTACCCATCTAGAGGTCCCATCCATTTCAATCACTTGTAACAAGCAGAAGTGACATTGTTCCTGGTTCTGTCCAGTGCAAGGTCTCCAACAAAACTTCAAGTAGTACCGATATTGTTCGGCGATCGGCTAATTACCAACCTCCCATTTGGGACTATGATTACATCCAGTCACTGAGAATTGAATACCTGGTACGTACATAATAGTATTGTTTTCATTGTTAGGTTTACTAGTACTTATATTATTACTGGAAACTGATCACTGGGATCATCATGTTAATTATAATATTGTGATGTAGGGAGAAGAGTACACAGTACAGGTTAACAAGTTGAAGGAACAAGTGAGGATGATGTTTCACAAAGTGGTGGGTCCTCTGAAGCAATTGGAGCTGATAGATACTTTGCAAAGACTAGGATTGTCTTATCACTTTGAGAGTGAAATGAAGACAATCTTGGAAGGTCAATACAACAATGATCATTGCGGTGATACATGGAAGGAGGAGAATTTATATGCCATAGCTCTTAAATTTTGACTGCTTAGACAACATGGATATAAGGTGTCCAAAGGTAATTAAGAAAAATTTTGATTTCATAGATTAGATATTTATTACTAACCAATGTTTTTAAACTGCGATGCACTTTTGCCCCCTTATTTTTTTGAATTGTTTTCATTTTGAGATTTTACATTTTAAAATTTTCATTTTTTGTATTTCAAATTTTGTTTCATTTTTATATTGACCATATTCATTTCTATTAGCAATATGAATGTTAAGTTTTGATATTCCAAACTATGCAAATATGATTGGATTGGATTGTTTGAGTGTATGTTGTATTTGAGTGTATGTTGTGCGGGCATGTGCACAGATGGATCTTGAATATATAAAACTAATTATGAGTTTCAATTGCAACTTGAGTAGCCCTTTTAAGGTGTAATTAAGCACAAATGTGGCTAGACCTCAAAAGTGCACAAATTAGGGTAAATTTAATAATTTTTTGTTAGAAACTAAACAAAAACAACAAGCTAGTCCCAAGTTTTTTGGGGTGATCCTTAATAAATCAGTCATGATCGACAATATATATTATTTTCTGTCATTTTATTCTATATAAAACATTCTCTTGCCACTTCCTTATTTGATAAATATTTTTTATTATTTTGACTAATGACATCTACAACACAAAAAACAATAAAAATAGATATAACTTACTTGAATTTGGTTTTGTGCATCAATGAATCTTAGATGACTATACACTTCGATGGGGATAAAAAAGTGTGAGTAATGCTACATGCAATCATTATTTTAAAATATTTTTACAAATTGTTGATGTGACAAATTCTTACATAAGCTCACCACTAATATCATTTTTTTACGTACCAATAATCACCCATTACATCAATAATTAGTAAAACAAAATTATAAAATAATTTGTGATTATAACATTACTCAAAATTACACATTACACATCATAATTACATGCTTCTTGAGCCCTTAGAACACCCTTTAATGATTGTTGGGTTGCTGAGTGCAGAAGTTTTCGATAGTTTCATGGAGGGAGGGAGTTTTAAGAGATATCTTTGTGATGATACCAAGGGAATGCTATCCTTGTATGAAGCGTCATTCCTTTCGATAGAAGGTGAGAATAGCTTGGATGAAGCAAGAGAATTCTCAAAAAAACATCTCCAAGAATTTGTCAACCATAATAACGATCAGTATCTTTCTACCATGGTGAGCCATGCCTTGGAGCTTCCACTACATTGGAGGATATCAAGAGTGGAAGCGAGATGGTTCATTGTTGTATATAGGAGCAAAGAAGACATGAATCCTATCTTGCTTGAGCTTGCAAAACTGGATTTCAACATGGTGGAAGCAACCCACCAGGAAGATCTCAAACAAGTGTCAAGGTCAAAAGCTTGTTAATTCTCATTCTATAAATTAAGCTGCATTTGATAGATATAATTCTTGATTGGTAACATATTTATTGACAGCCCTTGGAACTTCCAAGTTAGAAGGATGACTATATAGAAATTGAAGCATAAACACATAAATACTAAAATTAAAATCAAATCTCATGGTAAAAATAACAAATAATAAAATTAGTTATAGCCAAAATATTAAAATTACAGCTAGTGTTTAACTTACCTGATTCGAAAGGTAAGAAAATGCATTGAAATAAAAAGAAAATTGACATTCTCTTGTTTCTTTCAAATAAAGGTGGTGGAGGAGCATTGGCCTAGGAGAAAAGCTAGGCTTTGTGAGAAATAGGCTAACAGAGAATTTCTTCTGGACAGTGGGGTGTACATTTCATCCTCGGTTTGGTTATTCTCGAAGAATTTCAACAAAGGCCAATGTAATCATTACGGTAATAGATGATGTTTATGATGTGTATGGAACTTTGGATGAACTTGAGCTCTTCACGAATGCTGTTGAGAGGTTGGCATTAATAGAAATAGGCCTTGAATGCTTCAAAGCTATCTTTGACATAATAACTTAAGTGAACTTTTTGTGATTTCAGTTGGAATATCAATGGAATGGATGGGCTACCAGATTATATGAAGACGTGTTTCCTTGCTCTACAAAATTTAGTTGATGAAATGGCTTTTGATACACTTAAGGAACAAGGATTCCACATCATTCAATATTTTAAAAATCAGTATGACCTTGACTTATAAATTCATCTATACTAATCTTTCAATATCTTCTTCTTGAACACATGATATGTTATGCTAGCTCTAATTCATTGTTCCTTCATAAATATTTCAGTGGGCAAATTTATGTAGAGCTTATTTGTTGGAAGCAAAGTGGTACTATAATGGATATACCCCTAGCCTTTAAGTATACCTTGATATTGCATGGGTATCAGTATCAGTACCAACTATACTATTGAATACTTATTTTTCAGCCACGAATCCAATAACAAAGGAAGCCTTAGATTTCTTCGAAGAATGCCCCAACATAATACGTTGGTCATCAATGATTATACGACTTGTAGATGATCTTGGAACATCTAAGGTATGTAGAACGCACTATCCAAAGAGTATCATCAACCAGAATTTCATACAGTTATTAATTTAAACCCTTATGATCTTTTCGTTTTTTTTTTTTTTTTTTTTTTGAATCTGAGTTAGAAAGAGGTGATGTCCCTAAATCAATCCAGTATTACATGAATGAAACTGGTGCTAGTGAAGAAGATGCCTGTGATTACATTAGGTGTTTGATTAGTGCAATATGGAAGAAGATAAATGAAGAACGAGCAGAGACTTCTCCCTTCTCTGACACATTTATTGAAATTATATTCAACATTGCAAGGGTGGCCCATTGCACGTACCAGTATGGAGATGGACATGGTGTTGGAAACCACGAAACTAAGGATTGTTTATTATCATTATTTGTTCAGCCCATTCCACGAAACTAAGGATTGTTTATTATCATTATTTGTTCAGCCCATTCCACTACATAGGGATGAACATGATTAATTATTGATATATAAGGATGCAGATTTGAAGTTTTAATTCATCAATTGTATTACATATTACCTTGTGAGATTTATGAGAGAGTTAGTTTGTGTTTGAGAGTGTTTTACTTATGTCGATGAGTTTTGGGAATGTTGTTTGTGTGAGTATGTGAGAGTTTGTGAATTTAGTTTGCCATGTTTGATTGAATGTAATTGTAATCCTTGTGGACCATGTCATTCATTGTGAACTTCGGTTGGAATTATATGTAGATGTAGGCTTGGAGTTGGGCAAACCATGTTAAATATTGTTCTCTTGTCTAATTGCTTTATTTTCTTATCTGTGCAAAAGTGTTTTTGCTAGCCCTAAATCACAACAAATCAGTATCAAATCTCAAAGTTTGGTCTTGGTAAAGTTCAGAAAAAAATTTATGTTAGTGCATTTTCAGTAGCTTAATTGCATAATATTAAGCTAATCAAAAGATATAATTTTTTGGTAAATTTTATGTCAAATGTATGATAAAAAGCTAAAAACTAGCTTATTTTTAAATAAAGCAAAAAGTTAGATTATTCCGAAAAAAAGGATTAGACAAAAGGCAAAAGGCAAAAAGTTTTTTGCCTTTTCCCAAACACTCTGTTAGTTACACGGTCACTACCTCCTCTACTTAATGCATTCTTTGATGCCCATTACATAGGGTGTCTTGGCAATAAATGCTCTACCGGTGTCTTTTGTGTTTATCTCAGTAAGAATTTATTCTCTTAGAGCTCCCAAAATCAACCTACAATTGCTCGTTCAATCACCAAAGTGAAGTATAAAGCTATTGTCAACACTGCTACTGAATTATTATCTATTCAATCTCTTTAACGTGATCCTGGCATCCCCCAACCTCGTCCGCCCTAGTTATAGTCCGACAATATTGGTGCCTGTACCGCACTACAAATCCTATTTTCATGCTCGCATGAAGCATGTTTAAATTGATTTTCACTTTGTTCGGGACAAAGTTGCAACTATGGCCTTGGATGCCTAATTGATTTTCACTTTGTTTCATCATTTTTTCATTGGCTGATTTTTACACTTAACGGTATGGAATTTCACCTAATTCTTAGAAACCTATGAGATGAAAAAATAGAGAAAATTATGCAAAGAAACAATCACAATTATGTAATTTGACAATGTACGTACATTCACAGAGTTGCAACAGTTTCACTATTTCATAGAGAAAATATAGAAGCAGTAATATAGTACATAAATACGGCAAATCTTCGGCTCTATGGACAAAGCCTCACAAAAAATCTCATTTAAAACCCTAACACTTCCACATTGGGTTAGATCGCAAACTACATTGAATAAAAACTAAGCTCCACATAGTCCAACTTCAACATCTGTCTACCCCTAGCCTGTTGAGCTTGCGCCAGAAGGGAGTGGGGTAATTTAATCATAGCTATCAAATAAGCCCAAGCTAACCGAATCAAATACAACACCGAAGAAGATTTAGATTAGTTCAAAGTTAGCAAAATATTAGGAACTTCTCACACCTCATCTATCAGAAGGGCAAGTCTAATGTTGCAAGCTAAGATGAGCAAGTACTGAAATGTAGAGAGACAAACCTTCAGGCAGAGAGGCAGGGGTCTAAAACATAGGAGTGGAAGGATTGCATCAGTTATAGAAATACGAAAGTCCTTCAGTCCAGAACAGCTTGTGCAACTTGTAGTTTAGGATCAGTTCATTTCTGTAGTTTAGTAGTTATTTATACATGTACACGTGTAATGATTTGGTTGGTTATACCGCTTAGATCCATATAATGTGGAGTTAGGAGTTAGTTTTTGCTTCAGCTTTTGTATCAACACTAGTATAAAATAACTCTTGTAGAATCATTTCCTAATTAATATAATCAGAATTTTAGGCCCTTTTGGATATATACTACTGTAAATTTCTTTAAAAAAAACCTTCTCCCCTCTCCCCATGTGTGTGTTAAAATTATTTATTATTCTCAACAAATATATATATATATATATATATATATATATATATATATATATATAATCAGAGTTTTCTTTCACAAATTCTCACATCATCTATAACTCATATTTTGAACTCATTGTAGTCTGTCTAAATACATTATTTATACTACTATTGAAGGGGCTTCCCCTGTTTGGATTCCTCATTTTTTATACCCAAAATACCCTCAACTTCGTCTGTACCTAATGCTTAAATTATAGGGTTAGATATGTAAAATTAGTAATTTAAAAACTCCTAATTTTTAGCTAAATTAAAATTAAAAAAAAAAAAAAAAAAAACTGTTTTTTCTCCCACTTCTCCATTTCTCTCTCATGTTAGTTTTCCACTTTTTTTTTTTTTTTGGGATAACTTTCCACTTTTTATTTTGATTGAATGTTTTCAACTTTTAAATTAACAAAATCATTTTTCCCCTTTTTTTAACCGATTAGATTTACCATGTTTCTCTCATAAAAAATTGCTTTTAATTTGCCAACCACGTTTTCCACTTATACAATTACTAAACTCAATTTTTTTTTCCCTTTTACAAAAAATTGTAAACCAAATTCATTGTAAAATACATTTTTCATCAGTTTCTTTGCAGTTCACACTTTCTCCACTAGCCACAATTGATCAATTATTATGCAACTATATCGCAAAATAACTGCACTTTCTTCTCATCTCTTTTTTATCCAGTATCTATATATATTTTGTTTTTAGGTGGAGAGAAGAAGAGGCTGCCAAAAAGAGATTTGGCCAGTGGGGAGAGAAAGCAGATCTTGGCCATTCTTCTTTTCTGTTACCACTCTAGAGTCTAGATCTAGAGCCATTCTGAATCCACTCATCTACTTGACTTTGGTAATTGGTAATATTCTCCCACCGAACAACTTCTTCTTTTTTTTTTTTTTTTTTTTTTTTCAGTCTCTTTAATATCTATTTGCTTTTAATTTTGCGGTGCTGGTTCTTTTTTTAAAATGTTTTCTCTAATTGTTTCACTTTGGTGTGAATTCTTTTTCAAAATATGGAAATGATATATATTTTTATCTCTTTTTTTGTTTTTGTGGTTATCGGTCTGAAATTATTGACTAATTAGTTGATATTGTATATTATCTATACTACTATTTAAGGGGCTTCCCCTGTTTGGATTCCACATTTTTTATGCCTAAAATACCCTCATCATACCCACTTACAAGTTTTCAACTAACGGAGATAGATATGTAAATTAAAACTCTTACACTTTAAGACCCACAAACTCACGTACGCTTTGCAGTTTCTATTTCACTTTCTATCTCTCATTCTTCTTCAGATTGAAGACATTTAGTTTAGCTTTACATCTTCCTTTCTTTTTTTTAGATTAAAGACATTTACTGTCAAGGCGCCAACAAATTTTCAAGTTTTATACTTTACAAGTTCTTCTTTGTTTTCTTTTGTTTTGTTTATGATTGAGTTTCTTTGAGTTCTACTTTTTTTTTTTTTTCCTTTTTTATGTGTATCAATCACGTTAACTATTATTATTTTTTATATATATAATTTTGAAATGAATGGTTCTTTCATATACTCTAACACTGTACTTCTTAATAAATTGTAATTTCATGTTGTAGGTATTGTGATTCAAAGACTAGGCTGTTTTATGCTACAAAAGAAGCATTCAAAATCATTCCTGAGCAATTAAACAGTATGGCTTCCTTTACCTCCTTTAGTAGCCTTTATTTACATTTTATTTAAAAATTTTGAATTGAAATAAAAATAGTTACCATAATCTCAACAGTTGGTTTCAAGTTTCAACATTCAAACTTCAAAAGTACCCAACTTTGAAAACAAGGAAAAAGAAAATAAAAAGCAACCATATATTCTAATAGGTTTTTCATTTTCTTTAGTTTCCATCCTGCAGTTTTACTATTTGATTGATATATTGCTTATATGTATATTGATTCTTATTATCAAAATATTAATAATCAAAATATAAATGATCACTTACTATTTCCTTCTCCATCCTCACTTTTTTTTTCTTCCTTCTTCGAATTTTTTTTTTATTTTTAAGAAAGTTTATTTTTTTTACCATCATTGTATATGTTTTTGACGTTAAATTTTTTTATTTTTTCATTTAGGTATGTAGCAAGCTTGAGTTCTACTTCTTTTTTTCTTTTTCTTTTTTATTTATTTATTTTTTTATGTATCACGTTAAGTCCTTTTTTTTCCTTTTTCTTTTTCTTTTTTAAATTTAATTTTGAAATGTTAACACCCTTTTTTTTCTTTTCTTTTTTTTAAATGTAAATTTCACACGTTAACTCCCTTTTTTATTCTGAAAAAAAAAAAAAAGAGATTAAGAGCAGTTTAGGTATTAAGTGCTAATAAGGTTATACATGTAAAATTACTAATTTAAAACTACTAAATTTGCTCAAAGTACCCTCAAATTCAACTGTTTAGGAAGTGTAGACAGCTTAAATTTGAGATAAATTTGAAAAAACTATTTCTTCTATCCATGTTTAAATTTTAAACCTTTTTAAAAAATTCATAATTTTTAAATAGATAATTTAAAAAAAAAAATTTATTCTCTCTATCACGTCTTCTATCTCTTAGACCCTCACGTTCTATTAACTCCTTAAAATTAGGCTACAAATTTTTAGCACTCATCCGTACATCTCCAAAATGCTCTTCATGCCTAACCACTAAGCAACGTTCTATCAACTCCTTAAAATTAGGCTATAATTTTTAGCACTCATCCAGACATCTCAATAACTCTCCATGCCTAACCACTAAGCAATAACCACCTCAAAAAATTCCAAATGTTTAAACTTTAACCAGTTTCTATTGCTTTATCCTTTCCCAAAGAAATCACTAATTTCTATATCATCCATACTTACTCACTCTTCTCCCCCTATATGAAATTGAAAATAATTTACACAATCCTGTTAGATTCTCTTCATTCTTATCCTTTTTACTCTTTTCTTATTGGAATTGAGAAAAAAAAAAACCCACAAATTATTGACTCTTTTCTTCTTCTTTTTTTGAAAATGGATTATTAGGTCATTAATTGAGAAGCATGAAGCCGAATATTTGATTCCTTCATATTTCTTTTCATAAATTATCTTCTTCTATCTATACTACTATTTAAGGGGCTTCCCCTGTTTGGATTCCACATTTTTTGTGCCTAAAATATCCTCATCATAACCTGTTGGGCTTTCGTTCTAAATGAGTTCTATGATTGAAATTGCATATGGGGTTTTTTTTTTTATACGCTACATTTTATTTAACAAAATTATTAATTTTAGTTTTTTTTAGAATGATATTTTGTACACGCTACATTTTTTTTTTGGAATGATAAACAATTTTTTTTTGTATTACAGTTGCTAATCCTCCTATCCATTCATCAGTACGTTAATTATTTTCATGTGATGAAGGTTTTTTTTTTTTTTTGTTTAAAAGAACATGTGATGAACGTTTTAAAAAAATTCAAATAAAAAATTTAATAATTAGCTATTTATTTAAATTGTTGATGACGTGGTGATAAGATTTTAAAGACTCCATGATAGAGTTAAACTCTAAAAAATCTTTATCTTTATTCTCAACAATTTTATTAGGATTTTCAGGAAAAATTATCTCCTCAAAATTTAAATCAAACACAAACTCTAACAAACCTATACTACTGGGATGAGTTTGTATTTGTGAGAAGTTATGTGGGTAGATAATTGATAGAGCATTATTTGAACGTGGGGATTTTTTTTTTTTTTTTTTTTTTGTTGATGAACGTGGGGAGTGTTTTGGTGTACTGGGAGTGTCTTTTTTTTGGATGGCTGAGGTAGTTTTTTAAAAAAAAAAAAAGAATGTGGGATAGTATTTCAATGTGGGTAGGAATTTATTTAGGATAGAATTTACTATTTTGGCCCCACTTTGATTAGTTTAGATTAATTAAATTAAGGGTACTTTTGACAGTAAAAAAAAAACAATTCTACATTAAATTATTTTAGATTAATTAAATTAGTTTAGATTACTTTTTTTTTTTTATACGCTACATTTTATTTAACAAAATTATTAATTTCAGTTTTTTTAAGAATGATATTTTGTACACGTTACATTTTTTTTTTTTTTTTTGAATGATATTAGGTGAACAACAAGATAAACAACTTTTTTTGTATTACAGTTGCTAATCTCCTATCCATTCATCAGTACATTAATTACTTTCTTGTGATGAAGGTTTTTTTTTTTTTTTTTAAAGAACATGTGATGAACGTTTTAAAACAAATTCAAATAAAACATTTAATAATTAGCTATTTATTTAAATTTTTGATGATGTGGTGGTAAGATTTTAAAGACTCCATGATAGAGTTAAACTCTAAAAAATCTTTATCTTTATTCTCAACAATTTTATTAGGATTTTCAGGAAAAATTATCTCCTCAAAATTTAAATCAAACACAAACTCTAACAAACCTATACTACTGGGATGAGTTTGTATTTGTGAGAAGTTATGTGGGTAGATAATTGATAGAGCATTATTTGAACGTGGGGATTTTTTTTTTTTTTTTTGGTTGATGAACGTGGGGAGTGTTTTGGTGTACTAGGAGTGTCTTTTTTTTTGGATGGCTGAGGTAGTTTTTTTTTTTAAAAAAAGAATGTGGGATAGTATTTCAATGTGGGTAGGAATTTATTTAGGATAGAATTTACTATTTTGGCCCCACTTTGATTAGTTTAGATTAATTAAATTAAGGGTACTTTTGACAGTAAAAAAAAACAATTCTACATTAAATTATTTTAGATTAATTAAATTAGTTTAGATTACTTTTTTTTTTATATGCTACATTTTATTTAACAAAATTATTAATTTTAGTTTTTTTTTAGAATGATATTTTGTACACGTTACATTTTTTTTTTTTTTTGAATGATATTAAGTGAACAACAAGATAAACAATTTTTTTTGTATTACAGTTGCTAATCTCCTATCCATTCATCAGTACATTAATTACTTTCATGTGATGAAGGTTTTTTTTTTTTTTTTAAAGAACATGTGATGAATGTTTTAAAACAAATTCAAATAAAACATTTAATAATTAGCTATTTATTTAAATTGTTGATGATGTGGTGATAAGATTTTAAAGACTCCATGATAGAGTTAAACTCTAAAAAATCTTTATCTTTATTCTCAACAATTTTATTAGGATTTTCAGGAAAAATTATCTCCTCAAAATTTAAATCAAACACAAACTCTAACAAACCTATACTATTGGGATGAGTTTGTATTTGTGAGAAGTTATGTGGGTAGATAATTGATAGAGCATTATTTGAACGTGGGGATTTTTTTCTTTTGGTTGATGAACGTGGGGAGTGTTTTGGTGTACTGGGAGTATCTTTTTTTTGGGTGGCTGAGGTAGTTTCTTTTTTAAAAAAAAAAAAAAAAAAAAAAAAACAATGTGGGATAGTATTTCAATGTGGGTAGGAATTTATTTAGGATAGAATTTACTATTTTAACCCTATTTTGATTAGTTTAGATTAATTAAATTAGGGGTACTTTTGATAGTAAAAAAAAACAATAACTAACTTTTCGAATCTCTTAATATATACACAAGATAACATGCACACTAACTTTGGTTTGTTGATTAAAGTTTTTTTTTTTTTTTTTTTAAATTCTTGGTTTAACCTAATTGTTTTATCTCTCTCAGGTTCACGTAGGCACAAATTTTTGGGATTGCATTGAGGAGTCATTGGAATGGAATATTAGATAAGTTCGGGTGAGAGACTTTACAAGAATTGTTATATGTAAGAATTATTATATGTATTAAACCTCACATAAAGTGGTTGTTATCTAAGAAAGTGTTGTAAAAAAATTTCTTCCAAAATAGAAACTATATTTCTTTTGTATACAATTAACGTGTATCTCTTGCCATAAAATTTTCAATTTAAGCTTTTATTTACTTATGTTATGAATGTGTAGTAAATGAATAAATTTTAGGATTAAAAAAACTACATCTTAGGATTAGACAAAAAAATGATAACTTTCATACAATAAATTTGAAAAAAAAAAAAAAAAAAAAAAAAAAAAAAAAAAAAAAAAAACAACATCAACAGCACCAAAAAGGTTAAAATAAATAAATAAAGGAGAGAGGAAAACTTGAGATGTTTAACGTGGGATAGAAAGTGAGATTTTTTTTAAATAGAACATGGAATTTTTTCAAACGTGTACTTTTTCTTTTTTTCATAAACTTTTAAATAAGGATAGGGTCACACCAATTCCCCACCTTAATCTTTTAAATTTCCCTAAAATTTAGCCTTTATTTTTCTTTCAAAATCAGATATGTTAGTGCCTAAATATAAGGATATGGATGGAGAAATTATAGTAATAGTTTTATAGTAGGAGTCTTTTTTTTTTTTTCCAAAATATGGAAGAGATTTAAAAAAAAAAAAAAAAAGAGGAAAACGTGAGATGTTTAACATGGGATAAAAAATGGGATTTTTTAAAATAGTACATGGATAGATGCATGTATATATATATACTAGCCTCTGAGCACGCGCTCACGCGCGTGCTCAGAGGCTCTTCCATTTTTTGGGTAAGGGTTAATTTAGAGCATTTATTAAAATTTGGGATTACTACATTTTCTAATCAACCAAAAAAAAAAAAAAAAAAAAAAAACCTATGGGTGTGATGAAAAAATTATTTCACCACTCATAATACTCATCACACCCCTAGGTTTTTTTTTTTTTTTTTTGTTTATTAGAAAATGTAGTAATCCCAAATTTTAATAAATGCTCTAAATTAACCCTTACCCAAAAAATGGAAGAGCCTCTGAGCACGCGCATGAGCGCGTGCTCAGAGGCTAGTAGATGATAAAGGCATTCCCTAATTATTTTAAGTGGTGCTCTCTCTTCCTCCTATTCTTTTTCTTCTTCACATTTGATTGTTATTCATTTTTTTTTCTTTTATATTTCTGCATTTCATAATTTGGGGAATGTGGTGAGTTGTGTCCGTTGCTTTTGTGGTTAAATACGTGTTCTAGGTGTTTGTTAAAAATATTTGGTTTGCAAACGTCTAAAATTTTTCTTATTATTTCTCAGGTGAGTGACCCATTTTTAAAATGAAGCCAACACTGTCTCCAAAGATGTTGAGCCCGGCCAGTGTTGTAGCTGATCATCTACGACATAATTGTTAGCATTAATAGCGGTGAGGGAGATGGAAGGGAGTCAGTGATGAGCTATAGTCATAGTAGATAATTCTTAGTTTTTAAAATTTATGTTAATTTTTCAATTTAAATTTGTACTACTATGAGCATTTGGTTTAGTTCTTAGAGTTACTATTACTCCATTTGGAATTTGGAAGTTTGATCGATTATTTGATTTTGCTATGAAATTCAAGGCATATATATACTAGCCTTTGAGCACGCGCTCACGCGCGTGCTCAGAGGCTCTTCCATTTTTTGGGTAAGGGTTAATTTAGAGCATTTATTAAAATTTGGGATTACTACATTTTCTAATCACCAAAAAAAAAAAAAAAACCTAGGGGTGTGATGAAAAAATTATTTCACCACTCATAATACTCATCACACCCTAGGTGTTTTTTTTTTTTTTTTTTTGGTGATTAGAAAATATAATAATTCCAAATTTTAATAAATGCCCTAAATTAACCCTTACCCAAAAAATGAAAGAGCCTCTGAGCACGCGCGTGAGCGCATGCTTAAGGGCTAGTCAAGTGTAACTGTTTTGTCTATTTAATGAAATCATTTTCCCAAGATTCAAGTGTGGAAACCAAAAACACATTCAAACAATATTCTGATATTATAAGTATTGATAGATGTAACACTTAGGAGTGAACGTTTTGGTTGTGGCCCTGCATTGTTGTGTTGTTTGTGGATGACTCGGTAGCACCCCTTTTTCTACTTCCTAAGTAAGTATGAGTTTTCCCAGTCTTAGATACTACTTGCCAAGTCTTGCGTTTTGGTAGTGACATGTACAATGTTTGACAAGTGAGATGTTGCTATGAAAGAAATACCATGGTTGTAGCCAAAGATTAAAATAGAAGATTATCCATTGCATCATATTTCGTCACACTCATGTCTCTCACACGATGAGTGGAATGGTTCTTCATCATTAATTTTAAATTCAACAGTAACGCAATCTAATTCAACTCACTCTCCAGATTTGAACTTTCATTTAAATTATTTGGCATGGACCTTGTTCATATTCACAAGAATCCGACTAAATTAACTGTCTTGTCTATTTAATGAAATCATTTTCCCAAGATTCAAGTGTTTGAATCAAAACACATTCAAACAATATTCTGATATTATAGGTATTGATAGATGTAACACTTAGGAGTGAACGTTTTGGTTGTGGCCCTGCATTGTTGTGTTGTTTGTGGATGACTCGGTAGTACCCCTTTTTCTACTTCTTAAGTATGAGTCTGAGCTTTCCCCGTCTTAGGTACTACTTGCCAAGTCTTGCGTTTTGGTAGTGACAAGTACAATGTTTGACAAGTGAGATGTTGCTATGAAAGAAATACCATGGTTGTAGACAAAGATTAAAATAGAAGATTTTCTATTCCTGGATCATATTTCGTCACACTCATGTCTCTCACACGATGAGTGGAATGGTTCTTCCTCATTAATTTTAAATTCAATAGTAACGCAATCTAATTCAACTCGCTCTCCAGATTTGAACTTTCATTTAAATTATTTGGCATGGACCTTGTTCATATTCACAAGAATCCGACTAAATTAATTATTGCCGAATGTTTGTCTGTCACTCAAACCAGGCCTTCAATTGGGCTAAGAGAGAGTCAAAGAGTGAAAGATGAGTTTTACACTCTCAATTTTATTATTATAAAACTAGTGTTATGCCACCACGCGCCGTGCAATGCACGACTTAATTAAAACTTGAAGTAAATAAATTGAAATCATATTAATAATTAGTGAGTTAATTGATATTTTAATAGAATTTTACCGAAAGTAAATTAATATCTTAATAATTAACAAGTCACATAACAAAACCACACAATATAATATGTAAATTTTACTATATTAAAATACAAAATTATAAATATTAGAATCTTATTTTATAGATTATATGAAAAATTTTGGGAATAGAACTTCGGTGGAAGTAGAAATTTTAATTTATTGGAAATTAGATAATATAGTTTTAATTAGAGTAAACAATTGGTACTATAGTTTTACCCATCTTAATGTTATCAACAAAAATAAATCATCTTAATAATTAATGAGAGTGTAGACATTTTTCACATAGAGAAGAATGCCTCTTAACACAATCACGACTTTTAAAACCCAAGTTTCATTATAGAGTATAAACATGTGATTTTAGACAAACAAATTATGCCTCTAATTAATTAGTGTTTTCTTTTGCTGGTATGATTTCATTCGCTTAAAAAAGTTTGTGAGGTGATTTATCTAAATCTTAATTCTTTGTAATATTCATCAAAATTATCCTTCAAATAAATCCGACCAAATTTTTTTTTTTTAATTTTATATCCTCAACTGTACTATCATGAATAACAATGAATATGTTTCATAAGAAAAGTGAAGTAAAAGAAGAATAAAAAGAATTAAGTTACCATAATCATTACCTTTAATAAGAAAATGTTTATAATTTTTTAACCATTATCTTGCAGGAAATATGAGATAACATTTTTTTTTTTTTTTTAGATTATGTTTATTCAATGAATTGATAAGGAATTAAGCTACTGTTTCTAACAAAAAAAATGTTGAAATTTGGTGCAACCATTAGGTAATTAAACAGAATATTTCTTGCTGTATCACAACTTCTAAGTTCAACTTGTATTATATAATATTTAATACTTAAAAAAAAAAGAGTAGTATTACAACCTACATGTACTACAAGTTTTATTATATTGGTTTTACAAAATAATATGTCGCCAATTAGAAAAGTGAATTATTCAAAATCACAGTTATAAGGTAGTTAAAATCTACCAATTACATTTATTACCATATCAGTTTGTAAACTTCATGCAGTAAAACTTATAATACTTTTAGTATTTTCTTATAAATAACATGACAGCTACTATAATTGGTATCACATCGAACACATATTAAACAAATTTTTTAATTACTTTTTCTTTTTTTGATATGTTTAAAAATTGATATATTAATTTATAAGACTAATATAATACAATTATTAGTTGCCCTAGCAACACTCAAACCCTGAAAATGTGATGTGGAGTGAGGACAGGTGGATGGCTCTTAGGCTTACAACAGAGGATAGATTAGTTGGATTGTTTAGTAAAAGTTAGGTATAATACGATTTGGTGGAGTTAACTTCATGTAATTCAGGACAATAGGTTTAAACGTTAAAGACACAACTTTTTTTTTTTATTAATAGTAGTAGTGTGCCAATGACGCAATCGTGAATAAAGTGATGTTATTTGAATTACAATTTAGGTCTGTTTGGATATTGTTTATTACTAAAAATTAAAAACTAAAACTGAAAATACTGAAACAAAATAATTTTTAAATATGTAAATAGTGCCATGAGACCCAATTTTAAAGTTTTTTTTTTGCTAAAAAAGTACTTGCGGATCCCATGAACAATGCACATGACCCACAGAAAAGCAACGCAAATGCTATCCGAACTCCACCTTATTATGGGTAAAAAAAATAATTATAAACTTTTTTAGTTTCAAAGTATTACTCGTCAAATTACCCATGCTTCAATTTGCAAGCACAATTTTTATCACTTAGAAACATTTTTTTTACATTAGTCCACTCATCAGCTGTTAAAATTCAAAGTTTCAAACCATACATTTCTAATAATATAAAATTTAATGGGTGTGGCTTGTGTCCAGTGGAAGTTATCTTGGACACGTGTCCGAATCCTAACGTGTTCAGTAATAACTTCTACTAGCCACAAGTCCTTCCCAAATTTAACAGCTGACCAACTGAATGTTGATTTAGATGGATTTCTTGTCATTTATATCTTCTGCTGTTGTGAAGAGTGATAAAGGTAATCAAATGAGTGTAGCCCAAGGCAAACATTATATATCTTAGGCAATGGTACAAAAATGATAGAAAAAATGAAAAAGAAGGGCAAAAAGTCTTGTAACCCATTTTCAGAAATAAGTGTTTGGTACATATTTTCAAACAACAATTTTCAATTTTTAAATAACATTACACGTATTTTTACACACTTTTTCATCCACACGCATTTTAACACATGTTTTCAAACAACAATTTTCAGTTTTTAATTGCATGTACCAAACATCCCAAACCATTTGAATAAGTTAGGCGCTACTGTTTTTTTTTTTTTAATATAAAATTTAATGGATGTGGCTTGTGTCCAGTGGAAGTTATCTTGGACACGTGTCCGAATCCTAACGTGTTTAGTAATAACTTCTACTAGACACAAATCCTTCCCAAATTTAACAGCTGACCAACTGAATGTTGATTTAGATGGATTTCTTGTCATTTATATCTTCTACTGCTGTGAAGAGTGATAGAGGTAATCAAATGAGTGTAGCCCAAGGAAAACATTATATATCTTAGGCAATAATACAAAAATGATAGAAAAAATGAAAAAGAAGGGCAAAAAGTCTTGTAACCCATTTTCAGAAATAAGTGCTTGGTACATGTTTTCAAACAACAATTTTCAATTTTTAAATAACATTACACGTATTTTCACACTTTTTCACCCACACTTATTTTAACACATGATTTTAAACAACAATTTTCAATTTTTAATTGCATGTACCAAACACCCCAAACCATTTGAATAAGTTAGGCGCTGCTGGTTTTTTTTTTTTTTTTTTTTTTAATGTATGTATCATGCCAGGCATTCTCAAGCATTCGTGACATAACTGTTATGGTCAAATCGTAGGAGGAGAACTTGTTTCACAAATCAATGTATATTTGTGATTTTTAATGTCACTGCTAGCTATATATAGGACATTCTTCCCTGGTCTTCTCTATCTCTTAACCAAGGAACAATAATGTATTTCACAACCTTTGCTCGTAGGAAAATCAGCATGCTCATGAAAAAACTAGGTTTATTCAGTCATTCAAAGAACTCGTACAATCGAATTGGCTCTACTGAAAGCTCCAAGACCCGCAAAGTTCTAAAAGGTCATATATGTATGTACGTGGGAGAAGAGAGGAAGAGGTACGAAGTTCCAGTGAAGTATCTATCATTACCAGCATTCCAAGAATTGTTTGTGCAGTTACAAGAAGATGAGCTTGAAGCAAAAATAGAAGGTCCCATCATGCTTGCATGCAAAATTGAAGAATTTGATCAGTTATTAAAGCTAGCCAAAGTATCTTCACATTCCTAGAAAATGGTTCTCATGCATGCACGAAGATTGTTGAGAATTTATAATTTGGATTCAACAATTGCTTTCATGTATTAAAAAAACAAAGTCTTTAACTATTGGAAAACTTTCCTTCTTCTTTTTCTTATTTTTTTATGAAGGGAAAAACTTGCTATTTTGTTTCTCTATTTATCTTTGCAATCTTTTTCACTTTCTCTCTTCCTTTTTCCTTTCTATTCATTACTAAACCACTAAACATGGGATTTTTAGAATTAATTTATTTTCATCAACTTATTTACCATAATTAGTTTATTATATGAAAGTATAATCAGAATTTAAAAAATCACTACATTAAAACGTTATACATTCTCCCTTGATCAAGAAAAAACAAGCTCATCCATACGAAGTCTTAGTCTTATTCATGTGAGAGAATGATAGGAAAATGGCTTATTCATGCGTAGAAACCCCCAATATATATACTTAATATAATAAATTCATATGATTTGACTTTTTTATTTTCCAAATTGTCTTGTGCGTGTGTGTATACTATACACTAGTTCAGATCTGTGCAAGGAATGTGAATATGTGATCTAATGTATAGTTTGAGCTCTGAAATTTTTTGAAGATAATATATTTAAATTAGATGTCTTTAGAACAAGTAGATTCAATTACTTACAAAGGTATTCCAACACCCAACATTTTCTCTTTCTTGATTGCATTTAAACATCACCATTTATGTTCATTGACTCTGTCTCTCCCTCTCTCTCTCTCTCTCCCTCTCCAAGTGCAACATTTTTTTCAGGATTTTTTTTTTTTCACCTTGTCTCTTTGTCTCTACAAATGTATATTTCTATTTAATCTTCTATATCAATTACTCTTTATTTGCATATTTTGGGAGCGTATCTCTAATGTTGTTATTTTTTAAACAGATTATATTCACCTAATTTGTGTCAAAGTAGGTTATGTTTTTCTAGATTTTATTCTTTACAATTGAACTTTTTTAGATTTAAATTTATTATTTTGATGCATTTCAAATTTCTCATTCTCTTAAGAAATTTATCATAATAATCAAAGCCATCACAAATTCATAAAATTATCTAACTCAAAATTAAAATGATGTTTGTTCTATTTAGACCTCTTAAACTAGATTGTTTAACCAAATATATTAGCCAAGTAATTACTTAGGCTAATTATTCAAATATAGGTTAAACAATAATAAATCATATCATGCACAGCAACGGAAAAGTAAATAACACCACGATACGATGACCCAGGAAAACCAATGAAATAAATTGTTTCAAGATAAAAACCCGGAGAGGATTTGACCTAGCTATCCTCAAACTAAAGCAAATCTACTATAAGAGAATTAAATTTTTTACAATCAAATTTAACCCTAAATTTATCACTACCACCAATAGTAACTTACTGACACGACCACGTACAAGCTCCGAATTCACGGACTCTTTCTCTCCTTAGATTTACTACAACATGAGCACCCATGCTTGTGACTTTGAGATCCCACTCAAAGGTTTCAGATCACCTTTAGTTGTTGATCTTTGTAGTAGCAACTAGGTTCTACCACTGCTTGATTGTAGATCTTGCTCCAGTAGATGCTTGGGTAGTTAGAAGGTACAAAACCTCTCAAATCTTACAAAAAGTAACACACAAGTCTTCCAAAAGTCTTTAAAAATGACGTTAAGGTTTCCCTTTTATATGTGAACAAGTTAGATTAAAAACCTAAACGTTTTTGCAGGCTTAGGCCTGATTTAAAATTCTGCAAAAATTCTTTTTTTGCGATTCTCAATCGATCGGGCCTAATTCTCGATCAATTGCGCTTGGCAGATTCTGACTCCTCATTTCTGTAGTCAACTCGAACTTGAAGCTTGAGACATACACCTTTGAGCATTGTTTAACACATAGACTAGACATGTTTTGTTCTCGGTTTGCCAACACATACAAAATATGATTCTATAAATTTAATCCTAAATCTTTAGAACCTAATAATCTCCCCCTTTGGTAATCCATGACAAAACACACATACAAAATGATTTTCTCAAATCAAACACCAACCCAAATACAAAGTATTTCCCTATTACAATTCTAACACAAATACTAACTATTAGTTGCTAGTATAGACAGCAACTATTGAAAGAATTAACTTGTAAATTCCTGAAACATTGAAAATAAACCATAAATGCATGTGTGGAAAATATAGTAGAAATCCAATAAATAAAGACTGAACTTGAATTCACAAAGCTTAAAAGATAGACAAAATATCAAATGAATAATCATCAAATATACTATCACAGTTAATGAACCATCAATGTTTGTGAAACAAGAACAATAACACTAAACAAATATAAAACAAATTTACATGAAAATAAAGAAAAAAAAAATATATATATATATATATATCATCAGCTCAAAAACAACTCCCCCTAAGTACAAAAACTCTCTACTCCTCCTAAATACAAGAACTCTCAAAGCCCTAAAACCTACTCCCTCTTTTTCTTACGAATTGCCAAAGGCAACCATCAAGCATCAAAGGGTAGAGGAGGTGGAAAAAAACTCATATACTCAGCAAAATCAGCTCTCAAGGTAGCCACCTTAGTAAGTAACTCGTCAAGAAGCTATCCATGAGCTGTCTGAGTAGTCATAAAGGACTCCATCATGGCACGAAGTAAGAGAAGAGGGGTAATTGTAGGGTCAACGGCATCATCATCACCAGAAGGATCCACAGTAGTAGTAGGATCCACATGTATCTCCTCAACAGTAGGCATAGCACCAGAGGCAGGAGCTGTAGTAGAAGCTTCACCTCTTGATCTCTTTGAAGCCCTAATGCTTGGTTCAGCTCTCTTCATCTGAGCCTATCACTATCTAAGAAAAATGGCTCCAATTGGGGCAGTGATATGAACTAATTCTAGAGGAGGAAAACCTAATAACCTTAGAAATTTCAAGACCCTATATATATACACAGGAAAGAACAACTTTTGTGCTTTACACTTACTCTTATAAATATCAACAATAGTTTGAATGAAAAGAGAAGGAAAACACATAGATCCATCAGTGATGAGAGCATAAAGGAATGCACACCTATCTATAGGAACAGTATGAACATGAAAGATAGGATAGATGCTATGGCAAGATATCCTTAAATAAAGATAGTTAAGCTCAATAAACTCACATGAGTTTATTCTTGGTTCAGATCCCTAAGAAACTAACCTACCATAGAGCAAAGACATGATATCATCTACAGGAGGAAAATCAGTGTATGGATATGTGGGTTTATGAACTAAAGGTACACCTAGAGCTTCAGAAACCACACGTTTAGAAATCCTAAACTTTGTACCTCTAATCCAAAAAGTCAAATAATAACCACCTAAATCCTCATGATAAATAGAGAGATTAGAATAGAACTCTCTAATCAACGTAGCAACAGGACGATCAGACACATCACACAAAGAAACCCATTTCCTAGACACTAGATTCCTACGTATGGAAGGATCTAACTCATCTAAAACAATCTCTCTCTCTCTCTCTCTCTCTCTCTCTCTCTCTCTCTCTCTCTCTCTCTCTCTCTCTCTCTCTCTCTCTCTCTCTCATAGACATATACTTAGTTAAGGTCTCATAGAATTCCTTAGTCTTACCAAAAAGAAACATAACCCTATCAATCAAGGAAAAGGCAGAAGAAGAAGAAGAAGCAGTGTTTCTATTTGCTTTGGTTTTGAATTTCCTATCAACCTTAGGAGCCATGTCTTAAAGATTAAACAAAAGACAAACAAAAACTAAGGGCAGACTACATCAAATTGAGTTAGAGACATAATAACATCTAATTTTTGAAAAACTATATGATGCATGACATTAGTACACAAATGATGCATGATCTAATGCTCTAAAACAGTTCAATTTCATGAAAATTTTGAAAATTGACCAAGAAAATTAGAAATTTATCAAAAACCCCAATTTTGAAAATCCTAATTTTCAAAAATTCTTATATTGAGCAATTGTACAACACAACAAGTATAAAACATGTTATAATCACTCAATTAAGCAATGTCAAGAGTTAATTATAATCAGTTTAGCCCAATCGAACAAAATCCTCAATTCTTTCAAGAACACATAAACCCTAATTTCAAGATTTTTTAAGAAATCATGAAATTTTTAAAATTAAAGCATGAGAAACATGTTTATATGATTCATGAACAAAAACCCATCCAACAAAATAGATCAAATTACTCAAAATCATCAAAAAACCCTAAATCTCTTTGATTTGAAAATTTTGAAAATTTTATGAAAAATGCATGAATGCATGTAATTTAATCAAAAAGAAGGGGTAAAAGAGTCTTACCCTATGTTGAAGAAGAAAACATTTGAAACTTTGACTCAGAAAAAAGACAAAAAATAATAATAATAATAAATAAATTTAAGTAAGAAGGGATCGAGAGAGGGATCGAAGAAGAAGACAAAAACATGAAGAACATCTACTCTGATTCCTATTTGTTTAAAGAAAATGAGTTTCAATCAGTCAGGGAATCAAGACAAGAATCAAAAATCATTTAAAAACAGATCCAACTGATAGAGAGAAATTAGAGAGGAATCAAGACAACCCAAGAGTTTTAGCCTTAAAACTGGATTTTCTTTTTCTTTTCGATCGATCGAAAAACAGGTTTGATCGATCAAATCCTGAAGAATCAGAAATTTTGAAAAACCTGGAAAATTTTCAGTAGAAACATTTGTAAACCAATTTTTATGATATGAGATGCATGTTCATGATTTCAAATGTTTTACAAAAGCAGTCTTTCCAAAAAAAAAAAAAATCCCAATCCTAAGAAAATTTCATCAAACATTTCTTTCCTCACACCCCCAAAATGTAATAAACATATCAAGAAGTTAAATCTTGGGTGGCCACAAAAATGAACATACAATCACATGTACATGGTTTAACAAAGACTTACTTGTGACTAGTAAGTGTATGAGTTACCCAAAAGGTGATATGTAGATGAAAAATAAGCACAATTTCTACATTATCAATCACATAAGTTTGAAATTGAGTATCACCTAAAGAGTTACATCATATAACTCTCACATCTCCTAGAAAACACGCTTGCGACCATGCATTTTTTTTCTTTTTCTTTTGAAGCATATTTTTCTTTTCACTTTTGCTTCTTTAATTTATTTTGAAAGCAACACCTTAATTATCTTGTTATGCAAGTGCTACACCTTACCGAGCACAGCTTTTATGATTTGCACAGAAGTGTTCATGATTAGCAAGTAATAGTGGTGAGATGGTTATTTATGCCTTTTACCTAGGATTTTTTTAATCCTTACAATCAAAAGAATATGACTTCAACATCAAGAGCATGTGTTTAAAAACCATAAACAACTCACACAATATAAGCACTACATAGCATAAACTAGCAAAGTGCAGAAAAATAAAGTTCATCAAAGCCAAACAAGATACACAATCATGAAATGCAAGTTTCATAGGCCAACCTCAGTTACACATCTTAAAGATGTATAATACAAAAACCTTTTTTTTTTCAAATTTTTTATTTACTATTATTAAAAAAAAAACGTAAAAGCATAAAAAACAAACCTAAAATGAAATGCATAAATGTAATGCAAATGCAAACCCTAATGAAAAATAGTTTTGGTCACGATAGATTGAAAGAATTAACACAAGGACCATGTCAGACAGACTCATTGAGACTGAGTCTTTTGCATCTAGACTCTTTTAGATGCAAACTTGGAGTTGGGGTTTCTATTAGAATTAGCCCTAATCTCAGCTCCAGTATTGGCATAAAGGTTAAGAACCTTTACCAATTCATGGATAAGTGCCATAGGATTTTGTGCTTTTGGCACAGGCACTTTTTGTTTGAATGCTTGCTTTGAAGCATACAACTTCATGGTTGTCAAAATCGCAATTTGGATCATAGGATCGTACAATTTTATTATCCCACCTCACCAAAATATTTAGAATCACACTAGGATCATAAAAACGGTAGGATTGTATGTAGGATCGTGTAGAATCGTATAGGATCGTGGGATCATATGGGATCCTACCAATCCTACCAAAACATTAGTTTTTGAACTTTTTTTTTTTTTATAGCTTAAATTTTTGGTTTTAATGAAGCTTTAAGGGTTTTTATTTTTCTATGTTGTGATGCTATGACTTTTTACTTTTATTTTTATTTTTATATATAATTGTCTTAACCTAAGCAAATATTTTCTAGTTTCTAGTTCACTTGTAATCAAAATGAATGAATGCTTGGTCATTTCTAAATGAAGAATTTGTATTGGCTTTGCCACCTTTTAAGCTATAATATTGTTAAATTTGTTTGATCAATATACTAATTTGTGTTCTAATATTCTTATATATAATTTTATTAGTATGCTTGTTTTTGTATATTGATTGATTGATTTTTTTAAGCATGCTCTATAATTGTTGCTGAATGGTATAGCTAGAACAATGGAGTGTGAAGCTATATCTTGATCTCTTTTGTAATTCTAGTATACAAATATACAATGTCTACATAGATGATGAACTGGATGATGATCATTAAGAGTTAGGATAGCGATTCTAAAAAACCTAGAATGAGAATAATTAAATGTTCACTTCAACTTAATATTCATCTTGCTTTTAGATTTCATATTTTAGTTAACTAGTTTCTATTTGATAACTTATTTTGGATTTTAAACTTGGAACTTGGAAAATATTTCCGTGTGTGTTGATAAATATTTTGGTATTTGGTTGCTAATTAAATATTTATTGAATTTTATAGAAACATTGGGTCAAAACTTAACTATATTTATTTCATTAGTATAGACGTAGCGATGTATGACATGCAAATTGCATCATATGATGTAAATATTTGTTTTTTTATAGATAAAATCAAAATTTACGTGATTATTCATAGATAAAATCAAAATTTACGTGATTATTCAATATACAAAGTCATAATCAATGTGTTTTTTGCTTTAAATTTGACAATATGTAGGATCTTACAATCCATGATCTGATCCTACAATCTATGATCTCACCTACCTCCCACGATCCCACCTACCTCTTACAATCCTACATAGAATCCCCGATTTTGAAAACCTTGTGCAGCTTAAAGCAATTTGGCCAAGTATGCCCAACTCCACCACAGAAATGACAAAACCACAGAGGTTTGTGTTGTTTCTCACTTCCAGATTGATTGGGATTCTTAAGTTTTGACTCACTTAGATCTACCTTAGTTCTTCTAGAAGCTAGAACTTCTTCCTTATGTACCTTTACTTCAGAGAAAGATGGATGAACAACAGAAGTAGATGCATCAAGTACAAACTTAAGGGGATGAACAAAAGAAGAAGAACCACTCTCAAAAAACCCTAAACCTGTCTTATTAGAAATAGATTTTTGAACATTTAGCATGTCATCCAATTTAGAAGTAGAAGACCTATATAGTTGTTCTCTATCAACAGATAATTTTAATTCTAAACTTTTAACCTTTTTAAGCAAAGATATGTTCTCAATCTTAATAGAATTTAAGAGTTCATTGGCATCAAACAATTTCAACAACAAATTTTTCTTCTCTTGTTCAAGGGTGTTTATCTTTTTCAGCCCTAGATCAACATTCATGGCATCTCTTGCTGTAATCTTGCAAAGCTTTTCTTAGAGAGTTCCCCGTCAGAATGGTTCTCAGTCTCAGTTTCACTTATTATAGCAGTAGCAATGAAAGCCATAAAGTTTTCTTCTTGATCACTTTCAGACTCATTATCAAAAACTTCATCATCACTTAGAGTGACTACCATAGCTTTTCTTTAGATCTAAAAAATGTTGGACATTCAAATTTTAGATGACCATACCCCTGACAACTAACACTATTGTCCTAAAGAATTATTAGAATATTGAGAAAATTTATCTTTAGATTTTTCAGAATTGTTATTTTTAGTTGTATCATTCTTCTTCGCTTTCTTAGGGTCAACATTGTTTCTATTTCTTGCCCTTCTATTATTATTTCTAAAAAAATTATAAATTCTTGGCAAGATAAGCAATCTCAGTGGATGAGAGTTCATCATTAAATCCACAATCATCAACATCATCAACATATTTCAAGGCCATAGATTTGGATTTGTTAGTTTTTGTTAAGTCAGATTCATATGACTGAAAAGATCCTACAAGTTCATCTACATGAATGGAATCAACATCTTTACTTTCAGTTATGGGCTAATGAAAGTCACATTTGGTCTAAAGTCCTCAGTTAATGATCTAACAATTTTCCTAACAATTTTAGGTTGATCATAAACTTCACCCAAATTAAAAGCAAAATTGACAATATCATTCAACTTAGCATAGAATTCATCTAAAGACTCATCATCAGACATTCTAATACTAATGTAGAGGTCAACTATTGCAGTTTATTAATTTTTACTACCTTAGTGCCTTCATGCACTGTTTGCAAGATGTTCCATGCAGTGTGAACAATCTCCACATTTGAGATCCTCTTAAATTCTTCCATAAAAATAGTATTGAATATTGCATTCATAGCCGTACTATTAAAGCTTGCTGCTTCCTTTTGGGCAGTAGTCCATTCACCAATAGTAGTGGTTGGTCTTTCCTAACCGTTTTCAACAAAGAGCCATACTCTCTCTTCAATAGATTTCAAAAAGGCTTTCATCCTAACCTTCGAATAAATATAGTTATTTCCATCGAAGTGAGGAGGGATCACAAGAGAGTGACCAGGTTCCATTGCAATAAGGGTCAAGAATCAACTCAAAGTATAGATACCTAAAAACAAGAGCTAACCTACTCTGATACCATTTGTTTGTTCTATTTAGACCCTTTAAACCAGATTGTTTAAACTAATATATTAGCCAAGTGATTACTTAGGTTAATTATTCAGATCTAGGTTAAACAATAATAAATCAAATCATGAACAACAACGAAAAAGTAAATAACACCACAATATGATGACCTAGGAAAACCGATGAAACGAATCGTTTTAAGGTAAAAACCTGAGGATTTGACTTAGCTATTCTCAAGGTAAAGCAAATACACTATAAGAGAATTGAAGTTTACTGACACAACTACGTGCAAGCTCCGAATCCACGAACTCCTTTTCTCCTTGAATTTACTCCAACACAAGCACCCATGCTTGTGACTTTGAGATCTCATTCAAAGGTTTCATATTACCCTCAATTGTTGATCTTTGTAGCAACAACTAGGTTCTACCAACACTTGATTGAAGTTCTTGCTCTAGTAGACGCTTGTGTAATTAGAAGGTACAAAACTTCTCAGATCTCATAAAGAGTAACACACAAGTCTTCCAAAAGTCTTTTAAAATGTAGCTAAGGTTTCCCTTTTATATGTGGACAAGTTAGATTGAAACCCTAAACTTTTTCGCAGGCTTAGACCTTATTTAAAATTTTGTAGAAATTCTTTCTTTGCAATTCTCGATCGATCGAGCTTGGCAGATTCTAACTCCTCTTTTCTACAATCAGCTTGAACTTGAAACTTGAAACATACACCTTTAAGCATTGTTTAACACAAAGACTAGACATGTTTTGTTCACAGTTTGCCAACACATACAAAATATGGTTCTAAACATTTAATTCTAAATCTTTAGAATGTAACAAATGAAATCAAGGCATAAGACATAAACTTTTTAATATTCAATTACGTAAGTAAATGAATTTGGTAGGCACATTCAAATATATAGCTAGGTAGATTTTTTTTTATATAAACTTAAATTCTCACTTCCAAAACAATTAAATATTAATTTAAACTAAAATCAATCCAAAACCACAAGAAAGAGAAAGAGGACTTGTGATGGGAAATTAAGAAACACAATACCAAAACACCAAACCGCACCAACCCAAACAGAGTGGTCAACAACACAAAAAGTCATCAACCCAAAGTTGAGCTATAAGAGAATAAATAAATTCTACCAAAAGAAAGAATTACATATATATATATATATATATAGAGAGAGAGAGAGAGAGAGAGAGAGAGAGAGAGAGAGAGAGAGAGAGAGAGAGGATAATCACTTTTGTGGGCAAACATGGACTAATGAGGAAAGAGAGGCGCAAGGGGAGGAATGGTTTGAAAAGAAGATAGGAAGGAGAATGGATGGAAAAAAAAAGTAAGAGAAATGGTTAAAGGAAATGTAACGTAAGATTGAGGAATAATTGGGAGAAGAAGAACCACAAAATGGAGAAGCATAGTAGGAAAATTAGTAACTATAAGGTGACGAGTAATGAGGGAAAATAGTCACACACACAACAATGACAACAAAAAGAGGAGAGGAATAGTTTGAAACATGTGACTTAGCACAACAAGATATTAGCAAAATTAATTTTTAAGCAGGTGTGTGTGAAGGGATGAGTTAGAGCCCTCTTCCGAATGGGCCCGACTTGAGGACACCAACCGAGGAATGCCATTGACAATTGATCAAAGAAGGAAGAATCATCGGCATGGCCTTTGGAATAGGGAATGGTGGAGATTGAGATTGAAAATTAGTCAAAGAGAAAGGCTATACGTATTCAAGGGAAAAAAAAGGCGTGGTCATGTTAGGAAAAGACATATAAAAGAAACACTAGTCACTTTTGTATTAATTACTCTCACCTACCAACATCCACTCAGGATTAAACGCTAGATGACTACTGCTACTACTACAACAAGTAAAAGGACAGCTAATGGGAAAACAACCCACCATGCATCCTCCCAAGGATGGACTTAAACTCGGGCAGAGGGGGGCCATGCCCCCCCCCCCCCAACCCAAAACCCCAATTTAAAAAAAAAAAAAAAAAAAAAAAAAAAAAAAAAAAAAAAAAAAAAAAAAAAACCGTTATACAAAAAATTAAAATTTGCCCTTTAATATATATATATATATATATATTTGTCTCTCCTCCTCTAAAATATTTAGATATTGACCTACAAGAAAAGAAATAAATAAATAAAATTCATGCCCCTTTAACTACAAAAACAAAATAAATAAATAAATATGGACTAAACAAAAATAGTGCACAAAATAAGAAACACTTGTTTTTTTATGTTATACTTTGTTGATGTGTTTTTTCATATAAAATGTTTAAGAAATACTTATTTTGTATGTAGTATTTTGCTAAATATGAAATAGATGTTAATCTTTATTTTCATTAAAAAAAAAAAAATTGGTTTTAAGCTTTGGCCCCTCCCAAGTATGAATCCTAATTCCGTCCCTACATCCTCCATTCATGGGAAGTTGCACCATCCACTAGTGTAAATACCCCACCTCCTTCAACAAAGGGGACACCAAAATATAAAAAGGGTTGACAAGTGGAAGAGAGGTAAAGAGGATGACAATAGAATCGGAGCTTCCAAGGAAAGGGAGAAAGAGAGTTTAGAGGGAGAGAGCAATCTCTGTTATAGTTAGGGAGGTGCTACATAAACATAAAACAGATTGAATGGAGTAACTCCCTATTGAACAAGCCAATCTTTGTTAGTGACCTTTAAATTATCACAACAAAGTCAATTCTGTTCTTTTTATTTTTCTTTTTCATGGTGAGGCACTTTAAGAGTAATCTTTATCAAAAACAATATATATATATATATAAATAAAAGTAATGCGAGGTGTGTAACACAAGCAAGTTGACATAAGTTGAGGGCCAATCCAAGCTTAACTCAAAGAACATGATACTCTGCCCAAAAGCCCAACCCTCCAGCACAAATTGTACTCAGCTTGATTTCCTTAAGCAAGTCATGGATGAGTTGCGATTAGGCCATGCAGTAAATTATTCGTTGAGGGTAAAAATTACGCACATTCGTATTCTTTGGCTAATATAACTACATAATTTTTAATTCTAATGCAATTAATTGAGTATGTTTCTGCAGGTGCAATAATAAAAGAGTTTGCGCTGTCAGTCTGTCATTAACAATCTTGAGAGCTGCCACTTCATACGAAAGTACAGAAGTTAAAACCGTGCCTATATCTTACTTCTGAGAGACTAACAAGGGGCCTTCAATAGACTAACAGAGGATCATTTTTTTTTTTTTTTTTGGTTATAAGAAAAGTGTTCAATTAAAGGATCATGTTACTAAGCTAATGGTCTGTTATCCAAAACAGAATTTTATTTATTTATTATTATCATTGTTATTATACTATGGGGGAGAAGTGGGGTGTTTCTTTTGGTTTCTTCTTCTGTCAGGACACACGCTAGAACAAACTATATACACTCGCTAGTGAAGAAGATGCCCCTAAATATGTTTGATTAGTGCAACAAGGAAGAAGATGAATAAAGAATGAATTGCAACTTCTCCCTACTCTGAAACATTTATTGAATTTTTTTTTTTTTTTTTTTTTTTTTGATTGGATTGAAATTGTATTCAACCTTGAAAAGATAGCCCAATGCATGTACCAATATAAAGATGGGCAAGGTGTTGGAAAATATGAAACGAAGGACCGCTTATCATTATTATTTGTTCACTCCATTCCACTGCATAGAGATCAACATGATGAAATTTTTACATATAGGGATGTAAATTTGAAGCTTCCCAATTGTATTACATATATTACCTCTAGGATTTGTGAGTTAGTTTGTCTTGTGTAATCGTTTTATTTTCTTATTCGTGTGAAAACAACCTTTACGTGTTTAACAGTTCATTTCGTCTACTAGTTTCCTTCAAAATATTCAGGACACAAGCAAGTTCTGGGTTATTTGGCCTGACCAAAAAATATAAAAATACATATAGATGGCATGTTTCTCTCTAAGATGTTACTATTCCGGTAATCTTGCTCAATCGCAAGGAAACCTATCACCTACCATAACACAACAACTTCTCTGACGGCATCTATTTTGAACTTATTGTAGTCTGTCTAATTCTAAATAAAGATTTTACTAATGCGTGCTCTAAGAGTAAACCAATTTTAAAAAATATTTATCAAAAATTGAAAAAGTTTTGACAACCTAACATTAGATCACAAAAGTCTTAGATAGTCGGTAGTATCCAGTTTTTCTGCTTCCTATAAATGGTTTGTCCAGATTGTCTTTGGATGCTACTTGCCAACACGTTTTGGTCATGACACGTGCAATATATGTTTTATGAGTGAGTTGCAATATAATTAGTAGACAAAAGATTATAATATAAGATTATTCCATTCGAACATCATATATCGTCACTCGTGTTTCAGTAGAACTGAGGAAGTGAATACCATACCGTACCGGCCGGCACGGCCGGTATATACCGTACCGGCCAGTGCACCGGTACAAGTACCTTCCCTATTTTATACCGGAAAAAATACCGGTCGTACCGGCAAAATCCGGCTATTTCGGTCGGTAAATAGATACCGGCCGGAATAAAAAGCTGTTGATCTTAACGCCCACAATGACCCAAAAACGCTGTCAATCAACGTTCTCGTGTGTGAGACTAGAGAAAGAGGTCTAGAAGCTGGCTTGCAGTGACAACGTTCTCTTCATCTTGGCCTCACAGTGGTGACAACGAAGCTGGCTGGCGGTGAACGGCACCACTAGCATTCATTGAGGCTGCAAAACATAGTTGAATGCTTGATCTGCGAGAGAGGGAGAGAGAGATCTAATCTGAAAATGTGTGTTGATTGATTTGATGGGAAGAGATACATGGGGTGGAGTAAAAAGTGAAAAACTGTGTGAGACTAGAGAGAGGCCCAGAGGTTTAAATTATGTGAAATGAAATGAGAAGTTGAAGTGATGTGATCAGAAGTTAACGTGTGTGGTGGAGTAAAGAACTGACAAAAGATACTTGGAAAATGTGAAAACTGGAAAGTTAAAAGCTCACGTTAGCTTTTTGGAGTTCTTTGCTTTATCACCAACAAATTTTTCTAAATATTTTATTTGATTCTACCAAACCCATCCCACTTATTTTCTATCTAATCTCATCCAAACCTTTTTGTTGATTTTCTATTTTTTGGTCTTATGTTTTTTTAAAAACTTATAAGCTTAAATAGTTTAACTGCTTAACAAATTATCTTTTACCAAACAATTAAATTTATAAATATACAATATATGTATATATATATATAAATAGTGATAAATTTGAAACGGTACACCGATATTGACCGGTACACAAAATATATCGTACTGCTGGCCAAACTGGTACGGCCTCCGATACGATATTGACTCTCTTGGTTTCACTTTCACACGATTTGTGCAACGGTTCTTCCTCGTCAATTTTAAAATCAAATGCAAACACAATTCTAATTTAGTTCTTTCATCAAATTTGACTTTCATTTAAAGTATTTTATATGGGCCTCGTTCATATTCATAAGAATCCAACTTGATTAATTATTGCCAGAGGTTTGCCTGTTACTCAAACCCAAGCATCAATTTGGGATAAGAGAGAGAGGAGTTTTACATTCTCAATTTTATTATAAAATGTTTACAAAATAACGAGACACTAATTATAATTAGTATCACATCAATCACTTATCGGGTCTGTTTGGATAGCACTTATTGTTGCTAAAAGTTGCTAAAAACTTATTGTTACTGAAAATACTGTAGCAAAATAATTTTTAAATATATGAATAGTGTTGTGGGACCCACTTTTAATATTTTTAATGCGTGAACAATGCACGCACAGTACATGCACAGTAAATTTTGTCCCCCAAAGTCAAAAAAGCTGGCCAAAAAAAAAAAAAAAAGGAGAAAACGCTGAGCCTAAAACGCGCCGATCAAATAATTTATAATTACTTCTTTTTCTCACATGTTTGGAAATGATACATTAATTTATAAAATTGATATAATACTTTCTCTTTTTTCTAAGAATCAATATAAATCAATATTAGTATCCCTAGCAGCACTCAAAAAAGTCCCTACAACACAGGATTTGGATTAGATAAAATTGAAAGAAAGAAAAAGATTGACAAGTTATTCTTTTATCAAATTAGAATAAAATTAAATCATATATCCCACTTTTTCTATTTCACTTTATACTCCTTCAATCATAATTTAACTCTCCTTATAAAATAATTACAGTTAAAAAATAAATAAATAATTAAATAAAAAATCAAACACATGAGATACCATACTTGGAAAAACACAAAAAGCAAGACAAATGATTTGTATACGATAAATTATCGCCAACCCGCTAAAACTGACCTGACCTAACCCAACCCGCCGAGTTGGATCGGTTTTTAAGGCTTGGTGCCAGGTTGGGTCGGTTTTTAGAGTTTGGTGGGTTGGGTTACAAAAAAATTTTTATAGCGGGTTGAGTTGGGTTTGGCTCATAAAATTCCAAACCCGCCAAACCCAACCCGACCCACCCATATATTTAATATATATATTTAAAATATATTATATAATTAATAAATTTTTTAAAATAACTAATTCTTCATATCCTACATAAAAGCCAATTAGTTCACACAATGACACAAACCCTAGTAAATTAATATTGTTATTTATTCATTAATGTTGTTTGCCTTTAAGGGGTTACATTGATACTAATCTTTGGGCTTTTTTAATAAATTTATATTTATTTTTTTTTCTACTCATTTTATTAATAATAATAATAAATTTGTCCAACCCATGGGTTCAACCCGACCCATGCGGGTTGGGTTGGGTTGGACTTATGTGATGGATTGGGTAGAGTTGAATTTTTTTTGACCCACCATGGTAGGTTAAGTCAAAAAATCCCCTTAACCCGACCCGACCTATGCACACCCCTAGATGACAGCTTTGAATGTGAAACATTTAAATAGGAAGCAAAGCTCAAGAATTAAAAATAAGGGTGTTATATTATTTAGTAAAAGTATCAAGGCTAATGAATTAAAAATGTGAATTCCAATTAACTCAATTAGTAAAGTTTCTCATTATAGAACAAAATATTTGAGATTTAAACTTCACTTACAGTAAAAACCAATTAGTGTGAGCAATCATTATAGAGTGGATGGTATATGTTGAAATTCTATCATATTTAAAATATAAAATTAAAAAAAAAATTATTGAATTTTTTTTTTTAAGGTATAATAGGATTTTTTTTTTTTTTTTTTTTTTTTGTTTGGGTGGGTGGTATAATAGGATTTGATTGTGTTACAGTCAGGAAATTCAGGTTACAATAACTTTAAAGAAAAAATTAATTTTTCAATCTTTTAACTAATGAAAGTAGTATTAAAGAGGAGTTAAGATGAAAGTGATGTTAAATCATATATAAACCCTTACCTGTGTTCATAGTATTACTCTTCAAATTACCCATGCTTCAATTTGCAAGCACAATTTTAATTTGTTTACTCAGAAAACCCTTCAAAAATAAGTCCTTTCATCAGCTGTTAAAATTCGAACCAAAGCCAACATTTCTGAACTTCATTCCATAAAGACTAACCATTACAAACTTCTAGAATAATATTAGACAAATTAGAATATAACGACTGACCAACCGGGTGAGGATTATAATGAATTTCTTGTAATTTATATCTTTTGCGGCTGTGTAGAGGTAAGTAGATAAGTGTGGCCCTAGGTAATTTATATCATTTGCTTTTTTTTTATTTTTTCCTTGGCCGATGGCACAAGGCATCAAGCATTCGGGACAGAAATGTTATGGTCAAATGGCGGGGGGAGAACTTGTTTCACAAATCAATATATATTTGTGATTTTTAAAATGAAAAAGTCTGGTGACACCAAATTTGTCACCAAAATTTTCACCCAAACCGTGTAAATTTTGTGTTTCAGTGGGTCCCAGTGAGGTAAGTTAACTTTGTGAAACAGTATATGAACTTTTGACAAAAATTGGGGAGTAATTCTAGGACCACAGTAATTACCACAATTATTTTATATAACAGAGTGTGACTGATTACATGAACCCACTATTTTTTCCTCTACGGCTGACAATTTGTTACATTAGAATTGTAGCAAAGTCGGGTCTTTTTGAATATACACCACTTTCAATTTTTTAAGACCTTTTTTCCTTTCCCTGCATGTGTTAAAATACTTAATATTCTATTAAAAAAAAATTTGTGGCAAAGTCATATTACATAAAGTTATAGTGCTAGATTTTTTTGAAAATTCGGAGTCTATAGTGGAACTTTTTTAATATTACTGCTAGCTATAAATAGTAATGTGACATTCTTCCTAGTCAACTATCTCTTTCACGAAAATTTCTTCTTATATCCGCATTATTCCTTTAGCATTCACAACCTCCTTCAAATACTTAGCATATTTGCTTTTATATTCACAACCTCTCCCCGTGTGTGTTAAAATACTTAGTATTCTAAAAAAAAGAATTGTAGTAAAGTCATTGTTGGGATACTTTTTTTTTTACACCTAATTTTATTTGAATACCACCTATTTACTTTCGAATGCACACATCCTATTCTATTTGAAAGCCCAAGAATATTTATACTTTGCAATATTTGAAAAACCCATAATTCAAATCCATGGCAGAACAATTTTATCAATGGAATTCGAATCCATAATCAAAGCCCATGGTTTAAACCCATGGCAATTTACTTAGACAGAAAGCTTAATTCTCATTGGCAATATCAAAGCTCAATTCTCGTTGACAATATCAAAACCCAATTCTTATTGGCAACATCAAAGCCCAATTCTTGTTAGTAATATCAAATCCCAATTCTTATTGGCAACATCAAAGCCCAACTCTCATTCGCAAAATCAAAAGTCCAATTCTCATTGACAACATCAAAGCATGGCAAAGAAAAAATATCATGGTAAAATATTACCATGGCAAAAACTATAGCAATCGTCAAAAAACTCATTAGGAGTTATCTTGAAGATTATGTTCTCATATTATAAACCCATGAAATACATGGACATCATTTGCATCGTGACATCCATAATATATACCTTCAACACTCATGGTAAACATTCAAACCCACAAGATCATCATTTAAGTTATGATACGATTATTAGAAACCATGAACATTATTTGCAATATGGAATTCATCATAGTAAATATTATTTACAAAAGTATTTGAAAATTGTCCTATTATTTCAAACAATACAACTAATTGCCCAAAAGCCCATTGCAAGTATCTATGAAAAAACCCAAACTATTCACTAACAAAATTCCATGAGGAATAAGAACCCATGGCAAACATGTGTTGTTTAATGACCATTTTGTAAGATGCACACAACTTGGCCCAAAAGAACCAGCCCAATCCAAAAGACACCAACAAGGGGCAAAGGATTGAGAGTGGGCAACCAGCCCTCGTTCATCCCTAACCAAAAAACAACTAGAGACCCCTACAAAGAGAACCAAGTTTTTGAGGGAGAACTGGGGGCTATCCCATTAGTTTTCTGCCACACTCTACCTAACGTGAACAGTGCCCGAGGGCTGTCATATTAGCTGAGGTCTAAAGGATGATGGAACTCCATCATCTTCCTCAAGACTGTATCTCCAACAAAAAGGGAGCTGAAATCAAATTATCCAAACTTCAACAAATTGATGCTATAAATGATTAAAAAAAACGCTGAAGACGTGATTCATGTGCCAAGCCCATGAATCGTAAAGGGGAAAATTTAGGAACATGTGGTTTGTAGGGCATAAAGGGATCTCCAGCGGAACCCCCTGAAGTAGACTTAGAGTTTAACACTTGGCTTGGGGTGTTGAATCTTACTTTTTGGGAGACCAAATCTTAGTTGCAGCATTAGGATTCATTCTTGATACATGCCTTAAATCATATTGATTCAGCTTAGCCTTAGAAATCCTGGCATTAAAAGCAAAACACTCTAAAATCCCATCATTACTCAAAGAAGCAAGGCAGCCCTTAAAGTACATCTCCTACTTCTGACCAAAAATTCTCAAAAAGCTTAACCTTGATTCATCACCTCTAAGTAGTCATACGTTTGTTGGATTCTTGTTAATTAATGCTTCTCTGAGCTCCATTATAAAAACACAAGCAACTAAGCAAAAAGACAACCAGCTACCCTCTAAGACTTTGAGATTCGTTGGCCATTTTTGCTAGTGGTTCAGCTCTCTTTTAGCTCACCACCCATAACCTTTAACCTACACCCATATAATCCCAGATATTCTTCTCCCCCCTTTTACACTATCACAACTCATAAATGTCTCCCAACTAGTCACAAACAACCCACTACTCATAAAAAGCTTCAGTCTCAGCATCAATCCAACCCCACTCACTCAAAAACATCCCACATTCAGCTCGTCCATGCCTTATAAACACATATTCACCGAAGTCTTAGTTTAAATACTCGCTGCACTGAGCTGGGATCTCTCTCTCCCTTCACACCATGCCAATTAATCCTTCCCTTCTTCTTCCTTTGGAACCTTTAATTTTTACTTTTTACTTTACTATTGAAGGATATGATGTATTTATAACAATCAAACTCTTCCCTCACATTGATGTAATAATGGCTAAAAGTATAATAAATTCCTCTTGAATGAGACACACAAGGACCCCTAAGAGTTAAAATTGTCCTAAATTTATCTAATTACTGATTGCTGGACCGTGTAATTCCACCCCTATCGTTGGACAATTTATCTTTTGGACTTAAGTGTAACTTCACCCTTACCGCTGGAGAATTTATTTCCCTTGAACTATCAGAGCAAGACCACTGATGTACTAAGTAAGTATTATAAAGTATTTGTCATTGGGCTTTGTTGTTGTTTTGTTAAGTGCAGTCTTTGTTTTCTTGCCTGGGTAGGCTTGTCATCACACCAAAAGCCTTTGAGTGTCATCTCAAGAGCCTATAGTCAAGTTTTGGCTTGGTTTCCCAACATCTTATTCAAAGGCATCAATTTCTCCCTCAACAGTCGTATTACATAAAGTTATAGTGCTAGATTTTCACTACAACAAAATGTATTTTTAGTGACGAAAATTAGTAAGGAAATATATTTCGTCACTAAAAATATAGTTTTAGTGACGAAATATGAATTTCGTCACTAATAATGAAAAAAAAAATTATTACATTTAGCGACGAAAAATAAATTTCGTCGCTATTGTGATCTAAAAAATAAGCTCCAAGGAGGGAAGCTTTGGCGCCAACTTAATTAATCTATAGTGACAAAATATTTCGTCGCTAAAAGTTGAAATTTTTAGTGACGAAATATTTCGTCACTGTAGGTATTGTTGTGGATAGTTTTAGTAACGAAAATACTTTCGTCGCTATAAGCAAGTATTAGTGACGAAAAATAGTCGTCACTAAAAAAATAAATGTTTTGCACTTATATATTTTTAGCGACGAAATCACATTTCGTCACAAAAAGTATGCTTTAGTGACGAAATATTAATTTCGTCACTAAAAACAATAATAGATTTACCCTTTTATGTTTTTAGCGACGAAATCATATTTCGTCACTAAAGCATACTTTTAGTGACAAAATGTGATTTCGTCGCTAAAAACATATAAGTACAAAACATATGAGTATATTTTCAGCGATGAACTCGAATTCGTCGCTAAAGGTATCCAATAGTGACGAATCCGAATTCGTCACTAAAAGCTTTGTAGAACTCAGGCGCCAAACAAAAAATTGCAGCACCAAAATATATTTAGCTACAGCAACGAAACGGTTCGTCACTAAAAATTTAATTTTTTGCGACGAAAACTTTCATCACTAAAGGTGTTATAGATAACACTATTAGTGACGAAAAGGATTTCGTCGCTGAATATAACATATAGTGACGAATTGAAGTCGTCGCTAAAAATAAATTATAATTAAAAAGTATATTATCAGCGACGAATCAAAATTCGTCACTAAATGTATCCAATAGTGACGAATCAGAATTCGTCACTAAAGGTTTTGTACTTATTATGGTCAGCTCCTTTTTTTTTTTTTTTTTCACTTTTCTCTTTTCTAGTTTTTCTCCCTTTCCCTCACAGCTCATCTGAGAAAAACACATACCCACAAAAAAAACTTAAATTCCTCATGCTTTGTACCTGAGAAAAACACATACCCACAAAAACTCAGATGTCGTTGTCGCCGATTCAGTGTCGCTACAACGACGCACCGGCGACAGTCCCAGCGTTGCTTCAGCGACGCTCCAGCCGCAACGGTTCAAGCGTCGCTTCAGCAACGCTCCCGCGACGGTCCTAGCATCGCTTCAGCGACGCTCCGGCCGCGACGGTCCAAGCGTCGCTTCAGCGACGCTCCCGCGACGGTCCGGCAACGGTCCCAACATCCCTTCAGTGACGCTTCGACCGCAACAGTTCAAGCGTTGCTTCAGCGTCGCTCCCGCGACGGTCCTAGCATCGCTTCAGCAACGGTCCGGCCGCAACGGTCCAAGCGTCGCTTCAACGATGCTCCCGCGACGGTCCTAGCGACGGTCCCAGCGTCACTTCAGCGACGCTCCGGCCGCAACGGTCCAAGCGTCGCTTCAGCAACGCTCCAACGATGGTCCCAGAGTCCCAGTGTCACTTCAGCGGCATTCCAGCCGCGACGGTCCCAGAGCGACGCTTCGGCCGCGACGCTCACAGCGTCGCTTCAGGTTTTTTTTTTTTTTCTTTTTTTTTTTGTTCTTTCTCCTTTTGAGTTTTACTTCAGGGTTCTTTTTTTTTTTTTTTTTTTTTTTTTTGGTGGGTTTTGCTACAGGCACAGTATTTGTTAGTTTTGTGCAGTTTCAAAGAGCAGCTTCAGCAATAGCTCACCGAGAAGAAAAAAGGTTTTTCTTCTTTTACTTTTGCCTTTTTCAGGATTCACTTTGTTGTCTATATCCATTTTTTTAGTGAGTTTAATAGTCACAAGGTGCCTTTTTTTTTTGTTTGGGTATATGAATATCAGAATATGATTTGAATATCAATTGGGGTTTTTTGTTTAGTGAGTTTAATAGTTACAAGGTGCTTTTTTTTTTTTTTTGGGTATATGAATATCAAAATATGGTTGAGTATCAATGGTGTTTTATTGTTTTGGTTGGATCAGGTAGTCTTATAGTAGGTAGTTTGGAACATATATTTAAAAAGGAGGGGTTGCGAGGCATGTATCGTGGGCTCTCCCCGACTGTGATTGCATTACTTCCCAACTGGGCGGTGAGTCTTCTACCCTATAGTTCTAGCTTCTTACCTCTGCTTGTTATCAGTTTCTTGACTAGAGAATTCCCTCTAAAAATGAAAATTTCTAATTAGTTTTGTCAAGAATCTTTCTTTGTGTAATTGGGACTAAGGCTTTGTTGGGGTGCTAAATTGAGCAATTTGAGGAAATGTTATATCTATAAATTGTGAATTTGTGTGATCCAATTCATTTTTCTACACGATGCATTGAAAAAGGGAACCATAGTAGTCTATAGTCTACACACATGTTCTTCACTTATTACAAGATGGGAAAATTGGAGTACCATCTATACAGGAGGTTCATTTACTGACCAATTCAAAATTCTCATAACTTGGTTAAAGTTGTGTTTTTTCCCATTTTACCTGCCTCATTATAGTAGTTATTTCATTACAACTAAGCAATGGATTTAAATTGAGCAAAGGTTAGCAAACAATTTAATTGCTCATTATAGTGGTTATGACTGATTCTTTGGCTGCAAATCTTTTTGGAATTTAGGTTTTTTTTTTTTTTTTTTTGATGAAATTCAATTTTGAACCCTTTTGTTTTACAGGAAGAGACCAACTGAATCTATTCACCTTGGAAATTATCTTGGAGCTATAAAGACTTGGATTTCACTTCAGGTTGTTTCGAATTTCTTCAATATGCTCTTGTTGTGAAACTATTTTATCCAAAACTTGAACACAGTTTTATCCAAACAAATTTTTGTTAGTTTTTGTTTCTAAATGCTTGATGTTAATTTTACTGCTTGATGTTAATTTTTCTGCTTGATGTTAATTTTTTTTCCCTTTTTGTTTTTTTTTTTTTTAATTTTGTTTGAAATTTATTCTCTGTGGTAGGATAATTTGTCTAAGTTTGAATAGAGACCGTTCTCATTTTGTACATATTGTTTTGGATGAGGGCTGTGCTGTTGTTGTTTGTGAACTGGAATGGTGATTGTGGTTGTGGAATGGTGATTGTTGTGAAATGGTTTTGGGTCTCAATTTTGAAATCAATCATAAACTCTTCATTGATGTATGAGCGTACTTATTAGGATGGAGATGTGGTGTAAAGCATAGTGGAGTAGTTGTCATGCAGGTAAAGCTTCACTTATCTATGTGTTGCATGCAGGTAAAGTTTCACTCATCTTTTTGTGCTTATCATTGGGTCTACTTAACTGTTCACTAAAAGCTATCTTTCTTTTATTTCCAGCTCTCTCTTTTGTGGCTGAAGAAATTGTGAGGAACAAGGTGAAGAACACAAGTTAACTTTGGATTTTTTTCTAAAAGTTGTAAACTTAGCTTGAGCAAAGTAAGTATATTCTAGTTAAAAACTTATAAAACTCTATATATACTTGTGATGTTGGAAATTTGTTTTGTGGTGGGTTATTCTGTTGGAGCAAGCGGGTGGCTTGCATGGTGTTATAAAATGTCTTAAATTCATATTGGGAGTGTTTTTAATTTCTTGCAAATGTGAATGAAACTTGTTGATTAGTAGCAATTGTGTTCCTTTATTCAATTTCAATACATGTAAGAATTGTAGTTGTGATGTTGGAAATTTGTTTTGTTTTTGTGGTGGGTTGTTGTGTTGGATCATGTGGGTGACTTGCATGGTGTTATAAGGTGGTTTAAATTCATATTGGGAGTGTTTTTAATTTCTTGCAAATGTGAATGAAACTTGTTAATTAGTAGCAATTGTGTTCCTTAATTCTATTTCAATACTTGTAAGAATTATAGTTGTGATGTTAGAAATTTGTTTTGTTGTGGGTTGTTGTGTTGGAACAAGCGGGTGGCTTGCATGGTGTTATAAGGTGGCTTAAATTAATATTGGGAGTATTTTTAATTTCTTGCAAATGTGAATGAAACTTATTAATTAGTAGCAATTGTGTTCCTTTATTCAATTTCAATACTTGTAAGAATAATAGTTGTGATGTTGGAAATTTGTTTTGTGGTGGGTTGTTGTGTTGAAGCAAGCCGGTGGTTCATCTTCAAGTTAAATCACTTATTGGTTAGTACTTTATCTTTAAATTAAAACACTTCATTTTTTATGTATCATTTGAAACTAATTGTTAGAAATGTTTTTTATAACATAATTAATGTTTTTACTTTACGATTTTAATGTAGTAGTGTTTTTATATTTGTGCAGATTTCTTATTGGTGGCTTTAAGGGATTTATTTTTGGCATTATTTGAAGACATATGAGGACATCTTTTGGCTTTAGGGGGTTCTAATTATATTATGCTACATTTTTTGTATTGTTATAAAACATCTTAAGTTATTGTATGTGTTACAAACAATTATAGTATGGAAGGAGTTTGAATTTGATACTTGTTTTAATTTTAACTTGTGAAATGTATGGATCGATTTTTTATAAATGTGTTGTTGAAATAAATGTGTTAATCAAATGTGAGGTTTTAATAATGTAATGACAGGTTACAGGTTAATATCAACGTCATAAAAATAATAAAAACAGAAAATAAGTTTTAGTGACGAATTTTTTCGTCACAAATATAGCAACAAAAAATTGTTTTATTTCATCACTAAATGCAGTGGAATTTTGTAAGAAATGGTTTTAGTGACGAAAATTTTCATCACTATATGTGCATGGATTTTCTTAAAAATAGTTTTAGTGACAAAAATATTCGTCACTATATGTGCTTGGATTTTCTTAAACACAGTTTTAGTGACGAATATTTTCGTCACTACATGTACTCGAAAATAGTTTTAGTGACGAAATTTTTCGTCACTAAATATGATTTAATAAACTGAAATGGTTTTAGTGACGAAATATTTTCATCACTAAATACTGTTTTTAGCGAGGAAAACATTTAGCAACGAAACGTTTTCGTCGCTAAAAGTTTTTTTTTTTTCCCAAATCGGACTTTTAGTGACGAAATTTTTCGTCGCCAAGACTTTTAGCGACGAGGCTACAGCAACGAAACGAATTTCGTCACTAAAAGTCCAATTTCGTCACTAAAGGTTCTTAGTGACGAAAAACTGGACTTTTAGTGACGAATTTTTTCATCACTAAAAATACATTTTCTTGTAGTGTTTTTTGAAAATTCGGAGTCTATAGTGGAACTTTCTTAATATTACTGCTAGCTATAAATAGGAATGGGACATTCTTCCTAGTAAACTATCTCTTTCACAAAAATTTCTTCTTATATTTGCATTACTCCTTTAGCATTCACAACCTCCTTCAAATTAATTAGCATATCTACTTTTCTATCTTCTTTGAAAATTGAATAAACACTAGCTAGTCTCTCTCTTTCCAAGGAACAATAATGTATTTCACAATTTTTGTTTGTAGGAAACTCAGCATGTTCAAGAAAAAAATACGTTTAAATCATTACAAGAACTTGTACAATCGAATTGACTGTACTAAAAGCTCCAATAAGACCCGTAAAGTTCCAAAAGGTTATATAGGTCTGTACGTGGCAAAAGAGAGGAAGAGATATGAAGTTCCAGTGAAGTAATCATTACCAGCATTTCAAGAATTGATTGTGCAGTCACAAGCAGGTGAGCTTGAACCAAAGATACAAGGCCCCATCATGATTGCATGTAGAACTGAAGAATTTGATTAGTTATTAATGTAGGACATATGTGGAATATGTTATGAACATATGTCATTTAAAATTGGTTAATCCTTTGACAAAACAAATTTTACTTGTAATTGGGTAGATCTAGGATGTGTTTAATACTTCAAGGAACAAGAGTTCAAGTCCAAGTATTGAAGCCATGCAAATCTGTCCAAGAATCAAGTGAAGAAGTGTTATTCATTAAAGCTTGATAGATAGCTGGACAGATGTATCTATCGAGATTTAATATTCAAAACTTGACAGATAGCTCGACAGCTATATCTATCGAGAATTACGAAATTAAGATTTCCAGATCCTTTTTTCATGCATATCCAAGTTATTTGTGTAGGGTTTCTTTTCTCACAATTCTAGATATATATAAGGATTATTTTGAGGGCTGTCTCACTTGATGCTAAGGTTTTATTGATGCATATTGTGACCGGAGATAATCTGCCCTAGTTCATCTTTCTCTTGAAGAAGCTGCTGCGTTTGTACGCCGTAGGGTTTTGTAACCAAGAAGCTTCTTGATCCTCATCATGTGGATGAACTGAAAAACTTTGTAGCCAACAACCTTCTCAAGTTAGTATGTTAGTCACGTACTTGGATCCGTGCATTGATTGGTTAGTCACGTACTCAGAGCTGTACATTGAAAGGAGAGATTGTCACTACATTATAAGTCCAATTATGTATTGGGGTAAGGGTTCAACTGTAAGTTAGTATAAAGTACTGAGATTCATTTACTTGTGACCGCTTATTTTGATAATAGTGGATTGTCAGGAGTGGTGACCTTAAATTCACCCCGTAGGGTTTTGCCTCGATAGTTTTCCCCATTCGTAAATAAATCACTTATGTCAAATTTATTTTCCGCGGCTCCGAGAATCAGGATCAGAAATACGCCCTTGATTTTCAGCTATCTCGAATTGGCTTATATGATGATCAGAGATCACCGATGTGATAAGGATCCCTCCCTGCTTGGTAATTTGTTTGTGCTACCACGCGTATTGTATGTTAAATTGACTTAATTAATTCACTTGGCTAATTCACTTACCAAAGAGGTCAATAAATTCTTGGCTTATCAAGTGGTATTAGAACGGGCACACTCTGATTAGGTTTTAAGCTTTGTTATGTGATCTATTGAACCCTATTTATCATGGATAGAGGACAATCCTTAATTATCCCTCCTTTATTTAATGGCACTAACTATGCATATTAGAAAGTACGAATGAGAGCTTTCTTGCAGTCTTTAGGTGAAAAATGTGGCAAGCTGTGGAAATAGGATAAACCAAGCCAAATGAAGCGCTAGCTGATTAGGATGATGCTAAGATCAAAGCGACAAGCTTCAACAACAGAGCATTAAATGCTTTATTAAGTGAAGTCACCAATAAGGAGTTTAAGAAGATATCCTCCACCGAAACTGCGAAGGAAACACGGACCATCCTCTAGATAACCTATGAAGGAACTAAGGCTGTCAAAGATCCAAAGCTTCAAAGGCTTACCACAAGCTTTGAAAAGATTAAGATTGAAGAGGATGATTCATTTGATGAGTTTTATGCCAAGTTGAAAGACATAGTGAACTCTGTATTTAATCCTAGGGAAACCATTCCAAAACCCAAGATTGTTAGAAAAGTGCTCAAATCTCTTCCAAAGAGATTCCATGCCAAAATCACCACTATTAAGGAATCAGAGGACATTGACCAAATTCCTTTGACAAAGCTAATTGGCAACTTGCAAACTTATGAATTGGGTTTGTCTAGGATAGAGAAATCAAGCAAGAGCAAGAGCATGGCTTTAAAGGCTAAAAACAGTGATACTAATGAGTCTTCTAATGATAAAGATTCTAAGATGAAATCCTATATCACAAGGCAGTTTAAAAATTTCATGAAGAATGCCAATATGAAAGGATTCGACAAAGATTGTAAGCAATCCAATTCTTCACAGTTTAAGAGCCAAGATAGAGGGAAGAAGGATGCTAGGGATGGCGGTCAGTACACTGTTCTCTCTGAACCAAAATGCTTCACATGTTAAGGGTTTCAACACATGAAACAAGAATTTCTAACTTATCTCAAGACTATTGGGAAAAGCCCTTGCTGCTACCTTGAGTGACACCAAGCTTGAGAATGATTCAGATGACAATGATGACAAGGGAATCTTGAATGCTTTCACTACTACAGTTAATCCTACTGATGGGAGTTCAAAAACAGTAGATAATGAAGAGGACTTGGTGGACTCTAAATTTGAGAAAATAAATTATCAAGATGACATTCATACAGCCTATGAAAAATTGTACAAAGTTTTTGAGAAACTATATAGGCTGGCCACCAAGAAGCTAAGTGATGTGGAACTTGATTGAGAAATGCTTTCCACAAAGTTTGACGAAGCTAATTAGACCATTGAAGCACTGCGGTTTGAAACAATTTCTTAACTAAAAAGACCAAGAAGCTTGAAGCAGAGCTGTTTCAAGTTAGAGCTCAATTGGAGAGGACTTCCAGTGTGAAACTTGATGAGATACTTAGTTTTTAGAAATCTGCTTTTGATAGAACCAGTTTGGGGTATGATTTCTCTACTCCTAACATTGCTTCTTCTAGTACTACTATTTTTGTCTCACCTGCTAATAATGTTAATTCTGAGAACAATGATGTTCATACTATTTTAGCCAATAAGAACATAGACAATAAAAAATCTATCTTAGGAGCACCCCCTAAGCTTGATAAGAACGAGACTAAAAACCCTAGGAATAAGAAGGGTAATAACCAAAAGTCTAAACAAAAGAAGCAACATCTCTATCATCACTGTGGAGTTTCAGGACATACTCAACCTAATTGCTACAAGTGGTTAGCCACTCAACAGAGCAACAATATAATCTCACCCGAAAACAAGAATCAGTTTCCATCATCTTTTGCTCCTCTTAGAGAAATTTTTAAGGCCCTTATGTTCCTTTTGAACTTGAATGGTTTCAATTCTTCATCCTCACTACCGAATCAAAAGTTCACTCAATGAAAAAGTTCTTCCAAGATGTGGAAGGAAAAATGCTCTAAGTGATTTAGTCACTTTTTCTCTCTCTCCCTCTCTTTTTGTTTATGCATTACTTGTATGTTTTGCTTTCTTGTTTTTGATTCAATCTAGTTTTATACTATGTTTTGTTTAACATGTGTTTGTTTGTTTGTTTTCAATTTTGCTTTATTTTGTTTTCCATAAAAATAAAATTTGAAAAATCAGAAAAATACAAAAAAGTGTGTGTTTTGTGTACATTGGTACTTGTGTACCTTGGATGGCCATTGAAACAAAATTTTCTAAACTTTGTATCTTTTGTAACTTAGATGAGCATTTTAATGCACAACTAAGCAAGTGAGCTTTGTGGCTCATGTTTGTGATGAGCATGATTAAGTAATCTCTTATACTTAACACTTATATCACTCTTTTTTATGGGAATGACTAAAAAATCCTAAGAGAAAGACATAAATAACAATCTCACCACTAAAGCCCGCCAATCATGAATAACATCTATATGCTTTGTCATAGCAAAATTGATACTTAAGTTTAACATAATTGGGTATTTATTCTTTCTCTTATATAACCATGCATGATATACTCAAAAGAAAAAAAAAATATGCAAAGAAAAATCAAAAGCAAAAATAATCAAAATGCGCTTAAATATGGTTGCAAGCATGTTTCTAGGAGATGTGGGAGTTATAAGATGTACCTCGAAGGCGATAGTCCCTATCAAGCAGTTATGATTGTGTGTAAGTTAATTTGATTTTCTCATATCTCAAATCGTCATAACATGAGACACTTATGTAATCTTGCTATGTTTTTACACTCAACATGCAAAAATTCTTTGCTACTTTTGATACATGTGCAAGTACAATATGATTTGACCATCACAAGGAATACATGTGTTAATGTATGCTCACTAAACTATCTTGACTTGTTTTTGAAATATAAAATTTGTTAGACTTTTTTAATCTGTATGTGTGTTTCAATCCTAAATGCTTTACATTATTCTTGTTGAGAGATGTTTTTGAGTGCTTAATATGTTGATTAGATCTTTAGTTGAGTAGTTTGCTTGATTGCATTAATGTCTGTATTTTTCTCTTCTTTGAAAAATTGTTTTTATCAAGCTCGATAGCTTCTCGACAAATCTCAATAGATAGCTATCTATCGAGACCCTTGGACTTCTTTTCTCGACAAGTCTTATCGGATCTTTGATCCTTCGAAACTTTCTAGAATTTGTCTTGATAGCTTCTCGACAGATTCTCGATCCATTGAGATAGTTTCTATCTGTTCGTAGATTCTCGATAGCTTTTCAATCCATCAAGGTACTTTTGCCGTCAACAAATTCTCGACAGCACCTTGACAGATTTATCTGTTGAGAATTAGTGCTCGACAGATTCTCGATCCATCGAGCTGCTATTTTTTAAATAGCTTTAACGCGAAATCAGATTTCATTTCTCTCATTCTCTCTCGACAAAAACTTGTCTCTTCACCCCCCAAACACCTTCTACTCTCTCTAAACATCAAACCCACATGGATTTCGGCCTAAAGTGATCATTTCTCACTTGGTATGATCTCTCTTTCCTTCATTCTTCATGCATTTCATGCATTTAGACCTAGGTTTTGAGTTTTTGAACATTTTTTAGGGTTTTTTGAAAATTGATGAGAATTTGGTGAAATTTTTGGGTTGGATTTTGCTTAAATTATTATATGCTCATGCATTGCATTTTATCTGCATTTTTAACTATGTTTCATGCATTATAGATGTGTGTTTCTATGTTGGAACCTTATGTGCTGGTAGGTTTGGATTGGGCTAAGCCCATAATGATATTTTTGTTGCACATCACTTGATCATGCATTATTCAAGCATACATACCTTTCATTTCCTTCCTTTTGGTACTACGTGTTGATTGGTGCTTTTTTGATTTCTCTCTCTCTCTCTCTCTCTCTCTCTCTCTCTCTCTCTCTCTCTCTCTCTCTCTCTCTCTCTCTCTCTCTCTCTCTCTCTCTCGGATAGTCTGCGTATGGCACCCAAGCGCAAACTATATGTTGATTGGTGCTTTTCTATTTACTCCAATATGCACGGTTTTTATTATTCTAAGTTTCATCACTTCTGTTCCAGGTACTCATATAGTAGTCACTCAGAAGCTTATCTCCAATGTGCTACATGTTCTAAGGGAATCACATCTTGATTACCCCGGATGTCCTCGTCTGTGGACTATGTCCAAAGATGAACTCTTGTCACTCTTTTGTGAGACACCTTCATCATGGGTGACCATCAAAACACCTCATGCTCAGGCTATAATTCTACATCCTTTGTCTCACTATAATTCTATTACTAAGCCTCGTGCTCGCTTTTTGTTGTCCCTCATCGAGGACTTCATTATTGACTTTCCCTTCATTTCATACTCTCCCTTATAAATGTCTATAAAGGTACGGCGGCCCGTGATAAGCTTATCTTTCCTTCTGCTATCACGAGGATCATCTCCTCTATCTTTTATCCCAAGTATGCTCACTTCACTGTTATGGGTGCCATTAGTGCAATGTCTGTTAGTCGAAGCGAGGCCCAGCTTCAATTGAAACGGTCACAAACTGAGATGGCGACTCCTCCAGCCCATTTCGGTCCATCCACCTCCGCTCCTTCTTCTTCTTCTGCGGGTGGTGTGACACTTGAGGTGATCATGGTGTAGCTTTAGCGTATAGATGTTCACCTTGACACTCTCACTGATGAGATAAGTCAGGTGACCACTTGTGTGGGTCATATTGCATGACATTAGGCTCACCTTAGTGGCTTCGCTACTTCTCCATCTCTAACTCCACAGGCTTCAGAGGACGAGGATGATGATGATGGCTCCGGTGATGATGATGAGGATAAGGATGAGGATGCTAGCTCCTCGGGTGATGAAGAGATGATTGCTTCTCAATGACTTGCCTTTTGTCGTTCGTGACAAAAAGGGGAAGTAGTTATGGGTATAAGAGTAGTCATGTACTTAGGGGATAAGTTAGTATAGTTTTTTTTTTTTTTTTTTTTTGTTAGGGGGAGTGTTTTTGTTTATGAGGGATGTAGTGAGGACTTATGTATCTTTTTTTTTTTTTCTTTCTCTTTAGATACATTATCTTTTTGTACATCGGTCTTGTGACCACTTAGTGATAGTAAACATTGTATTTATCTTCGATATATATATTTGATGATGTTGTTATTACATTTCACCTATCTTTCCATGTGTTATTTCTTTTCTCTCTTTATGCACATGTTTCTTATTTAATTGTATGCAATCTTTTATTTTTGTTTCACACTAAAATGCCTTTATGAGTTTTGTTTAAAGTGTTTCAGAAATATAGGTTGTCAAAATCTATCATGCCATGAACTCTCTTCTTGCAAAATTTTTCAAGAGTTTATGTTAGGATTAGATTTTATTGTATTCAACAAGTGAGTATGACTTGAGTGATTTATGACTCCTCTCATATTTCATTTGTTTGTTATGGTTTTGTCACGAATTGCCAAAAGGAGAGATTGTTAGAACATATGTGGAACATGTTATAAATATATGTTATTTAGAATTGGCTAATCCTTTGACAAAACACATTTTACTTGTAATTGAGTAGATCTAAGATGTGTTTAATACTTTAAGGAACAAAAGTCCAAGTCCAAGTATTGAAGCCATGCAAATCTGTCCAAGAATCAAGTGAAGAAGTATTGTTCATTAAAACTCGACAAATAGCTCGACAGATGTATCTATTGAGATTTAATATTCGAAACTCGACAAATATCTCGTTAACTGTATCTATCAAGAATTATGAAATTTAGATTTTCAGATCTGTTTTTCATGCATATCCAAGCTATTTGTGTAAGGTTTCGTTTCTCACAACCCTAGACATATATAAGAATTATTTTGAGGGTCGTCTCACTTGATGCAAAGGTTTTATTGATGCATATTGTGATCGGAGACAATCTGTCCTAGTTCATATTTTTTCTTGAAGAAGCTGCTACATTTGTACGTCGTAGGGTTTTGTAACCAAGAAACTTCTTGATCTTCATCGTGTGGATGAATTGAAGAACTTTGCAGCCAACATTGTTCTCAAGTTGGTGTGTTAGTCACGTACTTTGAGCTGTGCATTGAAAGGAGAAATTATCACTACTGATGAGAATGCAAAATGTCATATTTTTCTCCTTTAATGTTTAGTATTTTATACTTATTTGGTGCCTAAATGTACTCATTATTCTTATATTTTGATTTAGGCTGCATATGAAGGCATAAAGTGCAAAACATAGCTAATTGAGTGATTCTGGACAGCTTTGATATTGCTTCATAATCTGGGCATAACTCTCTCATCCGACCTCCGATTGAGATGATTAAAGATGCTATGTAACGCCAAGACAAATCTCTACAACTTTCATGTTTTGAATTTTGAGAGATACGGGCCGCATCAAGGTCGAAATCGGGCTTGAAGTTGCTACACCTGCACTATTGATGTTCTGGAATGTTCCTTTGCCTGCAATTCTAATACACGGATCTGATGCGGTTTATTTTCAGAAGTTTCTAGATATGATGCACGAAATTTCTAGTTGAAAAACACAACTTTCCTAGTTATATTAGGACTTTGTTTTATTTCTAATATTTTTCCTTAATTAGTCAGATTTGGATATTATTATTGAGAATATTTTTAGGAGATTTTGTAGGCTTGGAAAAGGGGAAATTAACGTGTAAAAGGGGGAGGAGAAATCAAATTGGACACACACGCCTCTCTCTCCTCTCTTCTCTAATTATCTCCTTCAAGTTTTTTGTCATGCCCCTGCGTGGCTAAAACTTTTATACTTGGTCAAAGGAAATTGAAGCCTCGTAATCAATAAAATTGTGAGATCTAATTTGTTTTTATTGTTCAATTTATGCTTTGAATATCGGATGTTCTTCTGTGCCTATTTTCATGATTGTCTCGTTTAATTACTAGGAGGCCTACTAGTTCATTATTCGTTTTAATCTACTACTAGGTTAAATATCAAATCCGTAATTGTTTGATCTCTCTAATTTGTGAAGCAACCAAGATTTAATGACTTGCTGCATCAGAAATTATTAGATCTTAGGAAGAACGCTCGACTAAATTAAATACAACTGCTTGTGCTTGTGTTGTTTAGTTTCATCAATCTCTCTAGTTCTTAAAACTGCTACTAAATTAAACCTTTAGCACTTGTCTTGGGTTGTTTAGTAGCTGGGGTTAATTAGATCGCTTGTTTTCTAATTAACTACGACTACGGAGAGATAGGAAAATAGCTTCAACGGTGAATATTCAAAGTATAAATTGATATATACTTACATCGATGATTAGTTGTAAAATTTCAATGATGGATATTGACTTGGACCAAGATTTGTTCTCTTGATTGATTTCGATAATTTAATTTGAATTGTTTCTTAGTTGTTTTTTTTCTTAAAATTGTTTTCTTTATACTCAACCCCCCCCCCCCCCCCCTCCTTGTTCACATAGCATAAAACTAGGCTAGATATTCTCCGTGGAAACGATCCTTACTCACATTACTGTATATATTTTTAGGAGAATAGGTTTTATTTTTAGTTGCCTACGACAGCATACCAACTACATTACAAGTCCAATTGTGTATTGGGATAAATGTTCAACTATAAGTTAGTATAAGGTACAAGGATTCCTTTACTTGTAACCGCTTATTTTGATAATAGTAGATTTTTGGGAGTGGTGATTTAAATTCACCCGGTGGGGTTTTGCCTCGATGGCTTTCCCCATTCGTAAACAAATCACTGTGTCAAATTTATTTTCCTCTACATTTAGTTATTTGGTAATTTGTTTATGCTACCACACGTATTGCATGTTAAATTGACTTAATTAATTCACTTGGCTAATTAATTGATTAATTTACAAAAGGGGACAATACATTCTTGGCCTATCAATTAATGCTAGCTAAAGTATCTTAGGTATGCTCAAAATCCTAGAAGTTTGTTCTCATGCATGTATGCATGTAGATTATTGAGAATATATAATTTGTATTCATTTGCTGCTTTTATAATTTGTATTTTTTTTTTTTTTTGAGAAAGTTTATAATTTGTATTTTACTGTTAACAAACTGCATTCTTTTCAATAATTGTTCGTTCTTTTTTTAGGTCATGCTGCTTAATCATGTTTTACAAATGCAATAGTTGTTGTTTGGATGCAAAATAAAGTTGTTTGGCTGATAATGAAAAACTTGCTATTTTGTTTCTTGACTTTTGTTTGCACTCTTTTTTTTTTTTTTCTTCTCTCTCTCTCTCTCTCATTAATAAACCATCTAAGCATGGGATTTTCCGCAAAATCTTATCTACCCTATTATTTCCAGTGTGCATTTGGATGAATTTATTTTCATAAGCTTATTTAGCATATTTAGTTTATCATATAGAAGTATATTCGTACTTTAAAAAATGTGATACTTAATTTAAAAAGTTGTACATTCTCTCTTCATCAAGTAATAAACAGTTCATCCACACAAAGTCTTAGTCTTGTTCATGTGAGAGTATGATTTTGCTAATAAACTGTATTTCAATCATAGTTTCTTCCTCACAACAAAGAGGGAATGGAGGATTTCAAACCCGAATTCTTCAATGAATAAAATCAGACAATTATACTAAATTACAACATTCTTAGCATTTCAATTATATAATTGTTTTTATTTACTTTGCCTTGAGTCACATTAATTATATGACTGAATTTTTCTTTTTCATTTGTAGATTTCCTTTATGCATTTTATTGTTGGTATGCTTCTTTTATAACATGACTAGTGAACTACTATACTTGTTCACTTCAAACTTCACTTGGGGAAAACAAATCTTAAGTATTTTAACAAATATTTTTAAGGTTCAAAATCAATAAGAACAACAAATATAAATAAAAAGAAAATACAAAATCGAGAGTATTAATTAAAAAGGACCATTATTGGTGAAGTACTTCACAAGGTTCAGCCCTCTGTCACGGCAGATATGAATACACTACTACTTCGTCAGTTCAATAGGGAAGAGATTGAAATCGCCATGAAACAAATGGCGCCCATCACAGCTCCAGGCCCAGACGGCATGCCCCCTCTCTTCTTCCAGACCTTTTGGAGTACGGTGGGAGAAGACGTTTGCTCTGCCATGTTAGACTGCTTGCAAAACTGTAAGATCCCTACTAATATAAATCATACTCATATTACTTTAATTCCAAAAGTTAAATCCTTGGAAAATATCTCTGAATTTCGCCCGATAAGTTTATGTAGTGTGATTTACAAAGTGCTGTCTAAAGTTTTAGCAAATAGGCTCAAGGTTATCCTCCCTTCAGTAATTTCAGAAAATCAGAGCGTGTTTCAGGCAGGTCGAGTGATTACAGACAACATTTTAATGGCTTTCGAAACACTACGCTATATGAAGCACTTCCAATCTGGCCGATCGGGCTTCATGGCTTTGAAGCTTGACATGAGTAAAGCATACGACCGCATTGAATGGAAGTATTTGGAACTTGTGATGAAGCGCATGGGTTTTGCGGACAGATGGGTGGACTTAATGATGGAATGCATTTCATCGGTTAGCTATTCGATCCTTATCAATGGTGAACCATCAGCACCCTTCTATCCAACCAGGGGCATTAGGCAAGGGGACCCTCTTTCCCCTTACCTATTTCTTTTTTGTACGGAAGGCCTTCATAGTCTCCTTCAACATGCGGCAAATTTAGGCCAAATTCGAGGAGTCTCTATATGTAGAAATGGTCCTAGACTGACTCACCTCTTCTTCGCCGATGACAGCCTGCTTTTCTGCAGATCCTCCATTGTGGAGTGTCACAAAATTCAAGACCTTTTGAGTAGCTATGAAAGTGCCTCGAGACAGCAACTAAACAGGTCAAAGACCTCTCTCTTCTTCAGTAAATCAACATCAACAGACTCCATTGATCAGATCACAACTCTCCTAGGGGTTCAAGAGGTTAGGCAGTATGAAAAATACCTCGGCCTTCCTACCTTTGTGGGAAGAAACAAGAAGGCCAGCCTCATGTTCATTAAGGAAAGAGTTTGGGCAAAGTTGCAAGGGTGGAAAAAACAACTTCTTTCCCAAGCTGGGTGTGAGGTGTTGTTAAAGGAGATAGTGCAGGCTATACCAACCTACGCCATGAGTTGCTTTAAACTTCCCATCTATTTGTGCAATGACATTGAGCAACTAATCCGGAAATTCTTGTGGGGTCATAGAGGGGAGCAAAGGAAAATTCACTGGTCAAAATGGAGCACTCTTAGTCTCCTAAAGGACCTCGGGGGCATGGGATTTAAGGAACTCCAGAAATTTAATGACGCCATGTTAGCAAAGCAAGTGTGGAGACTGTCAGATGATAAGAACTCTCTATTTCATCATTTCTTCAAAGCTAAATTTTTTCCGGACGGGAATATTTTTGAGGCAAAGGAAGGCAATGGGTCCTTCGCGTGGAAAAGCATCCTCAAAGGGAGGGAGATAATTAAAAAGGGTGCCATTTGGAGGGTGGGTAATGAAGATAATATCCGCATTTACCTTGATAGGTGGCCGCCTGACTCTCACTGTGCCAATGTCCAATCCCCCCCAATTTTCTATGGTTGTGATGCGCAAGTATCAGTGTTAATAGACAAGGAAAGGAGTTGCTGGATCGAAGATGCAATAGACAATAACTTCCTACCCCATAAAGCCAAATTGATCAAATCAATCCCTCTGTGCTTCAGCGCGGCAAAAGATCAAATGTACTGGCCGGGGAAAGTGGATGGAGCCTACTCGGTAAAGGCTGGGTACATATTTTTGATTGAGGATGAGATGACCCTAAATGCAGAGCCATTGCTCCCCTCTCAGGCAAAAAATCCTTGGAAGGAGCTTTGGAAATTGAGGATTCCAAACAGAACAAAAACACTGATGTGGCGAGCAATCTTGGATGCTCTTCCTTCTCGGCTCAACTTGATGAAAAGAAAAGTCCTTAATGAGGCCACATGTCAGGTATGTGGCTTGGAGCCAGAATCATCTATGCATGCTTTGTGGTTGTGTCCAAACCTGGCTGTGGTCTGGGATGCGCATTTTGGTACACTTAGGAATGAGACTAAAGATTGCACAAACTTGCTAGATGTCTTTCGAGTATGCTTGGAGAATGGGCACCCCTCTGACTTGTTTGCTATGGTCTCATCTCTAATCTGGCGTCGAAGGAACAAGCTCCAAATAGGTGAACCAGTGTCTGACTTGCGGCTTCTTTACTCTATGGCAAGTGATGCGTTACAGGAATTTCAACACACCCACACCCTGGCATCACATTCTCCCCCTGCCAGAATCCACAGCAAATGGGAGCCCCCTCCCTCAGATTGGGTGAAAATAAACTTTGATGGTGCTGTCTTTCAATTGAAAGGTGAGGCAGGTCTTGGAGCCATCATTCACAATGACCATGGTCTAGTTATGGCTGCATTAACACAAGTAATTCCACTGCCCACATCAGTGGAGACGATGGAAGTGTTGGCAGCAAGACGAGCTCTTTACTTTGCATAAGAGCTTGGTTTCGATCATATCATCCTGGAGGGCAACTTAGACATTGCTATTCGAGCCATGAAGGAAGATAGCTTCTTTGCAGCGAGCTTTGGACACATTCTCACTGACATCAAGGTCTTATCTTCTAAATTTAGGCACTTAGTCTTCAAACATACACGCAGGATGGGAAACAAAGTAGCCCATAGCTTAGCAAGGGCAGCATGTAACTTTTTTCCTATTTGTACTTGGATTGAGGATGTTCCTAAAGCCTCTGCTGTAGTCTACCATTCTGAAATTTTAATGGAAGCATAGCTCCCGCCTTCTTTCAAGGGGTGGTTTCTCAAAAAAAAAATTCTTCTTGATAAATTTTTTTGTAAACCAATAAATTTTAGGGATAATTACATAACAAACTCCATCTTTTGATATTATTTTTTAGATAACATGTTGAAGTTTCAAGTACATAAATGTTTTTTTGAGAATGAAGTACATAAATGTTCATAACATAGTTTTAAAGGTATTACAGTATGAACATTAATTTTATGAACATATATTAACAAAAATAACATTAATTTATGTACGTTATTTTTAGGTTCTACCTAGCTGCTATAAATTCTTCCATGTGAATCATAAATGGAATTTGAATTTAAAAAACTAGGAAATGGCTAATTCAGTCAAAAAAAAACCCTAACATATAGGGAAATTATTGTGTACTCCCGGAGTACCATAAATTTGTACTCCCTCTTCTCACATGAATGGTAGATTCTACTAATTAAATTCATGGTTGGATCCACCATTCATGTGAGAGTGGGAGAGTATGCATTTATGATACTTCAGAAGTACCTAATAATTTTCCTAACATATATACTTAATATAAATAAATATATGTAGAATTTTTTTTTCTTGCCTTAATATATCAATTAATATTCACATGATTGGCTTTTATTCTACAAATTTTCTCATACGTGTATGCTTTTTTTTTTTTTTTGAGAATCAAGACAAAGAAACTTTAATAAATCAACCAAAGTCGGTTACAAGGGCATGGTGAAGTTCTGGTGGAACATCTTCCATCCATACTGTAAGAGCATTAATATGTCTAGCGTACTGAGCTAAATTATGAGCTAGAGAATTACCCGACCTACGTGTGTGCGAAAAAGAAATACATGAAAAAGTTCCAAAACTCTGCTTGATAGAGGAAATCAAATGGCCAAAGGAAGTAAAGGACTCCTCCTCACTTCGTAAGGCAGAAATAATCAACTCCGAATCTCCCTCGACAATAACAGAGGGTAGATGAAGTTCAAGAGCGAAGGAGATGGCTCTCACCGCTGCCAATGCTTCCACTTCGTCTAAGGAAGATGGTAACCTGGTTTTTTCGGACATGGATGCCATCACCCTTCCCTGGTGGTCACGAACAACAACTCCTAGCCCCGCTTCGTTTGTCTCATGGAATACGGCACCGTCGAAGTTGATCTTCAAGCTCGTTGACGATGGAGGGGTCCATCTGACAAGCTGTTTTGGCAAGGCATCTGACTGCATTCTTGGGACCGGTAGGGCCTGGGCAAACATCTGAAGGGTCTGTGAGGCTGAAGGGGCCACTTGGGATAGTGGGAAAGGCTTAGTGCTGGTCCGAAGCATGTTCCGCCGGGACCATATAGTCCATACCAGAGTAGCAAAGAATGTCGGGCTTATATTCTCTTCCAAAACGTGACTCACCAGCTCAAAGAAATTTGAAAATTTCTTTGTTCTTCGAAACAACCACAGTGAGTCAACCTCCCACAAAGCCGACAGTTCACGACAATCCCACAATGCATGGTGGACATCTTCAGTGGCCACTTGACAATGATCGCAAATATCCTCGGAAAGTACCCTGCGAGCAACCAGGTTCTTCTTTACAGGGATCGCTTCTCTACTTGCTCTCCACAGGAAATTTTTAATCTTATTCGGTACCGGCAAGCTCCATAATTTTTTCCACATACTTCTTCCATCATCCTGAAGAGAGGCAGCCAACGAAGGTGAAGATTTTTCTTTAGCTAAGAAGTTATACCCGGATTTAACCGAATAAACTCCATTTGTCGTATGAGGCCAGACGAGTTTATCTTCAACATAGTTGGAGCTAAGTGGAATCTTGAGAATAAGATCTACTTCCAACGGGGCAAAAAAGCCTTTAAGAGTATCTATATCCCAAGTTCTGGATTGCTGATCAATAAGTGAGTCCACAGTGGCTTCCTGCATGCCTTCAAGAACGGGTGACAAAATTCTTGGGTGGTTTAGTGAAGGCAGCCATGGGGTATCCCAGATTTTAACTGAATCCCCCCACCCAACTCTCCAACGTGCACCTTGTTTGAGGACCTCTCTGCCTTGGAGTATACTACGCCATGCATATGATCCACTAGAGCACTCTGGGGCATCCATGAATGAACACGTAGGGAAAAACCTACTCTTGAATACTTTGTGAAAGAGGGACTGCTTGTTTTGTAAAAGACGCCAAGCTTGCTTGGCCAACAGTGCATCATTAAAGAGGGCCAAGTCTTTAAACCCCATACCTCCATTAGCCTTTGATTGACAAAGAGAGTCCCACTTCACCCAATGAATCTTGCGTCTCTCTCCCCGTTGTCCCCACCAAAATTTTCGAATGAGGCTTTCAATGTCATTGCACAAACCCAATGGTAGTTTGAAGCAACTCATCGTGTAAGTGGGGATTGCTTGAACCACCGCCTTGATTAAAATCTCCCTTCCTACTTGTGATAATAATTTTTCCTCCCACCCTTGCATCTTCCTCCACACTTTTTCCTTTATGAAATTAAAGCTTGCTTTTTTCCTCCTCCCCACAAAAGATGGCAGGCCCAAATACTTCTCGTACTGCTTAATTTCTGGCACCCCCAAAGCTTGCTTAATGTGTTCCCTTTTTGCCTCAGAAGTATTCTTACTAAAGAAAATGGTGGTTTTGCTTTTGTTGATCTATTGTCCAGAGCAGCCTCTATAAACTTCGAGGATATCAAGAATTTTCTGACAGTCTTGTTCAGTGGCCCTACAAAATAAGAGACTATCATCTGCAAAAAGAAGATGTGTTAGTCTTGGGCTATTTCTGCAAAGAGCATAACCTTTAATATCACCCTGGCTAGCTGCTTGTGAGATCAGGCCATGAAGTCCTTCAGTGCATAACAAGAAGAGGAAAGGAGATAAAGGATCTCCTTGCCTAACACCACGAGATGGTGTGATCATCCCTTTTGGTTCTCCATTAATTAAAATGGAGTAAGATACTGTTGTAACACAAATCATCATCAATCTCACCCATCGATCATCAAAACCCATCTTTCTCATAACTGACTCCAGATATGGCCACTCCACTCTATCATAGGCCTTACTCATATCAAGCTTAATAGCCATAAAATCATCTTTTCCTGAGTGCCTCTGCATGCTATGTAGAGATTCAAAAGCTACCAAAATATTATCTGATATTAGGCGACTTTTAGTAAAAGCACTTTGATGTTCAGTAATAATTCTTGGTAAAATCCTCTTAAGCCTATTAGCTAACACCTTTGAAAAAATTTTGTACAACACATTACAAAGACTAATAGGCCGGAATTCTGATACATACTCCGGATTTTTAACCTTAGGAATGAGTGTAACAAAAGTATGATTAAGGTTAGCAGGCAAAGAGGCAGAATTGAGAAAGTGAAGGACCGAAGAAGTTACCTCATCACCAACCAAATCCCAATAAGTCTGGTAAAAAAGAGGAGGCATACCATCTGGATCTGGAGCTTTAAGTGGGGCCATTTGCTTGATAGCTTCCTGAACTTCCCAAGCATTAAAGCTAGCAACCAACTAGGCATTCATATCCTCGCTAATGGTGGTACTAATAAACTGTGTGGTGTCTTCAAAGTTTGTTGGGGTGGTCTTCAACAAATCTTGGTAATAGTCCACTATAGTAACAGAGACTTCATCCTGCCCATTACACCAACGGCCATCTGCTTTCCGAAGACTAGTGATTGAATTTTTTCTAAACCTCTGAGTAGCTCTTAAGTGAAAATACTTTGAGTTTTTGTCACCCATTTTTGCCCACAGTACCTTTGACCGTTGTAACCACATTCTTGCCTCCTTTTCAGTTAAGTCATTAAGAGCAGACAACAGCTCTCTAACCCGCTTGTTATCTCCAGTTCTCAAAGTTTCTTTTTCAGCCTGGACCAATTGTTTTTTCTTGGATTCTATCTCCTTCCTGACGTTACCAAAGTGTTTCAAACTCCACTTCTTGAGCTCAACTCCACACTTCTCTATCTTGTGAATTACTTTGGTGGATGGATCAGTTGGAGCATCACTAGCCCAAACTGCCTGAATAGTATCAGTACACCCCTTCTCTGAGAGCCACATCTCCTCGAAGCGAAACGGTTTTGAAACCCCCGGCAAATGCAGTCCATTAGGCACTATCCAAACTGGGCAATGGTCTTGGACAGTGGTCCCAGAGAATTTCTGTACCCACTCATTATTTGCCAACCCCCTATCAAGTCTTTCCCATACTGAGTGCCCATCCGAGAAGTGCTTCTTCCAAGTGAACTGAGACCCCACAAAACCAAGGTCCATAAAACCACACTCATCAATAACATCTCTGAAGAGCTGCATCTGTGTTTGACTTCTGTTGTTACCCCCCAATTTTTCCGAGTTTCGAACCAGCTCATTAAAATCTCCTGAACACAGCCAAGGTAGGTTCATGCAGGAGTTGAGGTGTCTGAGTAAATCCCAAGACTCAAACCGTTTGTGAGTTGCTGGCTCTCCATAGAAGCCAGTCAGTCTCCAAGCTCCATCTTTACCCTTATCAACTACAGCATCAATGTGATTCTTAGAGGATGAAACAACCTGGATGTCAATCGAGTCTCTCCAAAACAGGGCTAAACCACCGCCCCTGTTAATTCTTTCCACAAAATGTAAATGAGCAAAATTTAAATTCCTCTTTATTTCCTTTAGCCTTGTTTCATCTGCGCATGTCTCGGCTAAAAACACGACAGAGGGATCTTTTGCCCGGATAAAATCTCCAAGCTCTCTAATTGTACATAAGTTCCCAAGCCAACGACAGTTCCAAAATAAGCAACTCATTGTATTTGGCGGGGCTGCTTCACAACCTCCGCCATATCATTAAAGGGTGTTCCTTCTTCAGAAAGCACATGTGATTTTTTACTGGATGGTGCTACCAATTCTGTATCAATCTCACTTGGGCGTTTCCCTGTGACTTGTGCATGCATGGTTTGTTCATCCATGCAATTTTGACGTACCATTCTCTTCCAAGTTCTCAAATTTGGTGGGACCAAACTCATGTCACGAATTTCAGAATTCTTCTCTTGGTCCTGTGAAATGATGGGTGACGTTGGAGAGGTAATAAATGCATTTGACTTTTGGGCTGGTACCTGTGCAATGTCATTAATATTGCTAGAGGAAATAGTACCCGTATCTCTAGTGTCAGGAAGATTATTAGTAGGGTTATCATATTTATTTAATTCCTGGTCAATTGTTTGAATTTGAACTTCAAAAAGATCTATCCCCGCTGGCATATTGGTTGAATCTAGACAAGGACAAGACTCGGAAATGGAGGAGATAATACCTGCATGGGAATTATGCGTAATAGGAGCCTCAAAATCCGTACTTACTACACTTGGATGATTGGAGATCTGCTCTGTCCCTGAGTGGCTTGGGTGATCCGCCGCCATCTTTCTTGCTCCACCACCATTATCTGACTTGGCTGGGTTATCATCACCTCCAAAATCATTGCCCATGCCTGAGACCATCATATAGGATTTTTTACCCATTGAGTAAGGATAAGCCCGAAGCCAAGGACCATATCCTTTTTGGTCTGAGTTCAGCGCTCCTTTGCTTGCTAACCAGATACTGCACTCCTTATCGTCATGGGAAACTAGCCCACACCAGTAACAGAAGTTTGGCAGTTTTTCACATTTAAACGAGATCCACTCCTCTTTGCCTTGTCCTAGGAGGACTTTGCGACCCCTGCAAAGTGGTCTTGACACGTTAATCCCCACTCTAATTCGTAGAAAGTCACCTCCAATGAGATCACCCTTTTGCTCCGCTCTTGAGACTACGCCCAAACTCCTTCCTATATCAAAGGCCGTGCCCTCATTCAACCTGTTGAAAGGTAAACCATGAATTTGAACCCAAAACCTGACTGTATGAAACTTGATACTACGAATCGGACAAGACCCATCATATCGAGTTAAGATGACCAGGTGTTTATCATAGGACCAGGGCTCCAAGGCTATGACCCTATCTGCCTCAGTTTCGTTGTCAAATACAAAGAGAATAATATGGTTGCCCACATCTCTGATTTGAAAACCATTGCGGGTTTTCCAAAGGGGTTTAAACGTTCTCCCAATGGCTTCGATACTGAGTGCCCTTCGTGTCATGAACTTTGCAGCAATAATAAATTCTTTGTTTGGTTGAAGTCCCTCATCGAGCACTACTCTGTCCCCTTCTTCTTCAGTGAGTGATAGACGCTGCCAATCCTTCAAAACTTCGTCCATCGGTCCAAGCCTCGGAAGAAAATATTACAGAAGAAAGACTAGACTGTTTCCCCACCCCAGAGAAGAATAAAACCCACTAGCCCTACTATTAACAGTGTTAATAGAGGGAAAAAACTATCACTCCCGAAGGAAGATAATATGTTCTACAGCCTCGTTTCCAGAGCCTAAAACCCTAGAGACGGCGGCAGAGAAAAACTTTGGAAGAAGATTTTCATACGTGTATGCTTGTATACACTAATTGCAAATGTAAACGAGGCACGTTTATTATAATGTATAATTTGGACTCTAAAATATTAAAGATAATATGTTAGAATAAACTAAGAAGTAGATTCAATTAGTTATGGAGGTACTCTAAGTTCTAACACTCAACAATTTTCTCTTCTGAGTCCCTTCCTCTCCTCCCAAGTTAAGCTATAATTTAAAAAAATGTGTGTGTGTGTGTGTGTGTGTGTGTGTGAGAGAGAGAGAGAGAGAGAGAGAGAGTTAACACCCAGTGTAACTCTATGCGAGTTACACCACTTTAAATTTTCTTTGAAATAGCATGTTCACAAATCAACCATTAAATTATGTTATCTCCCTATACTTTTTATGCTTGTAAAATATCAAAACAATCAAAACTCAATAACCATCTTATCATAAAATGTTTGAATATCAAAGTTTTTAAAACTTTAAAATTATACATAAAACATTACTTTATGAATCAAATAGTAAAAAACATCTTATTAACATGAAATTTGGTGTGTATATTAACAATGACAAAAATATGTAATCTAACAATAAAATTTTCAAAATATTAATTTAATAAGAAGTTTTAAAGTAATATCTCACAGAGTTACAACATGTCTAACTCTCTCTCTCTCTCTCTCTTTTTCTATCATTTTATTATTATTATTATTATTATTATTATTATTAAGAATAACAGCATGTAATTGATCCTAAATTTTTAACCCATAAATATCAAATGCGCATGCATGTATCTTATCTATAAACTTTTTCTCCTAGAGTCCAATACTGGATATTGCTTATATATTGATTTTAACATATATGGATTTTTCAATAAAACCGTCTCGCTCATGCCTTTATTGAAAGATGACTTAACTTGCGCTAATGCTAAGCTACTGACTTTTTGCAATTCGCTTTCCTACTACAGTATATTAACATTTAGGTAGTCAATCAGTTCTTCTCCTATAAGCAAGGATGGATGTTGAGATTTTGAGTCCAACACCTATTGGATAAGTGTTTTGCTTGCCAAATAATAAATAAATAAATAAATAAAAAGCTGATTTATTTATTATGTACGTATGCAAATGATAATTGTCCCAACCTCCAATATGTTAAATTGGAGGTGGAGATTTTAGTTGTTAGTGTTTTTTGGATTCCCATGGCATGTGGAATGACAAACGTCCTTACTGGTGCAGCAGAAAGAGGAAAATCAATTTTCTCAAGCAATTATGTACTACCGAGTAGTGACTATTGGGCACCTTCAATGTACCTTTGTACTGGGCACCTTTGCAAGTCAACAAATCTTTTGGATGCTTTGATCAGGAATTGAGTTGCTATATACCCCATAACACTATTTCATTACAAAGATCCTACCTTAGAAGCATAACATGCAACAACGCGGACACAAAGCTTGAACAAGTGAAGATCATCAGCAAGTAAGAAGTGCAATGCTATCATAGAAATTCTGCTACTTGTTCTGTAGTTTTTCTTACATATTCCTGCAGTTTTTTTTTATGTTTTCTAATGCTTGCGCTTTCATATAACAAGACACCCATATCAGTAAATAAATCTTCCTCTTTTTTCTTTTTTTTATGAGCATCAAGACCAATCTTATTAATCTGCAAGATTGAGAAGATCAGCCATGAAAACAGGTTCAACGTCTGGTGGGATATCTTCCATCCAGACAGACAAAGGTGAAGAAAGAGGTGCCTGTCTCGCAAGTGAGCGAGCTATCTTATTACAGAAACGACTTATATGAGAGAATTTTAAATCAGAAAAATATGAAGCTAGGAACAAAATGTCATTTGCCATGTGGCTTTACTGGGCAAGAGGAGGAGTACCATTATTGAAGTACTGCATCAACACTGCCGAATCACCCTCCAAGATAACCATCAATCTCAATTTCCACTGCCAGCTCCAGTGCCCTCCTTGCTGCCAAAGTCTCAACCTCAATTACAGAGTAAGATAAAGAGACCAATTGTGAGAGCAAGGCCATGACCAAACCCTTTTGAGTTTCGAAATTTTATTTTATTTTACTATTGAAATTCGTGACAATTTAGGGGTTGGAAGCTATGCCTAGCTGAATTTGGAAGTTTTAGAGATCAGCTTGTTCTACTTTCTTAAATATATCCTCCTCTACCACATGTATAGAAATGAGGGGCTAGGCATCTATTGATTTTACACCTTCCAGTATTATTCTTCTTTTTTGGGAGGGGGACAAAATATTTCATAAACCTTAGAATCTTAACTATTTAAATGATTTTTCATTTAAATCTCATTTTTTGAAATAAATTTCATTTATACCACCTTGCACCTGATGTTTTAAAATGAGTAACAGAATTGAGAGCAATGGGGCATGATAGAATAAGAACGTAAAAAATTGAGATTAAAATAAATGAAGGGAAATGTCACCCTCAAAAACACTCATGCTAATACCATAGTACATGAAGCTATATCATAGTTATAACATTAGGCAAGAATTAGGCATATGATCAGAAACCCTCCAAAACTAACATAATGAAAGACAAATGGCTTCCCTGAATGCCTTCAACTACTTTGCTAAACCAATGACCTTCACTGGATGTCCTCGAATGCTTTTTTAAATACGTGGTGTGGTATAAGGCAACTGGTCTTCCACAATGTCTTCAACTTTGCTGACCAACAGCAAGATATAAATTACTCCAAACTTTCTATTAGCAAAATGACCAAAAACAAAAAGAATTTACAATGAATATTATATAGAAGTAAAGATCTAAATCAATGGCTTAGGCAAAATATGAAGATGGTAATGATTAAAATTCACGATCGCTCTCTATACTCCTTGTGGTTGCGCAGACTTATCTACACCCTTGATCACCTAGCAGGAAGCTCTGATGCTTGACCACTCAGGGAAGGATTTGATGAATTAGAAGGCATTGACCCATTATCATGAGAGGACGGGCCACCCCACTTTTGCTCTACATCAATTGGCTCTACTACGTGTACTGTACCGTCACTCATGCCAATTGCAATCTGGTTAGGCTCAGATGGATGAGCAGCTATAACCAAAGGAGAGGCCGAGTTGCCGCTGCAGAAGATTTTTGTCAGATTATTGTCAAGAAATAATACTTCTATAATTGAGGCTTTGGGTACATCAAGTAGACCGGTTTTTCATAGAGAAAAATAGGAACTGGTTTCTACTTGAATCACTAATCAATAAATCGCAAGCTCCACAAAAGAACAGTATTTTCTCACCTAACAGAAAATGATGGAATGTAAGCAGAAGGTGCTATTCGACATCTGATCCTTAAGCTATCCGCATCAAAAACTCCAACAGCACCATCATAAAAAGAAGCATAAACCAGTAGACCATCACATGAATAAATTGCACTTGATATGGGTGCGGGAAGTGTGTCTTTTGGATACCACTGCAACATGGATTGGCAAAACAGCATTAAAAGACATACCATGGTGAATGCAATTAAAATTTGATAATCAAGAAAACAAACTCAATGATATGATTACAAAATTCACAAAGCTAACATATTTTGATTTCATTTTAAATGGTAGTTTTACATCCTATGGGTTTTGAACCCACGACCTCACACTCCGCTTACTCGCAGATTCTTATGGCAGGAAGAAGTACCATTAATATATACAATTGTGTTTATTCTTAAATGTATCCGTTAATATGGAGTACCATTCTAGAGCTCATTGGCAAAACATATGCTACCAATGCTTGCCATCTGTTCAATATTGTGTAAGGTTATCAATTTATTGGTGCCCCCTACAGTTATAACCTAAAATCATGTGTATCATTCATATTACCATTTTTTTTATAAGTATGTATGATTCATTTTATCATATAAATGCTAAATTGAAAATACTAATCCTACATCTTTTCATGATTCAAGGTATAAGGTTTTCCATAGCTGAGCATTGGGACCACATTTGGTGTTCAATTTTCAGGCACAGATTATCTTATCCACTATCCACTAAATCCAGCACAGGTTAATCAATTTTTTATCTAATGTCCACAACAATACATCGTATCCCACGTCCCAAACTAATTTGAGAGAGAGAGAGAGAGTTGCTTTGCAAAAAGAAAAAGTTATCACTCCATGTATTTGTTTAACATCACTTATGACGGTGCTCTAACCCAACAAAGAAGGGGGGTGGAGGGCAAAATTATGAATTTCCTAAAGTGAGCTTGATACAGGGATCACCAGCATCAGACCAATTAGTCGGAACAGTAAGATGATCCTTTTAACATAATAAGTTTCAGGTTCCAAATGGCCATCAGTAAGCAACCATGTACAATTGACATAAAATGCAAATGTTATTAAAAGAATAAAATTAAAACCCTACCTAGTCCTTAAAAATATAAAGAACTTACATAAGAAATGGTGACAGGGAGGGGAAGGGAGTTTAAAAAAAGGTGGCCACAAGCATGCACGCAGTGGTTGGGGGTGTTGGCTTACCAAGTAGTTGAGGTCTTCAACAAGAGTGCAAAAAGAGGGTACACATTATGAAAAGTGAGTTTTATGCATCTGTTACTGAATAACCCTCTGTGGTGCATGAAGTGAAAAAACTTGATATGATAGTTCTTTCTATGGATCAAGATAAAGATTCATTTGCAACACTGACAAGTTCTTTCTAGGATTGTGGTTTAGTCTTATTATAGTTTATATAAGTTCTAATGTGCTCCAATGGAGACAATTTTCTGATGAAAAAAATTTCAATAAGAATTTTTCCAATGACTTGGTGCTGGTTCAATGCAACCATGCTAATTCCTATATTTTGTTCTCTTTCTTACTTGATTCCAAGTAAGCTTGGATGTTGATTTCGAGGTTTATTTATCTTTTTTATTATGTTGATCCTCAATTCCTTAGAGAATTTGTGCTGCATCAGTTTTGTTATCAATCTTATTGTTCTGAATCACCTTCAAGAGGGCCATGTCGAAAGCTTTTACATTCAATTTGCAGTGTCTAGCATAAAGGAAAGCACTGATATTTCAACTACAATGCCAGCAGAACATCAGCCTATGTGAATGCAACTGTGAATATGTCAGGAAGTAAAATGAGATAGAATTGAGAGAAGGAAGCTGTTGCACAGTTTCACCAAGGACATTATTTGGTTCCTTTCATCCAAACCTTAACTAACACAGCCTTTCTGTACCTGCCTCTGGAAGAGGAAACCCTCCTTCGTTAAAAGCCTATTTTGAGTTCTGCCTTCAATGAATTGAAAGCTGTAATAATTATTCCCAACAAAAACAATCCTAATTGATAACAAATATGTAAATGATGACACGAATGCCACATTGCAAAAATTATAAATGAACAGAAAGTATAGTCCTTCAAGCTAGTAGGCTTAATTACTCAAATGCCTACCTTTTTTTTCTATATTTCCATCTTTAGTCTATAGTTAATTGGTGATCTGGTTGCCTTACCAAAAAATAGAAGGTAAATACTTCATAAGGAAATATGAGAAGGTAAATGGTTAATGGGGCAATACGAATCAAGGACAGTAAGGTGAAAAACTTACTGAGCGTGAGCATTCCAGCTTGCTGTCGTAGATAGCAATTTGACTTTCATGTACAACCAACACATGTGCTTGATCATTATGAAACTGAACTTTAGTTTCCCCAACCAGTGGGGCTTGGCGACCAGCTGGTGCTGGAATGAACCTTGTTTTCTTCTTCTCCCACCCATCAATGCTCCACACACATAACTGCAACTCAATTGATCAAAAGTAAGAACCAATTATCACATAATTCCTAAGGCAAAGGAGAGTAATAACAGTGCCTCATCCTAACGACTCAAATCTAATATTATTCAGTCAGAAGCCCCATTTCAGTTTAAAAAAGCAACAAAACTCCACTCATGATTTTCAAGGCAAACAGAGCCTTAATACCGTAATTACAAAATTTGGTTGTATTTTGTTGAAGGAATTTAGATTTTTCCCCTTTTGTATTTATTTCTTTTCCAACAAAATTTATTACTTATCCAAAAATAAAACACACAAACATAAAAATAAATATTAAACACACATATAAAAAATAAATTTATATATGAATTTATTGTGGCAAAAATGATGCAAGGTCTACCTCGAGCATAGTTAGTAAAATGTGTGTATTATACCACATATTACAGGCGCGCACGGGCGTGCACACAGCATACAATCAAAATTCAAGGAGCAAATTCAATATGAAATGAAAGTAGGTTGGCACATAAGGACAATTCCACAGCACAAATCCAATAAACATTCAAAAGAAATCACTCAACTTTCAACCAACAATTCAACATAAATAATTTATTAAAAAATAAAATAAAATAAAATATCATTTTTTGCTGAATTGAATAAAAATTATCATAGTTACACATTTATTTGACAAAGTTGACTTTTCTCTAAAAAAATTTTCAAAATGTAACACCACAATTATTTTTTCATACTATTTGTATCTTTTCTTCTCTTTTACACATAAAAAATGATATAGTAAGATTTCCAGAAAGATGTGTTCTCTCTACAACTGGAATACTTGGACCAAAACTTAAGTGAGTTACTAGAGCCTTATCTCAAAAGCAATATCATTGGTATTTTCGTAAACAAAACAATAGACACCTTGTCAGGGAAAAGACACTGCTGAAATGGGTTTTATATTGCAATATATTATATGTTAGCTCTCCCAGAAGGAAGACTTGGAGACTAAATTTTTTTTTTTAATAAGACTTGAGGACCAATGAAGATCTTCAATGGTTCTAGAGAAACATAAAACAGAGCGAATGTAGTAACACCTATTGAACAAATCAATCTTTGTTAGTGGCCTTTAAATTATCACAAAAAGCCAATTCTGTTCTTTTTATTTTTCTATTTCAAGGTGAGGTACTTCAGGAGTAATCTTTGCATGTATGTGATGCCTGTAACACTAGCAAGTTGACATACATTGAGGGCCAATCCAAGCTCAACACAAAGAACATGATACCCTGCCCAAAAGCCCAACCCAACCCAGCAGCACAAATTGCACTCAACCCTGCTTTGATTTCTTTAATCAAGTCATGGATGGGTTGAGATTAGGTTGAAGAGGTCAGACCAAATCAAATTGAACAATATGAGACTTCTACAGAAGTCCAAAGAAAAAAAGAACTTTGATTTTAAAGAAGGTTTTGCATGTCTATTATATTCAATTTAAGTATATAACTAAAACAAAGAGAATAAATTCAATCTAGAAGATTGGGAAAACAAGAATATACCACAAGCAGAGAGAGAAGCATGTAGGATTACAGGGATTTTTTTTTTTTTTTTTTTTTTGATAACTCAATAGTTGGAAACACCAGGAGGTACGTAGGATTAAGGAGATATGAAATCTATCAAGAAGATTGACAGCACTGGGTGGCTGGATTTTCTTTTCTTTTTTTTTCTTTTCTTTTTTTTCATAGGTGAAGACAACACACACACTCATACAGGAACCTGGGACCTTACCCTTCACCCCATAAATATAGGGAGGGGAGATACTACCCAACCCTAACTTCTAACACACAACTAAACCAAAACCATTTAAAAGTTAGGCTGGGTTTGCTTTAGGTTCAAACCACCAAAATTATAGCATTAGTGGCTATTGTATCTACCTCAAAATGCAAGAATTCCAACGAGAATACCGTTTGAAAGTGAAATGTGTATGACAGGCCATAGGTGATTATCCTAACAATGTTTTGGGGTTCATAGTGGATAACTGGTGGATGTCAATGCTCAACTAACTCTGATGGTCTTATACGTAAGTAAGAATGCTATGGGGTGCTTACAGACTATCGGGAAAAACATATAAGGAAATGCAATTTTTCATTTCCTCCCTTTTCTGTCTCCCACATAGTTGCTGCATGCAACGTAATGATGCATGGGTGTATCAGCGCTCATTGTTCTGCATTTGTGTGTGTGAGTACGCGCGCGATTAAAATAAGAGAAGGTTTGAACCTTACTCACACCAAAGACCCAAATATTTAGAAACTACAAAGACAACGAGCCCAAATTTGGAAGACAGCCTGGAGCAGAGCAGCCTCACTGAAGTTAAGCTTGAGTTAAAAATTGTAATCCCCAGTGGAAAAAGATAAGATTTAACTTAAGCTTCTATTGAAATGTTACAGGAGGTGCTCTGAGTTGGTAACATTTTTTTTTTTTTTGAGTAACAGTTGGTAACAATTTGAGTGTAAACAAAGAAAAGTGAATTTCAACTCAATCATTGGTATCAACATTAAGGATGAGAAACTGCATATGCTTCTTTATTGTTTATTTTTTGGAAAGAGAAATTTCAGATAATTTCTGACTCCTCCGAGGTAGTGGCAGAAGCATGAAGCCTACAACATTCTTTCTTCTAATGAGAAATCCTCAGGCTTCATAATTTTAAATATCCGGTGGTGTAATAGCCATGCAATAAATATTCATTGAGGGTTAAAATTACTCTCGTTCATATTCTTTGGCTAATATAACCGCATAATTTTTAATCCTAAGGCAATTAACCGAGTATGTTTGGAACCACTGTCTAGTGCCATATTAATAGAGCTTCCGTTGTCAATAACAAATTCTTGAGAGCTGCCGCTTCAAATGAAAATACAGAAATTAAAATCGTGCTCAGATCTCCTCTCCCAAGATTTTACTTCTAAGAGATTAACAAATGGCCTTTAATAGAATAAAGAACTCGTATGTGATTTTTTTGCAGTTGGATTCAGGACTCAGGCACAAGAGGATCATGTTACTAAGTTAATGATCTGTTATCCAAAACAGAATGCTAAGTTTGGCCCAGGACACACTCGCCTTTCTTTTTTTGTTTTGTTTATTATGGGGAGGGAGTGGTGTTTCTTTTGGTTTCTTCTTCTGTCAGGCCACATTTGCTAGAACAAACTATATACACATTGGATTTAAAGTTTTCCTACGGGACATAAGACTCGCTGTAACAAGTCTATTCTTGGGAGATAAGCTCTTATCAGAATGGTCAGAATCTGCAACCTAGGAACCACATACTCATCACCTTTTTTTTTTTAATGAAGTAGCCCTAGTACACACTGAGAATACCATGGGTACATCAAAATCAAACTCTCAAAAGCAAAATGACCAATCAAATCTAGTAGGGTGAAAAAGGACAACCACATACACACCACTACTTTTGGTATTCACTATAAACAATAGTATGTGATTTGTACCAGCAGAACTTGATGGTTGAAAAACAACTTCATTTTGATAGGATTTTGGCTTCAGGGAAACCCCTTCACAGTCTCTAACAAAGAATTGTTAATACATGCATGATATATAATGTCTTGGAAATTCAGCAACTGCCTCTGTGACTGACCATCTGAACAGTATTTATCTAACCAAATAAAGAAAACAATTTTGCAAATGAAGACCACTGACAGCATATTTCACAGAATATATTTGAAGTCAAGGAGACTGTGACCCATTGTTGGCTCCACAAAGTATTCTATTACTATTAGAATTATAAACGCTAGATTTAATCAACCAAGAAATCATGTTACAGAATATATCACAGTACCAAATATAGATACCAACAGCCACTAACCTGTGCGTCAGCTCCAGAAGAAACCAGCACATTTAAGGTTTGGGAAAATGCAAGCCCTGTAATCCGATTCTGGTGACCCTTGAGTTTGGTTTTGACCTGTGAACGATTTTAAGGATTTTGATTATATTTCCAAAACTGGACATCATGCGAAAAATGCTGAAGGTCATCAAGGGTGGAAGCTTATATGATTATTGCGTTTCATGCAATACATTAATTTATTTATTAAAAAAAGTCTAAAATCCATAAGACTTTACAATTTCCAAATAACCAATGTTTTCAAATGATCACACTTCCTCCATGAACATGAGTTTAAAACCAAAAGAAAATGACAACTGACAACCACAAATTATGCTCATATGATTATGACCGTTCTTATTACATTATAAAAAAATTAAATAATAATGATAATAATTATTTTATTTAAAAAAAAAAAAACCCACAACCCAGCAGTAATTACCTTTTTCTAATATTAATGTTTTCCTTTTACGGATCCCACTTTCTCCATGAACATAATTATAAAGGCCAAAAAGAAAGTGACAAGTAACCACAAATTATATGCACTTAGGCAGATAAAGATTCTGAAGTCTTACATGAACTTAACTTGCATAAACAATCTAATAAACTCAATGATGCGATATGCTTTCAAGATAAACCGCACAGCATTAACATAAAGTAACATACAGTTGATTGGTCACAACTTCTAAACCTTGAAGTAAAATAGCTAGGCTTTGAAAGGATAATGATGCATTAACACTAGCAACAAACAAATCATACAATTACTCACCTAATGAAACAATAAATTTTTCATTGATCAAACATGAATTTTTTTTAAGATTACAAGAAAGAATAATATCAAAAGAGATGCCTCACCTCATCAACTCTGACATTATATATTTGAATAGTAGAATCCTCCATTCCTACAGCAATTATATTATTATCTTGAGGGTGGAATGCCAAAAAAGTGGCTGCGGGAGGTGGGGACATAAATGTTGTCATGACCTGAACAGTTGTCACCAGGTTAATGTGGTCAGTGTGGACTTTTTATAAAAATTTAATTGCATAGTAGCCAGCTGAACTTAAAATTGGTGAACAAAAAATTAGTCTTTTTTTTATCAGTAAGTTGCGCACTTAGTGGGTCTTGAACCCATGACCTCACCCCCCATCCCATTATTATGGGAAAAGAACATGCCAACTGAGCTATAGCTCATCGGCGAGGTTGCCACAACAGTGGCACAACATATGCAGTAGCCAATGTTTTAATTAGAAAACAAGCAAAAGCAGCAATAACAAACCTTAAATGTCATCATGTTGAACAAAGAGACCTTCCCACCAGAAGCAGACATGACATAGGAATCATTTTTAGATAGAGCAATACATGCAGAAGATTCATCAGATGGTTTATTTTCATTTACATCGTTACTCATAAGAGTTCCACTGGGAGGTTGCCACAACTGTGGCACAACATATGCAGTAGCCTGAAAAATTTCAAGGAGATAAGCCATTAGAAATACCATAAACATATAAGAAGTAAATTGCTTAGATAGAAAGTGAACCTTTCCCAGTTGATTCCTTTCACTACGTTGCCATTTCCAAAGTTTGTGAACAGCATTGGAAGCAAGGGCCAGTAGAGCCATGCCATTGTTAGTGTAGATCAGTCGCACAACCTGAAATTGTGATTCATTTCCTTAATTCTGACTGCATAGGAACTATAAACTGAACAAGTATATCCCTTTGTACAGCTAATACTTATGCACTATACCTATCAAAAAAAATATACTTATCCACTGTAACTATAAATATTATAAACTGAATCCGGAATCAATTTTGAAATCTTAATACCTCTCAGATTATTGTTATCCATCATGATTGAGTTTGCTCCTTTTTTAACACGCAATCTTTAAGAATTGAACATGTACATTTACCACAACAACAGTAACAACAAGCCTTATCCCTAATTTTGGAGTCGGCTATGGATCCTCAACATGTTTACATTTATTACATGAAGAAAATACACTGTCATTAGGTGCACAATGACATGAACCCTGCTCTATTTTTCCACCTTCTAAGGTTAATGATTTTCCTAAATAGATTTTTTTTTGATAGGTAATAAGACTTTTATTGAAAAATTGAACATCATGTTCACGAATTTCCTAAATAGATTAGCCTATCAATCTATTTCATTAATATCTCTCAACAATTAATGACAATATTTAGAAAAGGTTGGAAACCAGATCGATGAGATCTGAACAAATGTAAAGAATCGCCATTTTTTTTTTATTGGTAGTTACACACTCCTGTCATGGGTTTTGATCTGATGACTTCATCCCATACCTGGTTCTTACAGGGAGAGAAGGTGCCATTTGATTTGGTAAAGAACCATCATTGTTACAAGAAGTTTGCTCTACAATTATTAGTTGAAGCACATAGAAACTATATTGGAACTGGGGAAGAAAACCTACAATAGTGTTAACCCAGTTGCTCAAGCTCATTTATGGGTCTACACAGAAATATTATATTGTATATTGTCCTTTTTTGAAATCTAAATAAGTACCCTTATAGGCCATAAGAAATGAACAAAAACTTAAAAGACACAAAGTTGTTTTTTTTTAATAAGTAAAGACACAAGGTTGTGCCATCAATGCATTTGTCTTTCCAAAAAGGGCAGAATTTATATCTGGATTGGGTACTAAGAGAACTTCATTTATAATAATTGGAATTGTTGACATATTTGCATACATAGAATCTACAATATGCATCACCAACATTAATAATTGTTTGACTAATAGCCTATGTGATTACATTCCATGACAAATTTATAAGCAGTAACATCTTAATTACTTCTATCCAAAGATGACCATATCCACCCTGGGTGGAGGCTTAAATAAAATGATAGTGGGGGTCTAGACATCATGGTAAATTCTTCTTTCTATTCTCAACTTCAAATTAGTTGAATAAATAATTGAAGGATACTCTTGATATATATATTTTAATAGTTTTCTAAATTAGCAATAAATCCTTAGCATAGAATCAAATATTTAGTATTTTTTTTATAAGTATGCTAAATATCAAGCATTTATGCAGTAGTATATCCAATCAACACAGTAGCAGATTCTGCAAACTTTTTAATATTCATTATATACTTATTTTAATACCAAATCCATCGAAACTCCGCAGTTAAGCATACTTGGATGAGAGTAATAATAAGATGTATGACCTCCTAGGAAGTCCTCATGTTGCAGCTCTATTTATCAAAAATAATATTAATAATATTAATTCTTCATTAAAGCATCAGTTATTTAATGTCTTCAGCATTTAAGCTCCCTCTACACATCATTTTCAACGTATCAACCAGTACAAGGTTGTACTAAGGCAAACAGCTATCATGCCTAAAATCAAAACCAGTTCTATACGACCTGTTGTCTTCTCTATTATGTGGTGCCTAAGAAAAGCCTACTTTTCATATTTTTAGCTTGTTTGCCATCAAGTCCATTAATGGATTTGGGCGATATATAGAACAATTTAAAGATGTCTCACAATCCATGTAAGGTGTTTCCATATATTCCTACAACCATGTGTACCATGAGTTGAATAAGGACTTCTTGTCTTCTCTACGTGGTGCCTAAGAAAAGCCTACTTTTTGTATTTGTAGCCTGTTTGCCATCAAGACCATTAATGGATTTGGGCAATATATAGAACAATTTAAAGATGTCTCTCAATTCATGTAAGGTGTTTCCATATATTCCTACACCATGTGTACCATGAGTTGATTCAAAATACTAAATTATAATAAATGGATTACAGGCTACACATGGGAGCCTCATTCTAAAATCCTAAGCACACGATAACTTAAACTAGGCAACTGCCATGAAGCATTTACCTTTTTTCATTATGAAAGCATGATAGCAGGATTGCCTTTAGAGAAAAGACACATCCCTAAGGCTCTGTTTGGTTGGGAGGATAGAAAATGTGTGTTTTCTACCATGCGTGTCTTTGGTAGGGAGGATTAAAATATGGAGGGAATAAGAGTAAATTTCTATAAAGTCCTTGTTATTAAAAGTAGAAAGATGGAAAACAGGGACAATTTTGTACTTTCCTTCTCATGAACATTTTCTCTGCTCTTTTCTCCCAAATTTGGGAGGAAAAAAAAATAGCGAGCCCGGGTGCAAAACTCTTTCCACCCCACTTTCCTTCCTCTCCCTCTTCACTCCAACCAAACAATGGAAAATACAGTCTCCTCTCCCTTTTCCTTTCCCCATTTTCCATCCTCTCCCTTTTAAATCAAAGCAAACAGTGTAAAGTAGAAGAATGCATCTCTCCAATATAATAAAGATGTTTTTGTGCCAACTATAGTGCCACAAGTTTTTTTAACAAAGATCAATTTATTCTACATTCATTGTAGTCCCTTAGTTATCTACGTATACTCTCTCCCATCTTAAAATATTTCAACTCTGAAAAGGCACACATTTCAAAGGCATTAGTTTTTTTTTTTTTTTTTTTGATAAGCTTCAAAGGCATTGGTTGTTCCCATAAATCTACCATAATTTTTTTCCAATTATCCAGTTACCCTAAATTTTAAATTAAAATTGTGTTTCTTTGACATGTAAATAATGAAATGAACAACAGCATTTTTGGGCTCGAAAACTTACACTTGACTTTAGGGAATGGACAAAAATGATTAGACGGCCCAAAAATAAAATGGACTATTATTATGGGAAGAAGGGAATGAGCTTATAATTCATATCATCTATCCCCCAACAAAAAAAAAAAAAAAAAAAAAAAAATCTATCAAAAAAATTCATATTAAGATCCAAACTCTGAAGTAATCTATTTCTTTGAAAGTTTCCCTTCCATGTCTTCATACATTATGGCTTCATTAATTCTTTTATGATGAGCCAGTGCATTTTACCAATCACAACAGTTATATGCTATTAGGTATCCCCACATCATATAACCTGAGATTCTTGGCTGGAGGTAGCCAATGGACAATCTTTGGGCACCGTGCAGTTTGATAGTTTTCAAACCATCAACTCTACAAGTATTTATTAGGTCCACAGTATCACGGGTGCATATAGAAGGCTTTTAACAACCAATGCAACACTTGTGGCTTGACAAGCATCAACATTCTAAGTTTCCCGCTATGAAATGTCCAGTGTACTAATGAATGTTGTTGGTTTATCATATGAAGTACATAACTGTGATCAGATAAAAATCTATATGGTAAAATATGCTCTGTGCCAAATCCCTACATGACTGATAATATAACAAGAATACTAAGAAAACTATCATAAAAGCACAAGCATTCCTTCCTAATATAAAGCAAGGTTGCACCAAGCAGCTTGTGACCAGTCACATTCTTAAAGCACCTACCTTGACTGCTGGTACAGGGTCAGGCAATCGCAGAGCCTTGAGTTGAGATGTATCCACAATATCAGATGATTTCCAGCTCAGAATCTTTTCTACATCATCTGAGATTCGTGGTTTGACATCAAGAAGCCTGCTGCTGTCCATGGTACCCTGCAATAATGCCCAATGAAATCTTCGAGACTACATAACACAAACAATTGTAAGCAACCGAAAAAGATAAACTTACAAGACTACTGATGGATACAGCAGCAGGATTTCTATCAGGACGCTCCATTATTGGAGCAGCAGCAGGAGAAACATTTGCCAATGGGCCCAACGAGTTACCAAGCAGAGGCTGCAATTAAACAGCCATGCTTAAGAGATTGAATTTAAAAACGTTGATAGCAAAATAAGAAATTAAGAGATTGATTTTAAAAACTTCAATAGCACAATAAGAAATTAATTTCTACAGAAATCTTGCAAGAGTATAATATCTTAAGATACAGGAGAGGACACAAGCATCTATCAAAATAACAGCTACATAAATGAATTCATTTAAAATAGTATAAATCAATCCTTCCTAAAGGCCTAAAATTACAAAGAAACATACAAAATCAAAATCAATACATTTCAAATTGTGGGAAAAATATGTGATTATGATATTTTCATTAGAGGTCATCCTACAAATCAGAAATTGAGATACCTCATATGCATTTCAACCAAAAAAAAAAAGAGAGAGACCAAATGAGTTTTTCAGATACAATTAGCTAACAAATATATCAGGGTTCACCTATGTGGCAACTCAAAAATGATCTTCTATTCCACCCATGACCTAAAATCATGTTCTAGTACAGGCTTCTCATTTAAATACTTGTATCTTTAAGCAAGGTCTGACTAACATATAGAAAGGTCTAGGGTTTTCTTGATAACATGAAATTATCCCAATAATAAATATAAATCAACAAATCCAAAGCACAGGACCACCTTAGAGTTAATGGGTTCAGAAGGGCCTCGATTTTTATCAATAGCCCTGCTCTCCAGCATCCTTATCAAGCGCACACCATCAGTGTTGGCTAAAATCTTGATACCATTGTCACTAGTTGTGACCGCCAACAATGACCCTTCCTTGTTGAATCTTAGTCTAGGACTAGCCTGCAAGAAGAATAGAATGAACTGTGACTTATCCACCGTTCAACATGAATATCAGAAGTGAAGTGAAAGGCAGCAGCAAACTAACAGGCAGTCCACCATCGGCATCAACAGCTATCAACATATTGGTAGCGTCCATATCCCAAAACTTAATCTGAAAGTCATCACCAGCAGCTAAGAACCGGTTCCGGGTTGTGTCAAACTGAACAACCCCTAAGGAGCGCTTCCTGAAACCTGAATATGTCCGTTTTATAGCTCCTTCACTCTCATTCCACTCAACTAGATGTGATTCACCTTCTTTACTCGTTCCACATGAGAAGAGCCTGTAAGAAAATTATAAGTGTTGTTAAAACTAATATTTCATGGATGGCACTAGGTATAGTGAGAATGATAGCCAACTCAAATGATTAATATATAAATAAAATAAAGTAAAAGAGGACAAAAATGAGCTTAAAGGGGTTCCAGCACAGTAAATGCTTCCAGATATCTCAATCCATAAATATAGAGAACACAAGATACACAAAAAATAAAGAAAGATGTTAAACAAATATGAGCCCTATTTATCATCTCTCTAACAGGCAAGCTTTACCTGGTTCCATCCGCACTATATGCCATCATAGTGCACCAAAGACCAGGAGCATCATAATCCACTCTAGATCTCGGGCAATCATAGAGCCAAGCTTTGATTTTCCCATCAATGGCAGTAGAGAAAATAAACTGCATATAAGCACAAAAGGAGTTTGAAAATAAACCATGCCAAAGATAAGACCAATTGGAAACCGTAAGATATGTTGATAATGGAAGCTATCTCTGATCATTCCAAGTTGCCCATGTTTTACAGGGAAGATGGTGCCCTATCATCAGAAGTCAACACACTAAAATACTAAATCAGTAGAAAGCTAATAATAAAATTCTAATAAAATTACTTGGATATTTTCTTTGTAATGAGGACAGACTGAATATACAGGAGCTTCGTGGCCTTCAAAAGTGTACTGCCTACGTCCCGTTACAGCATCCCAAACCTGTCATAAGGAATATTACAAAGAGGAAACTCAACTTTCCTATTTACAGAAAACCTCAAGATCCCAGTCAATACCTTAATCGTCTTATCATCACCGCATGTGACAATACACAGTTGCTTATTGGGATGAGCAAACGCAATGTCATTAACACCACCAGCATGTGCATCAATCTAAAAGATGAGACCACCAATTACCTGTTACTTGCCATTACCAAGGGAGAACAAAAATCCAGGGCAGAGAGCTTACCTCCAAATGCTGTCTTAGTTCTCCATTTGGATTGTATGTGTATATTTGAACAATATGCTTTGAGAAGGCAACACCTAAATGATGCAGAACATTTAAATTTATCACAAAAAAAAAGATCCAAAAAATGAGGATTTAAACTAGTCTTGAGCAAGAGTTATATATATATATATATATATATACCTAGCATAAGTCCATCTGGCCCCCAAACACATCGATTCACTGATATCCCAGCATCATTCACCAATGCTGTCTGGCAGCATAAACAAGATTAAATTGCAAAGAAAATCACTTGCTATTTCCAACACCCAATACCTATATAATCAATTATAGATATGGAGGTGCTAAAATAAATTCATTATTGCACCAGAGGAGTTAAAATTAAGTCCCAATTTCACTAGCATTATGGACTTTACGAGCATAGGGAACACTATTCTCATTTTCAACTTTGACTAGAAGAATTATAGACCTCCGACAAAGTTGCAGGAAAGAATACCTGTAATGGCATAGAGGCAGCTGAGATATCCCAAACCTTGAATGACTTATGCACCAACCTCTCCCGGGACCCAATTTCCCAAAGGCCAATGTCACCAACATTTGTCCCAACTACAAACAAATAATTGAGAACTTTGATATACAAATATAAAAATATTTGTTAAGGGAAAAAAATTTCTAGTATGAACCTAGAAGAATGGTTTGTTGCTGTGGATGAAAGTCCATGCTCATGACATTAGATCCTTGATTGAGGGTTCGCACGATAACTTTAGGAAGGTCGTCTTGTGAACAGACATTAGGAGTGTGCATTACACTAGAAAAGGAAACCTACAGAGACCATAGGTAAGCACATACTTTTCATAAGCAAAAATAATAGGACAATGAATATAATGCCCCCACAAGAAGGCCAAGCATAACTTTTTTCACCTAAAAGCATGAAAATTGGACTTGAAAAAGAAACTTATTCTTCCACACCTCTTCAGATGGGCCAGTGCGTATCCGCTTCATCAAGTTCTCGGAATCAGCAGATTGATAATCCATGCTTGTTACACCAGTGGAATTCCTTGGGTGTTTTAAGAATGCAGCTGTATGCATCCGAAAATAATCAGTAAAAGTAATTCTAGCATCAATTATCTCAGTGGAGAGCTAAAAGTGCTAAGAATCATTAAGAACATTCTGACCCGCACTAGAAGGCTGCACAAGACCAGGGGACCCTGCTGCTACGGCAGCATGAGGTAAAGAAGGATTGGTGCCTGACATCCACCCAGCAATAGCACCCGGAGCTGGGGAGACAACAGGCTGAAATGGCTGCACAACAAGTGGCATTGCAAGAATTATTAGAATGCTGCTATTTCTTTCCAATTTCCTTTTGGCAAGTAAATAGAGGGAAAATACTTACACCATGTGCACCAATAGGAGGAAATGCCCCAGCCTTAGGAATTGGTCCCATAAGGGGACTGTTTGTGGGGGGAGGACGACCTCCATTACTATTTGGAGAGCAAGAATGATCTGTGAAGAGTGTTTTAATATCAGGGTTTGGACGAGGATTCTTGCAAAGCTGATGCTGCCAATTTAGACTGAAAATTTCAAATAAATAAATGAGTCTTTGAGAAACCAACTATCGTCAGGGAAAGACAATTTGAATTAATTACTACCAAGTTGGAAACATAACAAAAGAGCTTCATATACATATAGACATACAATATGTAGTTCGCATATGTATATACATACAAATATGAGAGGAAACCCAATATAGAGACAACTAAGTCTACTCCTCAAAACTCCAGTCAATATTGAGAATTTAAAATGAATCCATGACAACAAACTTGCACGTTATACAAAATTTAGGGAAAATTTAGGGATGACCTCTGATTAATTAAGGTCCTTAGCCGTGAACTTTTGAAGGATGGGAACACAAGCTTATCACGAAACAGTGGGTTTGCTTCAATTAGTTTTTTGAGTTCTATAAGCATGATGTTTCTAGCCGATTTTGTGTCTCCATACTTTGAAAGCTGCTCATTTTGCCTGAAGATGCAAAAGAAACAGGAGATATAAATTATGACAGACCATATTGAAGTCCATTCAAATTAAAAAAGAAGAAAGGATAGATACCTAAAGTTATCAAGAGTAAGCAACTGAGTAATCTCCTTGAAAAGTTCTTCATTAAAGGATGCAAAAACCTTAAGGTCTTTGACAAGAATCTCAACAGCCTTTGCTCGATCCTGCCTGAGTAAAAAACAGATATTAAACTGAGCAATGCTTTGTAAACTGAAAAACAGTCAAGCTTTGAAAGAGTTCCAAGAAATTCATAAGGGGGAAATGTTGACAGCAACTATTTTGAATACTCACCTATCAAGAGCTTCCAAGTACTTCTGCTTCCTAATTTCAAAGAAAATTTTCATTGAATATCTGTTGTCTTCTACCTTTGTGAAGCCACATAAATAGCGCTCCACTTCATCCCACTCACCTGCCTGGACCTGATCCTCAAAATGTTTCATATTGAAGAAGAAGCCAGACTCTTGCTCTAACCTAAAAGTTCAGAAACCCGTTACAAGCATATCTTTAAAAATGAAAATCCCAATTTTCTCATGCTCCATTTTGCTGCCTAGAAGAGGCAGGAATAACAATAAAAGCTATGTAATTTGTACCGAGCGCAATGCCGTTTCGGCATTAACATACAGGTCAAAGAAAAAATAAAATCTGAACAAACAAGTCCTGAAATCACATAAATTTGGCTCATTTTTTAAACATACAACATAAAAACATAGGCTTTTTTTTCACATTTTGGCTAAATAGAGGCTGAGATATTAAACCATGCTTAAAATGTGTATATTCTTCTCATTTCCAGAATTTCACTGCAACCACATAGAGCCTAGGAAACAACAAAAACTTACATAATGAATAAAGGACTTACTTATGAACCGTTTCCTTGAATTTTTCCTCATCCAGGAACTGCAGTATCAGAAACACCAACTCCCTACTTAAGGAAGACATTGTGCCCGGTACTCCTAAACGCTCCAGTGCAAAGATCTAATGTTAAATCCAAAGAGTTTAATTCCACCCACAATCAACACAGGCTGTCCCGGAATCCTCTTTCAAGCAGTAAAGATCATTAATTTGATGAAAAATATAATACCCAAATGCAATTTCTTCTTCAGCTTTCTTTTGGAACCAAATTTCACCTCAGTCTAAAGTCCCAACATAAACAAACACTCCTCCAAAGTCAGTACCAAGTAATGCCTTCATCCAAACAACACAAAACCCTAATTTCAGAATAGCAGAACAAGCACAATTTTTTAAAATAAATTTTTTAAGAAAAAAAAAAAAAACCCAATAAAAATAACACCCAAAAGAGCCTCTTGCTCAAACAAAAACTCAAATAAACCCTAAAAATTTTCAGCTTCTAGCACAAAGATCCAGCACTGTAAGAACTTGATTTATATGTAAGCTAAATGGAAACAAGTTCTAAAGCTTGATTATCCAAAACATATTTCATAGTACATGGAAGAATATTTATTTGTTCATTTTCTACAACAAGGAGGGGAAAAAAAAATACATATATAGCCTTACTGGTCCTTCAGAGAATGCAAAAAAGAACCACTTTTTTGTTTAGGGTTTTGCAACCTCTTCCTTCTTCTTTCAAATGGGTTTCTTTCTTCTCTCTCTCTGTCTATGTGCTTTGCAGCTATAACTCTGCAACAACCCTCTTTTTCTCTCTCGGACTGTGCTCTGGAAATGGTTTTACACAACTTTTGTTTCTCTCTCTCTCTCTCTCTCTCTCTATCTATCTTTCCATCTTTGAATATGTTTATACCTTTTTCTCTCTCCAGGACAAGGACAAAGGTTGTGCTGTTTGTGTTGTGCTCTCTCTTTTTCTATCTCTCTCTCTCTCTTTCTGTGTAACTTTTTCTCTCTCTTATAACTTTGAGCTTTCCTTGTCGCTGTCTTCTCTCTCTACAATTAGATATTACTACCATATTAATAGTCTACTATTTTCTCTCTCTCTCTCTCTACCTGATTTTTCCTATCTCTATGTGTCTCTCTCTTTCTCTCTATTCTCTACTCGCGAGTCTATCACAAAGACACAGTACAAAAAAGAAAGACTACACTAGTTGATGTCGTTTCAAATAAATACTGTACCTAGGAGTGGGGAAAAAGCTATGCTGTGTGAGCCTGTGAATGTGATCCCTATCTGCCCTTTCCCCCACTTACCTTGTACTATTGTTTAAGCCCTTTCCATTATTGGTCAACAATGCACTACGCTCCAAATCCAAATTGTTCTAAAGCTAGACATCCTTTGTTGTGTCTATTCTTTGTGGTTTCTGTCCCACCTTCCCCTTTTCCACTATTTATATTTTACGTATTTGAAAAGAAAAAATATTTTATTATACTGAAGAGAACTAATAAATCACATTAATTACCGTAAAATATATTACAATTGTCAAAATAAATACAAAGTTTTTTAAGGTACGTAATAAGGTAATGTCAATAGATACAAATAATAACTAGTAAAAATATGTTAACTTGGTTATTATGAATATAGTGGTATTTGTGATATCAGCGCAACAAAAGTTGAGCCAATAAACAAAATTGGCTTTTTTGGAAATAACATGCTCCAACTTTTATTATCTTTTTATCTCACTTTTAGAAAATAAGGCAATAACCAACCGAAATCTAAGGGATGCTAAAATATTGGCATCTCGTAGTTTATTGCTAAAAAAGTGAGACAAAATAAAATAAACTAACTTATTTTCAAAATTGTTATTTTTTATATATATAAGAGGGTGACAAAAAGTAGATTTCAAATAAATAAAATAACCAAAATTGAGGTACCAAAATGAATAAAGTTTTCATATATTTGTTGATTTCTAAGGGATTGATTTAGCGATTCCTAGCACCTCATAAGATCTATGAGGTGTTCTAGGTTCAGGGCTCCTAATTAGCATTTTAGGGTCATTCCCACATATTAAAAGAAAGAGGGGTAGATAGTAGGGAGTAAGAAGCTGAATTCAAATCACAAATATGGAACATTGCAATAGATGTCATTATCATTTGCTATTACTTAAACTTCATCGATAATTTATAATCTATAAACTAAAATATATGATTTATAATACACACACACACATAAATATAAACAGAAGCTAATGTTGACAAATATGCTTTTCAAAATCTATATTTTTTCATGTCATTATTTTAATTAAACTTATTATATTTTTAATCTTTATTAAAATATTATTACACCATATTTTCTTTAAGAGATTAAATTCTGTAAGGATGTGATATAAAACTCATGTTTTACCCCTCTAATCCTAATATGCTACATTATCTTATCATGTATTTAAGAATAAGCACAACTGCACCCAATCAATTATAATACTCATATATAAATCCAATCAAATTAGGAGTTTATTAAGATGTTATTATGTGTGATAGTGTGTATTGAATTTTAAGTAAAATACTGATGTGGTGATGTAAAATATAAATTTTACATTCTATCTTTACTAAATTTGGACTCTTTCTTTATTTTTATTTTTTTGAGAAAATGACTCTTTCTTTAAATAGTAAATTAAGTAGTGTCAATTAATAAATACTATAAATGTCAAAATCTTAACAAAAATAAAGAGAATAGTATATATTTGATTATGCTTGCTTCATTTGTTAAGTTTTCCTTTTTCTAGAAACTAAAACCACAATAATGTAAAAGTATTAATTACACTTTCCAAAATGTTTGACCTAGATAAAATTTTTTTTTTTTTTTTTTTTTTTTTTTTTTGGGGTGGGGTTTGGGAGAAGAGATTTAGACGTAGGAAGTACTGTCAGGTATAGGATTCCCATGTACATGCACACCATTTATAAATTATTGGTGTAAGGAATGAAGTTTTGTACGGGGCCTATAGCACACTACAGTAGGGGTCACCTCTACTGTAGCACTGCTGAGAGGGGGGGAAGATGCTTTAACTCCCCCTCGTGTCTATACTGCAGGAAAGACAGAAACCTTATAGAAAAATGAGCCAATGTGAGGTCGGCAGGCTGTTTTTGGTTCTCGTCTGGTCCATTCCTTCTACCTCTTTTACCCTTTCATTTATTTCAACACTTTTCGTTAATTTTTGATCGGCTCCGCGCTCTATAATCTATTTATTATTAGATAAGAAACTTTTGGTATTTTTCATTAAAATTTAGGAATAATATTTTAAATGTTTCTTAGATTTTTTTTTTTTTAAGATTTAGTCTTGTAACTACTTAATTAAAAAATATACTTTCATTCCATAAAAAAATTTACATGACATAATTTCAAGTGAGGAACCTCATAAACAACACTTAAGTACTATACTTAAATCTTGTCCTTTAACTTAATATCGATAAGAATAATTAACTGGTATTTTATATTGGCAATAATAATAACAATTATTATTATTATTATTATTATAAGGTATGTACCATAAATTAAATTCAATTGTATTTAAAATAGAACAAAAACCTTTTTTTTTTAGAAACAGAGAGAGTTGGTGTTTAAATCATAAATATAAGCACATCAAAGAATCTATATATATATATATATATATTATATAGGTAAAGTTGAGAGAAAATCCAATTAGATTTCAAATTAGAGTATAATTGTAGTCTAATTTTGTGTTACGTGTCCTACCTATATATATATATATATATATATTTTTTTTTTTTATAGGTGAGTTAATGTTGTGCAAAATACGAAGAGTCTAATTTATATATATAAATATATATATATATTAATAGGTAAAGTTAAGAGAAAATCCAATTAGATTTCAAATTTGATTCTAATTGTAGTATAATTTTCTGTCATGTGTCTTATTTATATATATTTTTAATTTCTAGGTGAGTTAATGTTGTGCAAAAGACAAAAAGTCTAATATAAATAAACAATAAAAAAACACAATAAAAAAAGAGTAAACTTATATGTATATCAAAAAAATGAAACAATAAAGAAGAAAGAAAGAGTAAAAAACTCATGTATATATCTATGACTTAAATAATATATAATTTGAATCCATATATGTGTAATTGTGTTGTTTTTAATTGTACCGCACATATGCACGGATTATACACTAGTGTCATTAATGTTGGATTGTCAATTAAACTCCTAATTTTTCAATTATGACACAAAGAATCTAAGATAAATACTAGATGAATTCCTTTTACTTTTTAATTGTGATTTTAAATATGAATGATATAATGATTATAAAAATTAATAATATCGACTTAAATTATTAATTAAAAATATTTCGTTTGACTTGTTCAAGATTTTGTGAATATTGATAAATACAAAGGATATTTTTTTGTAAATAAAATATAAAGGGTTTGATTGACATGCGGGAATTCTCACTAGACATCTGTAATTAAGATATAAAATTTTAATCATGTAAATTATATATATTGCGACCCAAAAGCATTTGTAGAGTCATTGTATTATCTATATCTATTTGGATAATTGTAATTTTTATATCTAGTTAGAATTGCCTTAAAATACATTTTGATATAGTCAATATTAACAAGATTCATTCACACAAATAGATTCTGAAAAACATGTTTAGTCTTTAGACCTTTTATGCACGAATTATTACCAATTTTATTATTTTTTAAATTAATAATTAAAGTAGTTTTTTATATATATAACCAATAGCTCAACTAGCTAATTAATCAATTACACATGCAATGTAGATAAAGCATAAAATATATAAATATATATATATATATATATTAAAAAAAAAAAAAAAAACAAACACACACAAAAAAAAAAGAGAGAAATAAGTTTTAACACAAAAGCATATCACACAAAATAAACAAATAATTGTTGATGAAGTGAAAACCTCAATTGGGAAAAACACCCTATAGGAGCTACCCAGCTAGACCATACAAGCTAACTTACAATACCTCCAACACATGTAAAAAACATTGTATCTGAGTTCCTCACTCTTGCTTCCAATACACTCGAGGAGATATTGTGTTTAGAACTTTTAACCTCTTAATTGGTTTTTCAACAAGAAAGTTATGGAAGATAAAGAATGCTCTTAATTGGTTTTTCAATGGTCGCCTTCCTTCTTTCAAGATGGAAGCAAATGACTCTAGAAGCAAATATCATGATTTTTATAATAGAGTTTTGTTGAGTAAGAGTCCAACAAGAGTTTCTGCCTAATCTCACATAACCGAGTCTGATCCTAGTACGATTGAGACTTCAATTTCGTACAACCATAGCTTGTATTCTTTGCATAGTAAACAAAATCTTCAACCTTTATCCTTCGTTGCCACAATTACCATTATAGTATTAAAATCAAACAATACGAATAAATTTGTCATGAAATAAAAATCACAACAGATTCACAAAATGAAGTTTGTGTAAGTTGCATTGATGCATACACACTTCTTTTTATTAAACATGTTTGTCTTAATTGATTGTAAAAAGGTTGAAAAATAAGGAGAACTCTCAACTCTCAAGAGCCTGTGATAAGAATTTCCCTATCATAGCATTTTTCTTATTAAATAAAATGGAGTATATATAATTCATCCCACCTCACCAGTTAATTCTGGTTTCAAGGAACTGATATCTTATACACATGAATTCATCATTAAAAAATTTAAAAAAATAAAACAATTGTATGATAGTGTTGTTAGTAGAGTAACGGATATAAATATTTTAGCTTTTATAGCTATTTGAATCGTGTAAAATTATAATTAGGATTCAAGCAAAAAATAATAATATAAATAGGTAATTGATATACATGCAAGCTAACTTTTTAGTTATTTATTTAAAAGTAGCTACCTTTTTAGTTCGTACCTGTTGATATTGATGCTATTAGCATATAGATAATAATGGAGGTAAATAACTTCTTCTCTTTTTTGTGGGGGGGGGGGGGGGGGGGGGCTATTTTTATAGATAATAATGGAGGGGTACTAGTACTTTATTTGTTGCCCAAATCATTCATAATATTCCAATTTCTATCTAAATTAGTTACATTATAGTCATTTTTTTAAGATAAATCAAAATATGATTCTTATTATAAGTTTCAGTTAGTTCAAGTGGTAAAGTATTTGACATCGTATAAGAGATTTGGATTCGAATCCTACTTATACCAAAATCAATTGGTATCTTAGCATAATAATAAACAATAATTATCATGGACCAGATACCATCAATTTATATCCTATTGTATCCAATAACAAAAATACAATCTTCGTTATCTATATTGTCTTTGATTTTTTATTTTGATGACAAAAGGGGTTCTACTCCATTGCCACTTGGAACATGCTTACTCATGTGGCTTACTCCAAAACAGTATAGTGTTTTCTTTTGGTGGGATTCAAAGAAATCATGGCATAACAGTTTGTTGCATTTTGAAGAAAGCTAGTGTCTAGTATGGAGTTCTTTCAATATCGTACTAAAGCACACGGTCCCCATTACCTGTGATTGATGATGAAACTTGGCTTGAAGCTCCAGAAGTCCAGCCACTCGCTTCACCAATCGGTCCAATCTGATACCATTGCTCTTCTGTACATTTGTAATCACTCACTGTAATTATTGATCAGCTTATTTATTTATTTAGTTTCTCAAAAAAAAAAAAGCTTATTTATTTATTTAGTTAAAACCTTTTAGCATAATTTTTTAAATTCTAACTTTTCTTTTATGGATAATTATATTTTTACGGACTTTTAACAAACAAACCATTAAACTTTCAGCAAAGAGAGTAATTACGAACCAATATGATGGTCCCACTCATTTATTTATGTGAAAAGCACTTTCCTAAATTGATTTTTTTTTTTAATAAGTATAATAATTGACAAAATCGCAATCTGAATCGTAGGTTCACATGATTTTACGATCCCACCTCACTAAATCATTTAGAATTGCATAAGGATCATAAAAATTGTAGGATCGAATGCAGGATTGTAGGATCGTGTGGGATTCTACCGATCCTACCAAAACGTAAAAATCAAAATTTTTTTTTAATTTTTTTTAAGTTCATCTTTATAAGTTGTAATTTGTAATCTCAAGACTGAGTGTTCAAGATGTGTATAAAACACTTATGAACGTTTAGACCCCCAAATTACAAATAACCAATTCAAGCTTATTATCAAATAATGTATATGCAGAATATGAAAATAAGTTAAAACAAAATTGATAAACCAATCTAAATCAAATAAAATCACAACCACAACAGAAATTAAATGGTAAAGATTAAGGGAAAAGAGATATAAACACAAAGACAACACAGCGATGTATTATCGAAGAGGAAACTGAGTTGCACACTTTTAAGTTTTTCTTCACACTTTCTCACATACTACCCTTACATGATTCCCACCTAAATACAGGGTTTTTAAATGTTGAATTACAAGCAAATTGGCACGGAATAAAACCAACAAAATGATTGATAAAATTCAACCTTACAAAGACTAAGACATTGTACTTCATAAATGTATCAACTAAGTGGTGGGACTCATATGGAGATGACTTTCTTGAATTGAAATTTTTTGCTATAAGAATATTGAGCTTAACATATAGCTCTTTAGGTTGTGAAAGTAATTGGAGTACATTTAGTGAAAGTAATTGGAGTACATTTAGAATAATAAGACCAAATGACTTTGGCATATTATTCCTTAGTTGAGAATTCTTTATTAAATTGGTACAACTTTAAGTACACTCAAAAAGGAGAAAATTGTTTAAACCAAAAAAAAAAAAAAAAAATGAATGAGTTGGTATTTGTCATGTAAAACTTAAAGATAAAAGAGAAAATACCTAAACCATCAAGTGCAAAAGAATAAATTGGTTTGAAGAACTTGTCCTCGGATGATGAGTGGTTAGCAAAGGGTGTCGACCAAAAGATGATGGTACAGATTTTGATGAAGATAATGAAGTAATAATTCTAACGTCTTCCTTTATAGATTTAAAAATAAAAATAAAAATAAAAGTTACATGTGTATAGTGTGAATGTGTGATCACTATTGTATCATTTGGTTAATGTTAGGTGATGATAACAGTTCAAGAGCTGCTGCCAAAGGAATAAGTGTGCTAGTATTTTGGTACTTGGTTGGTTTCCTAATTAAACATTCACTGAACTTTTTAAGTACATTATATCAAAACTTAAATATATTTGTTTTGTTAATATAGACGTAGCGATGTAGGACATGCAAATTACATCATATGATCAAATTCTTTATTTTTTTTATGGAAGAATTCATAATTTATGTGATTATTCAATATACAAAGTCACTATCAATGTGTTTTTTGCTTTAAATCTGAAATAGATGGGATCTTACGATTCACTATCTGATTCTACGATCTATGATCCTAGCTACCTCTTGCGATTCTATGTAGGATTCTGATTTTGACAACCTTATTAAGTATGCTAAAGGAAACAAGTCAAAAGAAAAATTTTATTGCACCAAAAGAGAACAAGATTTATGTGTCTCAATTTGATATTTTCTGATTAAATTCCAAATTTGTTATAACCAAAATATTATTTATATTGTAATTTCACCAACAAGTACTCTCATAAAGTATTACATTCTAATATCTTTCCTTTTCTTTTTCTCTTTTTTTCAATGGAATTGAGAGTAACACTTTATTTGGATCATAAAAAATAATAGAGATTAGGGAAAGACAATTAAAGAAGGTGGTGAAATATTCAATGTTTTCCAGTATTTGGTTGACATGACACCTGAGATGTCATGAAATAGATTAAGAATGCAAAATGAAACTTTTTTCCCTGGGCCTCCTTTTTATCCAATCATATTGGGTGAGAAAGACCTTAATGATTTAATTCTTAAAATCAGAATTTCATTAATATGCCCCAAATTCCTTGTCACGAATATTTATCACACCTCACATCTTGACATTTCTCTATGAATTTCTTTTCCCTCCACTTTAGAAGCCAAACAAATGAAGTATATCTATTATATGTATCACTATATATATATTATCTTGGATAGAAAGACACTTTTTCCCCCTAATTTGAGAGTACTTGTTGGTGAAATTAAAAGAAATAAAAGGAAAAAATAAAAGAAATAAATAGGAAATGACTTAAGAGGCACAAACAAATTATGGGCTCATGTACTTATAGAAAAAGCAAATTAAACTTGGTTAGCCTAAGGTTAGTCTAATATTCTCTGATATATAAATTTACATTGGGTTCATTGTAACAAAGGAGCTTAGTATAAAAAATGTAGTCGTCAGGAGCATTTACTTGTAGATATAGCTCAGTAGGTCAAACCACGTTAAAATTTTACTTTCATTTTTACCTTCCCCTTTTAGTCTATCAATCACTCAACAACTTTAACAAAATGAAAATATTTTAATTCTATTTAAATTCATTGTTCCCTTTCCTCCTAAATTACGAGGAGACTAAGAGAGAGTGATAGAAAGTTTAACACTCTATTTGGTTTGAGGGAAGAAAGAAAGAACGGAAATAAAATGAGGGAAATAAAGAAAAAGAGTAAGAGACTTCTATTGTTTGATTGGAATGAATTAGGGTGGATGAAAGGAAGGGGGAGGAAACTATTTTCTCCCTGATCCCACATCCCCCTCACTCACTCTCTACCATGATTTACCGATTTTTAACCAGTTATAGGAGTTTTTATTTGGTCGGATTAGCACCTAGTTCCTGATTGAACCAATTCAACAGGTTGATCTGTTTTTAAAAAATATGCTATCTATCTACCTATCTCAAAAGGGGTATACAAATAAAGGGAAAAATGTCCCTATTTCCCTTCCTTGCAAGTTACAAACCAAAAAGATTGATAAAAAAAATGTACTTGTTTTCCTTCCCTCTCCTCCTCCCCTCCTCTCTTTCTTTTTTCTTCTCCGCACTTTCATTCAACCAAAAATAATGTAAAGATTTAATTTTTTTTTATTAATAATAAACGAATCATATGAATAATTTATTCATCATTCTTCTTATAACCAAACTTGATAAGAAGGTAATAAATTTTCTCCTTTCTCTTTCATTCCATTTCTTCTCCCCTGTCTGTTTCCTTTCCTCCACATGTGCAACAAATATAAGTTTATAATCAATGCCATAGGATTTGACAATTTGAACTTTTATTAAGTGCAATTGTGAGTTGTGTCCAATCTAGCTCACAGTTAGGTATACATGTCTTTCTATCTTAGTTTCAAACAAAAAAACAAAAGAAAGAAAAAAAAAAGAATATAAATGTCAAAATCTGTGGCCTGTATACCTTACCTTACATCCCTCCTGTTTTCAAATACCAAAAAACAATCATACAAAAGGAGTTGGGACCTTAATAATGGTCATAAAACTGTTGTATATATTTTTTTGTCACCTAGCCTAGTGTGTAACATCAACTTTGACTTTAATAGATCCTCTAGGCATGATACCCACCCTACTTGGATGTAGCGTTACACTTAAATACTAATAATAATTGTAGGGGGGGGGGGGTGTCAATTTGGGTCCAAAATTGGAAGTAGCAAATCAATTTTTGGAAACATTGAATAAGGGGTATTTATGTCAATCTCATTCTAATCATCAATCAGACATTAATATAGTTATTATCAGTTCGCCACGTCACCCTTCCTCGTACTCATTTACTATTCCACTACTTCTTTAAATTGAGAATATAATATTATTTTTTTATTGAAAAGAAAAAGAAAAAAAAAAGTGGGGGTTTTTTTTTTTTATATTTATGAAGTAAAAGCCCACCGATCAAAGCTCTGTCATTGTCGACTCTCTAAGTGCGCGGTAGCTGGCTTAAAGTGTAGCGTAGTGTGGTGTGTGATAAGTACGTTGTCTTATCAGAGTTGTGGTTCGACTTTTCTGACACGATCGATATCTTTTTTTCTTTTTTCTCTTTTTTATATGCTGTTGGTTTTGCTTGTATGTGACATCCATACCGTAGAATATCTACTATTCCTCTGCCCTTATAATGGGATGGTATATTTAGAGCACTGACTTAGCTTTTTAAAAAATCTATTATTTTAAGACGAGTCTTTATCTATTTTAATATAGAGTTTGGTTAACTTTGGTTACTTTTTATTTTTTATTTTTTTATAATTTTAATAAGATACTGATACATAATCTATTATTCCTTTGGCCTTATAATATGATAGTATATTTAGAGCACTGACTTAGCTTTTTAAAAAAATGATTATTTTAAGACGTGGCTTTATCTATTTTAACATAGAGTTTGGTTAACTTTCATTACTTTTTAATATATATTTTTAATAATTTTAATAGAGACTGATACATAATTTATTAATTAAATAAAATGTGAAAATCAAAACATGCTGTCACTTATTATTATCAATTTAAAACAAAAATAGATTCATTTTAAAAAAAGTATTAGAGGTAAGCCAAACTCTTTAACATATCACTTTACAATATATTCTACATCACATATTTTATTATTTTACTATTTTATTTAAATATTCTTTTTTTATTAATAATGATATTTTGTATGGAAGATAGAGAAAGTTTGAATAGAAAATAATAAAAACAAATAGCACACCTATTGATACGGTTCCATTCTTAGAACATCGCAATAGTTATTTGACATTTTTTTTTATTTTTTATTTTTATGATAAAGAGTTATTTGACATATACCTCTCAAGTTTGGTTTACTAAATACTAACAATTTAGCACACCTAATAATACTTATAAGATGACTTTTATAAATGGGTGTCTTTTACCATTGACAAATAATAATAGAAGTTAATAAAAATTTTAATTTTAAGTTAAAGGTGAGTCGACTCCTTATTATTAAAGAATAGATAAAACTATTATTAAATTCTACTTAGGTGCACTTAGGCGCCATTAAAATTAGCCTATATGTTGTCAAGTGTGATTTTTTTTTTTTTTTTTTTTTAAGTTATACTAAACCAAGCTTTAATAATTTTGTTGAGTAATTAAATTGAAGTGAATGCTATAATGAATTCCTAAACTTAGGCAAAATATTTGGATTAAGCAAATATGTGTTATATTATGAGATTTGTAGTTCTTTGTTTTGAGATATTAAATTGAAATATGATTCTAAAATTGCTAAGAATCTTGTAATTTAATGACATTATTTTATATTATTTACGAAAAAAACTAAGGTTCAAACTCCTTGCTGATCACTTATGGTAACAATTGATATATATATATATATATATATATATGGGATTAGGGGACTTTAGGTGCCTTTGTTGACATAATATGAACATGGCCTACCAACATGGTTTACCACCCCTATTTGAGATGTTTCTCCACCCAATCAAGGTGTTCCTCTCTTTTATCTTTGAAGCACCCAATTTTCATCAACATCAATTTGTCTGTTTTTAATAATGCTTATGTTTTGTTTTTCTTTTTTTTTTTTTTGTTGGTGTGAGTGTCTAGGATTCTTAGATCACTTGACTAATTACCAAGTATGTGTAATAATACATGTTGGATAAGAAAAATATTGAAAAAAAAAAAAAATCCAAAAACTATGTTAGTATGTACAACCAAAAAAGTAACACACCTATATATCAAAAATTCATATACTTCCAAGGCTTCAAAATTCCACCTATCTATCAAATTATCAAAAGTGGACAAGTAAAAGTGTAAGAAACACCATAGCAAAGTCTCATTTATGATTTTAACTCAAAATTTTTTGTTCTTTTTATAGTGAAGCTCATTTGCATTTACATTCAATTGGTGGTGGGGTGGGTCAAAGATAGAGTCAGGAGACCGTAACAGGCACAGGCTATAGTCTTCAAGTCCAGGTAGAGCAGGCAAAAAATTGACACTGGATTCAGGTCCTTCAAAAGTTTAACTGGAGGACACGTTTCGATTGCTCGAGCATTTAGATGATCCGTCTGCACCATTTCTAAGACTGACCCACTACAGTACTCTGAGCTTTCGAGCTGTCTATTCGCGACGTGGCATCGGATCATCGATGCAGTAAAAATAAATAGATAGTAAAAGATTCGCTATTACTTTGGCTACTCGATATGTGTCACTTTAACGAAACCCACCTTTCTTAATTGTACGGAGGAGCCACACGGGTACTTTCCATTGGTTTTACTTACAGCAGTGTGGGCCCCTTCGTATTGTGAGAGAGAGGAGATAGAGGAGAGGGTATGTTTCTGATAATTTCACGTTTCCTGTACACGCATGAAAAAAATTGTACGGGGTCTCCAAAATTAGTTGATGCGAGATTTGTGAAGGTGGATTTGAGCAATTATGACACGATGTAAAAATTAAAAAGAAATGAATTAAAGGGTTAAAATGAAAATAATTTAAGCAGGAGCATCATAAAGTGGCATCACTTGTGTCATAACTCGTCTAATTATGTCACTTTATGTGACACTAGCCTAATTTATTAAAAATTTATATAATTTTAATTTTTAACATATCATTAAAAAGCGAGTAATGTTAAGAACATATAAAATGATATAATTTTGTGTCATAACTTATTATATGACAAATTATGATTGGTAAATTTGTGGTAGTAGACCATGTGAGAACACACTTTTACCAATCATAACTTATCATAAAATGAATTGTGTCACAAAATTGTGCAATTTTCTATGCATCTAGTATTACTCTTAAAAAGCTACTTTATTAAACACATCATTTTACGATTCACTCTTCATCACTTATTTTATTTTATTTTTCACTTCTATTTATTTATTTTATTCATTTTACTCTCTCTCTCTCTCTCTCTCTCTCTCTCTCATGTTCATATCACACCCATAGCCACAACCCTCCCCAACCATAATCTCACACCCCACCACACTCACACCATTGAGAACCCAGCAACACTGGAAATACACCAACCACAACCACTAAAATCGCAACCCACCATCACCCAACCACCTCCAACCAAAAACTCACTAAAACAACCAACAAAAAACCCAAAATAAAAAATACCAAACAAAGAAGAAAAATCGGAAGAGAAATAGAATGGTGGCTTCGGAATCATGGTTGTTGTCGTTGTCACAGTGGCTTTGTCTTCGACAGCTGCTTTCGTAGTGTGGAATGGAGAGAGGAGGGAGAGTGAGAGGGAGAGATGAGAAGAGTGAAAAAAGATGAAGTGAGAGGAAGGAGAGAGATGAGGAGAGAAGAACAAAAATGAGATGAGAGAGTCTGAAGGGAGAGAGAAAATTTATTAAAAAAAATATTATTTTACTACATGCTATAGTGCCGTTCTAATAGTAGAATGGTACTATATCTTGTTATTATTATTATTATTATTTTTTTTTTAAGATTTGGCACATCTCTTGTAGAATAGTTTTTGGTGTTGGGTGTGCCAAATGCTAATAGACGTAAGACTTAAATTCTATTTATATAAAAAATAATTAGTCTCTTGTTAGAATGATAAAGAGCAATATTATGAAGCATATGATATAGAAATATGTTGTTGTTACTGTTGTTAGCCATCAGTTAAAGTCCTTAGAGCATCTCTAGTAGATTAGCCAAATTTTTGTATTGTTTGGCTAATGAACAGTGACATTTAGCTTTTGCTTACTCACTTTTTCAAATACACTTCCAACAGATTCTCTATCTTACTCTCTATCTCATTTAAATATTATTTTTTCATTCATTATTTATTTATTTTTTTAACAACTACACATCTTCCAACATTTTTTTATACAACACATCATTATTATAATAGAAAATATATATTTGAAGAATGAACAGTAGCCCATCAGACTTGATGGGCTACTGTTCATAAGCCAAAAAAAAAAAAAAAGTATGGAGAAGCCGCTGGAGCATCCACAGTGCACAACTTCTCCAAATTATAACTAATATGCTCGGATAGCTATGCTCCTGGAGATGCTCTTAGACCTCCCACTTGTCCCAATTTTTTTTAAAGGTTTTACAGTTCCCATTAAATAAACAAAAAGGTAAAAAAATTGTATTAAAAAAATCTCAAAATTATAGAGTGGTAATTGATTTTTTTTTTAAAAAAAAAAATAATATATGCATGTGTTACTTTGTTTCCCGATCTCTAGGAAGACCCCAAAAATATTGAATACAATTGAAATCCAAAAAGATTTCACCCAAAAAAAAAAAAAAAAGATTTTGTTAACAAATAATCATTGACAATCAATTTTCTTAACAATTTATAAAAATATATTAATAAAACCTAAACACAAAAATTACACTAATAATTTTTCTCTAAAAAAAGAAAGAAAAAAAAAAGAATGGTTTTAATACCAACAAAAAATTTGAATATATAATATATAATTAATATTTAAATATTAGAAAAATCACTAAAATTTATTGAGTCAATCTTGCTTGTGCTTCTTTTTTCTTTATTTATGGTTTTTTTTTTTTTGGGGTAAAATATAAAAACACCTTATAAACTTTGAGCTCAAATCAAATTGAACCTTAATCTTTAAGCTTGAATCTATAGACCCTTAAACTCTAAGAGATTTTCATAGCAAAACTTATGACCAATTTAATCCCTTGGCTAAGATTTGGGATGACAATTGGTTGACTAGACTAAACTATGTGGATTGGAAAAGAAATTTAGTCATTGTTCTCATTGCTGATAAGATAGTTTACGTCCTTAATGCTGAGGCACCAAAACTTGCTTTAAATGTTGCCATTGAGGGGCATACAAATGCATTTGATAAGTGACCAATTTTACGTATCAACCTTTATAACCAATGTGTTGCAAAAACAATGCCAAGGCCTACTTACAGCACGAGATATGATTCTGCACCTTAAAAAGATGTTTGGAGAAGAAAGTAGAAGTGCACGACAAACTTCTATGAAATATCTAATGTCTACCCAAACTACAGAAGAAACTCTAGTTCAGGAACATGTCTCAAAGATGATTTATTTCATCAATAAATTAGATATGATTGGTGTAGAAATGGATGGTGAGACCAAAGTTGATGCAATTCTAGCATCTTTACCTAATTCTTTTAATTAGCTTGTTATGAACTATAACATGAATAAGATGGATGTTACATTGTTTGAGTTGCTCGAGATGTTGCAAGCAATTAAGGATCTCATAAAGAAAGAAGTCTAATGTCATGTTGGTAAAGTAATCTAATTATTCTCTTGAGTACAAGCCTAAGGGTAAGAGCTTTACAAGAAAAGAGGCCTAGTCATCCAATATGGCCTAAGGTGACCAAGCAAATAAGGGCAGTGAGTAAGATAAAACAAAAAGAAATTGTTTCCATTGAGGTAAACCTGGTCATTAGAAGAGAAATTGTTGCCACTCATTGGCTTTTCTAAAGAATGACAAGCCTTCATAAGGTATGCCTATTGCGATCATTATTCAAAAATATTTAATGGATGGTCCCTTTAATGCTTGGTTTGTGGATTCTAGTGAAACTTCACACATCTACCATATACAGCGAGGGTTCAAGGAGACCCAAAGGATGAATGAATAGGCAGTGATCTTGAAGATGGGGACAAGTGATATTACCATTTGAATGTTCCATTTGGAATTATCTTCTAGGGTCTGTTTGGACAGAACTTATTTTGCTAAAACTGAAAATACTGTAGTAAAATAATTTTTAAATGTGTGAATAGTGCCGTGGGAGCCATTTTTGATGAAAAAGTTGTTAAAAAGTGAAGTTTGTGGGTCCATAAACAGTACACAGATGCACTGTTCACGAAAGACTCAGTCAAAAGTTGCGGCTACTATTCATGAACAGTAGCCGTAACCCACTGAAATGCGCCTTAAAAAAAAAAAAAAAAATGAAGGAAACATAAACTTGGGTTTGGAAACGCAGATCCAAACCCACATCTAATATAACTTTAGTTTTGAAAGAATGCTTATTTGTGCCAGAAATACGAAGGAATTTAGTTTATGTTTCAAAACTTGGTTGTTTTGGATATTCCTTACTTTTTATGGGTTTAACCTAGAAACTTGACCCTTCCTTAGTAGTGAGGATATGTACTATGCTACCTCCTTGGTGCATTATGCCACTAAGTCAAAAAATAACAAGCTTGACTTGACTAATCTCTATGCACTTCATAGATGCCATGGTGACGACCCCATCTTTCATTGTCAACTCCATAACTTAATAACAAGTTTAGAGGAAGAAAGTAATGAGAATTTAGAACAACTAAGTTTTGAAACATGTAAGTGCAAGTTAGATTTGAACTTATATGGGATTGCAAGAATGTAAAGTGGATACAAGATGTACGTGGAAAACCCTAGGAAAAGGGAGGAAAAACCACAGTTTGAGTAAGAAAGAATCATTCTTGCTTTGTTCAGCTTTGTATTGTATGGAAAAGAGGTAACCCTTGTACAATAAGGATGTTCTTCCTTAAAAGAGAGACCTTATTTTCTACCTCACTTTCTTATCAACTTTCTACTCTTCTCAAAATATCTACTTGGGTTCTTACCCTAAAAGTCTAGCTACATGTTCTTCTTATGATAGGCTGAGAATGTATTGACCCTTTATGATCAATAAATTAATTAATTAGCCAAGTGAATTAATTAGATTCAATTACATGCAATAAGTGTTAGGTTCTAAAGATTTAGGATTTTATGTATTTAGAACTCTAATTTGTATTGTTGGCAAATCATGATTAAAACAGGTTGTTTAGTCTTATTTAGGCTTGCTCAAAGTTGGGTCTTTCATGTAAAGTTGGAATCGAGTGGTTGCAGATGCATTGGTGCATTTCGGCCTGGCTCGATCGATTGAAGGAAAGACTCGATCGATCGAATCTCGGGCAGAATGTTTTCCTGCAGAATATTCCAGTTCAGCCCTAGCTCATTAAACGTTTTGGGTTTTCTGTTTTTACCCTAGGTATATAAAGAAAAACCCTAGCCACGTTTTTAGAGTTGCTCCAGTTGAGTTGTTGCTCATATTTTGTTGTTTTGTGTAAATCTCTTGTGAGATCTAGAGGAGCTTTCCTTTAAACAAAGCTTAGGGTTTTCAAGGTAGAGATTACTTCAATATCTTGACGATCAATTTGGTTGCTACCATTGAAGCTTAAAGATTATCAAGTGTGGGTGCTTGTAGCTGATTGGAGAATCCAAGAAAGAAGGAGTCCGTGGATTCAGAGCTTGCACGTGTTCGTGTCAGTAAGTTCTACTGGTGGGTAGCATTAGGAAGTCAAGCGGGGAGCTTGTAAGTCCTTTTGTATGAACTTCGATTCTTTCGCATAGTGGTTTCAGGTTTACCTTGAGGATAGCTAGGTCAAATCCTCCCCAGGTTTTTACTGTGTGGTTTCCTGGGTCATCATATCATTGTGTCTTTTATATTTCCGCTGCTTTATACTTTTGATATGATTGTGTGTTTGTGATAACCTAGAATTGCTGAAATTGACTAAGTTAATCACTTGGCTAATTAATTAGGTTTATCTGGTTGTTTTAAGGGGTCTAAAACTGTTCAATAAGCGTGATTGCACAAACAAATCACTAACTAAATTAAATACAGTGGAAAATAAATTTGACATAGGTGATTTGTTTATGAATGGGGAAAACCACCGAGACAAAACCCCACTGGGTGAACTTAAGGTTACCACTCTCGAGAATTCACTATTATCACAACAAGTAGTTACAAGTAAAGGAATCCCAATACTTTATACCAACCTACAGTTGAACTCTTACCTCAATACCCAATTGAACTTGTTTTATAGTGACAATCTCTCCTTTTAATGCACGGCTCATAGTACGTGATTAACCAATAGATGTGTGGATCCCAGTATACAACTTAATCACTAACTTGAGAAGGATGTTGACTGCAAAGTTATTCAGTTCATCAACACAATGAAAATCACAAAACTCCTTGGTTACAAAACTCTATAGTGTACAAACACTGCAACTTCTTGAATAGAAAGATGAACTAGAGCATATATCTTCGATTCACAATATGTTTGTAAAAAACTTTTGCATTCAGTTGCATCAGCTGTGACGGCCCTTAAATATGTTTAAGGTTGTAAGAAAAGAAAGCCCAAACATTTATTCATGGATTGAAGTGAAATCAGTTCTGGAAAACTGATTTTCATAAATCTCGACAGATACCCTATCCATAGAGACGCTGTCGAGTATCAAACTGAAACAGTTTTTTAAATCTCGATAGATACTAGCTGTCGAGCTTTGAAATCCAGCACTTTTTCACTTGATTCTTGGACAGACTTGCATGGCTTTAACACTTGAACTTGAAACCTTATTCCTTGAAGTGTTAAACACATCCTAGATCTACGCAATTATAAGTAAAATGCAATTTATCAAAGGATTAACCAATTCTATATTTACATATGTTTCTAATATGATTCACATATGTCCAAACAATCTTTCCATTTGGCAATTTGTAACAAAACCACAACAAACAAATGAAGTATAAGAGAAGTTATAAATAACTCAACTTATAATCAATTGTTGAATACAATAAAATCTATCATAATACAAACTTTTGAAATTTTTTGCAAGAAGAGAGTTCATGGCAAGGAGACTTTGACAACCTGTATTTCTGAAACATTTTAAACAAAACAAATCACGGCATTTTAGTGTGAAACAGAAATAAAAGATTGCATACAAAAAAATAAAAAACATGTGCATAAAGAGAGAAAAGAAACAACACATGTAAAGATAGGTGAAAGAACTATAATAACAACATCATCATACATATATATATATATATAACATCATAAGCACAAGGTTTGCTATCACAATGTAAAAACAATGTATCTCTAAAAAGAAACGAAAAAAGTACATAAGCCCTCACTACATTCCTTAAAAAGAAAAATACTCCCCCTAACAAAAATCTCCTATGCTAACCCTCCCTTTATGTACATGACTACTCCCGTCCCAAAACTACTTCTCCTTTTTGTCACGAATGACAAAGGGTAAGTAAGTCAAGTAGTCATCTCCTCATCATTGGAAGAGCTCTTCATCCCCATCATCATCGTCATCGTTGGAGTCACCACCATTGTCCTCATCCTTAGATGCCTTTGGAGAAGGAAAGGGAGACTCTTCAAAGCTACCAAGGAGAGCCTGTTGTCAAGCAATACGGCCGACATGGGTGTTCACTTGACATAACTCATCACTGAGAGTGTTAATGCGAGCATCCATGTGATGAAGCAGTGCCATGATCGCATCAAGAGTCACTCCACTAGCAGAAGAAAAAGGAGCGGATGTGGATGGAGATGAATTAGTCGAAGGAGCTGCCGTCTCGGTTTATGCTTGCCTCAGGCGAAGCTAAGCATCACTCCGTCTGTTGGTAGCGGCGTCAATGGCACCTATGATGAAGAAGTGATCAGACTCAGGATAGGAGATGGAAAAATGGCGAATGATCCGTGTGATAGTCAAAGAAAAAATGAGCTTATTACGGGTCGCCGTATCCCTAAAGACATTTATAAGGGTTAGGATGAAGTGAAAAAGGAAGTTGATAGAAATTTCCTCTAAGAGGGATAACAAAAATTGAGTACGAGACTCTGTGATGGAGTTATAGTGAGACAATAGATGGAGAACGAATGTCATCATCATGTTAAGGAATCTCGGACCTTTAGCAAAGGTCAAGCATCGGGTGTTTTGACGATCACTCCAAGAAAATGGCGTCTCGTAGAATAGAGATATGAGTTTATCTTTGGACACAATCCTCAGATGATTACAACCAGGGTAATTAGAATGCGCTACCTTAGGAACATGTAGCACATCGGATATAAGATCCGGAGTGACTACTATGTGCGTACCTCTAATGCGAATGAAGAAATGAGGTACAGAATAGTTAAATCTGTGCATATTGGAGTAAAACTCCTGTATAATCACAGAAGGACATGTGACCGAGATGCCACACAGTGACTCCCAACCTTTACTGTAGATGACAATAGAAATGTCAATATCGAAAAAATTCGATAGGATGACTTGGCGTTCCGAATGAATGCCTCGTCAAGGTAAGTTCTTCGAAAAGTCCTTTCGGGCTTTACCATCATGGAACCGGACGTGAGAAGGAGTAGAATCAGAAGAAGATGCCCTGGAAAAAAGAGGGTTCGGGACAGAGTAGATTTACACTTAGGTGCCATAGAGCAAGCTAACTCGTAGAGAGAGAGAGAGAGAGAGAGAGAGAGAGAGAGAGAGAGAGAGAGATAGAGAGAAACAAACAGAAAAACACCAACATAGATCAATATAAGAATAAAGATAAATGAAGGTACGTATGCATGAAAATGCATGAGCATGTGGTATGTTATAGTAAAAACATCATGGGTTCAGCCTAATCCAATCTTACCAGCACACATGAATTCAACATATATAGCATACATCTATAATGCACGAAACATTGTTATAATGCAAATGTGATACAATGCATGAACAATTAGGATCATTGAAACAAAACCCATCCTAAAACTTTAGCAAAAACCTCAATAATTTTGAAAAATCCCAAAAATTTTCAAAAACCCCAAAAGTTAGGTTAAAAGAAATGAAATGCATGATTAATGAGTGAGAAAGCATCATACCAGATGAAGAAAATGATCTTGAGATCGAAGATTGAGTGGGAAAGAGGTTTGGAGTGATTGAGAGGTGTTTGAGAAGGTGAAAAGACAAAAGGAGTCGAGTGAGATCGAGAGAAATGAGAAAGAATTCGCATTGACCCTTTATATAGAAATCCATAATTTTCGACAGATCGAGAGGTGTCGAGAGGTATTGGGATTAAAAACTTCGACAGATAAAGCTATCGAGGAGCTAACGAGAGGTGTCCACAGCAAAAAGGGCTTAATGGATTGAGAAGCTATTGAGCATACAAAAACTTTCTCGATGGTTCGAGAATCTATCGAGAAGCTATCGAGAATGCAATAAAAAAAAAAAGATAAAGAGTTCGATAGATAGCCTAGTTGTCGAGAGGTGTCCAGCAGTTGTCGAGATTGCTTAAAAATAGTTTTTCAAGAAGAGAAAAACATAGATATGAATGCAATCAAGTATGTTACATAAACAAGGATCCAAGCAATATTTTAAGCTCTCAAAACCATCTCTCAACAAAAATAATGTTAAGTACATAGATCCAAAACACACACACACACATACTAAGCAAGTCTAACCAATTTTATATTTCAAAAAACAAATCAAGACAGTTTAGTGAGTATACATTAACATATGTAAACCTTGTGATGACCAAATCATATTGTACCTGCACATGTATCATAAGTAGTAAAGAATATTGCGTGTTGTGTGTAAAAAACATTGCAAGATTGCATAAGTGTTAACAAGTTATGACGATTTGAAATATGAGAAAATCACTTTAACTTACACATAATCATAACTGCTTGATGATGATTATCATATTCAAGGTACATTTTATAACTCCCACATTTTTTAGAAGACACGCTTGCAATCATATATAAAGCATTTTTATTCTTTTTGCTTTTTATTTTTCTTTACATATTTTTCTTTTAAGCATATCATGCATGAGCATATAAAAGATAGAAAAGAAATACCCAATTATGTTAAGTTTTTTGATATTGCACTTTTGCTATGCTGAAGCATATAGATGTCATTTCATGATTGGCGGGCAATAGTGATGAGATGGTTATTTATGCCTTATTTTTAGGATTTTCTAGTCATTCCTGTCAAAAAGAGTGATACGAGTGTTAAGTACAAGAGATTAGTTAATCTTACTCATCACAAACACGAGCCACAGAGCTTACTTGTTTAGTTGTGCATAGTGATGCTCATTTCAGGTACAAAAGATACAAAATTTAGAAAATTTTGTTTCAATGGCCATCCAAGGTACACAAGTACCAATGTACACAAACACATACTGTTTTTGTATTCTTCTGATTTTTCAATTTTTTTAGCAAAATTGAAAATAAGTAAAACAAAAACATGTTAAGCAAAGCAAAGCATAAACTAGATTGACTCAAAACAAGAAAGCAAAACACACAAGTAATGCAAACTCAAAAACAAAAAGGGGAGAGAGAGAGAGAGAGAGAGAGAGAGAGAGAGAGAGAGAGAGAGAGAGAGAGAATGATTAAATCATGCGAAGCATTTTTCCTTCCACACCTTGGAAGAACCTTTCCATTTAGCAAAGCCTTGATCCGGTGGTGAGGGGGAAGAATTGAAATCTTTCAAGTTCGAAAGGAACATGAGGGCTTTGAGTAGATCTCCAAGAGGAGCAAAGGAGGACGAAAACTAATTCTAGTTTCCCGATGAAATCATACTGTTGCTTTGTTGAGTGGCTAATTATTTATAGCAATTAGGTCGAGTATGTCCAGCTGCTTCACTATGATGACAGAGATGCTGTTTCTTCTGTTTAGGCTTTTGAGTGTTACCCTTCTTAGCCCTAAAGTGTTTAGTCTCTTTCTTATCCAGCTCAGGGGGTGCTCCTAAGATAGATTTATACTTGTCTATGTTCTCACCAGCTAAAATAGTTTTGACATTAGTGTTCTTAGATTCAATATTATTGGCAAGGGAAACATAAACAGTATTTCTAGAAGAAGCAATATTAAGAGAAGAGAAATCATACTCTAAACTGGTTCAATCAGAAGCAGATTTCTGAATACTGAGCATTTCATCAAGCTTTGCACTTGAAGTTCTCTCCAGCTGAACTCTGACTTAAAACAGCTTTGCTTCAAGCTTCTTGGTCCTCTCAGCCAAGAAATTATTCTAAACTCTTAGTGCTCCAATGTTTTGATTGGCTTTATCAAACTTTGTGGAGATTTTTTCTCATTCAAGCTCCATATCACTGAGCTTCTTGGTGGCCAACCTATACAACTTCTCATGCTTTTTCGAGACCTTGTATAACTTTGCATAGGCTGTGCCGATGTCATCTTGCTCATCCATTTTTTCAAATTTAAACTTTACCAAGTCCTCTTCTTCATCCACATCTTCAACAATCCCCTTAGTAGGATTTATATTGGCAATGAAGGCATTTAGGATTCCATCATTCTCATTATCTGAGTCATCTTCAGGCTTAGTGTCGCTCAAGATAGCAGTAAGTGCCTTACTCTTCCCGATGGTCTTGAGATACGTAGGGCATTCTTGGTTCATGTGATTGAAGCCTTGACACCCAAAGCACTTTGGTCTTGAGGGAACAGTATACTGACCGCCATCCCTAGCATCCTTCTTCCCCTTATTTTGGCTCTTGAACTGTGAAGAACTGAATTACTTTCAGTCCTTGTCAAATCCTTTTGCGTTGGCATTCTTCATAAACTTCTTGAATTGCCTTGTAATATAGGATTTCATTTTTGAATCTTCATTATCAAAAGACTTATTAGTGTTACTACTTTTGGCCTTCAGTGCCATGCTCTTACTCTTGCTCAATTTCCCAATCCTTGTTAAACCCAACTTATAGGTCTATAGGTTGCCAACCAACTCCTTCAAAGGAATTTTGTCAATATCCTTTGATTTTTCAATGTCAGTGATCTTGGCATGAAATCTTTCGGATAGAGATCTGAGCACATTTTTAACAATCTTGGGTTTGGGAATGGTTTCTCCAAGATTAAATGCTGAGTTCACTATGTTGGAAATTTTGGTTTTGTATCTCGTACAAAACACACAGCGAAAGCAACAATCATGGATCTACTTCATTCACGAGAGATAACATGTAACCTTGAATTTTAGAATAAAGAATAGGAAGTGTACTTTGATGTAGTAAATTTCAAATCCAAGACTTGAGAATACCTTTAATCTTCATTTTAATTTCACATGGTACCCAAGAAGTGTGGTCTTTCAATCAGTCTTTTTGTATGTTGATTCTCAAAGAAAGTTCTTCTTATTCTCAAAGAAAGTTCTTCTTTTTCTCATTGTGGAGAAAAACTAATTTCTTTTCTTTTCATCATACGTACATTCTAACTACCTTGATAGTTTCTTTATTTAATAACTTTTATTAAATAAAAACTGATTATCTAATTGGGTTAGCCTTTTGGGCCTACCCAATTGGGTTTTAGTTTATGGCTTAAGATAGGACTAAAAGGGAATAAATAAGACTCCAGCTCCAATTGGCCTTAGACTTTTCTGTCAACGATTAAGTCTAAAGTTACCATTAATTATATTCAATACCACTATAAGAATATAATTGCACTCTAGGCCTTATTAATAAATTATATCTCAAGACTTTATTATACATGCAACCCCTTCATTAAAATATTCGCAGTAATATAAAGTCATAAATGTAGACTGTCACTTTGAAGATTACTACATCTTAATCCTTAAGTACCTAGTTTAATCCTTTATGTTATTCATCATATATTTATGAAATCAAATTTCATAAATATATACTTTAGTAACTCCTTACTAAAGTGGTTGGGCCTAACACTCTGAATAATCAAACCTATTAAACTTATCTCAAGAGAATAATTTATATATTTGTTAAGAGTTTATGAATTCCATCTTAAGAATATATGTTCTATCAACACTAAATGCGGCTGCCTAACATACTGAGATTTTGATTGTAACTCATAAATCTCACTCTTAATATATTAAAACAATCTACACTTCATGATCATATCCATTATTCTCTTAGGATTTAGAGTTGATGTAAATAGAAGTCGTGAGATTTATTATTCATTTGACAGTCGTTAGGAGAATAATAAATCTCACAGTGGTTCAGTTCAATATGTCTTAACTTCTAAAACATATTAACTAGAAGTTTCCATTTCCATGATCAAAACAAATCATCTTAGTTGATATGTTATAGTCTTCGCAGATAAAATGTCCAATTTCATCACCGATTACGAACTAAAATTCTGAGTTCATAAAGAACTTGTGATTTATATCTTCTTTCACTTTTCACATAAATCACATACTATGCATCTCATGGACTAAGATAATGTCTCATTAGTTCATTTATAGATAGTTTCATATGTAAGGTTGAGTTTTATCAACCATTTTTGTTGGCTTTATTCCATACAAATTTACTTGTAATTCAGTATTTAGAAATCTTGTATTTAGGTAGGAATCATGCAAGGGTAGTGTGTGAGAGAGTGTTAAGAAAAGTTCAAAAGTGTGCAACTCAATAAGACCTCGCGACTAGATCTCACGGCTGGCAAGTTGCCAAAGGAGGCACATGTGTGAAGCATGCAAAGGAGTTGAAAAGTCACGCCAGCTGAAGCACTACATGACAAAACTTTCAATCTGGCCATTTTGTTAGTTTGCGACTTAAACTCGCGACTCAATCAAGTTGTGAGGTCAAGTCGCTAGACCATTCTGTTTGAGAAAAACTGACTTTTCGCATTTCAAATACATACCAGTATAAATACTCCTTATACCCACAAAATATAGAGAGTTTCCAGAGAAAATTTTGAGAGAGAAACCCTAGAGAAAAACAAGATTTACTCATCCACAATCTTCATCCTTTGATTCTCCAAATTCTTCTACTTATTCTCTCTATTGTTACATCCTTAAGAGGTGCATTAGCCAAATCCTTTTCTTACCATACCCATATCTATAAGAAAACTATTTAGTGCTTGGGACGCTGTTACGAAGGGACCAACTGATATTAGTTAATGCTATGAGCTATAGTGGAATCCAGTAAGTTAAAGAAGACAAAAGTTCGGCGTAATTTCGTTGGAGTAAGAAACTTGGAGAGTTTAGGTATACTGGGTAAATTAGGCTTAGAGGATCTTCTACTGTTCATGTAACCCAACTTTATTTTTTAGTGGATTATTGATCGTATGGAGGGCGGTAGAGAGGTTTTACGCCGAGAATTTTGGTTTCCTCTTTGATAGCACATTACTGTGTTGTCTTTGTATTTGCATCTCTCTTCCCTTAATCTTTGCCATTTAATTTCTGCTGTGGTTGTGGTTTTATTTAGTTTAGATTGTCTTATCAATTTTGTTTTAGCTTATTCTCATTTTCTGCATGTACATTGTTTGATAATAAGTTTGAATTAGTAATTTGTAAATTAGAGGTCTAAACGTTCAAGGGTGTTTTACACATATTTTGAACATTCATCATATGATTAATCTATTTAATTATTTACGACATGCCAATAAATTGGATTTTAGGGCATAAACCCCAACACACTATATTCTTGAGCTTGACATAAAACTCATCAAACGACTCATCCTTCTCCATCTTGATCTCTTCAAAACTTGTAGTGAGCCTCTAAAGTTTTGATTTTTGACAGCCTTAGTTCCTTCATAGTTTGTCTGGATGATGGTCCATGCTTCCTTCGCAGTTTTAGTGGAGGATATCTTCTTAAACTCCTCATTTATGAACACACTGAATAAATCATTCAATGCTTTACTGTTGAAGTTTACCGCCTTGATCTTAGTATCATCCTAATCGGCCGGCGCTTCCTTTGGCTTAGTCTAGCCAATCTCTACAACTTGCCACACCTTCTCATCTAAAGACTATAAGAAAGTTCTTATGCGTACTTTCTAGTATACATAGTTAGTGCCATCAAATAAATGAGTTATAATAAGAGATTGTCCTCTATCCATGACAAATAGGAGTCAATGAATCACACAGCTAAGATTAAAACTTAATTAGAGTGAGCTTGCTTTGATACCACTTGATAGACTGAGAATGTATTGACTCCTTGTGATAAATTAATCAATTAATTAGCTAGTGAATTAATTAGATTCAATTACATGTAATAAGTGTGGTAGCACAAAAAAATCACCAACTAAGTTAAATGCAGTGGAAAATAAATTTGACATAGGTGATTTGTTTATGAATAGGGAAAACCACTGAGGCAAAACCCCACCTAGTGAATTTAAAGTCACTACTCCTGAGAATCCACTACTATTACAACAAACAGTTACAAGTAAAGGAATTCCAGTACCTTATACCAACCTACAGTTGAACCCTTACTCCAATTCCTAATTGGACTTGTTCTATAGTAACAATCTTTCATTTTAATGCATGGCTCTCAATATGTGACTAACTAATGGATGCGTGAATTTTAATATGCGACTTAATCACTAACTTGAGAAGGATGTTGGTTATAAAATTCTTAAATTCATCAATACGATGAAGATCATGAAACTCCTTGGTTACAAAATCTTATGGTGTACAAACACAATAGCTTCTTGAATAGAAAAATGAACTAGGGCATATGTCTCCGATTCACAATATGCTTGTGAAAAACTTTTGCATTCAGTAGCAAACAATTCTTTTATTTGTTTAGGATTGTAAGAAAAGAAAGCTCAAACATCTATTCACGGATTGGAGTGAAATCAGATCTAAAAAACTAATTTTCATAAATCTCAACAGATACCCTATCTATCGAGAAGCTGTCGAGGATCGGGCTGAAATACCTTTTTAAATCTCGATAGATACTAACTGTAGAGCTTTAAAATTTAGTACTTCTTCATTTGATTCTTGGACAAACTTGCATGGTTTTAACACTTGAACTTGAAACCTTGTTCCTTGTAGCATTAAACATATCTTAGATTTACCCAATTACAAGTACAGTGCGTTTTGTTAAAGGATTAACCAATTCTATATTGACATATATTCCTAACATAATTCACATATGTCCTAACATCTTATAATTTGAGGAATATGATTGAGTACAAAGACATGTATCAAGTCATCATTTTCTTATTTTGGACCTTACTACAATTGCTGTACTATTTGGTAACTAGAGGAGAGAGAGAGTACGCCAATATTAGCACTGTGGCATGAGGGTAGGCGACTTTGCCACTGCCAAGAGAACAACTCTTGAGCAATGAGAGGAACATTAGAAGTACTATAGGTGATACACGTGTCCCTGAAGTGGTCCAACATGCACTCAACCAATAAGGGGTGTTTCTATAGCTACTGACCCTAGGAGGTCACTATCTCCCTTTTGTGAGTACTTGAGTACTATGTCAGATGCATATCTTACTTCTTTCCTAAGGTTGTCACGCCCTTGGCACGGGCTAAGGATAAAATCTTGTTACCAACGTTTCTTCTCCCTTACTCACAGCCACTCCACATGTAAGGTCCAGATCCAGCCACATCAACACTCTCTTATGCCTTGGCTGGTGTACTGTACAAAACAAAAGCTAAATTCTTTGTACTTATGGTATATATATGTATTCTTTCAAAACTAAAGTTTAATTAGAAGATAATTTCAAATAGAGGGTACCAATAGCAGTGGCTACAATAGTTGCACATATCCCCATCTTCAAGATCACTTCCTTTTCATTTAGCTTTTGGGTCTCATTTAATCCTTGCTATATACTATTCATGTGTGAGGTCGCACTAGAATCCACACACAAGGATTAGAAGGACCGTCCATCAATTTTGTTTTAATAATGAGCACAATAAGCATAACTTTTGAAGGTTTGTCATTCTTTAGAGAAGCCAAATAGTGAAGATAGTTTCACTTCCAAAGGTAGGGTTTACTGTAATGGAAACAATTTCCTTTTGCTTTATTTTTCTCAATGCTCTTTCGTTTTGTCACACTTGAGCCTTATTGGATGACAGTGACCCATTTCTCTTTAAGCTCTTACCCTTAACTTGTGCATAAGTGAATAATCAAATTTCTCTAACAAAATGAAAGTAGGATTTTCTTTCTTGATGGGATCCTTAGCTACTTGCGACATATTGAGCAACTCAGACAATATATCATCCATCTTATCTGATTCATAATTCATAAAAAACTGATTAAAAAAATCAGATAATAACGTTAAGATCACATCAACTTTGGTCTCACCAACCAATTGTGCACCAAGCATATCTAGTTTGTTGATGAGAGAAATCATCTTTAAGACATGTTCCCTAACTAGAGTTCATTCCACCATTTTGGTGGACATGAGCTTGTCGTGCACTTCTACTTTGTTCTCCAAACATCTCTTTAAGGTGCAACATCATATCATGTGTTGTAACTAGGTTTTGGCATTGTTTTTGAAACATATTGGTTATAATGGTCAATATGTAGCACTTAGACATTTCATATGCCTCATGCCACTTATTGAATGCGATTTTTTGCTCCTCAATGATAACAACCTCTGGTGGCTCAACATTAAGGACATGAACTATCTTTTCAGAATGAGAACAGTGATTAAATTTATTTTTCAAATCACATAGTTCGGTCTAGTCAACCAATTGTCTTCTAAAATCTTAACCAAGGGATTAAAATTGATTAGAATGAATTTGAAAAATTCATTCTCACACACTATCCCTTAGATTTCGGATTTTGAATAACTAATGGTACCTCCCACTAGAACAAAATGTCATAGATCCCAAAATAGAATATAACAATTATATTCATAACTAGTTCAACGTGGCTATTGGGAACCCTCACTTGCATGCTCCAACAATTTCTTTTGAAATTTATCTTGCACAACTTGTAAAGGCGAATAGATACTATTCATCATGATTTCATCTCATGTTTCTAATTATATATTTAGCTTGATTTTAAAGTTTAAAGAGGAATTGTAAATTTTCCCAAACATAAAGGATGAAAAGTATTTTTTTTTACTAAGTTTGTGTTTTTGTTTTTGTTTTTGTGTGTAAAACTATATGTTTTTGCGCAAAGAAAAAAAATACCAAAAGTCAACCTAAGAAAATTGTATATGAAATAATGAATTTTGGCTTAAAAAAGCTGACTAAATTAACAAAAAATTTATAAAAACACAATAGAATGACACAATATTTTCATAATATCTTTATAATTTTGTTATATTTTATTTTGAATTATAAAGAATTAACAACTCAGCAGTTTTGAAAATATTGTGACGACAACAAAATGTCTTAACATTTTCGCACAAAAAATGAAAATTTATAAAAATACTATTGCATGACACAACATTGTCATAATATCTTTATCATTTTGTTATATTTTATTTTGAATTATAAATAATTATAAAGGTATTATGAAATAAAATATAATAAAATATAACAAAATTCTTTATTTCACATATTATGAATATAATAAAATTTTAAAGTCAAAATAAAATATAACAAAATTATAAAGGTATTATGAAAATTTTGTGCCATAATGTTGAGTTTTTATAAATTTTTTGTTGGTTTAGTAAGCTCTTTTTAGTCAAAATTCATTATTTCACGTACAATTTTCTTGGATTGATTTTTTGTATTTTGTATTTTTTTTGCAAACCATTTTAAGTAAAAACACATAGTTTTACACATAAATACAAAAACAAAAACTTAGGAAAAAAACACTTTTCACCCTTTATGTTTGGGGTAGTTTACAATTCCTCCTTAAACTTTAAAATCAAAAATTTTTGTCCTTAATATTTTAAAAAATAGCATATATGTCATATTGTTATTCTCTCTATTAAACCCTAATGAAAGCTTATGATTCTTAAAATATTTTATTGTGTAATGTTTAAATTACTCCCACTAAATTTTAACATCCCAAAAATTTTCTTTATGTATTTTGAGTTTTAGATAGTAGTAATTCTTGGAAAGTTGGAATGATGATATAATGTGTTTTATTTGTTATCAAAAAAATATTGATTTTCTAGGTTTAAATTTTCGAGACTTATAATTTATCTAATGAAAAATTAGATGACACGTGTCTTTTGTTTTGTTTTGTTTTTTTTTGTTTTTAAATTTTTTTTCTTAGCAAAATTCAGTTGTTTATTGTTGAAAGATAATGATATTCGTTATCATTCTTAGAAATTTTTAGTGAGTGGATATATTGCCTTTAGCAAATAGGTATTAAAAAACTATCATAGTAAAATAGATATTATATGTTAAATAGCTACCCTAACTTTGTGGTTGATCAAAATTCTTATATGAATGAGATTAAATTTTTATGATATAATTATTAAAATTCTTAAAATTAAAGTCTTTTCAAATTAATGTAAATCTCTACGTATTTTAAAAATAAAATGATTTTTATTTTTATTTTGTGATACAAATAAAATCTAAAATTGATCTTAATCAATATTATTTTTCCACGGCAAGCACGTGCCTTGCACGTGCTGCCCTAACTAGTAATTCAATAAAACTTTTATTTACTGACAATGGAGGGTCATAGGAATTACTTTTATAAAATAACTCTATTTAGCACTTAAATTTTAATGGGGCTTTTAAACATTTTTTTATTGGTAAAGTTTGTATCTAATACAATTCTCACTAACTAAAATTTTGTGAAGTTCATATGAGTTGTAAAAATCTAAACATCCAAGAACATGTCACACATGTATGTAAATATTAAGTGAGATTGAATTCATAAGTAAATTTAGATGTCAAAAATGTTATAATTCTACAGTTTTATTCCTTAGCATCACAATATAATAATGATAATGATGATGCATCAAATAAAATTTTAATGCCGAAAGAGAAATTATCATCAGTGTTAGCATACTTCAATTATATTAAGTAAGATTGAATTCATAAGTAAATTTAGATTTCACAGATGTTATAACCCTAAAGCTTTATTCCTTAGGGTCACAATATAATAATGATAATGATGATACATCAAATAAAACTTTAATGCCGAAAGAGAAATATCATCAGTGTTAGTATACTTCAGTTACAAGCTTAGAACTAGGTAAAACACTTTATCAATCATAAATTCATAGTTCTAAATATCTACTTACTGGTTGTAGTTTAAAGTTTAAACTTTTTTTAGACCAAAAAGTTTAAACACAAGCCAATTGATTTTTGTATTGACAATTTTACTCACAGCATCAATTGTCCATTAGATTTAACAAAGCAAACAAAACTTTTTAAATTTTTTTTTTTAAAAAATTTAAGTTTTGTATCAACACAGAATTATCACTCCAACAATTACGTCATGTGGAAATCAAACGAAAGACCCATCGGCACCCCACTATGAAATCAAGCAGAAAAGAAACTCCGAAACAAATCTAGCCCACAATACTCAGAGGATTGATGGCACTCATATCCAATCACATTATCACATATGATATGAATATTTAGAACAAACACATATAATCGCAGAGCCTCTGAATCAGGATTGTACTAAAACACAAATTAACACTGAAGTAAAAATAGAGGACTGAAGCCGAACACAACAACAGATCATATTTCTGTCTCATATATTACGACACACATATTCATGTCAGCATGATATCATCGATGGTTTGCAGAAGCAATAGCAAATATATATATATATATATTTATATATATTTTTAATATTTTCATTCAATGATTGTTATACCACACAATCATGATTATGGATAGATTAAAAATTGCATACCTCCCTTAGCAATCCAAGTGTCTCTTTTTCTTTTAGAGGTTTGTAGAGTACCACGCACTCACACAATAGTTTCTGATAGCTAGCCACTAATGTGATGTCTTATTTACAAAGAACTTGATAAGCCCCAGAGAGAGATTCTACGTGGGATCCTTGTAGTATTAGTCAATAACTTTGAAAGGCTATTGAGTTGACTTGAAACTCTTCAAATATTATTCCTTAATTTTCTCAATCATATCAAGAAAATATTTTGGGTTTATACAAATTGCAATAATATTCATCAACACAATGCAATTAACTCCTAAAGATTAAAGAATTACATATGAGATCCATTTACTTATAATTTTATATATTTGTCATCCTAACAAATACTAATGTCAAGTCCCTAGCTTATGTAAGCCTTAACTTTATTGTAGTCCAAAAATAATTTTAGAGTGAGAACTCTTTATAAGTGTTATACATACGAAAAGTAAAAACAACTTTGAAAAATGTCACTAACCAGTTTTGTCTTGAGTCCCAATTTAGGGTCTGTTTGGGATCTGTTTATTTTGTTGAAAATAAAATTTTTTTGCTGAAAATACTGTAAATAAATGTAAAAGTTAGCTGAAATAGTACAGTAGGACCCATGAATTATATCAAAAAGTGTAGTAGGACTTATGAATAATACCAAAAATAAGCTGAATAATAAAATAAGTTGGTAAAAATAATCTTTGCCAAACGGACACTTAATATGAAATTAATTGAATAAACTATTTCTCTTAGAGCTTGGTAAATTCATTGTTAAAAATTTACACATTTTACTCACTATACATATAACCTAACATGTCCATATATAACCTTAATTTAAATGAGCATAACAGGTTGACATCTTCAAAGTTACATGCACAATAAATAAACATGCTTAAACCCCTTATGTTTAATGATAATAGGAAAATTGTGACTGAACACCCTTTTAACTGACAGTGATCACTTTATAAGGTGATTTTGATTAGATCCAGTTTAGTATATGCACCTATTACATTACACCCATATGTTTGCTTAAGGTCATTATGATGTAGAACAGACAGCACATGCCTTCTTGGAGCAACAAGGGCGCAGGAAGTCACAACGCGAGATCAAAAGAGGGTGCCAATAGGGGCCGTCAGAGGTAACAGTGTCGGAATTGCATGAAATTTGGCAGGTTGAACGGAAACGGCGTTCTGATCCAGATTCATGTAAATGGCATGAATGTCGTCAAATTTTAGGCAAATTCCTTCGTTAAGGCCCCGAAAACAATGTTTTTGCTATTTATAGTAATATTTGTTTTTCCTTAATAACTTTTAGTTTAAAAGTCAGAATAAGGTCCCGTCTGTTTTGGGACGACCCTTAAGGTCAGTAGTTTATGATTCTGCATTTAACTCAATTTTGCCATTTTTGGTAAAATTCGGTAATTTTGTCACCTAATCGCTTAATTAATGCGAATTAGGGTTTTAAACGTTTTTGCTCAGTATTTATATGTTTTGTAGCCGTCAGAGGCAAAGGGGACTATTTATCAATAAGCACAGATATTTTGTCAATTTTCTTTTCTGGTGGATTCCAGTTTTATCTCCTTGTGGATTCAGGGAAACCCCTCGTGAATTCGAGATTTACTACCCAAGAACTAACAGTTTAGTTTCTGTTTCATCAAGAGAGCATCGTGTGTGCTCTTCTTCAGGCTTCCACGACATCAGTTGGTATCAGAGCCTTGATTTACCCTGGTCTGATGGCTAACCGGCGAGACGGTGACCACCATAACAATGACGGCGGTGACGACGTCAATAACCCAGTCCTCACTAGGGCTGAGTTCCTTGCTTTTCGTTATGAAAATCAACAATTTCGTGATTCTACCCAACAGACTCTGGACTAGATTCAAGCAGCACTTGCCACTTTGCTTAACCGAAACCCTAATCGCGTTGATGAAGAGCGACGTGAAAACCGAGTGCGTGGCCTTCCCTATCGTGGTCCAAACCGGAGCAGGCAGCAAGACTACAACGAAGAAGACAGTGAAGATGAGGAGTATGCAGAGAGAGTCCTTGGAAATCATCGTGGTCCCGTGAGGGATAATGGTTGAGATTATCAGGAGCAAAGGGACTATCGGATGAAAATAGAGTTACCATCTTTTAATGGTAATGTCTCCATTGAAGAGTATCTGGATTGGGTTAGTGAGGTTGAAAAGTTTTTCAACTATATGGGTATAGTAGAAGACAAACAGGTGTGTTTGGTGGCCTACAATTGAAGGGAGAAGCATCTGCCTGGTGGGATTGTGTTCAATTAAACCGTACTCAGGAATGAAAGCTTCCAATACGGTTATGGAGGAGGATGAAAAGGTTAATGGCAGATCGGTTCTTACCACCCGATTACCAGCAGGAGTTGTTCAGACAGTACTAGGATTGCAGGCAGGGTACTCGGACAGTTAATGAGTACATGGAAGAGTTTGACAGGTTGGTGAATTGCAATGATTTGGAAGAAACTGAAGATCAACGGATATCCAGATTTGTACACGGGTTACGAGTTTCCATTCGAGATCAGGTATCCTTACAAACCCTATATACTTTAAATGAGGCTGTAACCTTATCCAAGAAAATAGAATTTCAGCATCTCAGAACAGGTTCGAAGTTTTCCAACTGCAGTTCGGAGTCCTCTAGTTCCATTGCCAACAAAGGTAAACAACCCATGTTTACACCACGGTCACAACCCGTGGTTAGGGAGAATAGTGGTGTCAACCAATCCACAGTGGCAGTAGCAGGTTCCGCAGCCCAGCCAGTAGCGAATGCCAACCCCTATGCTAGGCCAACTGGGAATAAGTGCTACAGGTGCGGAGAACCAGGACATCGATCTAGTACTTGCCCTAAGCGAGCCGCAGTGAATCTGGTAGTGGCAGAAGAGGGTGAGGTAGAAGGTGAACAGGAGGGCGAAGAGGTGTATAATGATGCAGATCCGTATGCCTATGATCCCAATGAGGTCCAAGAGGATGAGGAAGGCGTGCCATTAGGGCAGTCTTTGGTGATTCAGAGGTTATTACTCACACCAAGGGTGGAATTTGGTGACCAGCGGAATGAGATCTTCCGAGCACGATGCACCATCAATAAAAGGGTCTGTGATTTGATCATAAACAGTGGCAGTGTAGAAAACATTGCGTCGAAGAGTTTAGTTACCAAGCTAGGACTGAAAACAGAAAAGCATCCCTCCCCGTACAAGATAGGTTGGATCAAGAAAGGTACGGAAACTCTTGTTACTCAACAATGTCGTGTTACTTTTTCTATGAGTAAATATTATGTAGATGAAGTAGTTTGTGATGTTGTTGAAATGTATGCATGTCATTTAATATTGGGTAGACCTTGGCAGTATGATGTAGATGCTACTCATAAGTGTAAGGATAATGTGTATGTGTTTTTTAAGAATGGCAGAAAAATTGTCCTTGGTCCTATTAAGGAAGGCAGTAGACCCAAAGCTTCTAAAGTGGAGGGGAAGCCAGCACTCCTTATAGTGAACAATGAAGATGAGTTTGACAGGGATTGTAAGGAGTTGAAATAGGTATACGCTGTAGTAGTGACAGATGGTGAGCCAAAGAAGGTTGCTGAGATACCTGAGGCAATTCAGCTATTGATCAAGGAGTTTGAAGAGCTTTTTCCAGAAGAGCTGCCTGTAGGTTTACCATCGATGCGTGACATCCAGCATTGCATTGATTTAGCTCCTTGAGCTAGTCTACCAAATCTGCCACATTACAGGATGAATCCTCAAGAGGGTCAGATTCTACAAGGGCAGGTGGATGAGCTTTTGAGTAAGGGGCAAATCAGGGAGAGTATGAGTCCATGTGCAGTACTGGCATTGTTAACACCAAAGAAGGATGGGAGCTGCCGTATGTGTGTGGATAGTCAAGCCATCAACAAGATCACAATCAGGTATCGATTTCCTATTCCACGACTAGATGACATGTTTGATATGCTGAGTGGGTCCAAGTGTTACACTAAGCTGGATCTCAAGAGTGGGTATCACTAGATTCGGATCCGACCTGGAGATGAGTGGAAGACGGCTTTTAAGACAAAGGAGGGGTTGTATGAGTGGATGGTAATGCCTTTTGGATTGTCTAATGCTCCCAGCACTTTCATGAGACTTATGAATCAGGTACTGAAACCATTTATTGGAAAGTTTGTGGTAGTTTATTTTGACGATATCTTGATTTACAGTAAGACAGAAGCAGCCCACTATAATCATGTGCGAAAAGTATTAGCGGTGTTGCAGGCCAATGAGTTGTATATCAACTTGAAGAAGTGCAGCTTCTTGACTAATAAGTTGCTGTTCTTAAGGTATGTGGTCAGTGCGGATGGGATTCATGTTGATGAGGATAAGGTCCGTGCAATCAGAAAGTGGCCAACCCCAATGACAGTGAGTGATGTGCGAAGCTTCCATGGGCTAGCAACCTTCTATCGGCAGTTCGTTTGAGATTTTAGTAGCATAGTAGCCCCTATCACTGAATGTCTGAAGAAAGGGAAGTTTTTATGGGGAAAAGAGGCAGAACAAAGCTTTGCCTTAATTAAGGAAAAGTTGAGCATAGCCCTGGTTTTGGCATTGCCTAACTTTGATAAGGTGTTTCAGGTGGAGTGTGATGCATCTGTGGTCGGGATAGGCGCTGTTTTTTCACAAGACAACAGACCAGTAGCATTCTTCAGTGAGAAAGTTTATGAAGCTCGAAGTAAATGGTCAGCCTATGAACTGGAGTTCTTTGCTGTAGTACGGACTCTTAAGCATTGGGAGCACTACCTGATTCAGAGGGAGTTTGTATTATACATGGATCATCAAGCATTAAAGCACATCAACAGTCAAGTTAGCATTAACAGGATGCATGCTCGGTGGGTAGCTTACATACAGCGCTTTCATTTCACTCTGAAGCACAAGTCTGGTGTCACCAATAAGGTGGCTGATGCACTCAGCAGGCGAGCATCGTTGTTGACCACCCTACGTACTGAAGTTGTAGGGTTTGATTGCCTCAAGGAGCTGTACGAGAATGACGAGGATTTTGGTGATATTTGGGGTAAGTGTCAACAAACTCATACTGCTATCAATAGTATGTACATCCAGGATAGTTTCCTTTTTTGGGGTAACCAATTATGCATCCCTAAAAGTTCATTGAGGGAGCAAATTATTAGGGAGTTGCATGGTGGAGGTTTGGGTGGACATATGGGTAGAGATAAGACTATAGCACTGGTGGAAGAGAGGTATTATTGGCCATAACTCAAGAGGGATGTTGGCAATCATGTGAGGAAGTGTCCAATCTGCCAAACTACTAAGGGACAATCTCAGAATACTGGTTTATATATGCCTTTGCTAGTTCCACAAGCACCATGGGAATATCTGTCTATGGATTTTATACTGGGTCTTCCTCGAACTCAGCGAAGTATGGATTCTGTTTTTGTTGTGGTTGACAGGTACTCCAAGATGTCCCATTTCATAGCATGTAAGAAGACTTCAGATGCTACTCGAGTGGCCAATCTGTTCTTTAAAGAAGTTGTGCGTTTGCATGGAGTGCCAAAGTCCATCACCTCTGACTGAGTTACCAAGTTCATTAGTCACTTCTAGCGAATTTTATGGAAGCGTTTTGACACTTCCTTGAATTACAGCAGCACTAGTCATCCACAGACTGATGGCCAGACAGAAGTGGTTAATCGTACTTTGGGGAATCTGATTCGGTGTATCTCAGGTGAGAAGCCCAAGCAGTGGGATCTTGCGTTGTTCCAAGCAGAGTTTGCATACAATAGCTCAGTCAATAGAAGCACTAGTAAGTTTTCATTTGCCATCGTCTACTGCGTGCCCCCAAAACACGCTTTAGACTTGGTACCTTTACCTGAGCTTCCAGGAGTGAGTCAAGCAGCAGAGAATATGGCTGACCGTGTTCAGGCCATGCAAGAGGAGGTGAGGCAGAAACTGCAAGCTACAAATGCTAAGTACAAGGAGGTTGCTGATAAGAAGAGGCGTGAGAAAATCTTCAATGTTGGGGATTTAGTGCCGGTGTATCTTAGGAAGGAGAGATTTCCTGTTGGTACCTACAACAAATTGAAGGACAAGAAGTATGGGCCATTTCAGATTACTAAGAAGATCAACAACAATGCTTATGTGGTTGCTCTTCCTCCAGATATGAGCATTTCTTCTACCTTCAATGTTGCTGACTTATATGATTATCATCCTCCTGATGAACCGGATAGTGGGAACTCGGGGTCGAGTTCTTTTCAAGTAGGGGAGACTGATGTAGAATAGACAGCACATGCCTTCTTGGAGCAACAAGGGCGCAGGAAGTCACAACGCAAGATCAAAGGGGGGTGCCAGTAGGGGCCATCAGAGGTAACAGTGTCGGAATTGCATGAAATTTGGCAGGTTGAAGGGAAACGGCGTTTTGATCCAGATTCATGATGCCATGATCGTCGCCAAATTTTAGGCAAATTCCTTCGTTAAGGCCCCGAAAACAATGTTTTTGCTATTTATAGTAATATTTGTTTTTCCTTAATAACTTTTAGTTTAAAAGTCAGAATAAGGTCCCGTCTGTTTTGGGACGACCCTTAAGGTCAGTAGTTTATGATTCTGCGTTTAACTCAATTTTGCCATTTTTGGTAAAATTCGGTAATTTTGTCACCTAATCGCTTAATTAGTGCGAATTAGGATTTTAAACGTTTTTGCTCAATATTTATATGTTTTGTAGCCGTCAGAGGCAAAGGTGACTATTTATCAATAAGCACAGACATTTTGTCAATTTTCTATTCTGGTGGATTCCAGTTTTATCTCCTTGTGGATTCAGGGAAACCCCTCGTAGATTAGAGGTTTACTACCCAGGAACTAACAGTTTAGTTTCTGTTTAATCAAGAGAGTATCGTGTGTGCTCTTCTTCAGGCTTCTGCGACATCACATTACCTCAATGGAGTAAATCAATCATCCTTTCATAAGCATGACAAGTGTAGGCGATCTAGTGGTGAGATTCAGTTTGTTTTTTTAATTTTTTATTTGAGAAGAAGGTGAGATTCAATTAATATCCATAGTTTTGAACAATTTAATAGTTTATGAAAAATCATTACTTTCTTCCTTTAGTTCTTTAACTACCGGCATAATTTTTGTATAGAGGTGACATCACATCACATGCCACATTTAAATATTGAAAATAGTATACCCACGATAATCATGCATGTGAAAATGTAATTTATTATTAAATAAAATCCATAAATTTGGTTTTTGAGGGGAGGGGTAATGCATATATTGTATAGAGTTAATTTTTATAACTAGGGTGTTGATTGCAAAATTTAAAAATTAAGGGTGCAAAATACAAGTTTCCCCAAAATTTTGAACCGTCAGCGGCGTGTGCCCCTTAATCGCCACCGTCCACCTCTCATCATATCATGATTTTAATGATGGAGGAGACACCATCAAATGAAAATTTGGAGGAGCACTCAGTCACACCTCCTAATGATGCTACTCCTACTGCTGTTGCTAATGCTGATGCTAATGCTAATGTTGATTACCATCACCACGAAAACAAGGTTAAGTTACTGTAGGCTACTTCTTTGGCTCTTTTATATGATGCCTCATATCTAGTGTAAAACCAAAATAAGTTGATCGAAAGTGCCTTTCATGATTGATAATGGTTTGGTTTTCATAGATATGAGAGAATATGAACTTATGGCTTCCACTTTATGATGGTTGCCTTTTATCATCACATCAAGACATCAAAGAATTTGTTTTGGATGTAGCCATATGGGCGGGATTTGAACCTAGGTCCTTTATTTGATAACAAGAGACTTTACTAATTAAGCTAATTAGAATTCAAAATAATGGTTTAATTTAAATTTAGTACTAAACATATTCAATTGACATTAAAACAAGATTTTGTAGGAAACATAGAATAATCATCCATTCATAATGAAAGTGGAATAAAGCAGTGACTTGCTGGAAACTTGGAGTCTTTGCTTTATTTAGGACATTTGACGGATTCTGATTAAATAATTTCAAGCTTGGCTCAGTTGAAAACGGGCTAAGCAGCAAAACCAATTACTATGCTGCTTGTGCTTGGATTGGTTGGTGGAAGATGTATTTCACTTCAGTCCAATCCTAATTAAGCTTGGCTTGATGCAGTACACTAGCTTTCTGAGAGAGAGAGGTTTGAACTTGTTTTGCATTGTGAAACCAAAAATTTTCATTAGATTTTGGTAGAATTTGTAAGAGACCTGGTTGCCAGAATCTTAGTTTACCTGGAATTGAACTTGCTGGGTGAAGTCAAACTGCTTCACAGTTGATGTTGGTAAATATGTTAAGATTTCTTTTATGGCTCCTGACAAAAAAGGACTAGCTCCTCAAAACTAATCCATTATTTGCAAGAAAGAAATAGATTTCTTGGTTTTATTGTATGTACAATGCTTGATGTGGATATTTTAATTGAGGATTTTAATCGGCATTTATTCAATGAAATATGGACTAACTAAAAGAAAAAAAAAAGAAAAAGAAATTGAAGATTTAGGGGGTGTTTGGTAGAGTAGTTTGAAAATTGTTGTTTGTAATTTTTTGAAATACGTGTGGGTGAAAAAGTATATTGAAATACATGAAATATTGTTTTAAAACTAAAAAATGATGTTTAAAATGACAAACCAAACGAGCTCTTAAATTGATATTTCATTAGGAAGGTTATCAGGCCTCTTTTTCCGTAGGCCCATGAATTATGATAACACTCTTAACAGTGCTTGCTAAACAAAACATGAGATGGCCATAACTACTGCTGTAGTAGTTGACATTGTTCTTGTGAGGGAAAAAAAAAAAAAAAAAAAAAAAAAAAAATCCATTCCATATTTTGTTATGTTTTGCATGGGCACTCGTCAAATTTAGAGATGTTTGACATGGTCATGGCGTACACCGCTTTCCAAATAGTTATAGAATGGTGGTAAAAGTTTGAAAATTGAAATGGCTTAATATGTAAATATATTAAAATTTTAAAAATTGTATTTATTCTTTCCTACTATTTTTGATGCTTACTGTTCTGACAAAGATGAAGTAATGACAGATGTAGAGGCTGATATAGATGATGATATGACCACTGAAATGGAAGCTTTTGAAGAAATAGTTGGATCATCAGAAAAAAAAAAAAAAATACCGAACCAACTGCTAATTCTTAGTCTTCGCTGATTATTTTCGGTGAATTGAATGCCTCAATTTTTTCCGAGCTAATGGCTCTATTTCATTGGAATTCTGGATTTCTAAATGGGCACGGTTGGCCCAGTGTATTCTGCTTCTGGGTTTGGTAAACTTCATGATAATAGCTCATTTGTTTTTGAGAAACAAACACGCGCGCACAAGAATAGGCTCTAACACGGTCACTCAACAAACTTTACTCTAAAGCCATAATAGATAAGTAGTTCAATTTTAGTGACATCTTAGAACTTGTTTTTTTTTTTTTAAATAAATTTTTCCTCATTGCTGAAGTCAATAATACTGTTGAAGTTCTTTTTATGTCATCTAAATTCAAACGCAATCGAAAATAATATTTGAAGTATATATAATGTTGAGTCAATTGGTTGTAATGAAATGCTTTTGGTTTATTCCCATATATATATATATATATATATAGATTTGTAAATTAAGTTAAGCACTTTTTTGCAGAGTAGCAGAGAGTTTACTAAAGAGCACTATCGTTGACTACTACTGATAATTGATGGCTTAATTCCCAATTTCTATTTTAACTAAATTTTAAAACTAAGTCTTCTATTGATATTCAAATATTAGTTCATAAGAGGTCTCAAGAATACAGAGAGGAAGAAAATTCTATTTACAAGAGGATAGCTTTATTTCCTGCAATTTAATTCATTGGCAAATTTGATGTTTTATTTGACTTCTAAAGAGAGTAGAGTTGTTGTGATTGTAAAGAGGTGGGTACAGCTACCAAAGAGAATTCATGGTTACAATATATCTTTTGATAGTATTTTGTTTTAAGAAAGATGAAATTATGGATTATTTTTATAGAACAGGTTGAATGAGTTACAAGTTTGAATGATTAGGGGTTTCATTTTCTTGTTTTTGAATGAGCTTTTTTTGTTGAATATTTTTTTATTTTTTATTTATTTTGTTGATGTACAGTCTAATCTTGTTGTTTGGGTTATTTTTACTGTTATTTGGACTAATATTTATTGTTGTTATTTGGGATTTTGTTTGTTTTTATTTTTTTAAGAGGTTAAGGATTGTATTTAATTAGGAGGCCAAGATAATTTTTGTTGAATCTAAATCCTTGAGAATTTCAAGTCAAGTATTCAATATATATATATATATATATAAAAGATAGACAAAATAGGTTAAGTTATAGAATATTGAGGGTATGAACACTTGGGTGATATATAAAGCCGACACTGATAGACCTGCTGTTTATTGACAGAAATCTTAGCCGTACTTGATTTGATCAATAGTATCACTGTTATTGCCTATTCCCATGAATCAAAATCAGTCAGGGAAAAAAAAAAAGATTTAGCTAATGCTGATTATCAAAAAGCAATGACAGCAAATTTTGATGATTTTTACGAGGCACATATTGAAGCCTTCAAAAAAAAAAACGTAGAACTAGTATGCAATAAAAATGTGAAGGCTAAGATCTTTGTGGAAGGGGGCTTGGTCTGGAAATCATTCATACCTTTTGGATGGAATACATGTTTTATGCATGCATATTCATCTTTCTTTGAAACCAATTATTTTTGCCTTTTTATTTAAATCCGAGTCATGGTTATTTTAGGTTCACCTTGTGTGATTTTTCCATTTTGAAAATGGGATAATATTTTATCAACGGGGTCAGAGGATTAGCAGGTACAAATTGGAGTTTCTATAGGTAAATCCATTTAACTCATCATGAAAAATGCTACGTTCATAATATTTTCACAACAAATTATAGGTGGTAAATTGTTATTCGTTCTAATTTAAATCCACAATTGAAATTACTTTTTTGTCTACCCATAACAATTAGTAACAATCTGTTACGTAAAATTTGTTATGAAAGTGTTGTAGACGTAACACTTCTTATTAATTAACATTTTTTTTAGAATGTTATTAATTAACTTTGTCAAAGATATTTCAATGCAATAATAGAATTTTCAACCTCTATCTTAAAACTTTAAAAGCCAACACTTCATATTTTTGCCTCCATATTTTAAGATCAACGTTTTCCAAAAGATAACATAATGATTTAACTACTTAATTTCACAATATCCACGAAGATTATAAACCAACTAAACACTCAAATAAACTAAAATACAGGATTTATTAACCACAACATGTTAGGAAACCAAACTCCTACTTTATTTTGGGTGTCCATAGAAAAAACCTTAATCGGCCATCCATTGTACAGCACCCTAACCCACTTATCAAATAAGGTAACTCCCCCAAAAGCAAAATCCATACTCATAAATCATGGTTTAAAGTCTTCACTTAATTGATGTTCAAGTTTGGTGTAGTATTTGAATTGCCAGACGACATCTTGGAGTGAGGAATGGGCTGAATAAGTAACGATAATACACTATCTTTAGTTTTTCGGTCTACATCACCAAACCCATTTCCATATTGGTACAAGAAATGACCCATCCTTGCAAGGTTCATTGCAATTTCAATAAATGTTTGACAGAATGGAGAACTCGCAACTCTCTCTTCATTCACCTTCTTCCATGTTGTATATTAAAATTTTGCACCTAATGGTCCGTTTGGATTGAGGGGGAGGGAGGGGGAGTAGAGTAGATTTAGCACAAAATTAGCTTATTTTTAGCCAATTCTACTTTACTCCCCTCCACTCCCCTTCCTCCCCCCCTCCATCCAAATAGGCCATAAAAGTGTTTTCTCCTATTTTATTCATAGAAATTTTAATATATTATTTTAGATTCAAATGCAAATTATAAAATACAGATTTTTTGGAGTTATTTGGATGATAATATGCTAGAAAAACAAGAGGTCATTTTTTTTTTAAAGAAACAAACACATACAAATAAGGGAGAGAGAAAGGGGTTTGATTACACAGGAGATGTGCTTGCCTTATTTGTAACATTTTTAGACCAGTACATAGGCATCCCTTTGTCATTCAAAGACTTTTTGTTTTTTTTTTGGATTTGATAATTCTCAGATTTTATTATTAAATATTTGTGATAGAACATAATATTATAATATTCTTAAAGTTTGTATAGATCCAGTAATTAGTTTTGATGAGTTATAATATGATCCACATATTGTGACTATCATGATTATCATTAAAATTATTATCTCAACTTTGTGTGAAAAGTTAAAGAACATTAAAGCTTAGGAATAGTAGATCATAGGGTAGTTTGATAGATGGGAAGGTATAAAACTGTAAAGAGCACAACTTTGTTTGAGTGAAAATTATTTTATTTAATGCCTTCTTCACCAACAAGATTAGTACTGCAAGCCATAATCTCATCATCAGCTCTTTTGATAAAGATTCATTGTACTTCTTTGTCATCTATTTTTGTTTTTAAATTAATTCTTAATATGTTTTAAAACTTTTTTATGGCTTTTACTTACTTTATAAAATCTAAAATAAATATAAAATATATGCCTAAATTTGTGTAAAATAACCTAAAAAAAATATATCAATTAATAGCCATATCCCTGCCATGTATCCTAGTTTTTCAAGAATTTGTGGGTCAACTTCTCCTGTGTCCATACTTGGGTTGTGACCGGTGTTGCTGCTGTTGCCATTGCGAGGATTTTATCTATTTATTTATTTTATTTTAAATTTTACTTTTATATTTCTCTTAAGGAATTTTTCCCATTTCACTGATGTGTCATTGACTATCACTTAATTGACATTGCTACTAGTCTAGTTATTGTCATTTAATTATTTTTAATATTTTTTCCTGGCTTCTTTCTTTGTTGTATGAGATGGATTTTGTGATGCCATACCAGTTGATTTTAACATAATTTATTCAGCAACTGGATTTTTTCTTGCTAACAATGAAGTATTAATTTAACTTATCAAAAAACAATGAAGGATTAATGTAGTTAAGTAATAATTTTTAATGCAACTGGCTTGTATGGTTGCCAACATTTATTTGCAGTTGACATAATTATGATGGTCAAGGTTATGAGTTAGCTTTGCAGCAGATTCTTCACCTGTTTATGTTACCATGTTGCTATTTCATTGTATAGGTTATAGGTTGCACATTTTATATCTAATATAGCATGTTTCAGTTATAGTAAATTTGGAAGTAGATGTGCCTGTTTCATCTTCATAATCTTTGCGTGTTTTATTTTGCACCTTAGGCATGACTGCGACAAATTGAAGAGCATGCTATCCTTTCAGCTGAAGCAGGTATGGGGAGGTATACTGGCATATGCATCTCTTGTTACTTCACAATAATTGTTTATGGTTTTTAATTTTTCTAAAATATGTGCATCATTTTATCTTTGTCTTCGCTTCCAAGAAAGACCATTATCTGACTGTGTGTGACATCTAATGAAGGTCTTGTCGGAGTATCCTGAGGTGAAAATGACTAGTGAGGAACAAAATGCTTCTTTAGGAGAAACCTACCTGGAACTTGTGAAAAGATTGGATGAAGGTATCTTCCTAATCATGTCATCTTGTGCATACTAATGGGATGAATGCTGAAGTCATGGGTTCATGACTATGTGAGTGCGTGTGTAACTTGTCAATTAAAAAAACAGTGTTTTGTTATATGTATTGGATGGAACTTATTGGTCCTAAATATTGAGGTTTTTCGTTCTAGAATGATGACAATATATAAGGATTGAGCAAATAAGACATATTTATCCTTTTTCCCTGAAACAAACCCAAACTAATACAAACAACCCCCTAAAATGAACCCAAACAATCACTCTTCCTAAACCAAGGATAGAGAGATATTTGATAACAAAAGTCATCATCTGATGGAAATATCCTTAAAATAATCATTGACTCTGTCTAATTGTCTATTAAGTTTTACAGTGTTAGAACTAGTGGCTTTGAACCAAAAATAGCTTATAAAAAAGGGCTTTGAACCAGTGGTCAGTTCAGAGAAGATTAGGGTGTGTGCATAACTTATTTAAAAAGAAAAAAAAACTTAAGGGAAGAATTGGAGAGAGAAAACGAGGTTAAGTTACTGTAGGCAGCTTTTTTGGCTCTTTTATATGATGCCCCATATCTAGTGCAAAACCAAAATAAGTTGATCGAAAGTGCCCTTATGATTGATAATGGTTTGATTTTAATAGATATGAGAGAATTTGAACCTATGCTTCCACTCCATGATGGTTGCCTTTTATCATCACATCAAGATATCTATGGATTTGTTTTTGATGTAGCCATGTAGGCGGGATTTGAACCTAGGTCCTTTATTTGACAATAAGAGACTTTACCAGTTGAGCTAATTAGAATTCAAAGTAATGGTTTGGATTAAAATGTAGTGCTAAACATATTCAATTGACATTAAAACAAGATTTTGTAGGAAACATACAATAATCATCCATTCATAATGAAAGTGGAATAAAGCAGTGACTTGCTGGAACCTTGGAGTCTTTGCTTTATTTAGGACATTTGATGGATTCTGATAAAATAATTTCAGGCTTGGCTCAGTTAAAAATGGGCTAAGCAGCAAAGCCAAATACTATGCTGCTTGTGCTTGGATTGGTTGGTGGAAAATGCATTTAACTTCAGTCCAATCCTAATTAAGCTTGGCTTGATGCAGTACACTAGATTTCTGTGCTTAGTTTTCAGGGTAATGCTTTTTATTTCCTCTGTATTCAAATTGGAAAGTGCCTGCCTCTGACCTAAGCCTCATGAAATTGAGTCCTTTTTTTTGGTTGGGGGGGGGGGGGTGTTGGGTTTTGGTGTGCTCTCACAGAGAGAGAGAGAGAGAGAGAGAGAGAGAGAGGTGTGAACTTGTTTTGCATTGTGAAACCAAAAATTGTCATTAGATTTTGGTAGAATCTGTAAGAGGCCTGGTTTCCAGAATCTTAGTTTACCTGGAATTGAACTTAATGGGTGAAGCCAAACTGCTTCACAGTTGATGTTGGTAAATATGTTAAGATTTCTTTTATGGGCTCCTGACAAAGAAGATTTGGTTTTGGACTAGCTCCTCAAAACTAATCCATTATTTGCAAGAAAGAGAGAGATTTCTTGGTTTTATTGTATGTACAATGCTTGATGTAGATATTTTAACTGAGGATTTTGATCTGCATTTATTCAATGAAATATGGACTTATCAAAAGAAAAAGAAAAAGAAAAAGAAATTGAAGATTTAAATTGATATTTTATTAGGAATGTTATCAGGCTTCTTCTTCTGTAGGCCCATGAATCATGATAACACTCTTAACAGTGCTTGCTAAACAAATCATGAGATGGCCATAACTAGTGCTGTAGTAGTTGATGTTGTATGTTTAATTAATTTATTGCTCCTCTACCCGTCAAAATTGTCACATTTTATGATTTTTAGTTCCATTTGTAACTATTAGATCTTTTAGTTCTATTAATTATTAAGTGTGCAGGGTTCAAGTCTTAAGAGTGGTCACTTGACTCACTTCATGCAAAAAAAATGCTGAATAGTAGACTGTATCCAAGTCACCCATCCTAAGAGTCCACTAAAGTGGAAACGGCATTGGGTAATGACCCTTTTACGTTTATCTGTGATGCAGCTCTTCTTGACTTTGTTGAAGGTCCTCCGTTTACCCTGCAGCGGCTCTTTGAGGTGACTACTTCATTTGTGCATTATATATTATGCTATTCTAACCGTAGTTTTAAAACCGGATCGGACCTGCCGGTTCAACCGAGAATCGGATCTTAATTTGATCCGGTTATTAATAAAAACCGAAAATGAAAAATAAAAGAAAAACTCGAAAAAACCGCCGGTTTAACCGGAAACCGGTTTTAAGCTGCTTTGATTATTTACCCTTCGGCCACTGTGTTTCTGACCAAAAAAGAAAAAAAAAAAGGGACTTTGTTTCAAATTTAAGAAGAAGAGAGATTTTGCCTTTGACGATGCTGTTAAGTCTAAAGCTGTGAAGCCTAAGACACCCACATTGACACAAAAAATATCAGATTTACTATTTATGACTTGACACAGTTAAAAAAGAACCGAAGAAACCAAAACCAAAGAGATGCAGCCATGTAGGAACAATCTGTCCGCTTCAGTTTCAGAGCTTTCTTGCCGCTCTCGTATTTTTTTTTTTTTTTTGGTTGAATAAAAAGAATGAGAAAAATCTTGCTGCTGCTCTTGTAGACTTGCACATGCACGGATGCACATACACTGACTAGAGCGAGAGAGAGTTTTGAAGACAAAGTGATGAAAAATTAGAAAAAAATAAAAATAGAAACTAGTACAGAGCTTTTATTTAACCAAGGTCAGGATGTAAGATTTCAAAATATGTAGTAGGTGGAGTATCAACGTGTAAAGGACTAAAGGTATGATATGTGGTGGAAAAGAAATATCAAGGGGGCAATGATGTTATTACTCGCAGGTGACATTTTGTTATTTGAAAAATTAAAGAATAACTAAAATAATTTTTGTAGTAGGCTTTAGTTTGGTTGTCTAATTATATTCATAATATTTTTACAATATAGATGGTTAGTTGTTATTTGTTCAAATTTGAATTTAATATTAAAATTATTATTTTTTTTCCTTAATAATAACAACCAGTAACAACTTGTTACTTAGGATTTGTTGTAAAAATATTGTGAAAATATTGTGGACATATCATTTCTTATAAATTAAAGTTAAGGTTTAATGTTTTACTATTATTTAATTTAATTTTTTACTTAAAATATTTGTGGGGCCAGAAGATCGGGAAGCCTTGGCCCACTTCAAACCAGGCCCAAATGGCCTACGCCGAAGATGTATGGGGGATCCGAGGATGAAAACACAAGGACCACCCCCTCAAGGAGATTCCTTTGCCGTCCGAGGAGAGGAGGACCCAATACCACGTGTTGGCAACAAGTGTGGAGAAGGGGCAAACCCTGGGCGAACTGTCACCTCGGCATTGAATGCGCTTACCTAACCCTCCTGGCCGCATTAATAGGGACGTAACCCCTTGGTAGGGAAACATCGATCAGGGTGAGCCACTCAAGTACAGACATGACCCCTGATGGGATAGACAGCCAGAAGGGAGGTCAATGGATGATCAACAGGAGGAGAAAGAGAGGGAGATATAAGAAATGTGAGCAAAGTGTAATAGGGGAGCGAAAAAAAAAAAAGAAAGAAAGGAAGGAAAGGAGTTGGGGGAAACAAGCCTCCTCGGCCATGGGCCGAGGAGCATCTCTCAGCTGTAAATTAGTCCAAATATTCTTTCAACAAAAGAAAAGAAGGAGTTGATGCCTGGTGAAGGCCGGCGAGCGCCTAAACCTTCGATCCACTCTCTACAAATTCATTGTTCTGGGTTCGTTGGGGTTTCAACTTATATCTTTTGGGCTACAAAAACAGACCCTACAATTAGCGCCGTCTGTGGGGATGATTAGTGCGCTGGCCGGCGCAACAGGCGATTGTTCTAAAATAATCATTCTACGGAAGATCGGTGGTGATGCAAAAAAAAAGAAAAAAAAAGAAAAAGAAAACTACCAAACAAACATTGCAGAAAGATAAAGGTTCGAGACGGAAGATTCAACTGCAAAGAAAGAAAGCTTGATATTACTTCATAAAAAGAAAAGTACAAAATACAATCAGAGGCTCAGGTATGCGTGTTTTACAAACAAATTTACAAGCTAATCCTACAATCAGAGGCCTAGGCGGACCGATTCTGGAACTAGCTAGAGGGAAGTGTCAACCTGTGCTCTTATTAGCATCAAGAGAATGGGAGAACTTGACAATAAGAGGGGGGAAGGGGGCTGAGGCTGGCTCGCTTCAAGGCCACCAGCAACTCCTTGTCCGGTGCGGCGGAGCTTGAACAAAGCGAGGAGCAGATGCAGGCGCACCAGGACGCCCTCCCTCATGATGTTCCCTTGATTCTCTCCAACCCTCACGAGTGTTGGCCGTTAGAGATGGCAACACTCGGGCACCAGCCATGACATGTGTTCGCACGTCCCCTCCGTCGGGGGTGCGCTCCGGGGAAAGACATTAGGTACTTCAGCAACATCCCTCCGGGCCACCGTGCATGGCACCATCAGTGTTACGCCTAGACTCCGCCCCGCCGGAAGCCCAGTGGGGGCTGTGGTCACAATGGCCCTTGGCCCGGGTGTCCTCACACCCGCCCAGAGTTGCCTTATATCTGCCAACTCTGGTCACAATCCTGACGGGGTTATTGAAGGGACTAGGGGAAGTGAGGGGACGTGTTTCTAACTGCGTTGGGGAGTTCATGGAGTGTGAAGAAACCTTCCCCCTGAAGAGTCTTATATAGAGGATGAAGGCTGGTGAGAATTAATCCACATAGGATTCGAAAAGAAAACTGTCAACAGTGCTAATTACGGAGCTATCAAATTCCAAGGAGACTGTAAACCGCTGGATTTGTGCTAATTCACGAGGACATTAATGAAAGCGCGTCTCACGCACTGAAACGTTAAGCGTGGAGCACGAATGGCCAAGGGACGCCTCGTAAATGAAAAAGATGGGGGGACTTGAGCTAGAGGCGACGTCAACGCCACGTGTAAGATCATAGTCCAACCCAAGGAAGAATCGTCTCCAATGAAGCGGTCCGAAGACAAACCCTTACTTACAGGGAAATGAAAGCGTTAGACAGAACCAAGGCATTGCATGGTCCTCGGACTCAAGCCTATGGGGAAACTAACCGCTCAGCTATGCCTGGGTACTAGACAGAACCAAGGTATTGCATAGTCCTCGAACTCAAACCTATGGGGAAACTAGATACTTACAGAGAAATGAAAGCGTTAGACAGAACCAAGGCATTGCATGGTCCTCGGACTCAAGCCTATGGGGAAACTAACCGTTCAGCTATGCCTGGGTACTAGACAGAACCAAGGTATTGCATGGTCCTCAGACTCAAACCTATGGGGAAACTAGATGCTTACAGAAAAATGAAAGCGTTAGACAGAACCAAGGCATTGCATGGTCCTCAGACTCAAGCCTATGGGGAAACTAACCGCTCAGCTATGCCTGGGTACTAGACAGAACTAAGGTATTGCATGGTCCTCGGACTCAAACCTATGGGAAAACTAAATACTTACAGAGAAATGAAAGCGTTGGACAGAACCAAGGCATTGCATGGTTCTCGGACTCAAGCTTATGGAGAAACTAACCGCTCAGTTATGCCTGGGTACTAGACAGAACCAAGGTATTGCATGGTCCTCGGACTCAAACCTATGGGGAAACTAGATACTTGCAGAGAAATGAAAGCGTTAGACAGAACCAAGGCATTGCATGGTCCTCGGACTCAAGCCTATGGGGAAACTAACCGCTCAGCTATGCTTGGGTACTAGACAGAATCAAGGTATTGCATGGTCTTCAGACTCAAACCTATGGGGAAACTAGGTACTTACAGATAAATGAAAGCGTTAGACAGAACCAAGGCATTGCATGGTCCTCGGACTCAAGCCTATGGGGAAACTAACCACTCAGCTATGCCTGGGTACTAGACAGAACAAAGGTATTGCATGGTCCTCGGACTCAAACCTATGGGGAAACTAGATACTTACAGAGAAATGAAAGCGTTAGACAGAACCAAGGCATTGCATGGTCCTCGGACTCAAGCTTATAGGGAAATTAACCACTCAGCTATGCCTAGGTACTAGACAGAATCAAGGTATTGCATGGTCCTCGGACTCAAACCTATGGGGAAACTAGATACTTACAGAGAAATGAAAGCGTTAGACAGAACCAAGGTATTGCATGGTCCTCGGACTCAAGCCTATGGGGAAACTAACCACTCAGCTATGCTTGGGTACTAGACAGAACCAAGGTATTGCATGGTCCTTGGACTCAAACCTATGGGGAAACTAGATACTTACAGAGAAATGAAAGCGTTAGACAGAACCAAGGCATCGCATGGTCCTTGGACTCAAGCCTGTGGGGAAACTAACTGCTCGGTTACACCTGGGGGCTAGACAGAACAGGAGCACTGCATGGTCCTCGGACTCAGGCCTACAGGGAAACTTAACTACAAAATATCCCAAGTTAGGAAAGGATCAAGCCCCACCTAGCCCTCGAGATGCAAGAGGGCTGCCTATGCATACGTTCTCTCTCCTTCTCATCGTCACTACCACAATTGGCTGACATAAAATTCAAGCTAAAATCATGTAGATCAAAGAAAAAGAGGAAAAGCAGGCAGCATGCACACAAATAAGCAATTGAAATAAGCAGAAAGGCAAAGTAAATTCACATTACAATAACTATTCCATAAAAGTTGCATGGCAAGAGCCACAGTGCATAAAGGAAGAGCACAACAAAATAAGATAAAATGATGTGGGGAGAGCCGAGGCACTGGAGAGTCTACTCCCTTTGCTCAGGATGGACAGGGTCGACCTCTGACCCTTCCGAGCCCTGGCTTGAGGAGACGGCCTGTATGGGCACGGCGAGAACAGCTGCTTCCTCGGTGGTGGGTGTTGGATCATCGGAAGGGACCTCCACTACCTCTTGGGGCACCTCTTCGCTCGAACACCCCCCCAGTTCAGTAGCCCCCACCTCTTTAACAATTTCCCTAGCCTTAGCGCCATCAGGGGTGACCTCGCGAATAGCAGGGGGTAATACACGCTCTCAGCCTTCCATAGGTCTGACGTGGCCTCCACCCTAGCTTGTTTGAAGTCCTCAGCCCAGACCTGGGAACAGTATCGCCTACATACCCCCGGGACTTGAGCTTTGTAGAGGGCCTTTACCGCAGCCATTCCAGCGGCGTAGGCTGCGGCTTCAGCCTCCTCCTTGGCACTCTCGGCCATCTTCCTACCATGGTCAGCCACGTCCTTGGCCCGCCGAGCCAGATCTCTGGCCTATTCTGCCTCCCTCTAGGCCCCCTCGGCTTTGGTCACCTCTGCTCGCAGGTTAGCGATCAGATCCCTCGCGATCTGCAATTGCTCCTCCGCCTCGCCCTGGCGCCTCGTCTGCTCCGTGGCCTGGTTCTGGGCGCCCTCAAGACCAGATAGTGCACTGTCTCGCTTCCGGGTTACCGCCTTCAAAGCCTCTCGGGCCTTGGCGAGGTCAGCCTCAGAATTCTTCAGAGCCCCAGTGGCCTGGAAGCGCCAGTCACGCTCCCGTTTGAGGACCTCCTTCTGGTTGTTTACCGCCCCCTCTAACATAAAAATAGCTTGGACAGCCTACCAGAATAACCAATGCGCTATAAGCCCAATAAAAGAAAAAGAGTGGGAGAAGAGTCGAGGTTGTAGCCCTTACCATCCCCACATATCGCTTGAGGCTGAGGAAAATCTGCTCACTCGTCAAAGAGTTAAGGTCTGCCATATCTGCTGGGAGCAGCAGACTCCTTTCCAGTGCATCGGCCACGCGCGCACCTTCGCCCTCATTGAAGTCCCTAAGGGAGGCGTTATCCCTCAAGGGTTCCCCACGGAGCATCGGGGCTGGGAGCCAGGCCTGGGCCTCGGAAGAGGTGGTGTCGGCGACCTGCCTATCCTGACTCCTGTCGCCTATTTTCAGCTGCTTGGACGGCCGCAGAGTAGTGTCCCCTTCTTGTGAGGACACCGTCTTATCCTCTATAGGCCCTTTACCCTTATCCTTCTTCTTCTTGGGGCCAGCAGGCACGGACCCGGAGGGTGAGCGCGTCTGAGAAGGAAAAGGAGGGAGCTTCTGCTGAGCGGAAGTCGACCTAGTCTTCGGTGGAGTAGGAGGAAGCTTTCGTTGGGACTTCCCTGGCTGGCCCTCGATCAAGTCCAGCAAGTCGGTAGTGGGCTTCCTCTTGTAACCCATTGTTGGTGGAGGAGGGGCTTCAGAAGTAAGGAGGTCTGCTTCGCTCAGATTGGGGTCACCCAAGTCCCCAGGTGGATCCTCGGACTGATCAAGCTGAGTAAAAACGTCAAACGCGTCCCCTTCCTTCTCTGAACCTTCCTCGGCAGCCTCAGCGAAAGGTTGGGAAGAGGAGGGGATGGCTAGCGTAACGGCTTCTTGGTTGGAGGACTCCTTGGGGAATGAAAATCCGTCCTCGGTCACAGTAATCCTATGAAGCCGAGGATCGTTGGCTAGGATGACGTGCTTTGGAACCGGGATCGACTCTGGGTAGGCGTATACCCCAAGATTAGGTGGGCGGCTCTAACTTGATTGTCGTCCTCGTTTACGTAGACCGGTGCCCTTAGCACCTTCTGTAAATCTTCCTGGTTGGTCAAATGGAAGTGGCGCTCAAAAGTGTGCGGGTCTGCAAACGGAAAACACCACCATGTTAGCAAAAAGAAAAAGGGCAAGAGAACTCAAAATCCCTCCTATTCCTACTGCCCCACCTGGTATCCCTTCCGTCGTTGGGCAGTGAAGGCCATTGTGCCACTCCTCTGACACGATGAGGAAGTCCTCGCTAAGCCCCTTGTTGGACTCAGGGAGGCACTGGATGAGCCGTACCCTGTCATCCCTCGTCTTCAGATAATAAGACTTGCCCCTAAGATGCTGAAGGTTGTAGCACCAATTCACGTCGTGGTGGGTCAACCTTAGCCCGATCTTCTTATTCAGGGCGTCCACACAGCCCAAAATCCTAAAGACGTTTATCCTACACTGGGTAGGGGCCAACCGGAAGTGCGTGAGATAGTCCCTCATCACCAGCCCCATTGGAATCGTCATTCCCCCTTCGAGGAAGGTGGCAATGGGAATTACCACTTTACCCTTCTGCTTATGTAAGCGCCAATCCCCATCCTCACTATATCTCAAACCCACATTGGCGGGAATTCGGTAGTCGGCGATGAATTTCTCCATCGTCTCCTCGGTGTGGACATATTTCTGAAACCTACTCATCCTAGTTGACACCTAAAGGAACTAAGAAGGGACAAATGAAGGAGAAGGAATAACGGGAAAGAGAGCTTAGAGAGAGATAGAGCAACTTATTGAAAAGAGGAGGAGCTCCTCGGACAGACTTTTTGTGCTGGAGATGTGAGAGTGTGGCTGGACTTAGAAAGGACGCACGAGAACTCTTGATTACGAATTAGGAACAGGAAGAAGCGGTTCGTACGGGTATTTATACCCCGAATCGAGGAACAATGCGGGCTTTCTCGCCCATAAATGCGAGACGAACCCCCACCGTTGGATGGACAACACCTCACTAGACGTGGGGAGCACAGAGCTGCCTGAATTCAATAATGGGCACGTTACGTGCTCCGAAATGTCAGCAACGTGCCTTGGACAGATGAATAGACCCCAATCCTGACAGGGGTAAGGCCGAGGGTGTCAAAATTCTACTCCTCGCCCGAGGATGTGTGCAGCAAGATTTCGAGGGGCTATTGTGGGGCCAGAAGATCGGGTAGCCTTGGCCCACTTCAAACCAGGCCCAAATGGCCCACGCCGAAGACGTAGGGGGGATCCGAGGATGAAAACAAAAGGACCACCCCCCCCAAGGAGATTCCTTTGCCTTCCGAAGAGAGGAGGACCCAGTACCACGCGTTGGCAACAGGTGTGGAGAAGGGGCAAACCCTGGGCGAACTGTCACCTCGGCATTGAATGCGCTTACCTAACCCTCTTGGCCGCATTAATGGGGACGTAACCCCTTGGCAGGGAAACATCGATCAGGGTGAGCCACTCAAGCACGGACATGACCCCTGATGGGACAGACAGCCAGAAGGGAGGCCAATGGATGATCAACAGGAGGAGAAAGAGAGGGATATATAAGAAATGTGAGCAAAGTGTAATGGGGGAGCGAAAAAAAAAAAAAAGAAAGAAAGGAAGGAAGGGAGTTGGGGGAAACAAGCCTCCTCGGCCATGGGCCGAGGAGCATCCCTCAGCTGTAAATTAGTCCAAGTATTCTTTCAACAAAAGAAAAGAAGGAGTTGATGCCTGGTGAAGGCCGGCGAGCAACTAAACCTTCGATCCACTCTCTACAAATTTATTGTTCTGGGTTCGTTGAGCTTTCAACCTATATCTTTTGGGTTACAAAAACGGACCTTACAATATTAGTTATAAAATTATTTATTTATTTATTTATATTTTATAATTATTAATTAATTATTTATGACATCATCGGTTCGACCATAAAACCGAGAATCCCTCTCCATTTCAGTTCTTTGACCGTACTGATTTTTAAAACCATGATTCTAACTGCCCCCAACAAGAAAAAAACACACACATGTGGCGGCAGCAAACCAAAAAAATGATGGATTTCTTTAGGGGTGACAGATGGGATACTTGCACATCTCCAAGTAATTTATGACTTCTTGACTAGGAAGATCTGCACATTAATTTTGTCTCATTGCTGTTACATATTTAATTTACTCTAATAAATTTCTCATGCTTTATCTTATTTATCTCTGTCGAGCAGATCCTATTGGAAGCACAAACTATTTATCCTAATCTTTCAAAGCTTGGTTTAGCTCTTGAAAAGGTATACTAATTTTTGTGCTGTTTCTGTTTGTCGATGTTGAAACCTTTAATGATTTATTGCCCTGTCAAGTGCAAGTTGTGTGGGTTTTCAAGTCTTGGGCTGTATGGTGCAATTGTAAAAGTCTCAGGTTTTCAAGTGCAAGTCCGCAGGTCCAAGTCTTGATAGCAGACACTTCATGCAAAAAAATGTTGGAGTAGGGACTGTAGTCAAACTACCCCTTCCAGGACCCTAGTGGGATCAAGATCAGCACTGGGTAATGACCCCATATAAGCATTAAGAGTCCTGCTGGTCTGCCTTATTCTGTTGCTGCTTTCTAATATGGTTTTGTGAATGTTGATGCTACATTATGTGGCCTCAGTTTTTTGGGTGTGCATGTCTTTGTGTCTAGGGGTCCGACTCCTCTAATCACCAGACTTTGATTGATCAGTCTATGTTTATGGGTTTTTTTGGGAGTGATATTAGAGATACTATTGATTTTATTTTTATTACATAAGTTTTACAAACTGATATGTCAACATTTAAACATAATACATAAGGTAATTAAAGAATTATTTATTATACTATTGATGTGGCACCAATCATATTTATTACCATTTCAATTTGTAAAATTTTTGTAGTAAAATTGGTAGTACATTTTTAATGTCTTCCTTTCTTGACATAATCACTAGCTTCATAACGTGTCTATTTGAGCGTGAACGTGTTGTAAGATTTCACAATCCTAATCATTTATCCCTTTTCATTTTTTATTTTGAGGGGGCGGGGGAAATTCCATTCCATATTTTATCATGTTTTGCATGGGCACTTGTCAAATTTAGAGATGATTGACATGGTCATGGCGTACACCGCTTTCCAAATAGTTATAGAATGGTGGTAAAAGTTTGAAAATTGAAATGGCTTAATATATCAATATATCAAAATTTAAAAAATTGTATTTATTCTTTCCTACTATTTTTGATGCTTACTGTTCTGACAATTTATCTTGTCCTGCCTGTAGAATTTGTTGGTGACGTCTATGTTCAGCAAACGTATTGATCAACATCCACAATCAACTGTGCAAAAGCCAGATGAACCAGAGAAAGCAAGCGAAGAACTTGAGGCTCACCCCAAATCGGTACAAAATGGGGTCGAACCTATGGTAGGAGATGGAGATGAAGTAATGACAGATGTAGAGGCTGATATAGATGATGATATGACCATTGACATGGAAGCTTTTGAAGAAATAGTTGGATCATCAGAAAAAAAATCCGAACCAACTGCGAATTCTTAGTCTTGGGTGATTATTTTTGGTCAATTAAATGCCTCAATTTTTACTGAGCTAATGGCTCTATTTCATTGGAGTTCTGGATTTCTAAATGGGCATGGTTGGCCCAGTGTATTCTGCTTCTGGGTTTGGTAAACTTCATGATAGCGTTAAGGAAAGGATAGATCCTTGCGGCGAGGAATTACAAAAATCTTGTCTCAATATCCCAGGTGTTGTATTTATAAAATAACATGAGATCGAAGATTACTTAGCTTTTCATCTGCTTATCAAGAAAAAAAAGTGAGAGGATTACTTGGCTTTTCGGTATTAAATTGGTAGTGCTGTATTAAATTAATAACTTGTGAACGAATTTAAGCTCTTTATGTGATTTTAAATACTCAGGTGCAAGATAATAGCTCATTTGTTTTTGAGAAACAAACACACGCACACACGAGGATGGGCTTTAACACAGGCACATAACAAACTCTACTCTAAAGCCATAATAGAGAAGTAGTTCAATTTTAGAACATAAGTGACATCTTAGAACTTGTACTTTTAATTTTTTTTTTTCCATATTGCTGAAGGCATTAAGTATATATAATGTTGAGTCAATTGGTTGTAATGAAATGCTTTTGGTTTATTCCCATATAGCTTTGTAAATTTAGTAGAGCATTTCCAGCAGATTCATCAAATTTTTGTACTATTTGGAGAATAAATAGTGATTTTTACCTTTATCTACCAACTTTTTTAAATACACGTTCTAACAGATTTTCTATCTCATTCTCTATTTCATTTAAATATTATTTTTTCTTTAATTATTTATTCTTTTTTTAACAAGTACACATCTTCCAACATTTTTTTACTCAACATCTAATTATTATAATACAAAATAAGAATTTGAAGAATGAACAGTAGCCCATTAGACTTGATGGGCTACTGTTCATGAGCCAAAAAAAAAAAAAACTGACTTTGCCTAAGCTGCTGGAGCACTAACATAGCCCATATTCTCCAAATTTTGGCTAATATATGTGGATGCCAATGCTCTTGGAGATGCTCTAAGCAATTTTTTGCAGAGAGTTTATTAAAGAGCACGATCGTCGACTACTATTGATAATTGATGGCATAATTTCCAATTTCCTTAAACTAAATTTTAAAACTAAGTCTAATGTGATATTCAAATATTAATTCATAAGAGGTCTCAAGAATACAGAGGAAAAAAAATTCAATTTACAAGAGAATGGCTTTGTTTCCTGGAATTTAATTCATTTTTCAAATTTGATGTTTCATTTGACTTCTAAAGATAATAGAGTTGTTGTGATTGCAAAGAAAAGGGTAGAGCTACCAAGGAGAATTCATGGTTACAATATATCTTTTGATGGTATTTTTGTTTTAGAGAAGATGAAATTATGGATTATTTTTATGGAACAGGTTGAACGAGTTACAAATTTGAATGATTAGGGGTTTTTATTTTCTTGTTTTTGAATGGGCTTTTTTTTTTGTTGAATATATATATATATATATATATATATATTGTTGATGTTCAGTCTAATCTCTCTTTTTTTTTTGATGTAAAAGATAAGAGGTCTAATCTTGTTGTTTGGGTTATTTTTGCTGTTATTTGGGCTAATATTTATTGTTGTTATTTGGGTTTTTGTTTGGTTTTACTTTTTTAAGAGGTTAAGGATTGTGTTTAGATGGGCCAAGATAATTTTTGTTGAATCCAAATTCTTGAGATTTTTAAGTCAATTATTCAATATATATTTTTTTTAAGGTAGACAAAATAGGTTTAAGTTATAGAATATTGTGTATGAACACCTTGAGTAATGTATAAAGCCGACACTGATAGACCTTGCTATTTATTGACTGAAATCTCAGTTGTACCTGATTTGATCAATAGTATCATTGTTATTGCCTATTCCTATGAATCAACATCACATCCTGGGGAAAAAAAAAGATTTAGCTCATGTTGACTATCAGAAAGCAACGACGGCAAATTTTTATGAGGCACATACTGAAGCCTTGAAAAACAAAACGTAGAACTAGCATGCAATAAAAAGGTAAAGGCTAAGATCTTTGTGGAAGGGGGCTTGATCTGGAAATCATTCATACCATTTGGATGGAATACATGTTTTATGCATGCACATTCATCTTTCTTGGAAACCAATTATTTTTGCCTTTCTAGTTAAATCTGAGTCATGGTTATTTTATGTTCACCATGTGTGATTTTTCCATTTCGAAAATGGGATAACATTTTATCAATGGGGTTATAGGATTAGTGGGTCACAAATTGGAGTTTCTATAAGCAAATTCACTTAACTCATTATGAGAAGTGTTGTCTATAATATTTTTATAACAAATCATAGGTGGTAAGTTGTTATTTGTTTAATTTGAATTCACAACTGAAATTACTTTTTTGTCCACTCATAGTAACTAGTAACAATTTGCCACTTAAAATTTGTCATGAAAGTGTTGTAGACGTAACACTTCTCATTAATTAACTTTGTCAAAGATATTTCAATGCAATAATAGAATTTTCAACCTCTATCTTAAAACTTTAAAAGCCAACAATTCATATTTTTGCCTCCATATTTTAAGACCAACGTTTTCAAAAAGATAACATAATGATTCAACTACTTAATTTCACAATATCCACGAAGATAATAAACCAACTAAACACTCAAATAACCCATATAAACTAAAATAAAGGATTTATTAACCACAACATGTTAGGAAACCAAACTCCTACTTTATTTTGGGGGTCCATAGAAAAAACCTTAATCTGTTGTACAGCACCCTAACCCACTTATCAAATAAGATAACCCCCCAAAACCAAAATCCATACTCATAAATCTTGGTTTAAAGTCTTCACTTAATTGATGTTCAAGTTTGATGTAGTATTTGAATTGCCAGAAGACATCCTGGAGTGAGGAATGGGCTGAATAAGTAACGATAATACACTATCTTTAGTTTTTTGGTCTGCAACACCGAACCCATCTCCATATTGGTACATGAAATGACCCATCCTTGCAAGGTTCATTACAATTTCAATAAATGTTTGACAGAATGGAGAACTTGCAACTCTCTCTTCATTCACCTTCTTCCATGCTGTACTAATCAAAGACTTCACATACTCACGAGCATCTTTTTCACTAGCACCAGTTTCGTTCATGTAACATTGGATTGATTTTGGAACATCACCACTTTTTAATTCATTCTAAGTTTCCAAAGAAAAAAAGAAAAAAAAGAAAACATTGTTAGGCTATGCTTCATGCTTGTGTGAAGTAGTTGAAAGCATTTATAATGAAACTATTACGATAGTGTGATTAGCATACTGCAGATGTTCCAAGATCATCTGTAAGTCGTAGAATCATTGATGACCAATAGAATATTTTGGGGTACTCTTCCAAGCAATCCAAGGCTTCCTTCGTTATTGGATTGGTGATCATAAAGTAAGCATGCATCAGTATAACTGGTGTTGATATTGAAATCCATGCATTCTCAAGGTATTCTTCAAGGCTTGGTATATATCTGCTGTAGTACCACTTTGCCTCCAACAAATAAGATCTACATAAATCTGCCCACTGAAACAATTATAATGGACCATGAATTAGAGGAATTAAAATCATCATGTATTTAAGAGAAAATGTTAACAATAAACAATGATAGATTTAAAAGCTCCATTCAAGCCAATACCGCTTTTTTCAAGTACCGAATGATGTGGAATCCTTGTTCCTTAAGGGGATCAAAAGCCATTTCATTAACAAAGTTGTAGAGAATGAGGAAACATATCCTCATATAATCTGGAAGCCGATCCATTGCATTGATCTCCCATCTGGAGTCACACAAAAAATGAAAGAGTAATTTTTTAGTTTTTATGTCAAAGGGGATGAGGCGTAATGCACTAATGTGATTTATACAAACCTCTCAATGGCATCCGTGAAGAGCTTGAGTTCATCCAAAGTTCCATATATGTCATAAACATCATCTACTATTGTTAACAGTGCACCCAACTTTGTTAAATTTGTCCTACAACACCCAAACTGAGGTTGATCTATCATACCCATTGACCAGAAGAAAAGCTCCATTAGCCTATCCCTTGCAAATATCAAATTTTCTCCGAGCCTAGTGTTCTTCCACCACCTTTTTATGGACAAAATGAGAAAATATCAATTTTCTAAAATTAAAATTTAGGCTATAATGATTATTTGTTTTATGTTGCCATGAGATTTGATTTTAATTTTAATATTCATCATTGTACACTTCAATAGTTCAATAGAGAATCTATATAGTCCTTCAAGGCTTGTCAATAACTAAGTAATTAACGTATTGATTATATGTCAGATGAAGCTCAACTTAATGTGAGAAATAATAAGCTTTTTTAACCTTGACACTTGTTTTAGATCTTCTTGGTGGACTGCTTGCACCATGTTGAAATTCATTTCTGCAAGCTTAAGTAAGATAGGGTTCATGTCTTCTCTACTCCTATATATATCAATAAACCACCTTGTTTCAAACTTTATTATTCTCCAATGCAGTGGAAGCTCCAAGGCATAAGTCACCATAGCAGAAAGAGTTTTATCTTTATTCTGCTTGGCATATTCTTGGAGGTGCTTGGTTGCGAAATTTCTCAATTCCTCCAACATATTCTCCCTTTCTGTCAAAAGGAATGATGCTTCATACAAGGATAGTATACCCTTGGTTTCCTCACAAAGGCATGCCTTGAATTTCCCTCTCTCATCCTTGAAAATATTGAATACTCCTGCAGTGACCAACACAATAATTATTAACTATATTATGGTACGTAGCATGTACACTGTCAAATCCAAGAAATAAAATCTTTACATAGATGTACTCTTTCCATTTGACGTGAATTGGAGATGAATTTATTCCGCTTAAATAGCCAATTGTTTTTTTTTTTTTTTTTTTTTTTTTTTTTTTTTTTGTATTTCTAAATTACCTTGAGAGATATTATATCCATGTTGTCTTAGGAGTCTAAATTTAAGAGTTGTGGCATATAAATTCTCCTTCCTCCATGTATCACCACTTTGATCATTGTTGTGCAGACCTTCCAATATTCTCTTCATCTCTCCCTTGAAGTGATGAGATAATCCAAGTCTTTGCAAGATATCTATCAGCTCGAGTTGCTCTAAAGGATCCACCACTTTGTGAAGCATCATCCTCACATGTTCCTTCAACACATTACTTTGTGCAGTGCAAGTTTCTCCCTACATCACAATTTATCATTAGGGGCCAGTTAGTTTCCAAGTAATATATAGTCAGAAGCACTAGTAAAACGATAAAGCAATTGAAAACAATAACAAAATGATACCACATATTTGTTTCTCAGTGACTGGATGTAATCATAGTCCCAAATGGAAGGATGGTAATTTGCTGATCGCCGAACGATAATGGAATTATTTGAAGTATTGCTGTCTACCATGCTAGCTGGATGTTATACTAAATGAGACTGAGCTTTTAGATGGGGGAGGTGCTCCTTTGAAATTGCAAGTAGGGAGAGAAGCAAGTAGGTTACATATATATATTATCCATTGAGGCAGAGTTACTGTGGTTTTTGTGAGTGAATGGGTTATTATTTGAAAAGACTGAGAGAAAAGAAAGAAGCAGAGAGAATAAATAGAGAGACAAGAGAAAGAAAGTAATTTGTAAAACGATATCTATCTTACATAACTTGATTCTGTACATTGTCCTAATTACAATTCCTAATGAAATATTCGTGATTTGAAGAATTCTAGGAGCATTGCTTCCTCCTCTAAACTCTCATATAAGGAGTGGTACCCACCTGGAGGGAGTGATGCTGTTACCATCTCTAACAGCAGAACACACAGTGCTTTGCTCTTGGGGAAGATTGGTCTGTGTGTGTTGGAAGAATTAGCACACTTTATCCATATTAAGGGTGTGTTTGGATACCGCTTATTTTATTGAAACTGAAAAATTATTGCTGAAAGTACTGTAGATAAAAGTAAAAATTAGTTGAAATAGTATATTGGAGCTCATAAATAGTATCAAAAAGTGCTGTAAAGCCTATGAATAGTAGCAAAAATAAGTTAAATAGTGAAATGACTTATAATTTTAATTACAATCCAAACGCATGCTAAGTGTCCATTTGACAAAGATTATTTTTGTTATTTTTTTTATTATTCAGCTTATTTTTGCTACTATTCATGGGTCCTACTACAGTTTTTGGTACTATTCATGGGTTTCACTGTACTATTTCAGCTTACTTTTACATTTATATACAGTATTTTCAACAAAGTTTTCAATTTCAACAAAATAAGTGAATCCCAGATGGACCCTAAATTTGATCTCCATTTTAAAAAGTCATATCATAGAAACATAAGGCAAAAATTCTATATGGAATTTTTTTTTTCTAAAATTCCATGTTCTTTTCACATATATTTGGCACACCTAATGCTAGTGCTCTATTTAACTCAACTTATCACCCAATAAGAGAGACGAAATAGATAGGATTCAAATTCTGTTTATATATAAAAAAAAAATTAATCTTTTGTTACAATAATAAAGAGCAATATTATGAAGCATATGTTATAGATTAAATTATATATATATATATATATATATATATAAATAACAGTAATATATTGTTTAAGATTTTTTTTTCTTAAATTTCCAGTCTTAGCCATTAATTTATTATTGCATAGTGCAATAGACTGAAATATGTTTAAGATTAAAAGTAAGAAATATGTTGTTGTTACTGTTGCTAGCCATCAATTAAAGGCCTTAGGCCTCCCACTTGTCCCAATTTTTTTCAAAGGTTTTACAACTCTCATTAAATAAACAAAAAGGTAAAAAGATTGTAAAAAAAAAAAATCTAAAAAATTATAGAGTAGTAATTGTTTCTGATGGCTAACCACTAATTAGATTTCAGCACTTTCATGTTTATCACATAAATTTGAGCATATGATGTTAACTTATGCATCAATCACGGGTTGAAACACAACTAGAGTGCAGATTAGGACGTAGGAAAGGCATAATAAAATTTTTCATTTAGTTTTCATGTACAACTTTGTCATCAATTTTTTTATTTAGTTTTTATGTACAATTTTTTAAAATCTTAATTTTTTTCAAATTTTAAAGTGTAAGTATATTTTAGCATTTTTCTAGTAGAAAAAAAAAAGGTAACTACACTCTATCCCAAACTTGAGGGAAAATAAGTGATGCCAACTGCATAATAAGTGTAAGAAGTGAATAGTACTCGTACGTAGAAATGAGTTAAAGAATCTTATGACTTGATGGTATTTTTTTTAATTCATTGTGTGTTCCTTGTGGTGCCACGTTGTTGGCATGCAAGGCAATAATTAAAAATTAGTCATGACTCATGACTCATGAGTGATTATAACTTTTTTTTTTTAAATAGTATCATCTCATTTCATTAATATAAAAACATGAACATGGGCATAAATTTATAGTTATGAATTAAATAACTAAATAATTATATATTAACTAAATATTAATATATTATATACTAGCCTCATTACACACAAGAAATTTTTTTTTTTTTGGGGTTTACATGTCTTATTCATGGTAGTTTTATTTTATTTTCATTTTAAGAAGAAGTGAAGTTGTATCAGTACTTGACTACTTACATTTTAGAAGTGATAGAATTGGAGCGATTAAAATAGCAATGGTAGATCATAGATGAGTCTAAATCTATTTATTGAGCCATTGACAATAGAAGCGACCTATAAGACAACCATGTTTTTATATTTTTATGGAAAAAAAAGGAAGCCATTGTTTGACCTTTTAGTGCCTTTAATGAGCAAAGGGTAATGACTAATGAGACTATTGCAAATAAATTAAATTAAATATAGTCCCTTTTATTTTTAAACTGAAAGTATAGTTCCTCTATAAAAACTTTATTCCATGATTCATTATGCTAAAATTAATCAATATTTTTTATAAGACAATAAGGGAATTTAAATTCTAAACATTTTCCTTTCTCAAAAAAAAAAGAAAAAAAAAATTCTAAACATTTTCATTAAAAATACTAAAAATTTTCTATCAATTGAGCTACAAAGCGCTTAGAAGTATGCTAGTTATTTTTTTTTTGGTTGAGAAAACAGTAATATTTATTAGAACACACAAACACAAAAGTGATATATAGAGTTTTTTAAATAGGCTTATAATACATTACATAACCGAGTACCACTACAAAATGGCCTAACCCTTGTAGTAGTAGCTAGGGGTTAGAAGTATGCTAAAATTAATTTTTTTATTCAATCTATTTAACTTATATCCAACTTTTACACAATTTATTTTTAAAATCTAGATATCTAATAAACCAACAAAAATAATTAAGCTCTCACAAACGACAAAGATACAAAAGAACAAAGCAAAATCACAAATAAATTTGGATAGCCATACAAGTGGACCAAACAAAGGAGAAACATTGATTATAACTCTCCACCAATAATGCAATCAAGGCTGGCCCACCTAACCAAAGAAAATACGATAGTCCCATCGGTGGCGGCTCAATGATTTTTTTGTAGGGGGTCAATAAGAAGATAAATCTTAGATGAAAAATGAATCTTGTGGTCTACGATGTTTCTTTATTACAAATTTGTCCATAGTATTAGTAAGAAAATAAAATATAAACTATTAGTTCATTTGGCATATAGTTTCATAATATAATAAACATAGCAATTATTATTGCTAAGATGAAATCTTGAAAATCATCCATTGTTTTCAAATACAATAAGCATATTAATTATATTATCGCTAATTGAACTTTAATTATTATTGCTCAAAATTCTTTTTTCTATTAGTTTGTTTTAACTCTTTACAATTATTGTATTTAACAATTCAACTCAACTTTGACAACTATTATTCTTTGTAATTGTATTAAGCGTGTTTGGGTCTCGATTATAAACTAACTTATTACTTCATCTTTTTTCCTACAATTTGCGGGTCTCATGTGAGTTCCTACTTATTTTACACTTTTAGCAAAAAAGTTAGATAAATTATTCCTAAATAGATACTAAGAAAATTTTTGTTGTGTTAACATTTGCTTTTGTTTTCACTCAATCACTCTTGGCCTGTCCCACGCGCCCAGTCCTCACTCAATAAATAACAAATTATCTTATATAAAAAAAAAGATTAAAAGCACTTCAGATTTAACAACAAATTGTTATTTTCAAGGTTTTAGATTAAATTAGCTTGTTATTTGGCTTTTTTTTTTTTTTTTTTGGTTTTGTTTTGTTTAAAAAGTGCCAAGATACTGGTAAAAGGATTATATTTAAGGTTATTTTAGTAGTGCTTAGGAAAAAAAAAAGGATCAGAGTGTTCAAATTTTTATTTTAGAGGGTCAAAACGAATAAAAATTATATATATATATATATATATATATATATATATATTTGAACCTCCAAGGCTACGGCTTGCGTCGCCCATGAGTCCCATACTTACAAAGACCTTTTTTTTTTTTTTTTTTTTTTTTGGAGAAAATATTTACAAAAACCTTGATAAGTTGTAGAGAGAGAATCTATGTGGCATCCTTACAGATTTTAATCTTTAATCTTTATAGAGAATCTACGTGGCATCTTCAAATATTATTTAACTTTCTTGATCATATCCATAAAATATTTTGGACATCTACGCATTGCAATAATGTCCATCAACACAATGCAATTGACCCTTTAAGATTGTAGAATTATATATGAGGTTCATTCACTTATATTTTATATATTTGTCATTTCAACACATATCAATGTCACGTCCCATATCAACAACCAATTTTTTCTTGAGTCCCACTCCAATTTGAAATTAATTGAATAAACTCTCTCTCTTAGAGATTGGTAAATTCATTGTTGAACATTTACACATTTTACTCATTATACATAAAAAAATGAAGGCCGGCGAAGAAAATACTATAGTCCCATAGTGGCGGCTCTACTATTTTTTTCTAGGGGAGTCAATAAGAAGATAAATCTTAGATAAAAAAAGAATCTTGTGGTGTACGATGTTTCTTTATTACAAATTTGTCCAAGTATTAGCAAGAAAGTAAAATATAAACCATTAGTTCATTTGGCATATAGTTTCATAATACAATGAACATACTAATTATTATTGCTAAGATGAAATATTGGAAATCATCCATTGTTTTCAAATACAATAAACATATTAATTATTATTGCTAAGTGAACTTTAATTATTATTGCTCAAAATTATTTTTTCTATTAGTTTGTTTAACTCTTTACAATTCTTGCATTTAATAATTTAACTCAACTTTGACAACTATTGTTCTTTATAATTGTATTAAGTGTGTTTGGGTCTTGATTATAAACCAACTTATTACTTCATCTTTTTTCATACAATTGGTGGGTCACATGTGAGTTCCTACTTATTTTATACTTTTAGCAAAAATTTAGATAAATTATTCCCAAATAGATACTAAGTGCTCGTTTGGATTGGGCTGAATAGCTGAAACGTGCGTTTGCATTTTAGCATATATATTTTTTTTTTCACGCGTTTCAGTCAATTTTTTTTACTGTTCATTCATTGTTGTGGCTACTGTTCATGAACAGTAGCCGCAATATTTGACTTTTTTTTCACAAATTTTACTGTTCATAGACCTACAAATTTTACTTTTTAGCAACTTTTTCATTAAAAATGGGTCTCACAGTACTATTTACATATTTAAAAATTATTTGCTACAGTGTTTTTCAGTTTTCAGCTGTATCCAAACGGACCCTAAGAAAATTTTTGTTGTGTTAACATTTACTTTTGTCTTCACTCAATCACTCTTGGCCTGTCCCATGCACCCAATCCTCACTCAACATATAACAAATTATCTTATCAAAAAAAAAAAAAAAAAAAAATTAAAAGCACTTCAGATTCAACAAGTAATTGTTATTTTCAAGGTTTTAGATTAAATTGGCTTGTTGTTTGGCTTCTTTTTTTTTTTTTTGGTTTTGTTTTGTTTAAAAAATGCCAAGATATTGGTAAAAGGATTATATTTAAGGTTATTTTAGTTGTGCTAAAGAAAAAAAATATAGGATCAAAGTGTTCAAATTTTATTTTAGAAGGTCAAAACAAATAAAAATTTTATATTTAATATATATATTGGCCAAGTCAGGGGTTCATTTGAACTCCCTAGGCTATGGCTAGCACCGCCCATGAGTCCCATAGTTACAAAGACCTTTTTTTTTTGGGAGAAACTATTTACAAAGACCTTGATAAGTCGTAGAGAGAGAATCTATGTGGCATCCTTACAGATTTTAATCTTTAGTTGTAGTATCAATAAATAACTTTGAAAGGCTGTTGAGTTGACTTGAATCTCTTCAAATATTATTTAAATTTCTCGATCACATCAATAAAATATTTTGGACTTCTACAAATTGCAATAATGTCCATCAACACAATGCAATTGACCCTTAAAGATTGTAGAACTATATATGAGGTCCATTTACTTACATTTTATATATTTTTCATTTCAACACATATCAATGTCATGTCCCTAGCTTATGTAAGCCTTAATTTTATTGGACTCCAAAATAATTTTTGAGCAAGAACTCTTTATAAATATTATATATATGAAAAAAACTTTGAAAAATATCAACAATCAATTTTCTCTTGAGTCCACTCAAATATGAAATTAATTGAATAAACTCTCTCTCTTAGAGATTGGGAAATTCATTGTTGAACATTTACACGTTTTACTCATTATACATAAAACCTATCATGTCCATATATAAATTTTAATTGAGCAAACAAGTTGACATCTTCAAACATATCAAAAAATATTTTTGATCAAACTAAAAAGATTTTTGATCAATTTATATGTATTTGGAAGTGACTGATATCACTCTTTGTGTTCGTTATCACTCTTTGTGTTCGTGTTTAGTGCTTACTTTGTCTAGTGCTTAGTTTAAGTCTAGAGTCTGTTTTAGGGTGTTTTGTCATGGAATAGCCAAAGGGGGAGATTGTTAAGTTATAATTTTTCTCATAACATTAGTGTTGGCTTATTCCATGACAAAAAGTGTTGTAATTGCATTAATTTATTTCCTTGTATTTTTGTGGGATTTATTTGTTATGGGTTTAATACTAAGTAGTGAAGATTTGATCAAGACAGTTGAAGGTCACATGAGAAGCACATGCAGCAAGGTGAACAATTAGGCCAGGTGTCCAGCTCAATACAGCTTGTCCAGGAGGTTAACTCGCGGCTTGGATTCGCAACTTGCACCAGTCGTGAGTGACCCACAAGTTCCCCTGTTTTATTGAAAATTGTGACTTTTCGTATTCCCATCACATATACTATATATACCGTTATTACCCATAGAAATGGTAAGGAGCCTATTGAGAGAAAAACCCTAAGAAAGGTTTCTACAACACACCCACCCTATTAGAGAGAGAGCTACTCATTCTTAGAGAGAAATCTTTGTAGTCTTTTCTCCTTCCTTCTCCCATTGTTATACCCATTGAGAGGAGATTTGTACCCAAAAACAACCCACACCCATTTAGAGTGTTGAGAGTGTTTTTGGAGTTTGGGAAACATTGGAAGATGCCAAGGATGACGGACGTAATGGATTTACTACGGGATCCAGAAAGCTAGAGAAGACATGGTTAGACTTAACCTTGTTGGAGCAAGTAGCTTGGAGGGCTTAGGTGCATCGGGTAGATTAGGCTTGGAGGGTTTATTGCTATTCATGTATCCCAACTTTATTCTCTAGTGGATCATTTTACCGCTTGGAGGGCGGCGGAGAGGTTTTTCGCTAAGTTCTTCGGTTTCCTCTTCGATAACATGTGCCGGTGTTATTCTTGTGTTTGCATTTCTCTTCCCTTACTCTTTAACCATTAATTTTGCTGTGTTTGTGATTAATTATGTGTTAAAGTAGTTTGCCAAATTGGGTATTGCTTATATTTCGTATTCCGCACATATATTGTTTAAATTTAAGCTTGCATTGGTAATTTTGTAATTGGGGATCTAAACATTCACTAGTATTTTACACACTATTTGAACTTTCACGGTATAATAGTTATCTACAAAATAATGTCTTGTGGTGTATCTAATACAACCATCTCATTTCTAAATGTATTTTATAATTGTCCTACAACATATTCTAACATATTTCTTTTAGAACATTCTACCTTTAAAAGAGCCCTATTCCTCCTTTATGTATGCATTGACTTAAAGAAGTCATTGGAACTTCATTCCTTTACAAAAAGGAGCCCTAGATCATATTATCCTCTAAATAGAATTCATAGACTAGGAATATAACAAAATAATGGTTCTAAAAGCCCATCTTTCACCAATCCTGAATATGATTTAGATTAATAAGACCTAGGCATAAGTGCCAAAACATACAATACCAAAGGATGAAACTTTCTTTTTAAAAAGTAAAAAATGTAAATTTCTATCTAGAAAACAATCATGAACAATGCTTGGCTTTACCAAAACAAAAAACTTTCCTTTTGGTCATACTTTTGAGTCTAATTTCCTTTTGGCAACTACTAGGGCAACTAGCTTGTCCAACTGTTTGGTATTATAATTTCTCTTTTCACCACCCTAACCTTTTGGTTCAGGCTAAGAATATTAATTAAATCATATTGATCATAGCCTTAACTTTTAGGATGTCTTCCATTGTGTAGAACTTACTTATCAACTCAATAATATAAAAAGAATTTATTTTCAAAACAATCTGAATTGATCAAATGATTCTAACAAGGACTTGTGGATCGTATCCATTTGAGATTAACATTTAATCTCTATATCCAAGAATTCCAATTCATTTAAAAATAAAACATTTCCATAAAATGATATAGAATTGGAACTCCTTAAGCCTTTCTTAGCACTTAATATGATTCATACCAAATATCTCATTTAAACTTAATATAAAGTCTAAGTCTAGTACTAACTCTTGCATCTCATGCTGTAGCACAATTTAGATAGAAGCCAATGTAACATTTTAGCATTTCAATGGAGACTATGATCACATCATAAACTATCTTCTATAAATGCATCATGTATAGGAAATTATGACAATGTTGAATCGAAACATCTTTATGTACTTTAGCTCATTTAACCACCATGTCCAAAATTATTTCTTAGTTAATGTGATTCAATTAAAATAGTAGTTAGAGAACCAAAAATTACGACAACTTTATTTTGAGACTGTGAACATAAATACAAGGACATTATAATTTTGCATCCATAACCATATAATATGGAACCCGAAAACCATACTATACTAGGTGCAACGACAACCTAATCCCGTAATTAATATTCCTCAACATAGAGTGAATACCAACCACTATGATTAGGCGAGAACTATTCTCATTATTAATGCTATCATGGTAACTTTTACCAAACAAAAACAATTTGCTGCTCTTCCTTTAGCCTCTAAGTAATAATGACATAGCTCCTTTGGGAGATTAACATTACACTTACACTTAGTCTAGTGTACACCATCATCTAGAATCATGTGAGCCACATTCCATCTCCCTAATAGTGTTTAAACTTGTAGTACCATGAAACAAAGCACCCTCCTTTGGGATCGCGAGGCATATATGCCAAGACAGGGTGCCTGTTCACACTACTTTAAATGGGTAAGTTCAATCTTGTAGTACTATGAAGTATACACCCTCCTTTAAGATCGCGAGGCATATACGCTAAGACGAGGTGCTTACCCTTGTATCTCTTTCTCACTAGAAATTTTAAAACAAGTGGATTGTCTTGAAATCATTGTGATCTTATCACAATTTTAACCCTACACATCAAATGTGTTTAATTGTTTAAATTCGATGTGATCTGACTAAGTCACGTCACAATAGTGTAACGAACATTCCCGTAATTACAAAAAAGTTTAATCATGTAATCTGTGAAGTAAATACCCTCTGCATGAAATGCAAGGCTCAAGGCCAAAATAAGTTATCTTTTCACATTACAATAAACTTAACAAAGGGTTGTTTTAGCATTCCCACTTGTTATTTGGGTTTTTCTTTAAATAATTGTGATCCCATCACAACTAATAACCTAGCACTTGTTGAAAACTCTAATCTCATTAGAGTCACTAACTAAAATGGAAGTTCGAAACTATTTAGGATTCCTTAAACCCTAATGGATAAAAAATTAGTTATAAAAAACTCTATCATTAATTTACTAGATAAAGTATACTAATCTCAGTAGAAACTATATAACTTTAATTAGAATTTCAATCTCATTAAAAACCTCTAATTAAAATAAATTAAGGACTTTTAATCATACAACAATTCCAATCTCATTAGAATGTTTCTTAAAAGAGAAGTCCTAAAAAATTTAGGACTAAGAATTCTATTTAACTAAAATCTTTGATCTCATTAGGTCTTTTAGTTAGATAATGTTTAATAAATATCCTTTACTTTTAAGGACTATAAAAATTAATCACTTTATATAGAATCATGTGTGATAGGCCAAAACGTATCGACCCCTTGTGATTAAATTAATTAATTAATTAGCCAAGTTATTAATTAATTAATTTAACATGCCAATGCGTGGTAGCACAAAAAAATCACCAATAAACTAATTATGCAGCGGAACATAAATAACACGGTGATTTGTTTACGAATGGGCAAAACCTGACGGCAAAAAACCCATCGGGTGATTTTCAGGTCACCACTCCCGAAACTCCACTATTATCACAACAAGCGGTTACAAGTAAGGGAATTTCAAGTACCTTACCAACTTACAGTTGAACCCTTACCCCAGTACCCAATTGGACTTGTTCTATAGTGACAATTTCCCTTTTTGATGCACAGCTCCCAAGTATGTGACTAACCAACGATGACGATCAAGATGATGCTTGGTCACAAAACCCTTTGGTACAAATACACAGCAACTTCTTCAATAGTGATGAATTAGGTCAAAACTTTGTCTTCGGTCACAATTTGCTTGAACAGAGTTTGCTCAATGCTTGTGCAACTTGTGAACACTTTGACGGCCCTTAAAAAAATCATTTTATATGTCTAGGGTTTGGAGAAAAAGAGGCTCAAAGACACATCCACGGATCCCAAGAAATCAGATCAGAAATTTTGATTCTATAAACCTCCACAAATAGGAGTTGTCGAGAAGTTGTTGAGTAGGTGTCGAGCATACGGGGCTGGAACAGCTTTCTTAAGCTCGATAGATGTAGCTGTCGAGTTTTAAAGAATTTGCACTTTTAGCTTATTTTCTTGGACAGACTTGAAGGCTTCAACACTTGATCTTGAAACGTGGTTTTTTGAAGTATTTTAACACATCCTAGATTTACCCAAATACAAGTAAAATGCGTTTTGTTAAAAGATTAGCCAATTACAACAAAAGAATGACATATGTTCTTAACAAGTGAACCACATATGTCCTAATAATCTCCCCCTTTGGCAATTTGTGACAAAATCACAACAAACAAATGAAATATGAGAGAAGTCATAAATCACTCAACTTATATTCACTTGTTGAATACAATAAAATCTATCCTAGCACAAACTCTTGAAAAACTTTGCAAGAAGAGAGTTTATGACAAGTAGACTTTGAAAACCTGTATTTCTGAAACACTTTAAACAAAACTCATTAAGGCATCTTTGTGTGAAACAGAAATAATAGATTGCATTCAAGTATAAGAAGCATGTGTGTAAAAAGAGAAAAGAAAAAAACATGTAAGGTAGGTAAGAGAAACATACATCAACATATAAGGAAGATAAGTACAATGTATGTAAAAATGATCACAAGACCCAATGTACAAGAAAAATGTATCTATAATAGAAAGAAAAGAGAAAAGATACATTATATCCTCACTACATCCCTCAAGTATCAACACTCCCCCTAACAAAATGTCCTATACTAACTCTCCCCCTATGTTGACTACTTTTATATCCCAAAATTACTTTCCCTTTTTGTCACGAGTGACAAAAGGTAGAGTGTCAAGTAGGCATCTCATCAGTAGAGCTAGCATCTCCATCATCATCATCCAAAGCATAGCATCTCCATCATCATCATCCAAAGCATCATCGTCATCACCATTATCATCATCCTCAACATCAGAATCAGAAGCCACTGGAGGAGGTGGTGAAGGAGTAGCCTTGGAAGCATAGACACCCATAGCCGCCTACCGTCGTGTAATACGACCGACACAAACGTTCACCTGATACAACTTCGTAGAGAGTATATTAAGGTGAGCATCCATGTGCAGCAGTTGCGCCATGATGTCTCCAAGAGATACATCGCCCATGGAAGAGGAGGGAGCAGATGTAGATGGAGTAGATTGAGAGGGTGCCGAAGGAGATGGAGTCAAACCGGAGGGAGGAGTTGCTGACTTCTGTTGCGACCTAAACTGAGCCTCACTACATTTTACGATAGTGGTGTCTATAGCACACATGATAGAAAAGTGATCAAAAGAGGGAAAAAGAATAGAAAAATGGCGTAGAATCCGCATGATAGCTGAAGGGAAAATGAGCTTATCATGGGGAGCCGTATCCCTAAACATATCTATGATGGAAAGAATAAAATGTGAAGGAAAATCTATATTGAGGTGCTCTAATGAAGAAAGCAAAAATCGAGCACGAGGCTCTGTGATAGAGTTATAGTGAGAGAGTGGGTGCAAAAAAAAGTCATCACCATGTTCATGAATCTAGGACCTTTAGCAAAAGGCCGACATGGTGCAAACCAATGCTCACCCTAAACAGATGGGTGCTCACAGAAAGCAGAGATCATTTTGTCTTTGGGCACAGTCCTCAGATGCTCACAACCGGGGTAGTCAGGATGCTCTACCCTTGGAACTCGAAGCATATTCGCAACAAGTTGTGGTGTGACAGCAAAGCACGTACCTCGAACGTAGGTGTGAAAGAGAGGTACTGAAGAATCAATCCCATGCATGTTGGAGTAAAACTCTTGAATAAGCACGGGAGGACAAGTGACCGAGATGTCGCACAGTGACTCCTTTCCTCAACTGTGAATGACATTGGGAAGGTCAGTGTCGGCGAAGTTTGCCAAAATGACTCGGCGTTCCGAATGAACAACTCATTGAGAAAAGTTCTCCGAGAAAGCCTTCCAAGCATCCTCATCACAGAACCGAAAGTTAGAAGGAGTAGGAGCAGAAAAAGATGATGCCCAGAACGAAGAGGATTCTGAGATGGAGCAGACTTAAGTTTAGGTGCCATAGACACGATTAATGTAACCAGAGAGAGAGAGAGGGAGAAAAGGAGATAATCAGAAAAGCCCCAAAACATTTCAAATATATCAAGATATATTGAAAAGAGAGTACATATGCATGGGAAATGCATGAACATGTGACATGCAAAAGAAAATTCATCATGGGCTTAGCCCAATCCAATCCTACCAGCACACAAGCATATTACACACACCTAAATGCATGAAAATACCATTATAATGCAAATGTGATGCAATGTATGAGGTTTTAAACACATTTAAATGAAAACCTATCCCAAAAGACCAATAAACACTCATCAATTTTGAAAAACCCCAAAATTTTCAAAAATCCCAAAACCTAGGTTTTAAATCATGAAATGCATGAGGAATGAAGAGATAAGAGAGCATACCAAGTGATTTGGAAAAAGGAAGAGCCGAAAATCACGTGGACTAAAGGTTTTGAGTGAGAATAGAGTGTTTGGGAGAGAAAAGAGAGAAACTGTCGAGAGAGAGATTGAGAAAAGTGAGAACTGGATCACCCTGAACAAATATATAGGAGTTCAGTAAAGCTCGATAGATGAAGGTATCGAGAGGTATCGAGATAGCTATCAAGGCAGGTGTCGAGAAAAAGAACGTCGACAGTTGAAGGTGTTAAGGAGGTATCAAGGGATACAACACTAGATTGAGGACATAAGCTTGATCGATTGATAAGGTGTTGAGAAGCTATTGAGGAGGAAGAAGATTTCTCGATCGATCCACCAGGTGTCGAGGAGGTGTCAGGATTGCGATAAAAAAAAGCTTGAGAAGCTCGACAAATAGATAGGTATCGAGGAGGTATCGAGGAGGTGTTGAGCTTGCTTTTAAAAACAGTTTTTTGAGAGGAGAAAAACATAGACATGAATGCAATTAGACATGCAGCTCAACCAATGATCCAATCAACATATTAAGCTCTCAAAAACATCTCTCAACAGTAATTATAAGCACATGGATCCCCAAAAACACACACACACACTAAACAAGTCTAACAAATTTTATATTTTAAAAACAAGTCAAGATAGTTTAATGAGCATACATTAGCACATGTAAAACCTTGTGATGACTAAATCACATTGTACTTACACATATATCAAGAGTAGTAAAGAATGTTGCGTGTTGTGTGTGAAAAATATCGCAAGATTGCATAAGTGTATACATATTATGACGATTTAAGATATGAGAAAATCACTTTAACTCACATACAATCATAATTGTTTGATGGGGACTATCACATTCGAGGTACATCCTATAACTCTCACGTTTCCTAGAATACACGCTTGCAACATTATTTAAAGCATTTTTTTTTTATCTTTTTTCTTTTTATTTTCTTTGCACATTTTCTTTTATTTAGCATATCATGACGGGTATATAAGAGAGAGAAAAGAAATACCCAAGATGTTAAGCATTTGACATTGCACTTTTGCTATGCCGAAGCATACGGATGTCTTTTATTATGAAATTTTCAAATACTCGCAAGTGTACGAATCGTATCGAAGTATAGTTTGACAAGAACGAGGTCGAATCCACAGGGACTTGAATGAATGTAGGAAAATTAAATCAAATCTTAACCAAATTAATCCTAATCTAGTTTAATAAAAATTGGTTGTTTTGAAATTAAATAAACTAAGAAAATAATAAAATTAAGCAAATAGTAAACTAAGCAAAAGATATAAAGTGATAAAAAGATGTAAAACAATCAAGGGAAAGTAATTAAAGTTTTGGAATCCACCTTGTAAGTCATATCAGCATATATTTATGATCATTAATTTTTCCCAACCATTACATGATAATCTAGAAATCAATCTTGTTACCATGGAAAATATTATCATTAAAACTTCTATTTGAATATCTAAAGCATGTTCTTCTTTGCTTCTTACGTATAAAATCAAATCATCAATTGTATCCATAGCCAAACAAATCACAAGATATATCCAATTTTAAAAATCAAATCATAAATTGTATCCATTGACAGACAAATCACAAACGATATCCAATTTTATAATCGAGAATTAATAACCCAAGCATTCAATTAATTAAGACAAATCCTAAATCATGAGAAAAACATGATTGAACTCATATCTAGAATCTCATATTAGTTAATTGATATGAAGCAAGAACAATTTAAATCATTAAAGAACAACTATTGTGGGAAAAATTAAATCACATAAATATTACTAATAATCCATAACAAGGTTTCATCCTCAACTCTAATAATAAATTTAGCTACTCATAGTAATTGAAACAAAACAGAAGAATAAAATACTAAACATTAAACTAGACAAATAAAATAAAACTAACTGTCATGGAAGAGGTAGCCACACTCTCTATGTTTAACCCCCAGCCCTAGCACTGGCCTCTCTAAATTTTTCCCTAAAGAGCCTTTAAATAGGTCAAGGAATCCTATTACAAGTTGCATTCCCATTTGGAGAAAATCCCAGATTTTTAGGCTTCACTTAACCAACTATTTTGGCCCATTTAGCGTCATAATTAGGACTTTTGATAAACCACAAAGTTGTAGCCCTTTAAGTTAACTTTCCATCCCAACTTGAATTATCTCGATTGGACATAAAAACCAAAAGTTATGCCAAAAATATTAACTGATGTGCAGGCTAGAATCCTAATCTGAATTGGACTTGGATTTAGTGCAAATTTCCTTTAATTCCTTACTCCAATTGGACTTAAATTTAATTGGGTTGGTCTTCTCTTGAATTCATGCCTGGCTTGATGTGAGTTGGCTTGAGTTAATTGGCCTAGCCCCACTTTGCATGTAAAGCCCTTGTTACCTGCAACACAAAGATATTATATAATTAGTCACAAAATAACATAAAAGTATGGTTAAATATGTAGATATGTGAGTACTTTATTGTATATATTTCATGCACATCATCTTTGATACTGCACTTTTGCTATGCCAAAGTATACGAGTGTCATATTATGATTGGCGGGAAACAGTAGTGAAATGGTTATTTATGCCTTTTTCTTAGGATTTTCTAGTCCATCTCGTCAAAAAGAGTGATACGAGTGTTAAGTTTAAGAGATAACTTAATCTTACTCATCAAAACAAGAGCCACAAAGCTCACTTGCTTAGTTGTGCATAGAGATGTTTATCTAAGGTACAAAAGATACAAAGTTTAGAAAACTTTGTTTCAATGGCCATCCAAGGTACACAAGTACCAAAGTACACAAAACACACATTGTTTTTGTATTTTTCAATTTTTTTTTTGTGAAAAACAAAAAATAAACAAAATTGAAAATAAACAAACAAAAACATGTTAAACAAGGCAAAGCATAGAACTAGACTGACTCAAAAGAAAAGCAAAACACACAAGTAATGCGACACACAAAAACAAGAAGATAGAAGAAAGTGATATAATCACTTAGAGTCCTTTTTCTTCCACACCTTGGAAGAACCTTTCCTTTGATTAAACCCTTGAACCAGTGGTGAGGGGGAAGAATTGAAACCGTTCAAGTTTGAAAGGAACATGAGGGCTTTGAGAAGATCACCAAGAGGAGCAAGAGAGGATTGAAGCTGATTCTGGCTTTTAGATGCAATCATGCCATTGCTTTGTTGAGTGGCTAACCACTTATAGCAATTTGGTCGAGTATGACTGGCAGCTCCACAATAATGACAGAGATGCTGCTTTTTCTATTTGGGCTTTTGAGAGTTACCCTTCTTAGCTCTAGAGTTTTTAACATCTTTCTTATCCTGCTTAGGAGGTGCTCCTAAAATAGATTTACCTTTGTCTAAGTTCTTACTAGCTAATTCAGTTTTAACATTAGTGTTCTCAATTTCAGTATTATTAGTAGGAGGAACAAACACAGTAGCACTAGTAGAAGCAATATTAGAGCAAGAAAGACCATACCTTAAACCTGTTCGATTCGAAGCAGATTTCTGAATGTTGAGCATCTCATCAAGCTTTGCACTTGAAATCCTCTCCAATTGAGCTCTGACTTGAAACAGCTTCGCTTCAAGTTTCTTGGTCTTCTCAGCCAAGAAATTGTTTTCAAATCTCAGTGCACCAATTGTTTGATTAGCTTCATCAAACTTTGTGGAAAGCTCTTCACGATCACGTTCCACATCACTGAGCTTCTTGGTGGCCAGCCTATACAGTTTCTCATGCTTCTCAAAGAGCTTGTAAAGTTTCTCATAGGCTGAATGGATATCATCTTGATCATCCATCTTCTCACACTTAGAATCCACCAATTCTTCATCTTCTTCCACGTCTTCAACAATCCCTTCAGCAGGATTAACTGTGGCAGTAAAGGTATTTAAGATTCCGTCATCCTCATCATTGGAATCATCCTCAGACTCAATGTCACTCAAGGTTGCAGCAAGTGCCTTACTCTCCCTAATGCTCTTGAGATATGTGGGGCATTCTTGCTTCATGTGACTGAATCCATGACACCCAAAACACTTTGGTCCTGCAAGAACAGTGTACTAACCGCCATCCTTAGCATCATTTTCCCCTTTGTCTTGGCCCTTAGACTGAGAAGAACTGGATTGTTTGCGGTCTTTATTGAAGTTCCTTCCATTGGCATTCTTCATAAACTTCTTGAACTGCCTTGTAATGTAGGACTTCATCTTGGAATCTTCATTATCGGAAGACTCATTTGTGTCACTGCCTTCAAGGCCATGCTCTTACCTTTACCCGACTTACCAATTCATGATAGTCCTAGCTCGTAGGTCTGTAGATTACCGACTAGCTTTGTCAAAGGAATCTTGTCAATATCCTTCGATTCTTCTATCACTGTAATCTTGGCATGGAATCTCTCGGGTAGAGATTTGAGCGCCTTCCTTACAATCTTGGGTTCAGGAATGGTTTCTCCAAGATTGAAGGCTAAGTTCACTATGTCCTTGAGCTTGGCATAGAACTCATCAAACGACTCATCCTCCTCCATCTTTATTTCTTCAAAACTTGTAGTGAGACTTTGAAGTTTTGAATCCTTGACAACCTTTGTACTCTCATCGGTTGTCTAGAGGATGGTCTATGCTTCCTTAGCAGTTTCTGTGGAGGATATCTTCTTAAACTTCTTATTGGTGACTGCACTGAATAAGGCATTCAATGCTCTGCTGTTGAAGTTCGTCGCCTTGATCTTGGCTTCATCCCAATCGGCTGGTGCTTTCTTTGGCTTGGTCCAGCCAATTTCCATAGCTTGCCACATCTTTTCATCTAAAGATTGCAAGAAAGCTTTCATGCGTAATTTCTAGAATGCATAGTTAGTGCCATCAAATAAAGGAGGTATGATTAAAGATTGTCCTCTATCCAGGACAAACAGGTGTCAATGGATCAATATAGCAAAGATTAAACCTAATTAGAGTGTGCCTGCTCTGATACCACTTGATAGGCCAAAAACATAATGACCTCTTGCGATTAAATTAATTAATTAATTAGCCAAGTTATTAATTAATCAATTTAATATGCAAACGTGTGGTAGCACAAATAAATCACTAGTAAACTAATTATGAAGTGAAAAATAAATAACGCGGTGATTTGTTTACGAATGGGGAAAACTTGGTGGCAAAAATCCTACCGGGTGATTTTTAGGTCACCACTCCTGAAACTCCACTATTATCACAACAAGCGGTTACAAGTAAAGGAATCCCAAGTACCTTACCAACCTACAGTTGAACCCTTACCCTAATACCCAATTGGACTTGTTCTGTAGTCACAATTTCCCTGTTTGATGCATGGCTCCCAAGTACGTGACTAACCAATTGCGCGAATCCCAGTACACGACTTCAATCACAAACTAGAGAAAGTTTGTTGGTTGTAAAGTTCTTCAGTTCAGCCCAACGATGACGATCAAGATGATGCTTGGTCACAAAACCCTTTGGTGCAAATACGCAGCAACTTCTTCAATAGTGATGAACTAGGTCAAAACTTTGTCTTCGGTCACGATTTGCTTGAACAGAGTTTGCTCAATGCTTGTGTAACTTGTGAACACTTTGACGGCCCTTAAAAAAATCCTTTTATATGTCTAGGGTTAGGAGAAAAGAAGGCCCAAACACACATCCACGGATCCTAAGAAATCAGATCAGAAATTCTGATTTTATAAACCTCGACAGATAGGAGTTGTTAAGAAGCTGTCGAGTAGGTGTTGAGCACACGTGGTTGGAACAGCTTTCTTAAGCTCAATAGATGTAGCTGTCGAGCTTTAAAGAATTTGCACTTTCAGCTTGTTTTCTTGGACAGACTTGAAGGCTTCAACACTTGATCTTGAAACATGGTTTTTTGAAGTATTTTAACACATCCTAAATCTACCTCAATACAAGTAAAGTGCGTTTTGTCAAAGGATTAACCAATTACAACAAAACAATGACATATATTCTTAACAAGTAAACCACATATGTCCTAAAAATGTGTAATCTCATCACACATAGCCTTGCCTTTTATCAAAGTTTTAACACTTAATCAAAAAGTAAGTGAAAATTCAAAATTCAGTGCCTTCGATCGGTTGAATCTTTTCCTTGATCGATCAAACAAATGAAAAAATACATCACAAAGTCACTGTCTCATTCGATCAATTCTCAAGTCCTACTTAATTAGTCGAAAAAACATACGATCGATCGAAAGGGATTCCTGATCAATCAAGACAATGAAGTATTTCATCATAGAGTTTCTACCTGAATCGATCGGTTCTCGATTCCTCTTCGATCAATTGAATGATCGAAAAGAAACATTCAATTGATCAAAAGGAATTCTTGATCGATCGAAACTCGCAAAACTAAATTTTTTTTAGAATTTTCTAGTAACCGTTTTTGACAGTTTTTGCTATTTTCCATCAAAAAACACCTTTTGATTTTATAAATGAAATTTACAAATCAAACATTAAGGTTTTCAAGATCAGGATCAAGAACCCTAATAATGCTAGAAAGCCAATATAATCCTAATCTCATTAGGAATAAGTTTCATTAAAGGATTTTAACCAGTAACCAAAAAAAAAAAACTTTAATTCTAGCATTAGCACGAGAGTTTCAATATCAGTGTGTGTGAGTATATATATATATATATATATCAGGCCATGAATCCTATATATTATCAATCCAAGGTTATCAATTTAGATAACATATAAGGCACTTCAATCTTGATAACATACGGATTCCACGAATATAAATATGCAGAAATTTTACTGCAGAAAACTAGAACACCAAGAAAATGGTGTTTCTTTAATTCTAAAACTCAATCACATGTTATACAAGCATGATATTGAAGACCGCTTTGATACCAATTGTTGGAAAATTAGGTTTTGCATCTCATACAAAATACACAGCGGAAGCAACAAACACGGATCTATTTCATTCATGAGAGATAACATGTAACCTTGAATTCTAGAACAAAGAATAGAAAGTGTACCTTGATATAGTGAAATTTAAAAAGAAGACTTGAGAATATCTCTAATCAACATCCCAATTCCACATGGTGCTCAAGAAGAGTGGTCTCTCAATCAGTCTTTATGTACGTTGATTCTCAAAGAAAGTTCTTCTTTTTCTCATTATAGAGAAAAACTATTTTCTTTTCTTTTCATCATACGTAAATACTAACAACATTGATAGTTACTTTATTTAATAACTCGTATTAAATAAAAACTGATTATCTAATTGGGTTCGCCTTTTGGGCCTACCCAATTCGGCTTTAGTTTGTGGCTTGAGATGGGACCAAAGGGAACAAATAAGACTCTAGCTCTAATGGGCTTTGGGCTTATCTGTCAACTCTTGATAAGTCCAAAGTTACCATTAATTATATTTAATGCCACTATATAAATATAATTGATCTTTAGATCTTATTAATAAATTATATCCCAAGATTCTAATAATATCATTTGACCCCTCCATGAGAATATCCAAAATGAACAAAGTCATAATGAACTGTCACTTTGTAAACAACTATGTTATCCTTAAGCACTGAGTTTAATCCTTTAGTTATTCATATTTATTGAAATACGATTTCAATAAATATAAACTTTAGTAACTCCTTACTAAAGCGGGCGCCCTGAATAACCAGTCTCATTAAACTTATCTCAAGAGGATATTTTACATCTCTATAAAAAGAGATTATGGATTTTATCTTGAGAATATGTGTTCCCTTAACACTACATGTGGTTACCCAAAATACTGAGATTTGACCGTCAATATTAGATCTTACTCTTGATATATCAAAGTAACCTACATTTCATGATTGAGTTTACTATCCTCTCAGGATTGAGAGTCTATAAAATTAGAAGTCGTGAGATTAATCATTTAGGTGACAGTTGTTGATTGAATAATTAATCTCACAGTGGTCCTTTTCAATACGTCTTAACACTTAAGACACATCAACACATCAACTAGAAGTCTCCACTTGTATGAACAAGACAAACCATCTTAGTTGATGTGTTATAGTCTTTGTAGATGAAATGCCCAATTTCATCACCGACTACGAACTACGTTTTGAGTTTACAAGGAACTTGTGATTTATATCTTTTGTGACTAAATCACATAAATCACATACAATGCATCTCAAGGACTATGATAATGTCTCATTAGTTCTTTTACAATGCATCTCTATGTCTTCCTACCTACGGGTGGAAGGACGAACTAAGCCACCCACAAGTGTCTTGGTAAAAAATTTAAGACCTTCTACTTACAGGTGGAAGGATAAACCAAGTTACTCACAAGTGCCTTGGTTCAAAATTTAAGACCTTCTACCTACATGTGGAAGGATGGACGAGGTCACTCACGAGTGTCTTGGTACAATATTTAATTCCTACTACCTACGGGTGGAAGGATGAACTAAGTCATTCACAAGTGCCTTGGTACAAAATTTTAGTCTTACTACGTATAGGTGGAAGGACGAACCAAGTCACTCACAAGTGCCTTGGTACAAAATTTTGAGTCCTACTACCTATGGATGGAAGGACGAACCAAGTCACTCACAAGTGCCTTGGTACAAAATTTAAGACCTACTACCTACGGGTGGAAGGACGGACCAAATCACTTATAAGTGCCTTGGTACAAATTTTAAGTCCTACTACCTACGGGTGGAAGGACGAACCAAGTCACCCGCGAATGCCTTGGTAAAAATCCTAAGTCTTCTTACCTACGGGAGGATAGACGAACCATGTCACCCAAAAGTACCTTTGTCAAAATTTAGGTCCCCTGCGCCATAAATAATTTCGGGCTAGCCTGTCAAAGACTGACAAGTCTCTCAGGATCCAAATCGAACCGTCACCCCACGGGTCCTTTCACTCCGAGATCACGGACCCATAGGGTGAAGGGGGCAACTGAAGAGGAAAAATTATGCATGACAAAGCTATTTGTGGTCTCCAATGAACCTTAAATAGAAAATACTTGCGACACACGATTAGCCCTGGTTTGTAGAGTCTTAACATGAGTAGATTCTAGAAAATACATGCATTAATGAGTATCTTCCTTATAAGGAAAAGACTTGTTCCGTAAACAAAGGAGTCTGGCCCTACGCTACTATAAAAACCCAAAAACCCTTAAGAAAAAGGTACGCACAATTTCTCTAAAGCTCACACTCTCTAGCATTGTTGGAGCTCTCTTTTGACTCAACCTTCGGAGGGTCTTTGGCTGGTACCACATCGGTACTCTCTGTAAGGTCTTCTTTTTTTTTCTGTGTTAGGCAGGTCTGGTATCGAGTGAGTTGGAACCGTGTGACTCACTGGTGATTTTTTCGGCATCATCAATTTTGATGCTAAGTAAGCAAAAAATTGAAGCTACTTTAAGTCTGCCTTTTCTGTTTATATAATTTGAGAGTTTATGTTTGATTGATGAGAAGGATTAGGTTTACAAAAGGCAAAATTGGTTGATTATAAGTAATGTGATTTGGACTTGATCCCTACTATTCTTAACAGGTAGAAAGTATATTAAATGGTATTGTTTTTTTCATTTAAATAATTCCATATTTAGGCATTGGTAGAGAATTTGGAATCATTTGAGTTTCTTTTTTGGCAATTTTCTTTACCGGGTATCTGTTACAAACTTACAATTCAAAGTTAATGCATAATTCCATTTATCATAGTTTTTACTTTTCACTATTTGAGTCTGCTGTGTACATGCTATAGCTAACTTTCTATGCTGAATTCACTGTGAAAATAGGTTTATTTATTTATTTATCGGGTACTAACCTTGAATTGGCTTAATTTATATTCAGATATTTTTTTTTTATTTTTTTAATTATTCAATCTTTGGTTAGTGACTTTAGCTCAATTAGCACCTCCTCCCCCTTATAGGGGCTCGGTAAAGAGTGAGGTCTTGAATTGAAGATCTGATGCATGTATGTGTGACTTATTCAATCTTTGATATGAAATATTACAGTTTCATCTCAAGCCTTTGCTGTGACTTGACTTGAGCCACATTGTCTAAGGAAATTAAATGCTTTACTCTTTAGCGAGTGTTCTGTTTTTGTTTATATGTGCCCACAGTTTGTTTAATTTTTTTTTTTTTTTTTTCTGATAAGTAGTTTGTTTAATTCGTAGGTTTGTTCATTATTTCTTCCCCTTCATGTGCTATATCACAAAATGTTTTTTTTTTTTTTGGAGAAAGATCACAAAATGTTGTTGGTTGTTTTTATAGACTTTTTGGTGAAAATGATCAATTCTGTTGTTGTAGTTGAATGGAATTATGTTCCTTACATTCTAGGAAAAGTAAGGTATACTTAAATTCACGGTCTATTTTAAAAAGAGTTTCAAATTACTATAGAAAAGTGCTTCTAAAACTAAAAGGTCAAGTTCCAATTCATCTTCTTAATGGTAATCAATAACAAGCAAATGGCTAATCTAATATTTTTTACGTGTAGGAAATCTAATCCTTCTTGAGGCCCCTGATTTGACAGGGTAGCAGCAAGGCAAGCTAGCTGCAGCTAATCAAAGGAAATATCAAATATCTTTTATCCTTTTTTTTTTTTAATTATTAAATATTTGCACATATGAAGTAGAGAGGTGTGACTATTTGTTTGGTGACTAGGGATAATTTTTACTGTTATTTTTTTTGTACTTTTAGAGATCATAGTTGGGAGTTGAATTTTAGATAGCAATCTCACTTCAATTTTAACCAAATGTTTACTATAATCTTAGTTTTGAATATTTGTTTTTGATGAATTATAACAAGAAGTTTTGAAAATAAAAATGATTGCTGGTTCAATACTTGAGAAATAATGGAGATTACATAACAATACAACTAAATTAGAATTTGACAATTGTTTTTTTTTTTTTTTAATAGCATGTACACAGTTTCTAAGAGTATTTATACGTGAAGCCAAATAATAGGAATACACTAACCTCGATAGATTTTAAGATATTATTATATTTAGGCTATGACAATATTAGCATTGAATCATTTCTATTGAGCATAGACTCTAACTTGTTTGCAAGTGGTCACTATTTTTCTTATTCAAATTTCGAAATTGATTTTAAAGAAAAAGACTAGACGAATGTCTTACAAGTGAGAGTTTGGTCCTCTCACCACAATTATGTGGTACTATGGTTGATCCTACCAAGAATGTTGAGCTTCTCTTCACAAAAAAAATTCATATGCTTCTGACTTTGCAGCACATCTGTAGCATGGATCAGGATTCCTTCATAGTTTTCCTTATTCCATTTATCTATGTGCTCCATAGAGTAATAGCAAATAGTTACCCCTGATTGGATTGAATTTCGCTATTTTTCTCAGTGGTCTTGGCTGCTCTTCATAGTTGCAATGTAATAATTAGCTGCCTGATTGGAAACATCTCTGCTTGAGTTGAAAATCCATTCTAAGCATAAACATATTGGATCATCATCCTGATTGATTGCTTTTCAATTCATTATAAAAGTCATACTAATTGTAAGTCTCCATTAATAGAAGAAAATATATATTGATACTTTTAATTTCTTTCTAAATGAATTATTTTTTAGGAATGAATTCTCTTATTTTGCATTTAATATTCTCTTATACCCAAAAATTTTTACATGCATGTGTTTGCTGCACCCATACCCAGTCAGTGACAAACATATTGGATAATTTATGATATATTCCTTTGAATAGTGCATCATTCTCTAATTTATGTGTTAATTGCTAATTGTATGACTCTTTGTTTATACAAAATTTGAAATTGGATGACAATGTCCTACTAAGAGAGATTCAGAGGATAATTGGCAATAAATATTTCTTCCAACTGCATCTTGATGAATATATTTTGAAATATGGAAGAGAAAATTATACCGTTTCGAAGATTTTGGAAACAGAAATCTCACATAAAGTTGAAAGACATCGGTAATAATAAAGTTGAAACCTATTTCCAGTATATTTATCAAACCTAAGTACCATAGGATTCATAACTACTCTTTACATGGTATCACCAATATACTTTATATATTGTTCATTGAATTTGAAGCATACACTCCGCCTTACTTGCTATATGATTTTAAATTTTTGTATGACACTATCAAGGTCAATATAGTACAATGAAAGCACTCTAAATTTTAAGTAACTTGCATATATTCTTTCATTATTTCAAATAGCATTTAATAAAAGTGCAAATTATTCTAGGATACAATAAAGGAAATTGTAAGGAAATCAAGGAAGGGCAAGTCAATTGCCTGTCAAAAAATAGAAATAGGACAAATATCTATTGAAAGACCTCAATTAATTGCTGTTGTAACTACAGAAGTTGAAGGAACTGATGATAAAAGTATGCCACTCCAAATGCTTCAAAAACGTTAAAAGGGTAGTAAGCAGATTGCATCAAAGCAGAAACAAAATTGAAGTCTAATGATCTCAATGTATTTTATAAATAACATACTCTTACAAGCAAGATAAACAAATGGACGTACTAGATTACCCTATGAATTTTAATGTATTTCATTGTATTGTTTTTTTTTTTTTTAAAAAAAGAGTAAACCAAATATATTGTTAAGTTATTGTATGTCATTTTCTTTGTACATATTGCCATGAATTTTAGTGAAGGATTATGAATTGGTTTAGTTGTGACAAGTGGAATTTTGTATTCATTGTAGTTTTTTTGGAATTGTGGACTTGAGATGCATTATAGCTTTTTAGTGGTATCATCTTAATATCTTTTCGTTAATTTTTTGTGAACCCTCTTAAGGTGTGTACATGTTGATCATCCTTATGTTTGGTTTATTGCTTTACCATAAAGCTGCAATTTATATTAGACACTCAATTTTGAAAGTGTCTAAAATAATACTTATTAAACAAAGCATAGTAAAAATGGAGACATACAACGTACGCCCACTTCCCCTCCAAGTATGAACCAACCAAAAATTCCCAAACTTAAAAACGTATGACAATCCAGCTTGCCTAACAAGTCTCTTGCATAAGCAACTATGGTATACAATTAAATAATGTGCCAAGAAAAAGAGAGATTTCATAACTTGAAAAAAGCAATGTCACCATCAATTATTGTTCTTATTAGCACAATTTGTTTGTCACTAATGGATAATTATTTGAATGACAATATATACTTCCTTTAACTTTCAAGTGAGAGAAGTTCCGAGGCAATGCAAGATGGACTCAAGGGATTGCTTGGGTTGACACTTAATTGAAATGGCCGGTACAAGTCATATCATCCCATGAGGAAGTACTCCAATGTATATAGTTTTAGGTATTGGACACTATATGCTTAAATATACTACATTATTAAATAAAGTTCATTAATTTGTAAAATGATCCCGCGCATTGCGTGGGTTAAACACTAGTATTCATAGATTCCAAGAAAACAAATCAGAATTTCTGTTTCTTTCTTAAACCTCGACAGATAGGAGCTGTCGAGCAGTTGTTGAGCACATGGGCTGAACAGCTTCTTAAACTTCAACACATGCTAGCTGTCAAGCTTTAATAAACTTGCATTTCTTAGCTTGTTTCTTGGATAGACTTGATGACTTCAACACTTGATCTTGAAACACAGTTTCTTGAAGTATTAAGAACATCTAGATCTACCCAATTACAAGTAAAGTGCGTTTTTTCAAAGGATTAGTCAATTACATAAAAGAATGACATATGTTCTTAACAAGTGAAACACATATGTCCTAACAATCATATTGTTGTGTTTTTTATATTTCCGCATTATTTACATGATATGATTTTATTGTGTTAACATAAAACTGAATAATTTATCTAAGTAAACACTTGGCTAAATAACTAGGTTAAAGAGATATAGTTTCACTTCTTGTTAAGTTTGAACTAAACAAAAATAATTTTATTTAAAAAAAATGATAAAAATGTGGCTAGCTTTAGAGAGGTCAATAAAAAGTCAAAGACTTTAGTTTTATTTATTTAAAAAAAAAAATGATGTGGTTAGCTCTGGAGAGGTCAATAAAAAGTTAAAAGCTTCGGTTTATATTATATACTATATAATAAAAGTTGGGCTTGAAAGTCGTGGTTGTGCCAAGTGGCTGCACCACATTGCATAAATTTTTGAAAAAATATAATTTTTCTTTCCTGTAATTTCTAAGTTGATAAATATCTGAATTTAATTACAATTCAAATTCTTCATGTGATCCATCTAATCCTTATTTAATTACTATACTACGGGTAAAAGAAAACATTTATATATATAAAAAACGTAGCAATGTGAATTATTAAAAAAAAGAAAAAAGCAACATGCATTATAAAAAAAAAAAATATATATATATATATGTATATCTTCACCTATAATTTCTAAGTTGATAAATATCTTAATTTAATTACAATTCAAATTCTTCAACTGATCCATCTAATCTTTATTTAATTACTATACTACACGTAAAAGAAAATGTAGGGATGAAGGGCCCAAAATATATGTTGGGCCTTGGGCTTATCTGAGGATGCTCGATGGTCCGAGGATGGATCAATAGTAAGGAAAATGTAAGACTATGAACTTCATGAGCAAGTTATGACTGTGAAGGTTAAGGGAGGTAGGCCGAGGAGGAGTATACCCTCAGCTAAACGGAGCAGAGGTCAGAGAATGTGTTTTGTCATCCAGAGTGACGTTCCAAGAAGTTCTATTGATAAGGATATGCATTATGAACGTATAAGACAAAAGGGAGCTAGGAAATATCTAAGGGAAAACTACTACCACCGCATTAAATGCTCTGCACCTAACTCTCTGACCTCATTAATGAGAAAGTGATACCTGAACAGTAGTCTTCAACGTTATAGCTACTCCTCAAAGACTTTAGGAGGGGGTTAATGTGATAAGGATCAGGATCAACCATCTAATTTACATGTGGAGGGCAGAGATAAAGAGGAAGGAGAGTATAAAATAGAGAAGAGGCCCTGAGGGAGAGAGATGGAGAAATTAAGAGAAAAACACGGTAGCAATTAAGGACTGAATCTGTAATCAAACTTGAGAGAAATATATAAGAACTGATCTCCTTAGATTATGTTGAGGACAATTTTCTTTAGATTAAACTAGTCTATCTTCATTTTCTTGTTATTTGAATCCACTCTACTTGTTGTCCAATTCATTAAAGCCTAGTCTTCCAACTCACTCTCTACAAATTCATTGTATTGGGCTTTTTGGGCCTAAGTCCATTAATCTTTTGGGCTAGAGACTTAAATTGCATCCCTACAATTGGCGCTGTCTGTGGGGAATTTTGGAGTTGTAGTGAGTGTAACGTTCAACTATGGTAGGTTTAGGTCAGAATTGGGCAGAATCTATGGGGTCTCAGCGTCAAGATCACTTCTGTAATCTTAAACAGAAAAGGGACTAGGAGGGGAGTGTGCATACTGCCCATATAGTAGGGGCCAATCTTAAGGTGGGAGCCACGTCTTTCATGAAGAGAATGCTAGAAACATGCAGCAGGAGATTGATCACTTGTGGAGGAAGAAGATGGCAGCTACAGGCCCAGGTCAAGGACTCCCTCTAGTGAGTCTTTCTCATGCGATAAGGATCACCACCATAGGTATAGGGGTAAAAGCCCCTTCCATAAGGGTCTGGGAAATGATGCTATGAGCAGGGCATTGAACCAAATTTTTAGATCACCTTTCACACACAGGATTGAAGCAGAAAAACTTCCTTGGCGCTTCACTCAGCCAACGTTTGCCATGTATAATGGTCGTACAGACCCTGTGGAGCACGTAAGTCACTTCAACCAAAGAATGGATGTACACTCCAAGATTGAGGCCTTGATGTGCAAGGTATACCCATCTAGCTTGGGGCCTGTAGGGATGATGTGGTTTGATGGTTTGGGTGCAGGTTCTATTGACTCCTTTAAAGAGCTCATTCGAGCATTTGGGTCTCATTTTATTTTGTGTAGTAGGGTACCTCGGGCTTAGATTCCCTATTGTTTATGTCCATGAGAGAAGGAAATTTTTGGTGTCGTTTGTGGGAAATTCTAGAGTTGTAGTGAGTTTAACGTTCAAATATGGTAGGTTTAAGTTAGAATCAGGCAGAATCTATGAGGTCTTAGCGTTAAGATCACTTCAGTAATCTTGAACAGAAAAGGGACCAAGAAGGGAGTATGCATACTACCCATGCCAGTAGGGGCCAGTCTTAGGGTGGGAGCCCTGTCTCTTATGAAGAGAATGTTAGAAACATCTAGCAAGAGATTGATCACTTGTGGAGGAAGTTGCGCTGCGAATGGCAGAAGAGAACTCCTTCAAGTTCCGATTCCTTTTTTAGTGGAGAAGAGGATGGCAGCTACATGCCCAGGTCAAGGACTCCTCCCAATGAGTCTTTCTCATGCGATGAGGATCACTACCATAGGCATAGGTGTAAAAGCCCCTCCTATAAGGGTCTGGAAAATGATGCTCTGAGTAGGGTGTTGAACCAAATTTCCAGATCACCTTTCACATGCAAGATTGAAGTAGGAAAACTTTCTCAGCGCTTCATTCAACCAACGCTTACCATGTATAATGGTCGTACAGACCCTGTAGAGCACGGAAGTCACTTCAACCAGAGAATGGCTGTACACTCCAAGAATGAGGCCTTGATGTGCAAGGTATTTCCATCCAGCTTGGGGCCTATAGCGATGAGGTGGGTTAATGGTCTAGGTGCAAGTTCTATTGACTCCTTCAAGGAGCTCATCCAAGCATTTAGGTCTCATTTTATTACATGTAGTAGGGTTCCTTGGCCTTTAGATTCCCTATTGTCCATGTCTATGCGAGAATGTGAGACCTTGAAAACGTACTGAGATAGATACTGGGAGATGTTTATTGAGATCGATGGATTTTGATGATGTGGCCATCAGGACCTTCAAGGTTGGCCTGCGTACTAAGCATGATTTGAGAAAGTCCTTGACCAAGAAGCTAGTAAGGAGTGTGCATCTGCTTATGGACGGTATTGACGAATACAAGCAGGTTGAGGAAGACCAGTAGCAGGGGAAGGGAAAGGCTGAGGTTATCTCTTAAGACATGAGGGATTTCAGGTCAGACAGATACAATAGTAACAGGACCTGGAGGGATTTTGCTGGGCAATTTGGGTCTACGTCTCCTCAGGTGGTTAACACGGTGTTCCAAGAGCCAGTACATCAGGTCTTGGAGAAGATCAAGAATGAGCCATACCTCAAATGGCCGAACAAGATGGGAGGAGATCCCATAAGGCGCAACCAAAGTCTTCATTGCCAATACCACCAGGAGCGAGGGCATACCACCGAGGATTGCAGAATTCTGTGGAATCATCTAGAGCAATTGGTCAGAGAGGGAAGGTTACAACAGTTTTTGTATCGGCCTAACGGGTAAAGAGATCAAGCAAGGTCAAGGGCTTAGGGGAATACTCCTTTAAGGCACCCTTTAGGCATAATTAATGCCATCTTTGCTGCTCCTGGAAGAATTGGCTCTCATCCTTCCAGGGTGATGTCTGTAGCTCAGCTAAACGCCGAGGGCCCTAGTTCTAAGCCAAAGAGGGCTAGAGTGGAGTTCCGATCGACGTTGAGCTTTTTAGACGAGGACAAGATTGGAACCATATAGCCGTATAATGATGCCCTAGTGGTCACCCTCAGGATAAGGGGGTATGATGTTAAAAGGGTGATGGTGGATTAAGGCAGTGAAATAGAGATTATGTAATCTGACTTATACAATGGGTTGTGCCTAAAACTTGAGGATTTGACAGCTTATGATTTGCCTTTGGTAAGCTTCGACGGGAAAGTTATCATTCCTAAGGGCTAAATTCAACTGCTTGTACAGGCAGGATCAGAGGTGGTGGAGTTAAATTTCATTGTAGTGGATGCCTATTCTCCATACATGACCATTATGGCAAGACCTTGGCTTCATGCCTTGGGAACTATTTCCTCCACTCTACATTTGAATGTAAAATATTCGTCTGGGAACTGAATTGAGGAGCTAGTTAGGAGCCAGTTCGTAGCAAGGTAGTGCTTGATCACTGCAATAGTGCATCAACCAAGAGCCCTTGGCCTCTGTTGGGAAGAACTTATAGCAATCAAGGACTCTGGTGTTACCTATGAAAAGGGTAGCCGAGGAGGCAAAATGTGAGGATTTAGAGAAAATTGTTGTAGATGATGATCTGGAGAAGTTTTTTAGGTCGGAACTCAGCTGCTTCCTCAAAAGAAGGAGGAGATGATAGAGTTCCTTAGAAGGAACATTGATGTGTTTGCGTGGAGTGCTTATGAAACTCTTAGGATGGATGCAGACCTTATTTGCCATCATCTAAATGTCAATCCGTTTGTCCTTCCTAAGAAGCAGCCACCTCAGTGCTCATCTATAGAGCATTCTGATGCTGTTAAGGAGGAGGTGAACAAGCTTTAGTAGGCTGAGGCAATTAAGGAAGTGTTTTACCTTGAATGGTTGCCTAAGATAGTGGTAGTGAAAAAGAAGAATGGGAAGTGAAGGGTGTGTGTAGACTTCATAGATCTGAACAGAGCTTACCCTAAGGATCTTTTCTTTATGCCTCAAATAGATCAGTTAGTGGATGCCACTGTGGGCCATCCTCAGATGAGCATTCTAGACGCCTTTCAAGGATACCACCAGGTACTTTTGGCTTTGAATGATCAAGAAAAGATAGCTTTTGTCACTCATATTGGAAATTATCACTACAAGGTGATGCTTTTCGGTTTGAAGAATGCAGGGTCTACCTATCAGAGGATGATGACTAGGATGTTTGAACCACAATTAGGCAAGAATATTGAGGTTTATATAAACGATATGGTGGTAAAGAGTAAGGTGGTATTCGAGCATGTGGGAGACCTCGGGAATATTTTTGAAATACTGAGGAAACACAAGCTGTGCTTTAATGCTTTCAAGTGCTCCTTTGGTGTGGGATCAGACAAATTTCTAGGCTATATGGTCACCTATCGCAGAATTGAGGCCAACCTTAATCAAGTTAAGGCAATTAACAACCTACAACCACCTCGAAATCCCAAATAGGTCAAGAAGCTAACAGGAATGATTGCTGCCTTGAACCGGTTCATCTCAAAGTCAGCAGACAGATGTAGACCTTTCTTCTAGTTGTTGAATAAGTGGAAGGGACTTGAGTGGACCGAGGAGTATGCCTCAGCCTTCCAATAGCTTAAGGAGTAACTTTCTCGGCCACCTGTCATGTCCAGGCCTGAGGTGGACAAAGTCTTATTTGCCTACATTGTTGTGGCTTTTCATGCTATAAGCTTAGTGTTGGTGCGAATTAACAATGATGTGCAGAGGCCAATTTACTATGTAAGAAAGTCGTTGCATTAAGCAGAGGTTTGTTATCTACCATTAGAGAAGGCCATTTTGGTAGTGGTACATGCTACATGCAAGATCTCTCATTACTTCCAATCCCATATTGTCGTTTTAACCTAACTTCCACTTCGATCACTACTTTGGAGCGCTGATTTCACAGGGAGGATTGCCAAATGGGGTACAATACTAGGGACTTTTGACATCAAGTATATGCTTTGCACCTTTACTAAGGGCTAGGTTCTCGCAAATTTGATGGCCGAGTTTGCTGAATCTCCATTGGAAGAAGAGGTAAAGAGGCAGGGCATGGATAGAAAATTAGTTGGCATGGTCTCTTTACAGAAGCCTTTATTTTGGAGGGTATATGTTGATGGTGCAGCAAATCAAAAGGGATCTGGAGTGGGGCTAGTTCTAGTATCTCCTAAGAAGATCATTATTGAGAAATCCTTAAGACTAGACTTCTCGGCCACAAACAATGAGGCTGAGTATGAGGCTCTATTGGTGGGGATGGTCATGGTTCAAAAAATGGGTGGAAAGGCAGTGGAGTTATTCTCGGATTCAAGAATAGTTGTAGGCTAGGTGGGAGGGGAGTTAGAGGCCAGTGATGTGAGAATGCAAGAATATTTTAATCAAGTTAGGCACTTGCAATCGGGATTTGAGTCTTTGAGCTTGTTGCATATCCCCAGGAGTGGAAACACACATGCTAACTCTCTGGCCACTCTTGCAACCTCCTCGGCATAGGGATTACCTCGAATTATCCTTGTTGAAGACTTGTGCAAGCCTACTAAAGTGAAGGGGAAGATGGTCTATATCCATCAAATTAGGGTGGGGTCTAGCTAGATAGACCCTATAGTGCTATTCCTTAAGGAAGACATTTCGCCAGAGGAGAAATGAGGAGAAAGGCTCCTGGGTTTTGGTTGTCTGAGGACCAAAAATTATATTAGAGCTCTTTTTTCTGGGCTATACTTGCTATGCATACACCCCGAAGCATCAGAGCTACTCCTTGAGGAGTTACATAAAGGGATTTGTGGGAGTCATATAGGAGGCAAATCTTTGTCTCATAAAGCCCTCATTTAGGGATATTGGTGGCCAAACATGTAGAAGGAAGCACAAGAGTATGTGAAGAAGTGTGATCAATGCTAAAGATTTGCACCAAACATTCACCAACTGGGAGGAGTTCTTAATCCTCTGTCTAGCCCTTGGCCATTTGCTCAATGGGGTTTGGACATTGTAGGTTCTTTCCCTAAGGCAGTAGGGAATAAGATATATTTGCTAGTCGGCACAGATTACTTTACCAAGTGAATTGAAGCTGAACCATTGACGAATATCAAGGATATAAGTGCCAAGAAGTTTGTTTGGAAAAATATTGTCACTCAGTTTGGGGTCTCCTATACCCTTATCTCAGATAACGGCCTTCAGTTTGATAGCAAGGCCTTCAGGAGGTATTGTTGTGACCTGGGAATTGCGAATAGGTATTCCACCCCAGCCTATCCACAAGGGAATGGACAAGCTGAGACTATTAATAAGGTCATAGTGAATGGACTCAAGAAAAAGTTGGATGATGCGAAGGGAAAATGGGTGAAAGAACTGTCACATGTCCTTTGGAAATATCGAACCACACCTTGTAGATCAACAGGAGAGACACCCTTCTCAATGACCTATGAAGCTAAAACTGTTATTCCTTTGAAGACTAGATTCCCAACCTTGAGAACGAGTTCTTTCACTCTGAGCAACAATGATAGGCTATTAGGGAAGAGCTTATACTTGATTGAGGAGTGAAGAGAAAATGCCATGGTTCAATTGGCGTATTATCAACATAAGCTTAAGCAAGGGTAAGATGTTAATGTAAAACTTAGGCCATTAGCGCCTGGAGACCTGGTATTGAGAAAGGTTTTGAGTACTACAAAGAACCTGGCATGGAGAAAGTTAGGGCCCAACTAGGAAGGGCCATATCGCATTACCTCAGTGGCTGGAATAGGTGCATACTATCTTGAAGATCTAGATGAACACGTTATCCTATGCCCTTGGAATATAAATAACTTGCAAAGGTACTATTATTAATGAAAGTCTTTTTTGCCATACTTTTGTTAATGACATTATGCACTATGTACTATTTCACTAAGTGTTAAATTGAACCTTAGTCATGCCTGATCTCTCAGACCACATACTTTAGGTAAATTAATACTTCAGATCACTTCACTGAGTGTTAAACAGAACCTTAGTCATACCTGGTCCCTCGGATCACATATTTTGGGTAAATTAATACTTCAGTTCATTTCACTAAGTGTTAAATAGAACCTTAGTCATGCCTGGTCTCTCGAACCACATAATTTAGGTAAATTAATAATTTAGTTCATTTCACTAAGTGTTAAATAGAACCTTAGTCATGCTTGGTCTCTCGGATCACATATTTTGAGTAAATTAATACTTTAGTTCATTTCACTAAGTATTAAACAGAACCTTAGTTATGCCTGGTCTCGGACCACATACTTTGGGTAAATTAATATTTCAATTCATTTCAATAAGTGTTAAACAGAACTTTAGTCATGCGTGGTCTCTCGGACCACATATTTTGGGTAAATTAATACTTTAGTTCATTTCACTAAGTGTTAAACGGAACTTTAGTCATGCCTGGTCTCTCGGACCACATACTTTGAATAAATTAATACTTCAGTTCATTTCACTAAGTGTTAAACAGAACCTTAGTTATGCCTGGTCTCTTGAACCACATGCTTTGGGTAAATTAATAGTTCATCTTTCTAAGTGTTAAACAGAACCTCAGTTATGCCTGGCTCCTCAGACCACATGTCTTGGGTAAATTGACACTCTCTATTTATTTATTTTTTTAAATTTTAAACAGAACGTTAGTTATGCCTAGTCTCTCAGACCATATGCCTTGGGTAAATTAACACTCTCTATTTTTTTTTTTTTTAAGTGTCAAAACAGATCCTAGGTTATACCCAGCTCCTCGGATCACTTGCTTTGGGTAAGTTAATGTTTTTGGTTATTTGCCTAAGTACATGGTCATTTTTCTTATTATTTATACGTATTTAATTTGTCTAAGTTAGCAGCAATGCACTACTGTTAGCCTTGGTAAAGTCAGGGTGGCATTAATTTACTACTGTCATTAACATCATCAGTTTTAAATCCCATTAGAGGGAAAAATGATAACTACACCAACTATAGAATAAATATTACAGGGAAAAAGAAAGATTCATGAAATAAAAAGTGAAGTCTTTTCATTGATTAAAGGGAATGTACATTATAAACAGTGGCTAACTACCACAACAAAAAGAAGTACAGAAAAAGAAAGGAAAATTCCTAAAAACTATGCCTTGGCGCAGGGAGGGTCATTCTTTGGAGTCAACGTCCTTAGCCTTAGCAGCAGCATCCTTGGCCTTGGAGTTAGCATCCTTGGCCTTAGCAATAGCATCCTTGGCTTTGGAGTCAACATCCTTTATCTTAAAGGCAATCTCTTTACCCTTTGCTTCTGGCAGGATTTTGGCCTCCTTGCCCTTATCCTTGAGCTGAGGGCCTCCCTGGCCAGCCACCTTGTCCTCGGCCACTTCAACCTCCTGGCTTTGGTTACCAGCCTTATTGGGCCCTTTGGAGACTTCAAGAGGAGGAAGAGAGGCCTGGGTGGTGTAAGGCTACTTTGAGAAGGGGAGAGCAAGAATAGCGGGAGGAGGGAGCGCCACTGGAACCTCTCGGATGTCCTCGGGATAAAATATATTCTTGGCGAGCCTCCACTTGGAGGTAGCAGGGACTCTAGCTTGGTTGAGCGCCTTTGCCCATGCCTCTTTACAGTAATCTCTGCACACCTCTGCCAATTCCTATGCTAGCTGGACTTGGGTTTCCTCCACCCCACGGTTGTAGGATGTTAGCTCCGAAGCCTCAGCAGCTTCCTTGGCCTTTTGCAAATCTGTCTTTAACTCCAGGACTAGCTGCTTCTAGGTGGCCAATTCTATCTCAATGTGATAGAGTTTTTTGCATTGGTCTTCAGCCTGGTCCTGGGCATTTTGCAGATCGGCCTCAGCACTCCTTCGTGCCTTCCCCTCGGCTGTCAGCTGGGTTGTGAGCTCTTGGTTCTTCTGCTTTGCAGCGCCTAAGGCCCTATTAGTCTTGGCGTGAAGATTGGCCTCAAACTTAGCTTCATTTCGTTCGTCCTTGACCCATTCCTTGGCCACGGTGGCCTTCTGGATAGCCTGCATTTGGTCAACAAAAGAATACATTTAAAAAAGAAAAGAAGAAAAAATAAAAGAAGGGGAATCACTATTGATAAAGCATTCTGAGGAGCTCATCATGGCTAAGTCTCTCTTTAGGGACAAGAAAAGCTCTGGTTGCCTCATGCATTTTAGAGCATCCATATCCTTGGGAGAAGGAGAGGACACTCCAGAGCCTTGACCACATGGTAGGAGTGGCTTTTCTGGAACTCCTTGATGGAGGAGTTCCAAGGCAACGCTGCACCATCCAACTCCAACTTGGGGTTCCAAGTTGGATGGCACACATCAGTCGAATGCTCGACCCTTTTGCTTTCCACCGAGGAGTCCCACCCTCTGTCTTTAGTTGTCTTTTGCTGCTTGGGCTCCTTCTCGGGGATCAGCTCCCTCTCCTCACCAGTCTCTTTCTTTTTCCTTTTCTTCTTCAAGTTTGGGTTGGGTAGCAAGTCGACTAGGGAAAAAGGCGGGGGAGGGGGAAGGGCAGGAGGGAGTTGGGATCCTAAGGCGTCCTTAGGACCTGCCCCCCTACACTTCAGGAGGTCAGGTAATCCTTTCTTTTTATTGTCCAACGGCATCTTGTCTTCTTCTTTAAGGTCGTTGTCAACACATGCAACTACAAGCTGGGGAGATTGGGCAATGGAGTGCCTGTCTAGCTTGTCCTCAAAATTCGAGAGATTGATTATAAGTTCTCCTTATTCCTCCCTGCCCTCCTCGAGGTGGAATTGGTCAATCTCAGCCTCAAGGGCCAAGCGTGAGGAGGCTGTTTCTTCCCTGAGGGCAGCTACTTCACAGGGAGAGTGGTGGAGAGGCAACTCAACTGGTGGGAGGTCTTTTTGGGCTAGAAAACCAAGCATGGAAATGTCAATCCGTGCTAGCCGAGGATCTCCTGCCCTTATCATATGGCCCACATCTTGGAATTGATTTAACAAGGGCTTGAAGTCAAGTATGAGGTGGACGGCTCACAATTGCCTGTCTGCACTCATGAACACTTCTGACCTTTACACCTTGTTAAGACTAGCAAAGTTGACAAGATTGCGGTTAGGACCTACGTATCTTTTATCTGCAAAAACATCAGAGGAGCAAAAACATGGTTAGGACAGCAGAGCTATTCAGAAGTAAACAAGATACTAGAAGAAAAAAAATGGCGGTGAAGGTTTCGAACTAATGCCTATGTGAACCTAAGTCTAAGGCACCCCACCTGGCTCTCCCTTTCGAATAGGGTAGTGAAGACTGTCGTGCCAATCCCCTGAGGCTATCAGGAAGTCATCCTTCATACCTTTGTTAGATTTAGGGATGCACGAGATAAGTCTGACCACCAATGATCTAGACTTAAGATAGTATCCTGCCTTTCTAAGTAGGTGGCACTCGTACATCCAGACGACGTCGTGCCAAGTGAGGTTTAGCCTCATGTGCTCGTTGAGAGCATCCACACTACTTGGAATCCTAAAGAGATTGGGAGCACATTGATGGGGACACAAACTATAGGCAAGTAAATAGTCTCGAGTTACCCTACCCATGGGAAAGGTCATCCCCTCTTCTATGAAGGCGATCATAGGAATGATCACTTCCCCCTCCATCTTATGGGTGAGGCACAATACCGCAAGGCAACTCCCTGTGGAATACGATATTTAGCCCTAAAGCCCTCTATACCAACAGGAGAGTCTGCAAGGTGCTTAAATCTACCCATCTAGGTAAGCTAAAGGGAAGTGTAAGAAGTTTTTGAGGAATGGAAATAGAGAATAAAAGGCCGAGGAGATCGACTGAGGAGAAAGGAACCTAAAAAAGAAGGAACTTATGAGAATAGGAACATGTATTGCTTGCTGTACCTCTTAAAGGTTTAAAATTTTTAAAGAAAAAGATTATGAAGATTTAGAAATTTAGGAAGCTTTGAAGGTTTAAGAGTTTGGGACTTCTGGAGAGCTTGAAGGTTTGTAAAATGAGGGAAAATGACTCCCTTCAGGCATCTTATACAGAAGGCGAGATTGAGTGGGAGTTATCTTGCTCAAAATTCAAGGAGAAATGCTAGCCGTAGGATTTACCTCTCACTATAGGATGTGGGGAACAGAGCACCACTTAGGGCATTTAATGTGACATCACGGGTTTCGAAGCATTAGGAATAGTTACGGGACACAAGAAGCGACATTCTCACGTGTGGAAATCAAAGGAACATGTGGAATCTCTTTCTTAAACATCAAAACCCCATTTTTCTCCTCGGATAGGAGGGGAAAACCAGAGTTTTGAGGGGCTATTGTAGGGATGAAGGGCTTAAAATATATGTTGGGCCTTAGGCCTATTCGAGAATGCTCGATTGTCCGAGGATGGATCAATAGTAAGGAAAATGAAAGACTGTGAACTTCACGAGCAAGTTATGACTGTGAAGGCTGCGGGAGGTAGGTCGAGGAGGAGTATACCTTCAACTAAATGGAGTAGAGCTCAAAGAATGTGTTTTGTCATCCAGAGTGACGTTCTAGGAAGTTCTATTGATAAAGATATGCACTGTGAACGTACAAGACAAAAGGAAGCTGGGAAATATTTAAGGGAAAGCTGCTACCATTGCATTAAATGCTCTGTAACTAACTCTCTGGCCGCATTAATGAAGAAGTGATACCTGAATAGTAGTTTTCGACCTTACAACTACTCCCTAAAGACTTTAGGAGGAGGTTGATGTGACAAGGATCAAGATCAACCATCTAATTTACACGTGGAGGGCATAGATAAAAAGGAAGGAGAGTATAAAATAGAGAAGAGGCCCTATGGGAGAGAGATGGAGAAATTGAGAGAAAAACACGGTAGCAATCAAGGACTGAATTTGTAATCAAACTTGAGAGAAATATATAAGAACTAATCTCCTTGGATTGTGCTGAGGACGATTTTCTTTAGACTAAACTAGTCTATCTTCATTTGCTTGTTGTCCAACTCATTAAACCCTAGTCTTCCAACCCACTTTCTACAAATTCATTGTATTAGACTTTTTGGGTCTAAGTCCATTCATCCTTTGGGCTAGGGACTCAAATTGCGTCCCTACAGAAAACATTTGTAATTTAAAAAAAAAAAAATATATATATATATATATATACATACAATTTTTCTTCTCCTATAATTTCTAAGTAGATAAATATCTTAATTTAATTACAATTTAGATTCTTCATCTGATCTCTCTAATTCTTATTTAATTACTATTCTACAGGTAAGAGAAAACATATATATATATATATATATATATATAAAGGTAGCAATGTGTATTAAAAAAAAAAAAAAACAGCAATGTGTATTAAAAAAAAATGCAGCAACATAGTGTAATCTAATCCTTCTCAAATTCTTCATCTAATCCAGATATAAAAATAAAAATAAAATAGCAACGTGTATTATTAAAAAAAAAAATGTTGAATTCAATTCTTTTTTCATGAATATACACAAACATGTAGCTTGATTTTTACTTTTAATTTCTACTTTTGATTATATAATTGCAATTCATTTAGCTATTATTTTTTAATAAAATTATATGTTTTATGAATTTATATTCACGGGACTTAAACTTCAAGTTTTAGTGTCTTCTCTCATACTTTCAAGGACAAAAATTAAATTCTCATGCAAGTCTCTCTACTTCAAAAATTTAAATATTTAGTGATTTAGATTGGTCTTAATTATTGAATTGAGGTTTCCACTTAAATATGATTTCTATTGTTGCTTTTGATAGTTTTTAATTACTAAATTCAAGGTTTATCCATTTAAATACATGTGATTAATTGATCCTTAAAGTTCAATGTATTATTGGGAGCTATTTAGATTCAAATGCAAGTTATAAAATACAGATTTTTGGGAGCTATTTAGATGATAATATGCTAGAAAAACAGGACTTTTTTTTTTTTTTTTTTTTTTTTGAGAAACAAACACAGACACACACACAAGGGAGAGGGAAAAGAGTTTGATTATATAGGAGATGTGCTCGCCTTATTTGTAACATTTTTTGACCAGTGTGTAGGCATCCCTTTGTAATTCAAAGATTTTTTTTTTTTTTTTTTTTTGGATTTGGTAATTCCCAAATTTTATTATTAAATATTTGTGATAGAACATAATATTATAATACTCTTAAAGTTTGTATAAATCCAAATTTAGTAATTAGTTCTGATGAGTTATAATATCATTCACATATTGGGACTATCATGATTATCATTAAAATTATTATCTCAACTTTGTGTGAAAAATTAAAGAACATTAAAGCTTAGGAATAGTAGATCATAGGATAGTTTCATAGATGGGAAGGCATTAAAGTGTAAAGGGCACACCTTTGTTTGAGTGAAAATTCGTTTTTAGAATTTTTTTCATATGAAAAGATCGAGACTTTTTTATTATTTAAATTACATCTGCCCCCTTCCCCCTCCAAAGGGGGGATAATTTTTATTTTTTTGGAGAAAAAAGGGGTAAAATAAAACTTAAAAGAGAGATTGTAGGAAAAATTAATTAATATTGTTTGCCCTCGGATTGTTGACACTAATTCATTCACTACATATTAATATGGATATTCTTTGTTTAATGAGATAGTAAAGTTCTAGGCTCAAGCTAGCTAATTATAGATATTAGGATTGCGAACAATAATTCATTCATTACATACTAATATTATGGATGGTAAATTATAAATGTTAGGATTGTTGAAAATAATTCATTCATTGCATATTAATATTATAGATGTTATGAGAATGGAAGAAATTTTTTGAAGAAAGAAATTTGTTTTTCCAGTATTTTAAGTTTAATTTTTTTGTTTCCACCATAATCTTCAAGTGACCAAGGATTGTTTTGCAAAATCTAATACTGCAAATGTGAGATTACGTCTCATTAGTGGTTGTATTTGTCAAGTTTCACAATACAATGTAGGGATGCTTAATATAAAATATTAACATTAATAATAGAAATTAAAAAAAAATTCACTACTATTCAGTGTTTCTATGCGTAAGCATGGGTGTATGTTAGTTTCATTAATATAAAAACATGAACATGGGCATAAATTTATATATAGTTATGAATTAAATAACTAAATTATTATATATTAACTAAATATTAATAGAGATAGGTTCAAGTTATACCTGGTGTAACTTTTTAGAGTTACACATTTTTTAAACCATTGGATTTAAGTAGATCCAACGGTAAAAAAAGGACCCTCATTAATGCTAATATTTTGATTAGTATCTCATTAATTATCCCTTATTTATTGCATTCCATACTTATCTCTAATCCTATAAAAACACAAAAAAGTATACGTATCTCTCTAATTTTTTTTTCCACCGTTTCTCCAAAAAAAAAAATTCTCCACTGCATGCCTCTGTGTCTCTTTCTCCTCCACTACTCTTCCCCCTCCACCGCCAGGTCGCCAGTAGAAAAAAAAAAAAAAAAGAAAAAAAAGAAGAAGGAGCCGCTGGTTGCACAACTGGTTAGTCTCCCACTTTTTTCCCTTGTTATAATTTCTTAGATAGAACTATTTTATTGTATTCAACTGTATTGTACTACAGATGTTTTGGTGGCTATTGTGGTTCTTTTTATATGCAATAGTAGTCTTTTAGTTCTTTTTATATGAATGAGGGTACACTACTTTTACACAGACTATTCCTTCATTTAATTTCACATGTTACTAAATTTTTATTCCAAGTTTCCACTGACAAATATTACTACGCATCTTGATTTAATATGAAAAAAATGGAGATAAACAAACTTGTTCTATCAAAAACTTCAACATACTCTATGAACTTATCAGGGGCTGTAATTTATGCTGAATGGCCAGCAATATGTATGTTTAATTGTTAAAAGGAATTGTCATTTTCTATAAATGGTCCTTTGGGTCTAGCACCGCAATTTCAATTTGAATAGTTGTGGTTGTATATACTTCTGAACGGTTAAAAGGAATTACCATATTCTATTAAAAAAAAAGTTCTTTTTATATGCAACTATATTTTCCGAAACAACTTGCTATTGACTAAATCTATTGGGACTATTAGTTCTTTTTATCTACAATAGTAAATATAAAGTATCAAAACAGCTGCTATATGTGTAGATATAATTGCCACCTCCCTCCTTTTTATTTTTGGGGGTGGGGGTGGTGGTCATTTCATCTGAAGATAACAACACCTTATGAAAGCAACAGTACTAACTTGCTCTAATTTTTTAAATAGGCTCTTAAAGATTGATTTTTTGCTTATAGCTGATTGTGAAAGACTTAAAACAAACACTTTCATTTTGCAGGGAAATGTTAGAAGGCTCACTGACATACGTTTTGATGGGAATACAAAATGTATTATAGTGATAATGGAGCAGCAAAAATTATCCTTAGACCTCTGCTTCACCTGGTATTGGAGTGATTATGGAGGTTTGAGAGTGATTATGGAGCAGCAAACGCTATTGTATTTGTTGTTAGTTGTTATTGCCAAATGTATTTATGTTAGTTGTCCACTTAAGACTCCAATTGATTGAATAAAATCGCTTCTTCATATATCAATTTTTGTAATTAGAGATGTTTGGATTAAGAGATGCTGTAAGTCTGCTACCTCTGAAGCTGCTAATTTTTTTTAACATGTGTATTTTATCTTTAGATCAAAATACGATTTTGTTGATCAATTTCTATAAGTGAAAGAGTCCTAAATTAGGATAACAAGCAGGTTGCTAATGCATTATAGGACAACATGTTGACCATGATTAATTGAAAACCATCCTTAGAGACAGTAACACATTTCGGGAAAATTGTTAATAGGTTTCCTCCAAAAAGTTTTCATTATTCTAATAGATTGCTTATCACAACCTTTATAAAAAATGAATATAGGACTAAACAAAGACTCTAGAATTGCTTAAAAATCTGAAAAATGTGCCACAAACACACCATTAATCACATTAAATTAAAGCAAAAGTAAATGAGTAGTTCGTAACCAAAACTATGGCTGCATTGCTACTACCCTCCATATATATGTTGTCATGGATCAAAGACTAATAGCTAAGGTTCTTGATTAGCTAGAAAATTCCAAATAGTATTCCAATATAGGTCCTAAAAAAAACAAAATAAAAAAAACCAAAATGTATTGTTTCGTCATGATTAACAACATATGTCCTCAAACACTTATATTTTAAGCTACTTGGACTCTATATATCTCAATTCTACCAAGCGAAGCTCATTTTGTGATTCTCTTCAGCCACATGTACCTAAAGTAGAAAAAAATGTATAAGTAAATTTGAAACCAAAGATATATATTATTACAATCAAAATTAAAAAAAAAAAAAAAAAATATATATATATATATATATATATATAAAAGACTAGAAAAATGAAATGAAAAAACTCACTTTATGCTAAGTCATCAATATTATTGGCATCAAATGCTGTCATGTTTTCTTTTGCGTTGCCCTTCAGTACAACATACATAAATACAACTTGTTATATTATCACTTCTAGGTAGTCTTTTACCGGTATGAACACGGATTCCAAAACCTTCTTTTTTTTTTTTTGCAAATTCTTTGTAAAAAGTTTCAACACCATCAAGGGAGTCAAATTGTATTCCAACATATGGCTTGGATTTCAACTCACAATCACCAAAATCTTGAGGTGGTAACTCTTGCTCTAATAGCTTTGGATTGTTTGGGGCACCATATAACTCTTCACACTCCATTGTATTTAGTAACTATAACAACCAATATAAACAATGAAGAAAAATATAAAATATGTAAATATAACAACCAATATATATACATAAATAAAAATTTGAATAATTCCATATCTAAAGAAATAATCACTTTGAGCCAAGTACTATTCGATTTAGTAGCCAATACCTGTAGCTACAACTAATAGACCGAATATAATATCAAAGTTTCCTCTCATCAGTGTGTAAACATTTAGCTACAAAACATATGTTCTATCTAAGAAATTATAACAAGGGAAAACAGAGGTTATATCTAATAGACCCAATAGTAAAAGTAATAAAATTTAACTTCACATGAGACAATAAAATTTGGAACAACTAATAGACCCAATGGAAAAACAGAGGTTATATCTACACATGCAGCAACTATTTTGATACATTATATTTACTTTTGCGTATAAAAAGAACTAATAGACCCAATAGATTTAGTCAATAGCAAGTTGTTCTGGAAAATATAGTTGCATATAAAAAGAACTAAAAGACTACTATTGTCTATAAAAAGAACCACAACAGCCACCAAAATTTTCAACGTCTTACAATATAGTTAAATACAATCAAATAGTTCTATCTAAGAAATTATAACAAGGGAAAAACAGTGGGAGACTAACCAGTTGTGCAACCAGCAGCTTCTTCCTTCCTCTTTTTTTTTTTTTTTTTTTTTCCTTGCCTGCGACTTGGCGGTGGAGCTAGAAGAGCAGTGGAGGAGAAAGAGACAGAGAGACAGAGAGGCGTGCAGTGGAGGATTTTTTTTTTTTGAGAAACGGTGGAAAAAAAATTTAGAGAGATACGTATACTTTTTTTTTTTTTTGTGTTTTTTTAGGTTTAGAGATAGGTATGGAATGCAATAAATAAGGGATAATTAATGAGATACTAATCAAAATATTAGCATTAATGAGGGTCCTTTTTTTACCGTTAAATCTACTTAAATTCAATGGTTTAAAAAATGTGTAACTCTACGACAGGTGTAACTTTTTTTTTTTTTTTTGAAAATAGTCTTCTCATTCATTCAGATAAGTGCATGGAGTCAAAATACAAGGCTTCAACCACTGGATGGGGAGTATCCTCCATCCAAATCATATCCTCTGTAATGTTTTTCGCGTGTCTAGCTAACAAGTGTGCCATCGAGTTAGCACCCCGATTTACATGACTAAAGCAAACCCATCTAAGTCCAGTTGAAAGCCACTGGATATCCTGAACTATATGACCAAGCTTAGACATGTTAATCCCAGGATGCGAGAGGGAAGCCATAACAGTTGCATTATCACCTTCGATGACCAAGTCCGAAAATCTTGCATCAACGGCAAACTCCACTGCTCGTCTACAAGCTAGTGTTTCTGCCTCCTCGCTATCCTCAACCAGTGGCCCTCTGGCGGATAAAGCTGCTATAACCTCTCCCTTCCCATTTCGTATTATAGCTCCAATCCCTAAGCACTTCAACTCTTTGAATATTACAACGTCAAAATTAAGCTTATAGGCTTGCTCCGGTGGGGCATACCACACATCCACTCTTGAACATACCAGTTGAGCTTGCAGCTGGACCTGGGATTGTTGGAACTCTGTGAGGTAGTCCGACGCTCTCTTATTCAGCCATCTCGGGTCTCTTATCTTACCCCCGTGAGTCACCGAGTTCCTTTGGTTCCAAACCAGCCAAGCCTGAACTAGGAATAGTTCAAACTCCGATGTGGACAGTCGAACCAGCAGCTCATGGAAAAGCTGAAGCACATCTTGATGGCCTGAACTCCTTTTCTGCAACCGAACCAAACTCCTTGCCCAAACATCCCTTGCAACTGCACAATTCCACAGCGCATGGACCCCTGTTTCTGCCTCACGTGAACAGAGGATGCATCCATCATCTTCAATAATTTTCCGTTTCCTAAGGTTAGCACGGGTTGGCAAAATATTCTGATAGGCACCCCACCCAAACACCTTAATTTTGTTAGGCACATTAAGATTCCATAGATTTGTCCACACATGAGCTCCAATCAAACCTGTTGATGTTTCTGCCCAACCATTGATTTTTTGGAGTTGTCTTACCACGTGATAGCCCGACTTAACCGAATATATCCCCTTCTTTGTATGTAACCAAATAATTACATCTGATGTTTGTCTATGACTTATAGGGATTCTGAGTATAGCATCAGCATCATCGCCATGGAAGTTTGCATTTATGACTTCACAATTCCATACTCTCTGTTCCTGTATTATAAGGTCCGATACATACCAATCGCTCTCCACCCCCCTCATCTGGTGCATTACTCCATTAGTTGGATGATTCAGTATCCATTTGTCCATGTAAACTCTAATTTTCGATCCATCACCAACCCTTCAACAGCAACCACGTTTTAGGATTCGGATAGCTGCCGTTATGCTCCTCCAAACAAAAGAACATTTAGGTGAGGCAGAGGCGTCCAAAAAATGACTCCGTGGAAAATACCTTGCCTTAAAGCATTTAAACATCAAAGAATCTTGCTGTTGTATTAGCCTCCATCCCTGCTTTGCCAACATGGCTAGATTGAAAGAGGCTAGGTCTCTAAAGCCCATCCCTCCTACCTTTTTAGCTTCGGTTAGCTTGTTCCAACTCTTCTAATGGATTTTCCTCTCCTCCCCTACCTGTCCCCACCAGAATTTTGCACACATTGCATCAAGTTCCTCACAAAGCCTCTTAGGTAATTGAAAAACCCCCATAGGGTACGTGGGGATAGATTGAGCCACTGCCTTTATCAACACCTCCTTACCAGTTTTAGAGAGCATCTTACCCTTCCACCCTTATAGCTTTTTCCACACTCTATCTTTAAGGAAGGCAAATGAATGATATTTTGCTCACCCCACCAACGTAGGCAAGCCTAAATAAGTCTCAAACCGGTCCACCTCCTTCACCCCCAAAGATTCTTTAATCCAATCCTTCTGATCTGATGGTGTGTTGCTACTGAAGAACACTGAAGATTTCTCCAAATTGATACATTGTCCAGATGCCTTAGCATACACTTGCAAGATCTCAGCAATCACTTGAACCTCACATTGTTTAGTTTGACAAAATATTAGTGAGTCATCTGCAAACAATAAATTGGTGATTCTTGGGACCCTTCTACAAATGGATACACCTTGTATTCGTCTCTCCATTTCTGCTTTAAGAAGCAATGATGTGAATCCTTCTGTACACAACAGAAAAAGATAAGGTGAAAGGGGGTCTCCTTGATGGAGTCCCCTAGATGGAATGATATTACCATATGTTTTCCCGTTAATAAGAACAGAATAAGTAGGGTAGTGACACAACACATAACTCTATCCACCCATACTTCAGGAAAACCCATCTTAATCATAATACCCTTTAGAAAACTCCATTCCACTCGGTCATGTGCCTTACTAACATCTAGTTTAAGCGCAAGGGAGCCCCTCCTTCCTGTTTTCCTATCATGCATTATGTGAAGTGTCTCATACGCTACCAGTACATTATCAGTTATCAAACGGCCCGGGACAAAAGCACTTTGTGTTGGGGATATTATATTAGGTAGGATTGTTTTAATCTATTGGCAAGGACTTTGGAGATAATTTTATATATGACATTAAAAAGACTAATGGGTTGGAAGTCAGACATTTTTTCAGGGGATTTAATCTTAGGAATAAGGACAATATATGTAGAGTTTATTTCAGGCACCATATGACCAGAATTTAAGAAGTCTAACACTGCATTAACCACCATGTCACCAACAACATGCCAAAATTTCTGGTAAAAAAGAGCATTCATACCATCGGGTCTAGGCGCTTTTGTTAGTCCCATTTGGAATAATGCTGTTTTGACCTCCTATGCACAGAACGTACTGGTTAGGACTTGCTGCATGTTTGGATTGATCTTTGAAGTGGCCGCATTCAAACACTCCTCCAATCCTTCACTTGTTCTTGCCTTGAACAACTTGTCAAAGTACTCCACTGCTACCCTTGCTATATCATGTTCCTCCTCAACCCACACATCCTCCGCATTTTTGATGCTTTGGATATGATTTCTCCGCCTTCTTTGTGATGCATTTGAATGAAAAAACCTTGTATTCTTGTCTCCATGTTTCAGCCAAGAAATTCTAGACCTTTGTGCCTAATAAATCTCCTCCTTAAGCAATAAAGCATCAAGGTTTTTGCTTGTCATCAAAAACTCCACTTTGCTATCCTCAGTCAGCTCCATTGAATTTAACTGCTCAATCTGCTTCTGAAGCTTTTTTATTTCCTCAGACTGGGGTTGTGTTTTGGAGGAGCCCCATGCATGTAAATTCGTTGCATAGGCAGCCAATTTTTGCCTTAGCATGTCCAACGTAGATGGGTCGGCCCTACCCCCTTCCCATGCACTCATGACCACGTTCTCATAGTCCTCATTCAAAAGCCACGACTCCTTAAAATGAAACCTCCTTCGGCCTTTAACTTGAACATGCTTTGAACTTAGGACGTGCAAAAGAATGGGTAAATGGTCTGAGGCGTGAGTTGATAAATGGGTCACAGTGCTACTCGGAAACTTCATTCTCCAATCTGACATAGCCGTGGCTCGATCCAATCTCTCCTTGGTGTTCGCATCCCCGGGCCTTTTATTATTCCATGTATATTGGTATCCCCAAAATCCCAAGTCTTCTAATTGGCAATGATCCAGAGCCTCACGGAACGCATCCATTTGGTTGTGTTGTGGTGGTCTCTTGCTTAACTTCTCAGTGGAGTTGAGAATTGCATTAAAATCCCCTATACTCACCCACAGGCCATCAATAATCTGTCTAAGGTGCCTAAGAAGCACCCAAGACTTATGCTTCTCACATGCCTCTGGCCAGCCATAGAACCCCGATAAGAACCACACAAATCCGTCCTTTTCAACAATCTTAGCCAATATATGATTTGCCGTATAGTTTACGACATCCAGATGCACTTCATTCTTCCAAATTAGTGCTAAACCACCCCCTGAATCCGGATACTTTACAATAAATCGGTTAGGGAATGGTAAATCTCCACATAATCCATCAAAACCCTCCTTGTCTAGTCTTGTTTCCATCAAAAAACACACCTTAGGAGCTTGATCCCTCACTAGTTTGCAAAGGTTTCGAACTGTCCAAAGGTTCCCAAGCCCTTAGCAGTTCCAACTTAAAAGTTTCATTGCTTCTGGCAAGGGTGACCTGCCACCCCCGCCGATATCTCTGCTTCTTCTTTGTCACAAGTATCCATCTTTCCTCTTTTCCCAGATTGTGCGTCAAAACCTGCATGACTGCCTCTATTTTCTATCTCTGTAGCACTTCTCTTCCTCAGCACAGGTTTGTTTTGTCCACTGTCTTTCTCCCCAAGCCCATAAGCCTCACGGTTTAACCTAACCCAAGTTGATTTGGGCTTTGGCACGTAAGGCCCAACCTGCATGTTAGAATCCACATGGTCCATCTTAGTTACCACCTCTGTACTTACTTCATGTGTAACTCCCGCTTTTATGTCATCTGTTACGTGTGCTTTCATTGTGCCCGAATTTGACTCCTTTTGGTTATTTAATTCCCCTTGAACACCTCCAGTTGTTTCCTTCTTTGTCACCGTTACTGCATTAATCACTGGTGTTTGTAATGGAAAATCCGTAACCTCCCCATAATCTCGGGCATTACTTTCTACCCGCCGCTCGGTCTCCTTAGGGTTTTCATTGGACCCTTCCTCCACCGCCGGTTCACTGAATAGGCTTGTCTGCCGGAATCCCTGTCCATCCCCCATATCCGCCTTCATTTCTGACTGTCGTTTCATCGGTGATAAGGGTCGTCCTCCTTGGGCTTTAAGCCAGTTTCCATATGGTAGTCAATCTCTTTTCCACTCTTTGTTGCAGAAAAATGGTTAGCACAATGATGCAGATCGTGCCCCAACAGCCCGCAGTAGTGACAGAACATAGGAAGACGCTTATACTTGAAGGTTACCCACGATCTTTCACCGTTAGATCCTGCTAAGAATCCACCACGTCGAAGAGGCTTAGATATCGGTATTGCCACCTTGACACGCATAAAATAGTTAGGGTCTTCCTGCTTTCTTCTTTTCTCAACCTCCACCACTTCACCCAGCCTACCCCCCACTTCCCCAGCTACTTGGGGAGACACCATATCAAAGGGAGCACCCCAAATTTGGACCCAAAGGGAAGCGTGCTCAAGTTGGACATTTTCTGCTTTCATCCCTTTTTTCCATCGTATAAGCATGAGCAATTGGTTATCAAATGACCAGGGGCCACCTCTTAGGATTCTATCCAATTCAAACTGGGAGCTGAATTTGAATTGAAAGAGATTAGTGTCTACTTCAATTATCTGCACCTTATCTTCCAGTCCCCAAGCTCTCCTAATTGTAGTTTTTGCCGTTTTCTTGTTAAAAGGTTAACACATAAGAAACTTACCAATCAAACTCAGAGTGCAACTTTCAATCTCCAATCTTCTACCTTCATCAGAGATGGTTATCGTCTCTTCTTCATCCGCTGTCAACTTCATGTTCTCTAAGCAGTTGATCACTTCTTCTGCCATTGCCTCCCAATGGCGTGAGACTTTGAGTAAAATCACATGGCAGTAACGTAGACTTTAGATCATATACCCTCAGGCGTAGCCAAGGGAGGAAGAAACTCGTTTGGAACGAGAGAGAATACTCCTACTCAGAGGAGAGGTGCTAATCAGCTTTAGTTTACACCAGGTGTAACTTGAATCTATTTCATATTAATATGTTATATATAATTAATTAATTCATATACTAAATAAGTCTTTGGTTATATTTTTATTATTTTTATTTTGTAAATATAAGATCTAAAAGCTTACTTAAATCATTTTAAAAAACGTTATATATTTTTAACTAAACATATTTACTATTATTATTTTATTAGTTATATAAAAAGACTTATTATTTATTTTTATAATTTTAATAAATTATTTATGACATCACCAATCGGACCATAAATCCAACCCTTGTTGGATCATAAAACCGATAACTAGTCATTTTTTGGTTCTTTATCTGTACCGGTTTTTAAAACCATATTTTACACCCATTTGTTTGCTTAAGGTCACTAACTTAATGATAGAGTAAATCATCCTCGCATATAGTAATATGACATGTGTAAGCGATCTAGTGGTGAGATTCAATTTTTTTTTTTTTTTTTTTTGGGAAAAAGGTGAGATTCAATTAATATCCACAATCTTGAACGATTTAATAGCTTATGAAAAATCATTACTTTCTTCGTTTGGTCTTTTAACCACAAGCATAATTTTTATATAGAGGTGACATAACATCATAAGCCACATTTAAATATTGAAAATAATATACCCATAATAATCAGAAAAGGCATATTTTTATTTTTATTTTTGATACAAGTGAAAACGCAATTTATTAATAAAAAAAAAAATCCATAAAATTGGTTTTTGAGGGGAGGAGGGTGTTGCATCTTGTATAGACAATTTTTATATCTAGGGTGTTGATTGCAAAATTTGAAAATTAGGGGAGCAAAATACAAGTTTCCCCAAAATTTAGAGTGGCTATGTACAATTTTGTAAAAAATCCCTCCCTCTCTCCCAAGCTAAAAAATCGAAGCCCTTCTTTCCACAGTGAGTCCCCAGATTCAGATTGGGTTCGGTGTTGCCGCCGTGAATCGTCAGCGGCGTGTGCCCCTCAATCGCCGCCGTCCCCTCTCATCTCATCAGATCACGGTTTTAATGATGGAGGAGACACCTTCAAATGAAAATTCGGAGGAGCACTCAATCACTCCTCCTCCTCCTCCTCCCAATGATGCTACTCCTACTCCTACTGCCGTTGCCGTTGTCGATGCCGATGCCGATGCCGGTGCTGGTGCCGATGCTGATGCTAATGCCGATCACCATCTCCACGAAAACACGGTTCCTGATCCCATCAACCACGGGTATGTATGTATATATATATATATACCCACATAGTTTATACCTACTTTTCTAAACTTAGGGTTTCATTCTTTATTAGTGTAAAAAAAATGGCTAAACAAATTGAGATTGTAGAGGCATAGAGTTGAAAGCTGAGATTGCCGAAGAAGAAGCGGATGAAGTCAAAGGCATACTTGAAGTCATTGCATCCACTGGCAAATTCTGGTATCAAATTTTCAATTCCTTGTTGAAGATGCATTTCTCTGATTTTTAATTTAAAAAAAAAAAATTCAAATTATTGATCAAGATTACTAATAGAGGAAAGAGGAGCATAAGATTATAAGGATTCTATTTACAATATAAAATGGAATAGCTATTGATTTGATGCTAAGGTCTGACATGCTTTTTCGTAGAAAATTGGAACTTCCTTTGTAGAAAATTGTTGAAATGTGGTATGAATATGACACGGACATGACACGACACAAGACATGGCGACATGTCAATTCTTGAAAAATTTGGACACAACACGGCGGGAGCCGTAATTAATTAATTCAATAATATATTTTATTTATTATAAGCGTAGTTTATGTTTATTTTATAAGTTTTCAAAATAATTAAAAACTATCAAAATCTTTAAAAACATAACACAATAAGAACTCACATGTAGAAGTGTCCTCGGCGTGTCTGTGTTATCACCGCCATTAGCAATATCACCATTCTTGTAATCCTTGTGATGCTGCTAGAACCATTGCCTTTTATTATGATTATCATTTCTACCTCCATGTCCATGTCCATGTCCATATATGGCCACTAACACAACCAAATTAATGGCCGTTGTCTGTGGCACTCTTGAGTCTCTGACCGCTGCTACAACTATGGTTGGCACTGATGCCTGTAGTGCACTAGTGCTGGAATTAACTGTCTTTTTCTTCAGCTTATTCTATACCATGATGCAGGCACCAATTTCCTAGTGGTGCTATAATTATTTAATGCCTTCTTCACCAACAAGATTAGTACTGCAAGCCATAATCTCATCATCAGCTCTTTTGATAAAGATTCATTGTACTTCTTTGTCATCTATTTTTGTTTTTAAATTAATTCTTAATATGTTTTAAAACTTTTTTATGGCTTTTACTTACTTTATAAAATCTAAAATAAATATAAAATATATGCCTAAATTTGTGTAAAATAACCTAAAAAGAATATATCAATTAATAGCCACATCCCTGCCATGTATCCTAGTTTTTCAAGAATTTCTGGGTCAACTTCTCCTGTGTCCATATTTGGGTTGTAACCGGTGTTGCTGCTGTTTCCATTGCCGGGATTTTATCCATTTATTTATTTTATTTTAATTTTTACTTTCATATTTCTCTTAAGGAATTTTTCCTATTTCACTGATGTTTCACTGACTATCACTTAATTGACATTGCTACTAGTCTAGTTATTGTCATTTAATTATTTTTACTATTTTTTCCTGGCTTCTTTCTTTGTTGTATGAGATGGATTTTGTGCTGCCATACCAGTTGATTTTAACATAATTTATTCAGCAACTGGATTTTTTCTTGCTAACAATGAAGTATTAATTTAACTTATCAAAAAACAATGAAGGATTAATTTAGTTAAGTTATAATTTTTAATGCAACTGGCTTGTATGGTTGCCAACATTTATTTGCAGTTGACATAATTATGATGGTCAAGGTTATGAGTTAGCTTTGCAGCAGATTCTTCACCTGTTTTTGTTACCATGTAGCTATTTCATTGTATAGGTTATAGGTTGCACATTTTATATCTAATATAGCATGTTTCAGTTATAGTAAATGTGGAAGTAAATGTGACTGTTTCATCTTCATAATCTTTGCGTGTTTTATTTTGCACCTTAGGCATGATTGGGACAAATTGAAGAGCATGCTATCCTTTCAGCTGAAGCAGGTATGGGGAGGTATACTGGCATATGCATCTCTTGTTACTTCACAATAATTGTTTATGGTTTTTAATTTTTCTAAAATATGTGCATCATTTTATCTTTGTCTTCGCTTCCAAGAAAGACCGTTATCTGACTGTGTGTGACATCTAATAAAGGTCTTGTCGGAGTATCCTGAGGTGAAAATGACTAGTGAGGAACAAAATGCTTCTTTAGGAGAAACCTACCTGGAACTTGTGAAAAGGTTGGATGAAGGTATCTTCCTAAACATGTCATCTTGTGCATACTAATGGGATGAATGGTGAAGTCATGGGTTCATGACTATGTGAGTGCATAACTTGTCAATTAAAAAAAACAGGGTTTTGTTATATGTATTGGATGGAACTTATTGGTCCTAAATATTGAGGTGTTTCGTTCTAGAATGATGACAATATATAAGGACGGAGCAAATAAGACAGATTTATCCTTTTCCCTAAAACAAACCCAAATTAATACAAACAACCCCCTAAAATGAACCCAAACAATCACTCTTCCTAAACCAAGGATAGAGAGATATTTGATAACAAAAGTCATCATCTGATGGAAATTTCCTTAAAATAATCATTGACTCTATGTCTAATTGTCTATTAAGTTTTATGGTGTTAGAACTAGTGGCTTTGAACCAAAATAGCTTATAAAAAAGGGCTTTGAACTGGTGATAAGTTCAGAGAAGATTAGGGTGTGTGCATAACTTATTAAAAAAAAAAAAAAAAAAAAAAAAAAAACTTAAGGGAAGAATTGGAGAGAAAAAACGAGGTTAAGTTACTGTAGGCTGCTTCTTTGGCTCTTTTATATGATGCCCCATATCTAGTGCAAAACCAAAATAAGTAGATCGAAGGTGCCCTTGATGATTGATAATGGTTTGGTTTTCATAGATATGAGAGAATATGAACCTATGGCTTCCACTCCATGATGGTTGAATTTTATCATCACATCAAGACATCGATGGATTTGTTTTTGATGTAGCCATATGGGCGGAATTTGAACCTAGGTCCTTTATTTGACAATAAGAGACTTTACTAGTTAAGCTAATTAGAATTCAAAATAATGGTTTAATTTAAATTTAGTGCTAAACATATTCAATTGACGTTAAAACAAGATTTTGTAGGAAACATACAATAATCATCCATTCATAATGAAAGTGGAATAAAGCAGTGACTTGCTGGAACCTTGGAGTCTTTGCTTTATTTAGGAAATTTGATGGATTCTGATAAAATAATTTCAGGCTTGGCTCAGTTAAAAATGGGCTAAGCAGCAAAACCAAATACTATGCTGCTTGTGCTTGGATTGGTTGGTGGAAAATGTATTTAACTTCAGTCCAATCCTAATTAAGCTTGGCTTGATGCAGTACACTAGCTTTCTGTGCTTAGTTTTCAGGGTAATGCTTTCTATTTCTTCTGTATTCAAATTGGAAAGTGCCTGCCTCAGACCTAAGCCTCATGAAATTGAGTCCCTTTTCTTTTTCTTTTTTGTTTTTGGGGGGGGGGGTGGGGGGGGGGGGGGGGGGGGGGGGGGGGGGGTTTGGGGGCAGGGATTCAAATTGGAAAGTGCCTGCCTCTGACCTAAGCCTCATGAAATTGAGTCTCTCTTTTTTCTTTTTTCTTTTTTTTTTGTGGGGTTGGGGGGGGTGGGGGGGTTGGGTTTTGGTGTGCTCTTACAGAAAGAGAGAGAGGTGTGAACTTGTTTTGCATTGTGAAACCAAAAATTGTCATTAGATTTTGGTAGAATCTGTAAGAGACCTGGTTTCCAGAATCTTAGTTTACCTGGAATTGAACTTGCTGGGTGAAGCCAAACTGCTTCACAGTTGATGTTGGTAAATATGTTAAGATTTCTTATATGGGCTCCTGACAAAGAAGATTTGGTTTTGGACTAGCTCCTCAAAACTAATCCATTATTTGCAAGAAAGAAAGAGATTTCTTGGTTTTATTGTATGTACAATGCTTGATGTGGATATTTTAATTGAGGACTTTGATCTGCATTTATTCAATGAAATATGGGCTTATCAAAAGAAAAAAAAAAAGAAAAGAAAAAGAAAAAGAAAAAGAAATTGAAGATTTAAATTGATATTTTATTAGGAAGGTTATCAGGCTTCTTTTTCTGTAGGCCCATGAATCATGATCACACTCTTAACGGTGCTTGCTAAACAAAACATGAGATGGCCATAACTAGTGCTGTAGTAGTTGATGTCGTTCTTATGTTTAATTAATTTATTGCACCTCTACCCGTCGAAATTGTCACATTTTATGATTTTTTGTTCCATTTGTAACTATTAGATCTTTTAGTTCTATTAATTATTTAAGTGTGCGGGGTTCAAGCCTTAAGAGTGGTCACTTGACTCACTTCATGCAAAAAAATGCCGAAGAGTAGACTGTATCCAAGTCACCCATCCTAAGAGTCCACTAAAGTGGAAACGGCATTGGGTAATGACCCTTTTATGTTTATCTGTGATGCAGCTCTTCTTGGCTTTGTTGAAGGTCCTCCGTTTACCCTGCAGCGGCTCTGTGAGGTGACTACTTCATTTGTGCATTGTATATTATGCTATTCTAACTGTCCCCCAACACCACCCACCCCCACCCCCGCGGCCACACCCCCCCCCCCCCCCCCCCCCCCCCCCCCCCCCCCCCAAACACACACACATGTGGCGGCGGCAAACCAAAAAAAATGTTGGATTTCTTTGGGGGTGACAGATGGGATACTTGCACATCTCCAAGTAATTTATGACTTCTTGACTAGGAAGATCTGCACATTAATTTTGTCTCATTGCTGTTACATAATATTTAATTTACTCTAATAAATTTCTCATGCTTTATCTTATTTATCTCTATTGAGCAGATCCTATTGGAAGCACAAACTATTTATCCTAATCTTTCAAAGCTTGGTTTAGCTCTTGAAAAGGTATACTAATTTTTGTGCTGTTTCTGTTTGTTGATGTTGAAACCTTTAATGATTTATTGCCCTGTCAAGCGCAAGTTGTGTGGGTTTTCAAGTCTTAGGCTGTATGGTGCAATTGTATAAGTCTTGGGTTTTCAAGTGCAAGTCCGCAGGTCCAAGTCTTGATAGCAGACACTTCTTGCAAAAAAATGTTGGAGTAGGGACTGTAGTCAAACTACCCCTTCCAGGACCCTAGTGGGATCAGGATCAGCACTGGGTAATGACCCCATATAAGCATTAAGAGTCCTGCTGGTCTGCCTTATTCTATTGCTGCTTTCTAATATGGTTTTGTGAATGTTGATGCTACATTATGTGGCCTCAGTTTTGTGGGTGTGCATGTCTTTGTGTCTAGGGGTCAGACTCCTCTAATCACCAGACTTTGATTGATCAGTCTATGTTTATGGGTTTTCTTTACGAGTGATACTAGAGATACTACTGATTTGATATTTATTACAAAGTTTTACAAACTGATGTGTCAACATTTAAACATAATACATAAGGTAATTAAAGAATTATTTATTATACTGTTGATGTGGCCCCAATCATATTTATTACCATTTCAATTTGTAAATTTTTTGTAGTAAAATTGGTAGTACCTTTTTAATGTCTTCCTTTCTTGACATAATCACTAGCTTCATAACGTGTCTATTTGAGCATGAACGTGTTGTAGGATTTCACAAGCCTAATCATTTATCCCTTTTCATTTTTTATTTTAAGGGTGTTGGGGGGGAAGGAATTCCATTCCATATTTTATTATGTTTTGCATGGGCACTTGTCAAATTTAGAGATGTTTGACATGGTCATGGCGTACACCACTTTCCAAATAGTTATAGAATGGTGGTAAAAGTTTGAAAATAAATTTTAAAAATTGTATTTATTCTTTCCTACTATTTTTGATGCTTACTGTTCTGACAATTTATCTTGTCCTGCCTGTAGAATTTGTTGGTGACGTCTATGTTAAGCAAATCTATTGATCAATATCCACAATCAACTGTGCAAAAGCCAGATGAACCAGAGAAACCAAGCGAAGAACTTGAGGCTCATCCCAATTCAGTACAAAATGGGGTCGAACCTATGGTAGGAGATGGAGATGAAGTAATGACAGATGTAGAGGCTGATATAGATGATGATATGACCATTGACATGGAAGCTTTTGAAGAAATAGTTGGATCATCAGAAAAAAAATCTGAACCAACTGCAAATTCTTAGTCTTGGGTGATTATTTTCGGTCAATTGAATGCCTCAATTTTTACTGAGCTAATGGCTCTATTTCATTGGAGTTCTGGATTTCTAAATGGGCATGGTTGGCCCAGTGTATTCTGCTTCTGGGTTTGGTAAACTTCATGATAGTGTTAAGGAAAGGATAGATCCTTGCGGCGAGGAATTACAAAAATCTTGTCTCAATATCCCAGGTGTTGTATTTATAAAATAACATGAGATCGAAGATTACTTAGCTTTTCATCTGCTTATCAAGAAAAAAAAGTGAGAGGATTACTTGGCTTTATGGTATTAAATTGGTAGTGCTGTATTAAATTAATAACTTGTGAACGAATTTAAGCACTTTATGTGATTTTAAATACTCAGGTGCAAGATAATAGCTCATTTGTTTTTGAGAAACAAACACACTTACACACAAGGATGGGCTCTAACACAGGCACACAACAAACTCTACTCTAAAGCCATAATAGAGAAGTAGTTCAATTTTAGAAGATAAGTGACATCTTAGAACCTGTATTTTTAAATTTTTTTTTCCTCATTGCTGAAGGCATTTAGTATATATAATGTTGAGTCAATTGGTTGTAATGAAATGCTTTTGGTTTATTACCATATAGCTTTATAAATTTAGTTGAGCAATTTTTTGCAGAGAGTTTATTAAAGAGCACGATCGTCGACTACTATTGATAATTGATGGCATAATTTCCAATTTCCATTTTAAATAAATTTTAAAACTAAGTCTAATGTGATATTCAAATATTAATTCATAAGAGGTCTCAAGAATACAGAGGAAAAAAAATTCTATTTGCAAGAGGATGGCTTTATTTCCTGGAATTTAATTCATTTTTCAAATTTGATGTTTTATTTGACTTCTAAAGATTTTTATTTTTTATTTTTTGAGAAGCAAACTTCTAAAGATAATAGAGTTGTTGTGATTGCAAAGAAAAGGGTAGAGCTAGCAAGGAGAATTCATGGTTACAATATATCTTTTGATAGTATTTTGTTTTAGAGAAGATGAAATTATGGATTATTTTTATGGAACAGGTTGAACGAGTTACAAATTTGAATGATTAGGGGTTTTTATTTGCTTGTTTTTGAATGGGCTTTTTTTGTTGAATATATATATATATATATATATATCAGAGCCAAGTTGGCCGATAATAGTTGTTGTAAGTTACATTTTATTTTTAATCAAGTTGGCTGGTTATACACTGCCATAGTTATCATTATTTTCAAGCATATCATTAATTTCAGTTAATTAATTATGTTGAATTCTCCTATTTCTTACATATTGTTTTACATCTATTTTCTGATAACTCTTCCATTACCATTCATCACTTTCTTCATCTACTATTTCTTTTCAGTTATGGTTTATCTTTCTTTGGTAGGTTGAGCCTCCTTTACCTATCTGTTTATCCTTCTGTGATTATTTGTTCATGTTGATCAATTATATCCTAGTTATTTACTTCTTCTTGTTTCTGTGTTTATCCCCACAATTTCTAGCAGATGTGTACTGTTGAGACACGTAAGACCAGATCTTTCCTGTTTGTCAACCCAGTAAGTCTTGGTGTCCTAAGCCGAGTGGCCATTTAGCCGGAGTGAGGCATTTAGGCTTAAAAGTTAGGACTGTGGCAACAAGAGGTTGTAGTTTGCACGAGATTAGGCGATCGTCTTGTAGAACATCCTGTATCACAAATTTGTTTAGAAGATCTTTCTTTGTTTTTTGTATTTGTGTGAGGGCGCTATTTGGGTGTATATGGTTTTAGGTGTGGAAGAGGAGCTCTCTTGGTATACTGCAATTTGTCGACTTTTGGTGGTACAATTTGAGTTTTGTTTATGTGTAGAGAGACTCGCAGTGTTACTATTAGGTGTGGCTTGTTATAGCAGTTGCATTGATGAGGAAGTGACTTGAATAGTGTAAGTCACAGCTAAGCAAGCTCCTTCCACCATCTTCTTCAGAGGTAGAAAAAGACAAGTGTCATGAGAGGAAGCTAGTTAGATAAGAATGAATGGTTGAGATATAAAGAAGGGGGTAGTATATTAGAGAAGGGGGGTTAATAGAAAAAAGGATGATAAAAAAGATAAGAGAGAGAAAAGATAGAAACACTAAGAAGAAGAGAGAGAGAGAGTGAACAGTGTAACTATTTGTACAACCTTAGCCTCATCAAGCAAGCTGGTGGAGGGATATTTGACATTCTTTTCTATGAAATTAACTTCTTCTTTATCTTCATCCTTGGGCTAAGCCCTCTCTTATTGTTCGTTTATCTCTCTTACAAATTTTATTGATTTTGATCAAAATTGAATTGTACAACTCACTGTTCTAAGTGGGCTTGAGCTGCTAGATCTTTTGGTCCTTACAATTATGTACATAAAAAAAAAAAAATTACATCTAAAAAAAAAAAAAAAAAAAAGAGGCCAGCAACGCCTGCCCAGTAAATCAAAAGTTAAAAAAAAGAAAAAAGAAGAGACAAACAACGTAGAAAAAAAAAGTGCGAAGAAAAAGCAACGTGGTTGAAGGTGCAATCGTACATGGGCATTTTCATCCAAAAATGATGCCCAATTTCTCCCTTCAGTTTTCTCTCCATTTTTGAGAGAAAACTTTTTAGTGGGCCCGAGGAGAAAACATCCGAGCCCCATCATTTATTTTCCTTTCTCTCCATCCAACTAAACACACTCCAAAAAAGTTTTCTTTTCCATTTTCTCTCTCAAATTTTTCAATCCACCCTATTTCACCTCCAAACAAACACACCCTTAGTGGTTGAGAGTAAAGCAAGTAACCAAGCAGTTCATGGAGAGAGAGAGAGAGAGAGAGAGAGAGAGAGAGAGAGAGAGAGAGAGAGAGAGAGAGAGAGAGAGAAGAAGAAGAAGAAGATGGCGGTGCAATCTTAAGTTTGATAGTCTCATGGTGGGTGGTTGAAGTTGAAGGCTTGAAGCTTCAACAATAGCTATAAGCCTGTAAGTTGTAGGTAACCCCCAAAAAAAGAAAAGAAAAAGAAAACACTCTTAACGGTTTGACTCTGACCTGTGAGAACCACTTACGGTTTTCAAACCCAAGAGGTTAAACCGTGGTTCTCACGGTTCACAGATTTTCTTGTATAGGCCGGTTATTAAGGTTAAAATAACCTCTTTAATGAACAGTTCCTGGTTAACCTGGTTGGATTGTACAGTTCGGTCTGGGTTTCAAATCATGAAATAAAAAATCTAAGATTTTTTTTTTTTTGAGGAAAAAGATATTTGAGATTTGAGCTCTCTATTTGTTTCTAGAAAATGAATATATTCCAAAAAGTATTTTCTATTAAACTATCTAATTTTCCTATGTTTAGTAGCATTCTTAAAATGAGTTAGAAAACTATTTCTTACATTATCTTATTTAGCTTGACGTGATTTATAGTTATTTTCCTTTGACATTTTTTTATCCTTTTTTATTTATTTTTATTTTTATGGTACTACAAAATACAAGAAAATGCGGAATTTTTTTTTTTTTGGGTTGAGAAACTATGCAAAAAACTATTTTCACATTAAATTTTTCATTAAAACAAATGGAATGTTAGGCTCTTGATAAAAGAAATCTTTATAGAGTAGACGCCATATATTAAAATTCTATAATATCTAACTAAAAAAACCGTAGCGACATTTAATAAGAATTAATCTAATCCAGGATTCTAGCAAACGGTTGACTATTAAGAGAATCTGAATATTAGCTACAATGAATCTTGCAATTAAATTTAGGCAATATGTAACAGAGATAGAGATCAAACCAGATGGATTCAAACAATCAGCAACGTTTCAATTAATGTGGCACTCAAATGACAGCGTTTTGATATTAAAAGAAGAAGAAGAAGAAGAAGAAGAAGAAGAAGAAGAAGAAGAAGAAGAAGAAAGATTCTGCCTCTAAAAGACTTAGACGACGTCGTGAAAGCTCTAAGGACCTGTGTTTAGACCAGAAGCTTAATTAATTATAATTAAAATTAAAATTAAACTCATTTATCACGTGCCTGTATTAATTGTAGCACATGTCTAATCGAATCCTGTTATTATAGGCTATAGCTGTTAGGAGTGTTAGTTTGTTATAGTTTAATTGGCCAAAATGGGAAAATGCCATTTTCACGCAAAAAAAGAAAAAGAAAAAAAGAAAAAAGAAGAAAAAAAAAAAGCAACGTTCTGCTCCCTTTCTCAAACTAATTAGGAAAATGCCCATCTTTTATAACTTGACAATATGAGGGTCGAGTTTTGTGAAATACTCGATCCTTGTATAAGTGAGTTACCTTCAGCTTTGTGCCATGCTGCCAGCCATCGTGGCATTTTCTTTATTTAATCCTTGGAGAACTCGATTATGTTAAAATCAAGTTATATAATCGACTATATAGATATCGAGTTATGCTCTTGTTAAACCTGTTTTCAGACTGTCTTGTGTCAGGCGTACGGGTTCATTTGTTTTAATATAACTTGATTACTTGAATGTCGAGTTAAAAAGAAATCTCGACCTCTGTAAAATTGAGTTATTCTCGTATAATAATTGCACATCTCCTCCCACTCAGAGTGTCTTGCTTTCCGTCTGAACTGAATTCCACTTTGCTCCATAGATCCACAGCTCCTTCCGGACTCAATTGAAATTTGTATCACCTCAAGTAAAAAACTCACAGCAGAATTTTATGACAATGGTATTTTCATTTGATATTGTACTGAATTTTTATTTTTTTGGTTGAATGAGTGTGAAGTAAGTACATTTGTGTGATTTTGGTTATTTGTTGTAGTAAATTTTAATCACAAGAGAATGAAATCTTTACTATAACAACATTTTGTATTGCACATAATCATCATTGGTCATAATCATATAGGGGTGTGTACATAATCATCATTGGTCAGGCATTAACAACAACATTTTGTATTGCACACAACGTGTAGACATTAACAATAACGTCTAATATTTATGGTCAAATGTGAGTGTTAGTATTTCATTTTTAGCATGTAATAGTACACAAATTTATGAATGTCTTTGTCGTGTACCATGTTATGCAACATTACATTATTTACTAACAATTGATGCACATTGTTAACTTGATCATTTGATGTTATTGTATTTAGCATCAATGTCTGGTTCTGACCACCCACAAATCTATAGGCCTTGTGATATGTTCACTGCTATGAGTCGTTGCTGGGTATTGGAAGATGAGTTCAACTATCCAATCAATTTGAATCTGCGAAATAGTGCTTACGTTCACAATACCTTGAGACAAGAGTGGGCTTGGTTATTTCGTGAACAAAAATTTTTTTATGATGAGTTAGTTGGTCATAAGTTGCCAGTGCCTTTGCGACTCGCATTGCAGATGCTGAGAGACATGATCGACGAACTTCGTAAAATATTGAACTGCACAAGAGAAGAAAATAATTGAATGAAGATACGTTTTAATCGATATCGGACCCAAGTCGAGATTTGAGAGTCAGTGGAGTGTAAGTTGTATGAGCATGCACAATTCATGCAATCACTTCTTACTGATTCCATTTATCAGTCAGATGAAGAGTAATCGTGTCGTGATGTAATTAGACTTTGTTGGAAAACTATTTTGCTTAACTATGTTTTATATGTATGTGTGTCACTGTTGTTGCATTTGTACTATGTAAACCTTATTATTGATTGTGAGGAGTATGCACGTTATTCGTAATCTAGATTATTCCCACATAATGCATAAAAGTTAAATATTCCCACACATATGTTTTTCAATAAGCACATATGACATAACACAGAAAACTTAAAATAACTTACTCGATGCCACCAATATGCATGCATTGCATATTGAACTCTAACGCTACTAACATTATTAACTTAACCCTAGACATAACACACACACCACAAAGGTATTCACTCAAATAGGTAATCTTCATAGTTGAGGACATTGTTATGTTCCGCCAGAGTGAGTTGCCTGTTGGCTGCGACGGCTGCACCTACGGCATAACACAAAAAACTTAAATATTCTTACATGATGCCACCATTATGCATGCATTGCACTTCAAACACTAACGCTACTAACATTATTAACTTGTAGACATAAGACACACACCACATAGGCATTCATTCTGACAAGTAGTCCTCGTAGTTGAAGACATTGTTACATTCAGCCGAAGTGAGTTGCCTATTCGTTGTGGTGGCCAGCTTTTCTGCCAATTGTAGGACGTGATACCTGGACCTAAGAAGTATTATAAGATTTTTTTTTTTTAGTCACTACACGCTCATATTGGTGCATGTTTCGCCGTGGCAGTGTAAGGAAGATATTGTCGACAAGAGGCGCTTCGAGTCGCACGAGATCATTGTGCAGAGCGTTGGACTCGTTCACACGAAAGTCCCACTCTCGCCATAGTCCAGCATAGTATTCCTTCTCGTTGGAATCTCTATCCTTCTTATAGTTATCTAGAAAATGAGGTAGCATCCAATTTCGCATTGACATTGGAAAATGTGACTTCAGATCGGTATGTGTAGATATTTTGCAAGGGTAGATGTAAATGGGATTTCGGTATGTGTATATGTTTTGCAAAAGTAGATGTAAATGAGACTTTATATAGGAGTTTTGCAATAGGTAAGTATTCACGTGAATAAAGATGATATGACTCGACAGTGTATTGTTTAGTGGCGAGGTGTTGAGGAGCAAATGCAGAATTGCGAACATGACTTGGCTGTACAGTGGTGTCTGTTGGTGCATGTGGTTCGCTGAGGCAGTTGCTTCATATGACTATAGGTTGTGCTACAGTAGTAGGCTGGTGATGTGTATTGCAAAAGAGGTTGCATATTTATTCACGTGAAGACTATTTAGCATTCCTGTGCTTCATTTAACATGACTTGACGATACAATGCTGAGCTATGTTAAATGTATCATAAACTTTTCAGGGATGCTTTACATCCTTGAAAATAGTGCATTGCAAAAGGATGCAGATTTGTGTATTGACGTACATGTAGGTGATATGACTGGACATGGTTCAATAATGCGAAGTTGTTGAGCAGCACATGCAACACTGCGAACATCAGTGTAGCAATTGTGGATAGCTCACCCCCAAAATTGATGCATAAACTTTTCAGGGATGCTCTGTGTTTTCACGTGAGTGTGGATGGATACTGGTGGTCAGGGTTCAACAGTGCTGAGCTATCCACCGTAGCTACACTCACTGCTCCCTATGGTGCTATTTGAAAAGTGGGATTGAAAAAAGCTGATAACAACATTTGGTTTTGTAATGGTTGGCAGGATTTCGTTGAATACCATTCTGTCTGTTATGGTTATTTTTTAGTTTTCAGATATGAAGGAAATTCAAGCTTCCATGTTCTTATATTTGATAAGACTGCCACTGAGATTCAATGTCCACCCAACAATTGTTAATTGGAAGATCGTCTGGTAGAAATAATAGACTTAGATGAATATGATACAAACATATCTCCCTCAAATGATTTGCCCACAAAACATGAAGTCAAAGAAAAGTTTGTTATGAAAAAGTTTTCTAGCATGTCCAGAGAGAGAGAGAGAGAGAGAGAGAGAGAGAGAGAGAGAGAGAGAGAGAGAGAGAGAGAGAGAGAGAGAGAGCAATCCAAGCAGCTGAAAAGTTCAAGCCTAAAAATCCTTCTTTCATGGGTATCTCGCGGCCGCTTAATATGGTGAGCCTTTATAAATAATGTGATCATGATGTTCTCTTAAATATGACGTTGAAACATATATGCTTTAATGCTAAGTTGTTTCTCCTTATTGTGTAGTATATACCTGCTGAATTTTCTACCAAGCATATTATTGTGAAGCAATTTGTCACACTTCAAACTACTTATGGAAAACAATGGCAAGTCTTGTGCTATTACAACCATTATACATATTTAGCAATGAGATTCGGGAAGGGATGAGTTGCATTTTCAAAAGACAATAATTTAGAAGAAGAAGACGTTTGTGTCTTCAAGAGAAAAAATTGATGCCTAAACTTTTCAGGGATGCTCTATGTATTCACGTGAGTGTGGATGGGTACTTGTGGTTAGGGTTCAACAGTGGTGAGTAGTTGAGCAGCATATGCAGAACTGCGAATGTATTCTGTTCACAGACCTATATGAATGAGGGGACTTTATTATGGACTAGTGCAATAATTGCATTTTATATCCTATTGTTCGAGGACTGTCGGCAATGTCTGGAGCCCATTGTCATTTGCTATTGGTCTTTTCTTTATCATTGTAGCAATATTCGTTATGTGCTTCTCAAATAGTAGGACCTATTTCCCCAAGTCCTAAAGCATAGGGTTCTACTTAGCTTAGGTCTAGAAACGTGGCACCTTTTGAGCTCATCTTCTATGTTTCACAGCTTAGAGGTAGTCTCTATTAGTAGCAATCAAGATTTACATTTGGTGTAGAATCTTACATGTGGTAGTCAAAGAAAAGAATTGTCAAATTCCATATATAAAGAAGGATTTACTTCGCTTAGATTTTGAAACGTGGCAACTTTTTAGCTCATCTTTTATGTTCCACAGCATGTAGTCTTTGCTAGTAGCAATCAAGTTCTACATTTGATAGTAAGTCTCACGTGTGGCATGCAAGGAAGGGAGGAATTGTCAAATTTCATATATAAGAAGGTTTTACTTAAGTATGAAAATGTGGCACCTTCCAAGCTAATCTTTCTGTTCCACAACACGCTGTAGTCTCTGCTAGTAGCAATCAAGTTCTACATTTGGTAAATAATCTTACTCGTCATAGACAATGAGAAGAATTGTCAAATTACATATATAAGAAGGTCATTCACATCAATTATTTCATGCTTCAAGGAATTAAATTGCTTTACTCATCAAAAGTATACAAGCACGACTCTATTATTAAGACTAACATTTGTTTTGTACAAACTTTTCTTTCAAACTGGTTTAAAAAATATCCTTTAAAATTGCAACACATCATGTGAAGGTTCATAAGACTTTTCACAAGTATTTTAATTACATGACTAATTAAGTCATCCAACTAAGTTACATACTTACACGACATACTAATAACACTGTCAAGTGATTAAAGTAGGAAATGATAATGTGAAGGTTCGTAAGACTTTTCACAAGTATTTTAATTACATAGCTAATTAAGTCATCCAACTAAGTTACATACTTACACGACATTCTGTTAACACTATCACGTGGTTAAAAGTAGTAAATGATCATTTAAGGCGTTGCTTAGTAGATTAGAGGAACTTGTTTCTAAGTTGGGGTGGAGAAAAATTATATCCAATTGTTTTTTCATATATGAAAACTTCCTTCATAGTTGTGCATAATGGAGTACCCAATCAAACCCAAAAAGTTAGAATAGAACAGCTTTCAATGAAGCCTCATTTAAAGCATTATTCTGGTTTAATTTATCTCGACTCTCAGTGGAAAGCTCCAAATTATCCTATCCTTGTTGTCACTAATTAATGGCCCTTTAGGATTCTACAATAGGCAAATATTGCTGTATAGCTTTTTACTGCAATAATCCTTAGTAGGAAGAAAGAGAAATTTAATGCACTTTTCATAAAAGAAGCATTCTTTAAACAGGCTTACCAGGCCACCGCCTCTATATACATATGTGCAAAAACGATTAACGGCCAACTTCTATACCAGCAGACTTATTAATTGACTGAATCACAGTTTTCATTTACACTGGCTGGCTAGATAGCTAGGTAGTGGGACTGCTATGTTTGTTGTTTGATATCAAGGATTCAAGATGAATGAATTTGAAAGAACTTGTCACAGGTAGCACATGTTTGTTTATATTGCCCATACAAGGAAAATCAAGCAATAATATTGCAGCCCTGTGATCTCACATGGGTATGTGGGAAACTGGATCTAGTTATTTTGCTCACTTGGAAGACTAATTTTGAAGCTATACTACCACTAGATATGTAAGCATACCATGACTCAGGCAGCCCATTTCCCTGCATGTTAGGTCTATTTTCAACATTTTAGGAGTTAATTCTACTCAATTTCTTGCTTGGTGAGTTGTTTTCAAAATTTTGGCTCATTTCCTTGCTTGCTGGGTCTATTTTACAAATTTTAGGACTTAGTTCTAGATCCATTTATATGAGTATAACTCTATCAGACTGCAAACTATACCCAGATCTAGTATTAGCTATAAGCAATAGTCAATCAAAATGTACCAAACTCATTAAACCACAATGATGGAGTGAATACTGTTTCCTAGAGTAAATGCATTCGTTTTTTTCTTGAAATTACTTGAGCAGTTTGATGTTCTAATGAATATCATTTCTTGTTTAACCAAAGGGTGACAAATTACAGAGGATTCTCCTAAAAAAAATTACATAATCAAAAGATTATAATCGCAAAGAGAGAAAATCAATAAAATCTACAACATAATGCATGTCATTTTCACCAAAGGGTGCAGGACCACTCGAACTAGAATCTCAAATTCACCAACTTCAACCCAATAACAAAGAGCTCCACACCATTGAATGTTCAATTATTCCTCTCCCCCTCCATATGGTCAATTTTAAACAAAGAGGAGCTGTATTGCAAGCAAAAGAACTTCTATGCTTGCTATATCAACTTCTCCAGCCATACATTTGCACATATAAGCTGAGGGTACTAGGGAATGAAATTTTTTTAAGTAAAGTTACTTAAAATTTTCTAGATTGGACTGATATGCAAAACAAAAGTAGTGTCAATTCCAAGAAATGTGGTACTGCCACAAAAAATAATGAAATTTATAAAAACCTAGATATACCAAAAACAATGAGTAGTAAAACTTTTAAGGGATATGAAAGAACTTAATTTGTTTGTTGTTGTACTAAACGCTACTATTTCATCACTCTTACTAGTTTTTAACTGGACTTACAGTAACTGACTTTCTGTTTCATGTAAATGTGTATTGTATTTCATAGATTTATGGATATAGGATGTCATTATGGGCAAAACATCTTGGATTTACTGAAGACTGCTTCAAACAACCATAGTCTCAAAGTTTTCATCAATTTTTTCTTAACCTGTATACCCAATAGAACCAATCTTTGTCCAAACCGATCTTTATGAGATGGGTTCTGCTTTAGAGCTAACAGTTGCTGCTAGAGACATGAGACACATTTTACACCATTTACAACAACTATTTAGACTTAAACGTAATTAGTTTGACTCCATTTACAACAACTATAAAAAACCATGCCTACAATCGGATAAGACACATTTTACACAAATCCAGAGTCATCATTGAAACACCACCACTTGATTTGCCAAAACCCCCCATCAAAACCCCAAACACATTTAAACTCATTAATGAGAAAATAATCATTGCAGCATGTAAAAGACAACAAAATTCTCATTCATGAGAAAATCACACAAACATAACCATATAACAAGAAATACTTTAGATCATCATCATTGCATCATATAAAAGACAACAAAATTCTCATCTTGATTAGTAAATTTACTTCTTTTAAGTAAGTTTCAACAAAATAATCAAAATCCCACAAAAAACAACCTAATCTTAACCAAAATCAGAAAAGATATCAGAGGAGAGCAACGTATCTATAATCAACGACGACGGGAAGCAACGATGGCGGGAAGCAACGATGACAGGAAGCAACGACAACTGATGGAGACTGGATAGGGAGAGTGAGACTAATGGAGAGTGGGGAAGAGTGGGGAAGCCTGATTGCAGAGCGAGCGAGGGAGAGTGTAGAGGGAGAGTGATGGTAGAGAGCAAGGGAGAGAGTGTACAAGGAGAGAGTGAGTGAATAGGCGTTGTGAGATGTTAGGGTCCTATTGATTCAAATCGCTGAAGCAAACTTGATTTTACTCTTACGAAGTTATGAATAGCTACACAAGCATTTTTTTTATTGGGAAAAAGCCACGTTTGCTGCGCCAACGTGGCACAAGGGTCAGACTAACTCAATCATAGGAATATAAAGTTCTTCATAAAAACTCGACCCTTATATTGTCGAGTTACGAAAGATGGGTATTTTCCTAATTAGTTTGAAAAAGAAGGCAAAAGGTTGTATATTTTGCGCAAAAAGGGCATCTGCCCATTTTGGCCCAGTTTAATTTGTAATTCATTATGGTGCTTAATACAGTTTTATTCATTTCAATCCTTTTCACATTTGCTCTCAGTTTTCCACAAACACTCCTTGAAATGCCACATGGTTGTAAATGTTTGCTTTATGTTAGATTATAAACAATCATAATATAAATTCTAAGATCTTAAATTATCATGATTTTACAACTACACAAATTAATTATAAAGCTTATCTTGATCTGTTGTTGAAATTTTTTTAAGATCAAGTCTAGGTATAAAAGACACTTAATTCTTATAGAACTGGTTTCTCTCTCTTGACCTTCTTTTTCTTTAACTATTCAGTATATGTGATGGGGTAACTAAATGTCTCTTTTATATCTCTACAGGACCAATTCCTTGTATCTATAACCTTTACTTGCCCATAAAAGTTGGAGTTACTTAGGAAGCTTACTTTTCCATTAATTAATGTTTTAAGGACATGTAACTTCTTATTAAACCATAACATATATGAAGTTATCAAATAGATATGTTATCAAATATGACAATTTACTCATACAATAGTTATTTGAATCAAGTGGAAGCAATTTACAATCTCATTTATATTTGAATCAAGGCAATGGTGAAGGTGGAGGAAGGAATTCCTATTCTGGGGGAAGGTTCAATAGTACCTTTCACTCATAATCTGAATTTTTCACAGATTGAAAATCAATTGTTCGAATCAATCCAAATCAAATTCAACACGTCGAACTTGTCAGATTTGTGGGAAAGATTGGACATTTGGTAATCGATTGATATCAAAGAATTGATTTTGCCTATCAAGAAAATAATCCACCTACAAAGCTCATAGCAATGGCTATTGCTTCCGATGTAGCTCTCACTATACAGACTCTGGAGCTTCAAACCACATTACTGCAAACTTGAACAGTTTCTCAATTTAGACTCAGTAGAAGGGTACAAAAATGACTTCAACTATAGGAGAAAAACTATAACGAATAAATTTAACAATATTTAATGTTATTTTTAAAGAATAACATTATTTTGAACATTAATAATTCAAAAAAAAAAAAAAAAAAGTTCAAAGTTTACAAATTGGCTGCACCAAATGGGAAGCTAACACAGCGACCAATGATCAAGCTTCGTGTTTTTTTAGCCTCAAAAAATACCAAACCGTCTTTCTTTCTTATTGCGCATTAAAAGAGACTAAAAAAGGTGGTATAAATAATGAACAGTGAGCATTTCTACTGGGTGTGTCAAAATCCTAAATATTTGACATTTGATACACTAAGCATAAGAAAAAAAAAAAAAACTCTCTTCAAGTATTTTAAATGTCAAAATATTTGGCCGATGAAAAATCTCAAATTTGAAAGCTTACTATTCATTAGTTGATTTTTTTTTTTTTATTCGCGATGGGCCAGACAGATGTAGGAAATTTTTTTTTCTTCCTTTTTTTTAATCAACCTTCCCTCTCTCCTCTCACGCCTCTGACTCTCTTTCTCCTGTCTGCCTTCGTCTCTTCCTCTTCACTCTCATTCTCTGAATCCAGTGATGACACTTGATTCAGCAAGTACAATCTCCATGGCATATTTGAGCATGAAATACACGAACAGTTGAACCTAGAAAGGAAGAGATCATATTAAAGTTTAGTGCTAATATACCTCATGTAAGATATAAAGCAAAATGACATGACACAGATTTGCCCAGTAAGCATGAAAATTTGAGCAAAGGTACAGAAGAAAGATGCAAAAAAACTTTAGTGAAAAAAGATTGGAGGCTCCACATTTCACTTATCTGTCCAAAAATCAGCAAAGCTAAAACTTAGAATGACAATAACAAGATTGTCATTTAAACTTCGATAAACCTGGATGATCTCACCTGAAGCTGCCTTGCCTAGAGCTGCCGATCTTGCCTGGAGTTGTCTAGCCTGAAGCCGCCGATCTCGCCTGGAGCCACCTTGCCTAGAACTGCCGACCTCTCCTCTCTCCACCTCGCCGATTTCTCTTTCTCTTGGTGCTTGTGGCAGTGTTTGTAATAGTGGTTGGTAGATTTTGGTTGGTGGTGATGGTTTGTAACAATGGTGGGATGTGGTGGTTGGTTTGTAACAGTGTTTGGTTGTGGTGGGGTGGGCTGTAGTGGGGGTTGCAGTGAGCTGGGTGGGAGTGGCAGTGGCAGTGGTTGGTTTTTTTTTTTTTTTTTTTTAATGTTATTTTAATATTTTTATATATTATTTTAATGTATAGAATTGAAGGATAGAAAATGTGATGAACAGTAAATTGTAAAATAATGTGTTAAAATAATAAAATAGCATTTTTGATGTGTTAAGATGACATTTTTTTTACAATGCATGATGGGAATACCCTAAGTGCTTTTGTAGATTAGAATTTGAGACAGAGCCAGAACCAAAACTTTAGGTTAGGAGAGATGACAATATAAACAAAAAAATCATTATAAATCTTTAAATAAGCATCCATTTAATATTAACAAATTGCTAACAAAGAAAAATATACAAAATCATTGTTTCTTAATACAATATAATGAAATAATTTATAAAAAGGGAACTTGGCATTTTTTAAAATCTTCCAAATTATTTATGATTGAATCCATACTAATTGTCGCAACAATGTTCCTTTCAATTGATAACATCACAGTGTTCATCAAAAAATTATCTTAGATTTTGTTACGAAGCTCAGTTTTGGTGACATTTTTAGCTGAAAATGCTAGCTAGAACTAGAAGAGTAAACACAAGTATGATCACTCTACAAACAAGCAAATCGTATTCTAAATTTCTAATTTTCTATTTCTCAACAACCACTCAACAAGTATGACCATTCTCGTTCTATTTAAATTTTTTTAAAGGGTTGGTGTACGGCACTGAGATACCCAGTCCACTTGTGACTTGGGCCTTAACTCCACAGTGTGGCCTAAAGACCTCAAACCCTCTCTACTTAGGGCCTAAGCCCGAGCCCCTAAGTAGCTGTAGGCTCAAACCTCATGCTGTCTCAAAGCTCAACGGGTAAATGATCTTAGTTGGCACGGACTTAGCTTCGCCACCCGAACCTTGCTCGATAAACCTTTTTCCCGAGCAATAAGACAATTGCTCAGCATATTGATTTTCGGGTGAACGATAGTGCCCTAGGAGATATCGTTGCCGAGCATACATGCAAAAGTGGGAACCAGTTCCAATGCCACTCTTGCCACTCTCCACTCCCAACTAAACTCCCACCTAAGTTTAATGACATTGGACCCCCCTCTCCCTCTAATAATGAGAATAATCATAACCCCCAACCAACTTTTGGGTTATAAATAGAAGAAGCAAAGGAAGGGAGAGGGTTGTTGAAAGGTTTTGAATGTGGTATAGAGTTGAGAGAGGTAGAGTCATCAAAGGGAGAGTGAAGGAGTGCTGAGTTAAGTAAGATAGGATTAAGTCTTTGGGCTAGAATCACCCAAGGTAGGAAATCTAAAGCCCACATCACAAATAGATTGTGAGCCCAAGAGAGAGTCTGCTTAGCAATCTCGCTTTGGGTGCACACAATTGGCTTCCACCGTGGGACTCTCATACAAAGCTGTGGTTCAACTGAGACTCATGCATGGGAAAATGTCTGGAAGACGTTCTGGGAGTGACGCTGAAAGTGGTTCAGTGGGATCTCCTCAGGGATCCTCCTGGCAAGAGCGGAGGCAAAAAAGACGCAAAGATAGGGATCATGAACGAGAGGAAGAACGGTTCGATCTTGGAGAGGGGTCGAACCAAACATAACGGACGGTATTGAATGCTTCAGGGCATAGGCAATTTGACAAAAGAGATGAAGAGCTTTAACTGTTGCGCAAACTGGTAAGAGATTTGGAGTTGGAAGTAGAGAACAGGCACCGGAGAAGGGACTGAGACAACTGAGAAAGAAGACCTGATACGAGGGAAGATCGGCATGAGACGGGGTCCAATCAATCTGATTCCCACTAGCGCCGAGAACATTCACATTCATGGGAGTCCCGTTGGTGCTGAGAATGTTCGCATTCGTGGGAATCCCATCAAAACCGGGACCGTTCACGTTCACGAGAATATGCAGATCGGGGTTCAGATTCCCCAAAAGAATGATGGCCACATAATGCAGCCATGGATGCAATGAGCTGTGCACTGCGTAGAGCTGCTCGGCCGCCGTTTTCAACTGACATTGAGTGGGCCCTGATGCCGGATTGATTTACGCGCCCTCCATTCAATTCCTACGATGGGAAAACGAACCCGGTAGAGCACGTCGGCCACTACATCCAGATGATGTCTCTGCATTCCTGTAACGATGTGCTAATATGCAAGGTATTTCCTTCAAGCCTCAATCCCACCGCTTTGAGATAGTTTAATGGGTAATGGAAGGGCTTCATCTACAACTTCATCAAGTTGATACAAGAGTTCGGAGTCCGGTTTGTAACTTGTAGCCGGGTACCACAACTAGTAGACGCGCTGCTATTCATAAAAGTGAGGGTAGGGGAAACCCTTCGTAGTTATGCTAGCCGGTACTGGGAACTTTACAACGAGATTGGCAGGAGCAATGAGAAGATTGCTATAAGCACTTTTAGGATAGGATTGCCCGAGGATTCCGGATTAAGGGAATCATTAACTAAGAAGCCTCCCAAGGACATGAGGCAGCTGATGAGGCACATTGAAGAGTACAAATGACTGGAAGATGACCGGCTGCAAACCGAAGGTAAAGCACCAATGATAAATCATCCTCGGCAGAGTGGCTTTCCACCCAAGACTTGGGGGAGTTTGAAGATTCAAGAGCTAGAAGCACAAGTGGGAGAAGTAAATGTAACGTTTAAGGAGCCAGTGCATAGGATTATAGACAAGATTAAGAATGAACCATACTTCAGGTGGCCGACCAAGATGGGAGGTGACCTATCTAGGAGGAATCAAAACTTGTACTGCACTTATCACAAGGACAAGGGCCATACTACCGAGCAGTGCTGGGTGTTGAAGGATCATCTCAGGCAACTGGCCAAGGCTGGGTATTTAAGGAAGTTTGTGATAGATGCAGGGAACCGAGGAATGAGGCAAGGCACTCCACAAAGGGGGAACCCCCTTCCACCCCCTCTAGGGATAATTGAGGTTATCCATGCTGCCTTAGGAGGCCTTACTGTAGCAAGAAAGAAGGGAGTATTGACTGTAGTACCAGTGGAAGTTAGCTCGGACACATAGCCGCCCGGAAAGAAGATAAAGCCCACCCGAGAGCTTATCACTTTTGACGATAATGATTTGGAAGGAACGATTTAACCGCACGATGATGCGTTAGTAGTCAGAACCCGAATAAGTGGCTTCTTAGTGAAGAGGGTGATGATAGACCAGGGAAGCAAGGCCGAGGTGATGTATCCAGATCTATTCAAGGGGCTCGGATTAAGGGATGAGGACCTTTTGAAGTATAATACACCCTTGGTTAGGTTTGATGTCAAAGTGGTAATTCTCGAGGTGCAAATTTCTTTGCCCGTGAATATGGAAGGCAAGGAGGTGGTGGTAACCTTTATAGTGGTTGCTTCATTCTTTCCATACATGGTGATACTAGGAAGGCCATGGATACACGTAATGGGGGCTGTTCCATCCACCTTGCATGTAAAAGTCAAGTTTCCTACCGAGAAGGGTATTGCTATAGTAAAGGGAAGCCATCAGACGGCTAGACAATGCTTGATTGCCATAGTCAATTAGAGGAAGGAGCAAGCCGACTAGAAAGAGTAGGCCAAGAAAACAGACCCGTCAAATGGGGTCCCTTTATAGCAATTACAAGATCCACAAGAGGAGAAGGGAGCTGGCTGTGCCGAGGAAATGATGAGAGTGGGGATATTGCCAGATGCTGGCAAATACTTCCAAGTTGGAGAAGGCATGAAGGACCAGGATAAGGTAGAGATGCTATTGTTCCTTATATAGAACGTGGATGTGTTTGCATGGAGTCCGTACAAGGTGCTTGGTATGGATCCCGAATTCATCGTCCATAGACTTAACGTAGACCTCTCATTCCCTCCAAAGAAGTGAAAGTTGAGGAGATCGGCCAAGGAGCATGCCGAGGCAGCGAAGACGATAGTTCAAAGGCTGAAGGAGGCTGGAGCGATAAGGGAAATCTTCTTCCTGGAATGGTTAGCAAATACCGTGGTAGTGAAGAAGAAGAACGGCAAGTGGCAGGTTTGCATAGATTTTACGGATTTGAATCGAGCATGTCCAAAAGACCCGTTTCCCATGCCAAAGATTGACCAGTTGGTAAATGCCACGTACAGACACCCGAGGATGAGCTTTTTGGATGCTTTTCAAGAGTATCATCAGATCTCCCTGGCACTCAAAGACTGAGAAAGGGTAGCATTCATCTCCCTGAATGCCAACTATCATTATACTGTGATGCATTTTGGGTTAAAAAATGCCGGGGCCACGTATCAGTGGATGATAATAAGGATGTTCCGAGATAAAATAGGGTGTACGGTCGAAGTGTACATTGATGATATGGTGGTGAAAAGTAAATAGGAGGTGCGGCATATAGAGGATCTTTAGGGCTTGTTTGAGGTACTTCGGCAATGTAAGTTACGCCTTAATGTTGAGAAGTGTGCTTTTGGTGTGGGGGCTGGTAAATTCTTAGGATATTTAATCACTAATTAGGGGATAGAGATCAACCTCGACCAAATCAAAGCTGTGAAGCGTCTCATGTCACCGAGTAAGCCGAAGGAGGTGCAAGTGTTAACTGAGATGCTAGCTGCTCTTAACCGATTCATCTCTAAATTCGCTGATCGTTGCCGACCATTCTATCAGTTTTTGAAGAAGTGGAAAGGATTTCAGTGGAATGAAGAGTGTGACAGAGCTTTTAAGGATCTAGAGGATTATTTGATGCAAGCACCCATGCTGACGGCCTTGGAGCTCGGAGAGGATTTATTTGTGTACCTATTAGTGTCCGATCATGCTGTGAGTGTCGTGCTGCTAAAGGACCAGGGAGTGCAAAAACCTGTGTATTACATTAGTAAGACTTTGGTTGATACCAAGACGAGGCACTTACCTTTGGAGAAGTTGGTATTAGCCCTAATACATGTTACGAGGAAGTTGCCACATTATTTTCAGACTCATATCGTATATGTCCTGATGGAGTATTCCTTACAATCGTTGTTGAAAAGATCAGACTTCGCGGGCCGAATAGCTAAGTGGGAGACTCGGCTAGGCTCTTTTGACATACAGTACAGACCACAAAGTTTGGTGAAGGGCCAAGTCCTTGCTGATTTTGTTGCAAAGTTTTCTTCTAAGAGCTATAGGGAAATGGTTTGTCATGTGGAGAGTCGCTAGTGGAAGGTATTTATGGACGGAGCGTCAAGTGCCTTGGGGTTTGGTGCCGAGATCGTTGTTATCACTCCTGAAGGAATACGGTTGGAGCATTCTTTTAGGCTGGGGTTTAGAGCCTCTAACAATGAGGCCGAATATGAGGCCTTACTCGTCGGATTGAGAGCTGTCTTGGAAATGGGAGCTTGGGATGTGGAGATATATTCGAATTCTCGTTTGGTTGTTAACCAAGTCTAGGGAACCTTTGAAGCCTGAGATTCCCAGATGAAAGCATACTTGCAATCGGTAAGGCGGATTATGAACAAGTTTGGCACGGCGAAGGTGGCCCAATTGGGCCTGGCACAAAACAGACATGTTGACTCCTTAGCCACGCTAGCATCATCAATGATAGAGGAGGTCCCTCGGCTGATCAAAGTAGAGCTAATAGTAGAGCTGAGCATTGGTGTGACAAACAACGTTAGTATTGCAGGGGTTGATGTCGCCATGATTACAGCGACTGAGCCATGTTAGATGGACCCAATCATTGAATTCTTGGCCTAGGATTGAGTCCCAAATGACGAAAAGGAAGCCAATAGGGTTCGCCGAGTAGCGGCTCGGTACTGGTTTTCGGTAGATTGCAAGCTATACTGGAGGTATTTTGGGGGGCCGTACCTTTTGTGTTTGCACTCGGAGAAGGTAAGTGAACTTTTGACTGAGCTGCATGGTGGAGTGTGCGGTAGTCATGCAGGGGGGCGTTCGTTGGCGTATCGAGTGATGACTCAGGGGTTTTGGTGGTCACAGATGTAGAAGGATGTCGCTGAGTATGTACGAAAGTGTGAACAGTGCCAAAAGCATACCCCTTTGATCCATCAGCTAGTTTCCCCGGGCAACAGGCAACTGGAGATTTGTGTTGATGGCTGTTGATTACTTCACCAAATGGGTGGAGGCAGAAGCTTTAGCTAACATTTGGGATGTGGATGTCAAAAAGTTTGTATAGAGAAATATAGTCACAAGATCTGGGGTGTCAGACTCACTTATATTAGATAAAAGACTACAATTTGATAGTAAGCCTTTTCGTGCGTTTTGTAGTGATCTTGGTATCAAAAATAGGTACTCCACTCTAGCGTATCCATAGAGTAATGGTCAAGTTGAAGCCACCAACAAGGCAATCCTAAGCAGGCTAAAGAAAAGATTGGACAGTGTAAAAGGTAGGTGGGTCGAGGAGCTACCGTACGTCTTATGGGCATACCAAACAACGCCCAAAAGGTCCACTGGGGAGACTCCATTCTCCTTGACATATAGAGCAGAAGCCATGATTCCAGCCAAGGTGAATTTATGCAGCGCGCGAGTTGGAGGATTCGATCCTGCCTAAAACGATGGGCTAATGGCAAAACGTCTTGATCTACTAGAGGAATACCGAGAATCCATGCTTATACGGCTAGCTAAGTACCAACAAAAGCTCGCCCAACGCTACAACAGGGACGTAAAGACTAGAGAGTTCAGTGTCAAGGACCTGGTGCTAAGGAAAGTAGTAAGGAGTATGCGGGATGCCAATGTCGGGAAGTTAGCCCTATCTTGGGAAGGCCCTTACAAAGTAACTGCCATAGTAGGCGCAGGAGCGTACTACTTGGAAGATTTAAATGAAAGACCACTTCCTCGGCCCTAGAATGTCCATAACTTAAAAAAGTTCTATCATTAATCGGTCATACACTAGGGTGTAAATTGAATGTAGTCATGTATGCATATTTCACTAATGAATATGATGGTGTTTGCCCGTACAGGAAAATTTAATCCCATTACTGATTTGTTAGCACTGGTCAATGAATTGCAAGTAAAAACAAAAAAGGCGGGGGGAATCAAGAAGGCCAATGCAACACCTAAGGACAGAAACCTGATCCTCAGTTCGATCCGTATCACCAAGCAGGTGGAAACCTTAAAAGATACTCTAAGGACAGAAACCTTAAAAGATTCATATCACCAAGCAGGTGGAAACCTTAAAAGATATACTAAGGATAGAAACCTGATTCTCGGTTTGATTTGTATCACCGAGCAGGTGGAAACCTAAAAAGATACCCTAAGGACAGAAACTTGATTCTCGATTCGATCCATATCACTGAGCAGGTGGAAACCTTAAAAGATACGCTAAGGACAGAAACCTGATTCTCGGTTCGATTCACATCACCGAGTGGGTGGATACCTTAAAAGATAATTGAATTCTCAGTTTGATCCGTATCACCGAGCAGGTAGAAACCTTAAAAGATACCCTAAGGACAAAAACCTAATCGTCGGTTTGATCCATATCATTGAGCAAGTGGATACCTTAAAAGATAATCTAAGGACAGAAACCTGATCCTTGGTTCGATCCACATTCCCAAGCAGGTGGAAACCATAAAAGATAATCTAAGGACAGAAACCTGATCCTTGGTTTGATCCATATCACCGAGCGGGTGGAAACCTTTAAAACACGCTTGAGGGGTAGAAACTTGCACTCGCTTTGGTCAATGTCAACTAAGAGGGCACCTAAGGATGGGAACTTGCCCTACAGTTCAAACAAAATCACCTAGTTAAAGGGTTTCCAATTACCGAGGATTTGGCTTGTTCCATTCTTCAAACCAACCCCGAGCATCAAGTATGCCGAGGATATGACCCATTTTACTCTTCCAACCTGATCACAAGAGGGATATGTATGTTCAGAAACTAGAAGAATATATTAAAACTAGCAGCACAAAATTAAACATTCACAAAAATATTCAAGATCAGTGTTCGGTAAATAGACCTTGAACAACCCTATGTCTTATCACAAAAAAAAAAAAAAAAAAAGGAAGGTAAAACTCGGCAAAGAAATAAATTGTTCGGCCACCACAACCCGATGACATAGGCAAACACACTAAGGAAAAGAAATTACTTAAATAAGAGAATGCAAAGTAAACGGAAAGAGTTTCATTTGGCAACTATGCTGCGGAGTTGGCGGGCTGTATCTGGACATCAGTCTTGGGTGGCTGCTGGTTGGACATGAAAGAGTGGAACTGGTTATCCTCGCCGAGTTGGCCTCCAGCACAGGGATTACTAGAAACTTCCGCTTCAAGTATCTCCACATGGGAGTCAATTTACTCCACTAGCTCCTTTATACTCGTCGTTTCTTCTTCATCAATGGGTACCAAGGGGGTATGCACGACAGGAGCAGAACTTGGGAAGTGGATTTGACCGGGATCTCTTAGTGGGGAATCCTCGAGGACGCCCAAGGCTTGCATGGCGGCCAACCAACCCTCCCCAAAAGCAAGCTTTCGGGCCTCCCGAATGACGGGTTCCGTAGAGTTCTCTGCATCAGCTAACCCCTCGTTATACCATTTGTTCTCACACGCCTCTAGGGTTGCCCTTAGGTCAGTTAGCTCCTCGGCCCGTGTAGTATTTAGGCTTGTAGCCTCTGCCAGTTTCAACTCTGTCTAACCCAGCTTGACCTCCAACTCTGAAGATTTCTTTTCGATAGCCACCCTGGCCTTCTCGGACGTGGCTGCCTTCTTCTCCGTAGACGCGGCAGCCTTGATTTTATCCTTTGCTGTCACCTCAGCCACTAGGTGACATCCTCCCGATCGACATCCTCGTCAAGCTCCTTTAGCCATCCATTCAGTATATGCGCTAGCTGGGTAGCCTGATGAAGCAATGATGATAAGTATAAAAACAAAATGAAAGTGCGTAGGAGTCAATAGTAAAATGGAAAATGAAAGGTAAAAGGGAATGATTAAGTTACTGCAACAGTATGCCACTGCAATCTCCTCCCCATGGACTTATACGTGCCCTCCTCAAAGGCATGCACGTCCTTGGGCAGAAGTAGCCCGTGCGCCAGAGCTTAGGCAACACGACCTCCCTCACCTTTCTCCCACACCCGCACACTCGTAATCGCAGGTAGGGGCTTGCCATCCATCTGGAACGTAGGCTGCCAGTCCGGCGCAGCTCGAGAGGATGACGCTACGTTCTTCCCGACTTGACCCGTAAGCTCTCGGATGACAATGCCCCGTGATGGCGGGGGAGGGGTAATGATAGGCGCGTCGCCCGAGCCGATAGGAGTTTGCTCGGAAGTACGTTGCCTCTTCTGAGTTTGGCCAGGAGTAAGAGGAAGATGAGGAGGGGGAGTTTGACCAAGTCTTTGAGGTGGTGGCTGCTACATGGCCGATACCGCGCCGGCCACAAAACAGTTAATTGTCATTGCTTTTTGAGTCACCATGTCTCCGCTTTGATTAGATTCAGTTTCGGAGGAGATGATAGATTCGGCAGCTACTACCTCATCTTCTTGAGTTGGAACCTCAGATTCAGCAGGGGCTTTGAGTTGAATGGGGGCTTCGACTTGAACGGGCTCGTGCGCCTGTTCTTAGCGGTGCCGGGACACACGCTTAGCTGATTCGTCCCACACGGGTTCACATTCGTCAGAACAGATGTACTGAGGACCGAGGTCGCGTGCCTCGCTTGCTGTGGATTTTGGGGGAAGGAAGTTCGTGTGCCGTACGTCGACGTAAGATAACAAGGGGCTGTCAACTAGTAGAGCTTGGCTAAAGGCTTGCTAGGTGGAGTACACAGGATCAATGCCAAGGATCAAATGGGACGCTCGGAGCTACCCATCCCAGTGAACCAAAATCTCATCTCTGAGTACAAAATTCAGATCCCGTACATGTACTACTCTAATTCTGGGATAAACACTCTACCGTCTACAACAAGAAATATCGCGAGTTATTATTAGAATAACTGGAATCATTGTGACATGAAGTATGTGCATACATATAATAATGAATAGAAAATAAAAGCAAATTAGTGATCGGTACGAACCCACTTTGCGCCTTGTGAGGGGGCAAGGGATTTTACCAGTAAACCAGTTGCTGCGCACTTGGATGAACTCCCTGGCAGAATTCTTATTCGAATCAGGTAGGTAAGAGATCAGCCGCACCCTCATATCTCTAACTTTTAAGTAATAATTGGTTTTCTTATTCCCACATAAACTGTACATGTGGTTTATATCGTGGTGGTTTAACTGTAAGCCAAACATTTGATTCAATCTACTTACACAACTAACTACCTGGTAAAAGTTGGGGGGAAGTTGGTCGGGGCACAGCCCATAGTACCTAAGAGTATTAAGTAAGAGAGGGTCCACGGGAAATCTAACCCCACTTTCCAAAATCGCCATTAAAGGAAAGAAAGTAGTATTACCCCCTCTGTGGAAAGAAATTTTGCTTTCGTGGCAATACACCACATCCACATCATTAGGGATGTTAAAACCCTGCCTAAAGGTGGCTAAGGACGCCTCTGTAACTAGAAGGAAGGTGTACCCCATCTGAAACTCTAAAAACTGAAGGAAGAGATGGAAATAAAGAAAAGAGGCAGAGGACTTACTTTGGGCTCTAGGAAAAGGAGAAATTCTGGGCTAGAGGATAAGCGCGCAGATGAATGCACGACAGAGAGGAAACTGAGGGAGTAGAGAGTGAAAAAGTGAATGAATGACTTGGGAAAAACTATTTATAGGAGACAAGGAGTAAGTAACACTTTGTTAATAATAATGACTCTTAATTAACAATAATGAGGTAGAAAACCTTACGAATATCTATGGTAACTGACATGTGTGTCGCCTCGGTTCACGAACCGTCAGGTAATGATGACAGTAGAGCTAGATGGCTAGGTACAACACGCCTTTTGAGAGTGCATTAATGAGCTTCTGAACCATCCAATACTCGCCCTTCAAACTTCTCGGATGGCTGTTGTTGCTCGGATTCCTCGATTCGTCCCAAAGGGCCTGGCACGAATCAAAGGGGGGCTAATGTACGGCACTGAGATACCTAGTCCCACTTGGGACTTGGGCCTTAGCTCCATAGTGTGGCCTAAAGACCTCAAACCCTCTCTACCTAAGGCCCAAGCCCGAGCCCCTAAGTAGCTGTAGGCTCAAACCTTATGCTGTCTCAAAGCTCAACGGGTAAATGATCTTAGTTGGTACGGACTTGGCTTTGCCACATGAACCTTGCTTGGTAAACCTTTTCCTTGAGCAATAAGACAATTGCGTTTCTTCTCTTTTTTTTTTTTTTTTTTGGCTGCTGCGCATGCTTTTAGGGGACAAACGGCTGCTGTTCATGAACAATAGTCATATATTGTTGACTTTTCAGCCCCTTTTATCAGCCCATTTTTGGGTAAAATTGGTTGGTTGAGTTTAATATTTTTTAGCTTTGTTATTGGTAATTTTTATTGTTGGACTAAATTTTTTTCGGGTTGTTAATTTTGTTTTAGATTTTAAATTTATAAATTTTTTATGGTCTTTAAAAGGATTAATGATATTATTAAGGGGGACTAAAGGTTCGTTTGGATAGAATTTATTTTATTGAAACTGAAAACTGAAAACACTGTAGCAAAATAATTTTTAAATGTGTGAATAGTGCCGTGAGATCCAGTTTTAATGAAAAAGTTGCTGAAAAGTGAGATTTGTGGGTCTCGTGCAGTGTTCACGGGACTGATAAAAGGGATTGAAAAGTAAACAATATACGGCTATTGTTCATGAACAGTAGCCTTTTGTCCCCTAAATGCGTGTGTAGCTGCAAAAAAAAAAAAAAAAAAAAAAAAAAAAAAAAGGGAAGAAGAAGAAGAAGAAATGTAAACGCAAGACGCAATGCAGCAAACGTGGGTTTGGATTCACGTTTTTGCGTTGCATATTGCGTTTACGTTTCTTCTTTTTTTTTTTTTTGGCTGCTGCGCACGCTTTTAGGGGACAAACTGCTATTGGTCATGAACAATAGTCATATATTGTTGACTTTTCAGCCCCTTTTTGGGTAAAATTGGTTGATTGAGTTTAATATTTTTTAGCTTTGTTATTGGTAATTTTTATTGTTGGATTAAATTTTTTTCGGGTTGTTAATTTTGTTTTAGATTTTAAATTTATAAATTTTTTATGGCCTTTAAAAGGATTAATGATATTATTAAGGGGGACTAAAGGTCTGTTAGGATAGAACTTATTTTGCTAAAACTGAAAATTGAAAATTGAAAACACTGTAGCAAAATAATTTTTAAATGTGTGAATAGTGCCGTGAGATTCAGTTTTAATGAAAAAGTTGCTGAAAAGTGAGATTTGTAGGTCCCGTGCACTGTTCACGGGACTGATAAAAGGGGCTAAAAAGTCAACAATATACGCCTATTGTTCATGAACAGTAGCATTTTGTCCCCTAAACGCGTGCGCAGCCGGAGAAAAAAAAAAGAAAAAAGAAGAAGAAGAAGAAGAAACGTAAACGCAAGATGCAACGCAGGAAACGTGGGTTTGGATTCACGTTTTCTACATTGCGTCTTGCGTCTTGCATTTACGTTTCTTTTCTTTTTTTTTTTTTTTTGGCTGCTGCACATGCTTTTAGGGACAAACGGCTACTGTTCATGAACAATAGTCATATATTTTTGAATTTTTAGCCCCTTTTATCAGTCCCGTGGGTCTCGTGAATAGTGCACGAGACCCACAAATCTCACTTTTCAGTAATTTTTTCATTAAAATTAGGTTCCACGGCACTATTCACACATTTAAAAATTACTCCCTCCGTCCCATTTTTTTGGTCCTCTATTCCATTTTGAGATGTTCCAAAATATTGTCCCGTTTCTAAAAATAAAAGTAATTAATTTACTAATATTTCTATTATACCCCTATTAATTTACTAATTCAATTTTTTAATAAATTTTTTTAAGGGTAGTTTTGGAAACTTATATATTTTTAAAAGGTAGACAAGACAATAAATTATGTTCCCTTAAAAAGTTTGACTTTTCAAACAGGACAAAAAAATTGGGACGGAGGGAGTATTTTGTTACAGTATTTTTAGTTTTCAGTAAAATAAGTTCTATTTAAACAGACCCTAAGTATAAGTTTTTTGAACCAAATTGCTAAAATTAATACCTATATATGTTAATATTTTAAAAAAATTTGGAGGGGGGGGGGGGGGGTGGGGGTGGTGGTTGTCCCCCAAAGCCTACAAATAGCTCTGTGTCCCTGAGGACATAAGTAAACATAATTAACTGCACATGATTTCGTGATACGTTTAAGATTATGGGACAAAATTCTATATATCGAAAATCTATTAACAAAAAAGCAGTATACATAACAATTACGTAAGTTATCTACTTGACATAACCGTGGCTGTAAGGACTTAATTTTTATTGCATGGTATATCATATAGATTATTAATAGTCTATGTCCCACGCAATGTGGGTGCATGCTATAATTTCATTTTGAAAAATTCAATAAAAATTATTTTTATGACTCATGTATAATATTTAGTTTGTATTATAATATTTTGACAATTAATTTCAATTATATTACATATCGTTGAAAATAAAAGAATATAAATTGTTAAGAATAATATGGTTAATATTCACTATAGTATATTGTCCTTTAAACGTGGGGGGTACGTGGACTCCACAAATATGGTACCCACTTAGTACTAAAGAGGCGCCTGCATGGCTGCATGCTTTTTTTTGAGTGGTGATTTTGTCTTAAATCAATCATATTTTTAATGAAGTAAATATTTACTTTTTAATTGTACAGAAATAAATCCGCCGTACTTTAGCAGCATATGATGTAATAGTGAGAACTGTGAAGTGTTCAAAAACAGTTAGCTTAACTAGTAAAGTTTTTTATGGTTTCAGTCTCTACTTACACAAAAAATTGATTATTGTAATGGTCTGATGATAAAGATGTATCATTAGAAGTGAACGCTATAGCTTAGAACTCTCTCTAAAAAAGAAAAAAGAAAAAAGAAAAAAAGAGAAGAGTTCAATTGAGTGGACCAAATTGGACCGCATGGCACTGAAGTAGACCTAATTGGATGGAATGGGACCAACATAGACCTAATTAATTGGACCAAATAGAAATTGTTTAATTTTTAAGGAGAAAAAATTATATATTTTCAACAAATTTTAGAGAAAAAAATTATATATTATATTATAATTACAAAATAATTATTTATTCCCATATATCGCGTGGTTTTGCGACTAGTGTTCAAAAAATCAGGTTCCAGTTAGCTTAATTGGTAAAGTCTTTGATGGTTTCAATGCCCTCTTACACCAAAAACTGATTGTTGTCATGGTCTTATGATAAAGAGTTATCATCAAGAGTGGACATCATAGGTTAGAACTCTCTTTCTCTCTAAAAAAAAGAAAAGAAAAGAAAGGAGAAGTGTTCAATTGAGTGGACCAAATTGGACCACATGGCACTAAAGTAGACCTAATTGGATGGAATGGGACCGACGTAGACCTAATTAATTGGACCAAATAGAAATTGTTTAATTTTTAAGGAGAACAAATTATTTTCAACAAAATTTAGAGAAAAAAATTATACATTATATTATAATTACAAAATAATTTTTTATTCCCACGCATTGTGTGGTTCTGCAACTAGCTTTGATAAAATAGAGGGGGCATATCTTCGAAGTTATACTTTAAGGGGAATCATCTGTTTCAAGGCAGCTTGACCTCCCATTCCTTGAATTCTTGGGGCAACAAACCATTCATTTCTTTGTTGACAATCATGTTCAACGAGTTCAAAGCCTCCTCACTGATTAGAGGAACTGGAAATATTTCTGCAATATTTGTTGAATATGCTTGAATAGATACTGAAGAGAGAAACATAAAATAGGAACACAAGAACACCAAGGCTACGTGGTTCAGCCTTATGGCTTACGTCTACAGAGAAAACCCTTAAAGGCTATATCTTTATTATATAAGAGTGTAGTACAAAACTTGTATTACAATAAACCATAAGATGGTTATATATCGTAAACTAAACCCTAAACTAATAAATTTCTAGGATAAGTAAAAGACTTGGCTTGCACACAAAGTAGAATTAGACCTTGGACCTATGCTAATGGGATATAATATATATATATATATATATATAACACCTCCTCTTAAACTCAAGATGGAACTTTGATGAAACCTTGAGAATTGATAAGGTTGAGAAGATCCCTTGAATGAAATTTGGCTTTGTGACGGTAGTCTGACGAAGGCAATGGTCTTGTAGTGTTAATGCGACTTCTAACGGTGGCCTGAATATACTAGAGAGTTTTGAAGGCAGTAGTGGGAAGTCAAAGAAGATGAACGCAACAAAAAAACACCGAGGAAGACAAGGATTGCTCTTAAACACACTGTAGGGACACAAACCATGCCACAAGAAGGTGGCTCTGATACTATGTTGAATATTAGCTATGATATATTCCATATTGAATATGCTTGAATAGATGCAGAAGAGGGAAGCATAAAGTAGGAACACAAAAATACTAGGGTTACGTGGTTCAGTCTTATGGCATACATTCACTAAGGAAGCCCTTAAAGGCTAAATCTTTATTATATAAGAGTGTAGTACAAAACCTGTGTTATAATAAACCATAACATAGTTATATATAGTATACTAAATTCCAGACTAATAAACTTCTAGTATAAGTAGAAGACTTGGCTTACACACAAAGTAAAATTAGACATTGAGCCTATGCTAATAGGCTAATATATCTCAAAAATTTCATAAGAGCACTAGCAATCTCCACTGGATTTGAACACCAAGTGCTTGAGGAATTGAAAATTTACCAGAAGTTTTGTTTCTTGGTGACACTGAGTTGCTCTACTGTGAAAATATTTGGCGTTTTTATCCCCCCGACATGCCAAAAAGATTTTGAACGCTGCTTCCATAACCAGTTTTCCTGGTCCATCAGCTCATTGACTTCAACACTTAGTTCCCTCACACAAAAATTACTGCAAGAGGAAATGGCAACTTGTTCAGCTTGAGCTAGTAATCTCTTTTTCTCCACCAAAATCTTCTAATATTCCCAAAGTTCCACCTATTCCATTTCGTTAATTCCTTTGCACACTTGTCCACCTTTTTTTAACACCATGTGCTCGGGTTCAAGAGTTTCCTTCACTCTCCACACAGCTTCGACAGTAGCACTGCAACCATCATCAGACAACCAGATTTCTTCAAAACGAAAAGGTCTTTGAGGATGGGGAGGATCAATACCATCAGGAATTATCCAAAGGGAGAGGTGATCTGAAAAATTGTGGGATTTGATGTGCTTCAATATGTAGTAATTAGCTATTATTAATTAAGGCTATGTTTCATGTGATAGTAAAGTGGGGAAATTGAAGATATTATTAACTAGGGTAGTCAACTAGAAAGAAGAAATAATATTTTCCTTTATATGTATTTTTTCTTCTCTTTGTTTTTAAATGATATTCTTTAAACTTTCATTCACAAAAGCACTGTATGAATTACATTATTTGGCAAAAATAGCCAAATAGCATCTTTTTGTAAACTATGTTACAATCTACTACTGTTTCGAAATATGTACGAATTTACCACTTTTTGGATACTCTAGGGTGGCGAAATCGAGTTGTCTATGGTACTTGAATTTATGGAACTCAAGTACCATGAAAAAATTTTGAAAAATTTTTGGAAAAAATTTTCAAAATTTTTCCGAGTACATTTTTTCAAAGAACTCAAGTTTTTGGAACTCGAGTTTCACGGCAAACTCGAGTTTTAAAAAATGTGGTAGATCTCTACATATTTTCAAAATAGTGGTATATTGCTAATTTTTTCTGGAAACAGTGGTAGTGGGCCATTTTCGCCTACATTGTTTTGCATATAGGATATTAGAAAAGTAGAAAGTAGACATGACAAAATTAGACTTGACCCAAATTTGAAGGAAAATACTTGGCTTGAACTCAAATTTTTTGATCTGAAGCAAAAACAGATTGATCTGTTTCCTACGGTCAACCCGACTTTTTTTTTTTTAAATTATTTTTAAAAAAAATTTATATCTGGCAGTGCACAGCTAAAAATTATATGTCATGCCACTGCCAGCCCTATTGTGCTAGCAGCATAGCTAGTCACAACATTATTCTAAAAAAAAAAATAAATAAATAAATAATAATAATAATAATAAACTAAGCCAAAGCTACATGTAAACTCTGCCCTATCCCTGAAGTTCATATCTCACTCATTTTGAATATAAATTAGGTAAAATTTGTGTGCGTTTTGAAATTCTGGATATGTCTACTTTCAAATGAAGCAAGTCTCACTAAGAACTTCATTATTACAAAGAAAAAGATATTGACTTAAACTCAATTCCAACCCAATTTTATTGATGCAACCCTACTATAACATATTTTTACACTAAAATTTGACAACACATCTTTAAACTAGCAAATACATCATCCAAAGGAAAAGGGCAAAAAACATTAACTACACGTTCAGATAATATATAGTACAATTAATAATTTAAACTTCAAATCTGTATCTTTAAATATCAATAATTAAACTGATTGATCTTTATATGGTGGAATGGGCTGAATAAGTAATGAAAATACACGGTCCTTAGTTTCAGGGTTCCCAGCACCATGTCCGTCTCCATGTTGGTACATGCATTGAGCCATCCTTGCAAGGTTCGATGCAATTTCAATAAATGTTTCAGAGAAGGGAGAACTTGCAGCTCGGTCTTCGTTCATCTTTTTCCATGTTGCACTAATCAAAAACCTTATGTGCTCACGAGCTTCTTCTTCACTAGCACCAGTTTCATTCATGTAACATTGGATTGATTTGGGGACATCGCCTCTTTTTAGCTCATCCTAAGTTTCCATATATATATATATATATATATATAAATGGATGTTAGCCTATGAAGTATTCGGAGCATTCAAAATGAAATGTAGATGGTCCATTTTATGATCGAAATTTTATTTTTTGTATCTAATAATTTACATGCTACTGTGTTATTCAAAATTTGAAATGACGTGGCATTGGATATAATTTTGTAATATTTAATTTGAAGTATGAAATGAATTCATTTAAAAAGTTTACATACCATAGATGTTCCAAGATCATCTGCAAGTCGTAAAATCATTGATGACCAACGAATTATGTTGGGGTACTCTTCCAAACAATCCAAGGCCTCCTTTGTTATTGGATTTGTGACAAAAAAATAAGCATGCACCAGTATAGTTGGTGCTGATATCGAAATCCATGCATTCTCAATGTATTCTTGAAGGCTCGGTTTATATCCGCTATTGTACCACTTTGCCTCTAACAAATAAGATCTACATAGATCTGCCCACTGAAAAATTTATGATGGAAACAATGAATTAAAGTTAGTATAACACATCATGTGTTTAGGAAAAAAATGTTAGAGGATTAATATAGATGAATTTAGAAGTCAAGTCCATACTGCTTTTTTAAAATATCGAATGACATGGAATCCTTGTTCCTTGAGTGTATCAAACGCCATTTCATTAATTGAATTGTGTAGAGCAATGAAACATATCTTCATATAATCTGGGAGTTCGTCTATTGCATTGATATCCCATCTGGAATTACAAAGAGTACCGTCACAAGTCTATATGTCAAAGATAGCTTGAAGTAGTTAAGGTGTAGTGTCATTAATACCAACCTCTCAACAGCACCTGTGAAGAGCTCAAGTTCATCCAAGGTGCCATACACATCGTAAACATCATCTATTGTTGTTATTAGTGCATTGACCTTTGTTAACATTCTCCTACAATATCCAAACTGAGGCTGAAATATTACTCCCACTGTCCATAAGAAATTCTCCATTAGTCTATCCCTCGCAAAGCTCAAATTCTCTGCAAGACCTGTGCTCTTCCACCACCTTTGTATGAATCAAAGAAGAATATACGAATGTTAGAATTACAGAAATTTCTGCACTTTGATCAAAAGTTTAAATTTTTAGACTATAGGCTATTTAATATTTATTTTCTCATGTTTCCTTGAGGTTTGGTTTTTACCTTGACACTTGCTTTAGATCTTCTTGGTGGGCTGCTTGTACAATGTTGAAATTCAATTCTGAAAGCTCAAGTAAGATAGGGTTCATGTCTTGTTTGCTTCTATATATGTCAATGAACCATCTTGCTTCCGACCTCAGCATCCTCCAATGCAGTGGGAGCTCCAAGGATTGACTTATTATAGTAGCAAGATTTTTATCTTTATTCTGCTTGACGTATTCTTCTAGATGTTTGGTTGAGAAATCTCTTACTTCATCTAAGATATTTTCACCTTCTATTGAAAGGAATGAGGCTTCATACAAGGATAGCATACCCTTGGTATCCTCACAAAGGCATGCCTTGAACTTCCCTCTCTCATCCTTGAAACTATTGAAAACATCTACAATGAATAACACAAAACATGATAGTCGACAGTCATTAAATATAAATGACATGTTTGTATATAGCAAAACTTAGGTACAGTTCTTTATCTTAAGTTTTCCAATTAAATTCACTCATATGGTTGTATTATTTAATGTGATATGTAAACAATGTTACTTTATTATTAACCAACACAACTATTTGGTTGAATTAAATTGGAGAATCTAAGGAGTAAGGAAGTGTACTTGACTTTACCCTTAGATACAAATATCCACTAGTAAAATCCTAACTTTTTTTTTTTTTTTTTTTTTCATTTAATACCTTGAGACACACTGTATCCATGTTGTCTTAGTAGTCTAAATTTAAGAGCAGTGGCATATAAATTCTTCATCTTCCATGTATCAGTGTCACCACCATGATCATTGCTGTATAGAGCTTCTAGTATTCTCTTCAGTTCTGCCTCGAAGTGATAAGATAATCCTAGCCTTTGCAAGACATCTATCAGCTCAAGTTGCACTAAAGGGTCCCCCACTTTGTGAAGCATCATCCTCACTTGTTCTACCAACACATTAACTTGTCTAGTGCACGATTCCTCCTGCGTCACAATTTTATGATTAAAAGGGTCTAATAGCGTTGGTAAAATTAACAAATGAAAACAATAACCAAAAATGTACCACATATTCACTCCTCAGTGACTGAATGTAATCATATTGCCAAATGGGAGGTTGGTAATTTGCCGATCGCCGTGAAATTTCGGGACTACTTGAAATTTTGCTGGCATGCATGCATTGGACAGAGAAAGGAACGGTACCACTTCTGGGTGTTACAAGTGAGAAAGGATCTTTACACGGGACAGGTACTCTAGCGAAATTGCGGATTGGGAGTGAGGAAAGTAGGGTATGAGCCATTGACAAAGGTATTTGGTAATTGAAACTACTATAGTTTTAGAGTGGAATGAGTTACAACTTGGACAACATATGGGCCTTTATATAGATCTTTTGGAATGTTCATATCCAGCCACGTGAAATTCGTGATCATATTAAAGAAGAATATCTCAGACATTTTATTGTAATAATTCATGTCACTTTTTTTTCCCGTGACAAGGGTAGGGCCAGTCGCTCGCATTATTAGACTTTATATATTTATTTATTTATTTATTTATAGAAGTGACATTTGACAAATGCTTTTATATTGGTAGTTTGGATTTTGGCTAAATTACATTATGGTAGATCTAGCTTGGGTCGAAGTTGCCGAAAAGGAAGCTTACCTGCCAATATTGGTGAGTTTGGGGGCTAAAATGGGCATTTATCCCTTTTGCTCAAAAGATGTAGCAAAATGCTAATATTTTGAAACTCAATTTTTAGAAAATCGATTTTTAATGTAAAACTCGATTTGATGAAAATCGAGTTATTTGGAAAATTCATATGGAACTCGAGTTCCAAAATTTATTTTATTTTTAAGTTTGATCGCCTATAACTCGATTTTCCAAAAATCGAGTTTTAGATTTTCCAAAAATCGAGTTTCAAAACAATGGTATTTTGCTAGATTGTTTCATAACAGGGGCATTTTGTTACATTTTTTGGGCGAAAGGGGCAAAAATCCATTTTTGCTTGAGTTTGGGCTTTGGATAAGATAATTTAATCTCCGAAAGCTAATTAAGAATAAATCTAGCTAGCTCCCAATCAAGCTCTATGATTAATTAATTAATTTGTTAGATTTGGTTTGTGATTTTTGGTGCGGATCCAGAAATGAGTGGCAGCCATGGAGCAGAACAATATAAATGTGAATAAATAGCTTTCATTAGCCGTGGGACCCATTTTTATGAAAAAGTTGCTGAAAAATGAAATTTGTGGGTCTCGTGTACTGTTCACGAGACCCACAGAACAGATAAAAATACTGAAAAGTCAACAAAATATGGCTACTGTTCATGAACAGTAGCCATTTGTCCCCCAAACTTATGTGCAGCAGCAGAACAAAAAAAAGAAAAAAAAAGAAAAAAAAAAAGGAAGAAAACATGAAATAGAAAACGCAGACGCCAGATTAATTGCTATCCAAACACATACATAATGTTTTTTTCTGGCTGATAAACGTGGCTTTTGAATTGAGGAACCAGTAGATTTGATTGAAGTTTCCTTACCAACCTTTAATTGTTCACCAAGATCTCTCTCTCTCTCTCTCTCTCTCTCTCATAAAATATTTTAAAATTTCAATGGTTAGAGTTGGAGTACAAGTTCTCTTGGTTCTTATAATACATATGCCAAATTTCCTTACAATTTGATGGTTTTTACGATTCGATTTATAAATTTATTATTTATATTTTATACATGATTTTAAAATGTAAAATTTTAAAATTTAAATAGTTTATAGATGAGATATATCAATCTTAGATTATCTTGAAATTTTGCCAGTCTAGAGAGTTGAAAGTTCAAATAGCGTTGAAAACACTATGAACGTTTAGACCCCCAAAATAGAAATTACCAATTCAAGTTTTATATCAAACAATGTATGCGCGGAATATGATTATAAACTTATACAAGAATTGATAAACAATCTAAACCAAATAAAATCACATCCACAGCAGAAATTAAATAGCAAAGATTAAGGGAAGAGAGATGCAAACACAAGGACAATACAGCGATGTGTTATTGAAGAGGAAACCGATGGCCAGGCATTGCACTTTGCACCTTTTGCACACACCTTGCCACCCTTGTCATGCATTGGTCTATACCTTGTTTCTTCATCCTAGCACGTCATGTTTACCTTATGCTTTGTAGCATTTTGTTTTGTCTTAGGTTTGAGCTTCATTTTCTCTTTCATCTCGCACCCCTTATGCATCATTGCCCTTGTTCATATCTCATATCTTGTCTTCGTTTCTTCTTGACCCTTTGTCTATTCCTAACAAAAAGAGGGAGAGTATACTCTAATAAGTATACCGGAGAGTTTTTGTCATGACCCTTGTGCACATTCTTAGGGGGAGAAATTCTATTTCTCATGCACATTTGTAGGGGTAGAGATATTCCATAGGGGAGATGCATATACCAAGGGGGAGAAGACATTAAGTTAATAATAAAAATTTGTTTTGTTTGTGCGTTGAACATGCTTACATTCTTGCTATTGTGCTTCATTGGTTGCATGTTCGGATGATCTTTTGCTTTGCTTTATGATCATTGTAGTCATTTCCATATGACTGGCATTTGTTTGAACAAGTTGCTCATATGTTTCATAACATGTTTACTAGATCGCTTTTTACTTGTTACATTATATTTGTCCTTTTATTACTTGCTTTACCTTAAGGGTCTAATTTGTTTTGTGCAAGTGTTTCAGGTTACAGGTATATATGTTCCAAGTCCATCACAACTTCTATGATTCATGATAGGGGGAGTAATATGATAAGGGAAGTACTTTATAGTTTGTACCTATTGCTTTTGTAAGCTTTTAAGGTTTATGTACTCATGCTTTGTAGCTTTAGTACTTACTGTTAAATGTCATGCATTTTCTTTAAGTACGTCACTCTTGTGCACTTTGTTGGATTTTATATCCTTAATGCAATTTCTTAATGTTGTTGCATTGGTTGAGTGTAGGACATACAAACGATACTTTGCAATTGAGTTTATTAGCTTGCATGTCCGGATATTCATTCCATGTGTGAATGAGCATTGTGATTACTGTTTATAGTGATTGTTCGTTTTTGGTCAAGCCTTGGTTTATTACTTATTTCCATTATGCTTAATCGCATTGTGCTTGCTCCATATGCATTCCAAGTTTTCTGCATACAATGATCATAGTGTGTTGCTGCGTTTCAAGAGATACTTGTTCTTATGGTTTAAGAGCTTCACAGATTCTAGAGTTAGGTGTGAGTGAGTTTTGATCAATTGTTCCCAACTCACGTGTAAAGTCTAGAGTTTGTTGTAGGGTTTTGTCATGGAATAGCCAAAGGGGGAGATTGTAAGGTTGAATTTAATCAACTATTGTATTGGCTTTATTTCGTGCCAAATTTGCTTGTAATTTAGCAATTAGTAACTCTGTATTTAGGTGGGAATCATGTAAGAGTAGTGAGTGAGAGAGTGTGAAGAAATGCTCAAGTTTGTGCAAGACGCAGGGATTCGCGGGTGACTTGCGACTGGCAAGCTGCCAAATGCAGCACATGAGTGAAGCGTGTGAGAAGATAAACAGTCGCGCCAGCTGGAGCACTACAGGACAAAAAGTCCAGCTTGGCTATTCTGTTATCTTGCGGCTTGAACTCACAACTCAGTCAAGTACCGAGGCCAAGCCGCCAGACTACCCTGTTTGGGAAAAACTGACTTTTCGCATTCCCTTCTTACCTAAGTATAAATACCCCTTAAACCCATGAAATATAGAGAGGTTCCAGAGAGAATTTTGAGAGAGAAACCCTAGAGAAAAACAAGATTAATTCATTTACAATCTTCACATAGAAACTCTTCAAATTCCTTTACTCTCATCCTCTCCATTGTTACATCCTTGAGAGGCTCTTACTCAAATCCTTTTCTCACCATACCCATATCTGTGAGAAGGCTATTTGGTGCTTTGGGAAGCAGTTAAGAATGGACCAACGGTACCTGGAATCTGATAAGCTAGAAAAGACAAAGGTTTGGCGTAAACTTATTGGAGCAAGAAGCTTAGAGGGCTTAGGTATCTGGGGAGATTAGGCTTGGAGGGTTTATTACTGTTCATATATCCCAACTTCATTTTCTAATGGATTATTGGCCGTTTGGAGGGTGGTCGAGAGGTTTTACTCCAAGAGCTTTGGTTTTCTCTTTGATAACACATTCTTGTGTTGTCCTTGTGTTTGCATCTCTCTTTCCTTAATTTTTGCCATTTAATTTCTGCTGTGGATGTGATTTAATTTGGTTTAGATTGTTTATCAATTCTTGTATAAGCTTATAATCATTTTCCACACATACATTGAAGAATCATTCTTGTATAATCGTTGATAGTTCCCAATGGAGGCTTTGAAGAATCATTCCTCTGGGGTTCAGAGTTCATCTGACCTCCTCGGCCATTGGAGTGATGCAAGAGGTGTCTCAATTTACCTTCGCGGACTAGTTGGTTCAAATGATCCCATAGACTTCTGCAATCTTCTGTGGTATGCCCATGATCTTGGTGGTATTGGCAATAGGGATTATGGTTACGCCTCTCAAGATTCCCTACCATCTTGTTCGGCCACTCTGTGAGAAGGCTATTTGGTGCTTTGGGAAGCAGATAAGAATGAACCAACAGTACCTGGAATCCGATAAGCTAGAAAAGACAAAGGTTCAGCGTAACCTCATTGGAGCAAGAAGCTTGAAGGGCTTAGGTATATGGGTAGATTAGGTTTGGAGGGTCTATTGCTGTTCATGTATCCCAACTTCATTTTCTAATGGATTATTGGCTGCTTGGAGGGCGGTCGAGAGGTTTTACGCGAAGGGCTTCGGTTTCCTCTTTGATAACACATTGTTGTGTTGTCCTTGTGTTTGCATCTCTCTTTCCTTAATTTTTGCTATTTAATTTCTATTGTGGATGTGATTTAATTTGGTTTAGATTGTTTATCAATTCTTGTATAAGCTTATAATCATTTTCCACACATACATTGAAGAATCATTCTTGTATAATCGTTGATAGTTCCCAATGGAGGCTTTGAAGAATCATTCCTCTGGGGTTCAGAGTTCATCTGACCTCCTCGGCCACTAGAGTGATGCAAGAGGTGTCTCAATTTACCTTCGCAGACCAGTTGGTCCAAATGATCCCACAAACTCCTGCAAGCTTCTGTAGTATGCCCATGATCTTGGTGGTATTGGCAATAGAGATTATGGTTACGCCTCTCAGGGTTCCCTACCATCTTGTTCGGCCACTTGAAGAATGGTTCATTCTTAACTTTTTCCAAAACCTGGTGCACTGGCTCTTTGAATACAATGTTAATTGCTTGAAGGTTTGTTGATCCTGACTGCCCGGCGAAATCTCTCCGTGGTTTGTTGTTATTGTAACGGTCTAACCTGAAATCCCTCCTCTCTTGGGGGATAACCTTATCCTTTCCTTTCCCTTGCTGTTGATCTTCTTCAACTCTTTTATATTTTTCGATACGGTCCATGAGCTGACGCATGTTAGTTACTGGTTTGCCAGTTAAGGACTTCCTCAAACCATGGTCAGTGGGGAGGCCGAGCTTAAACGTGCTAAGGGCCATGCCATCAAAATTGCCCTCCATATCATTAAACATCTCCCAGTACCTATCTGAATACGTTTTCAAGGCCTCACCCTCTTGCATGCTCAAGGATAAAAGTGAAGACAGGGGCCTGGCCACTCTTCTACATGTGACAAAACGGGAACCAAATGCCTGAGTAAGCTCTCTGAAGGAGTTGATAGATTCTGCTTCTAGGCTGTCAAACCATCTCATTGCAGCCGGTCCAAGACTGGAGGGGAAAACTTTGTACATCAGAGCCTCATCTTTGGAATAGACAGCCATCCTCTGATTAAAGTGACTCACATGTTCCACAGGGTCTATTTTACCATTATAAATGGTGAAGGTTGACTGGTTAAAACGCTGAGGAAATCTCGCTCTTTCAATCCTGTGCATGAAGGGTGACTTGGAGATTTGATTCAAGGCTTTGCTCATAGCATCGTTCCCCACACCTCCATGTGATGGGCTTCGAGGTTGCCTCTTGCGACGGTGCTCCTCTTCATAGGAAAAGAATTCACTGATTGGTGTTCGAGATCTTTGCTCGTAAGTGACATCTTGCTCGTCACCGAAATCTTCATCAGAATGCGAAGAAATCCATTTCCTCTTTGCATAGCGCAACTCCCTCTTTAGCCTCTCAATTTCCAGTTGCATGTTATGGTTCTTCTCTACATGAGACACGTGACTTCCTCCATGTGGTTGGCTTCGCTCAAGGTGAGTAGTATGCATACTGCCTTTACGATCTTGTCTCTACTCGAAATTGAGAAAATGGTCTATGTGTTGGGACGCCCTAGATTTTGCTGCTTGTTGCCCTGGCTCAACCATTATCAATTGTTGCTTCGGCTTTCGCTCAAGATCTTCCCATAGACGGCGCTAATTGTAGGGTTTATTTTTGTGGCCTAAGCCCAAAAGGTTTGGAATATAAGCCCAATGAACCCAGAACAATGAATTTGTAGAGAATGGGTGAAAGAGCTAGGTTGATTGTGGACTAAATAATAGTTAATTATGGTGTACAAGAAGGAACTGATATAAAAAAACACACTTCCAAGCTTTTTCAATTTGATGTCTGAAGAGGAATATTATTGAATGAAAAATCAATACAACTCTCACGAACCTCCCTTTTTTCCTCCAGAGGCTTTTCTTTTATATAGCATCCTCTCTCACCATCTTCATCGTCCACTTGTTCTTCATCTAAGTGTCCACTTGAGTATGTGTCACATCAGATCTCTTCCTTAGCTTTCTGTGAGTGGTGGTAGCTGGATTGACACTGTTTAGGGGTCTTCTCCACATTAATGCGGCCAGAAAAGCAGATGCAGTGCATTTAATGTGGTGGTGGTAGCTTTTCCCTTTAGATATTTCTCCATTCTTCTTATCTCCAGGCCTATCCAAAGCTTATCCAGATCGCTGAAGTCATTAGTAAGATCATTCGAACCCCCTAGATATTTGCTTGACCAAGAATCTTTACATCCGAGGAGAATGATCTCTTCGGAATGCTGGTGCTCTCTTTGGACTGATCTTCTTCACTCTCAGGTATCTTTCTTTCATACGGACTCCTTCTCAACAATTTTCGCCTCTTCGGGCATACAGTAACCTTCAAATAGGGCTTTGGGCTCAGTACATATGCTTGAGTTTCTACCCCCCACAATAATCATTCAAATTTGTAACTCGTTCAATCCGTTACAAAAAAATAATCATCAATTTCATTTTTTCTAAAAATAATGGATAACAAGAGAAATACCGTGGTCATGAGTTCTCCTTGACGAAGCTGGCAACTATGCTATTTTTAGTTTTGTAGTCGCAACAATTTTTCTCTCTTTAGTAGCTCGGGTCAATTGTAACAAGTATTATTTCTCTCTCTCGATCTCTCGATCTCTCTCTCCATTTTTTTCTTCTCTATTATCATTTCATACTCTCTCACTTCTCAATTTCCGTTTTATCTCTTATAAATCATTTTTTTCCTTTTTCTCTTTGTTAGTAGAAGGAAATTGTAATGGTTTATTTATTTGCATTCTTTTGTGATGTTAATAGATTTTAGTTATCTCTTTATTAAATTTTTTATCATTTAAGTGTTTTAGTGACCATTCTAAAAAACATTTCTAGAGCCGCCACTGATTATAAAAAAAATTAAATTAGTATAAATTTTTTATAATTATTTTAAAACAATAAAATCATTTTTTGAAAAAATAAATTTAAATAAGGACGGAATATAAATTTAATTTTTAGAAAAAGAAACTAAACAGTTTTTTTTTTATTTCCTCAGTTTCTCTTACTTACCTACCAAAAAAATAGAATAAAATAAAATACACACCCAAAAAAAAAAAAAAAAAATTCTTATCACCAACCAAATAGAACAAATGATTAGAAAAACTAAAATAAAATTTTCTTTCACTTGCTTAGATTTTCTCCCTTACCATGGAAGTTCATGGCCATGGTAAAGGTGAAACTTGATTTTATGTGATACTTGAGTGTTTCAAACTTTTTTATAATTGTCGTGGAAAATTCATAGGGTGGTCAAACAAACTAAGATAGAAAAACAACTTTACTGTCAACACAGAAAATGAAAATCACGCTTAAACTCACAAGTCACAACCATACCCTCAAATAATCCAAATTATTTGGGCTATAGTCTATAGACTTAAAAGGCACATAAAATCAAGGTTCACCTTTACCATGGCCATGGAGTCATCTTCCTTGATCTGGCTTGTTTGGTTAAGGAGAAAATGTGACTAAGTGAAAGAAAATTTTATTTTGTTTCTAGTCATTTGTATCTATATATTGGTGAGAATAAAATTGTATAGGGTAATGTTCCATTCACAAAAAAATTTAGGTGGCAAGTTATTACTAATAAGTAAAAAAATGATTTTATTGGTGGGCTTAAATTAAAACTAATAACATTTTTTTTTTAAGAATAAAAAAAAAAAAAAAATCTATCCACTACGATTTGTTAAAAAAGAATTGTAGACGTAGTGTTACTAAATTATATATTATTTTTGGTGGTTTATTTGTTTTAATCAGTGAGCAAGTATGAGAAATTGGGGGAAATTTTGTATTTTTATCTATTACTAAAAAGGACAAAAAGGCTTAATGTAAGGACCAGCTAACAAGGTTGTGACGCCAAGGCTATGAGGTCATGTTTATGTTTTCTCTTTTTTGTAAATAAACAAACGTGTCCTATTGTCTTGAATTGATTAATACACACACACACACACACATATATATATATATATAAAATTTGAGGGGATTCTAGCATTTTTCTCTTTTAAAAAAAAAAAAAATAGCAATATGTCCAAGTTTTGAAATTATTTAAGTCCATGCCCTTGTTTTGAAACTCAATTTCTAGAAAATCGAGTACGGGGCAATCAAACTTAAATAATAATAATAATAATAATAATAATAATAATAATAATAATTTGCATAGAACTTGAGTTCATGAAGCTCGAGTTCCATTTAAAATGTCACTATAGGACTCCCTGAACGCAGCTAAAGGTATGGGACAATAAAAAAAAAATTAAAAAAAAAAAAAAATCTTGCATAAAACTCGAGTTCATTAAGCTTGAGTTCCATTTAAAACACCACTATAGCACTTCCTGAACGCAGTTATAGGTTTAGGGTGATCAAACTTAAAATATATATATATATATATATATATATATTGCATGGAAATTGAGTTCATAGAACTCAAGTTTCATCTAAAATGCCACTATAGGTCTCCCTGAACACAACTATAGATATGGAACTCGAGTTCCATGCAAGTTTATTTATTTATTTATTTTTAAGTTTGATCAGGCATAACTCAATTTTAAACCAATTGAAACTCGATTTTATTAAAATCGAGTTTCAAAACAGGGGCATGGACCTAAATAGTTTCAAAACAGGAACATATTGCTAAATTTTTTTTTAAAATAAGGGCAAAATGCTAGAATCCCCTATATTCTGGACACAGACTAGGCCTTTTTTTTACTGTCCTCTTCCATAATTGCTTCACGTCTATCAATTCTCAACCTTATATATTCAAAGTGAAAATGCCTTGCTTGCCGCCTTCATTGTGGTTGAATTATGATGATGAATATAATTAAAACTCAATAAATACAAGAATTTGAAATGCAATTACTATTAGGTTAAAATGTTATTTTTTAAATAGAATTAAAATGATGGAGTTCAATTATAAATGATGGAGTTCAATTAATATTGAGTATGTTTGATAGAGTTGACTTTTAAAAAAAAAAAAAAAAAGAATTTCGACCTATGACACCCTCTTCTAATAACTGTGTTCTTCATCATTAAATTAAGACACCAATCAGTTTTTGGTGTAGATGGAAGTTGAACTCCAAATCTCTTATTCAACCATTAAAGATTTTACCAATTGATACAATCGAAATTTTTTTTTTTTTTTTTTTTTGAGAAACAAGTCAAAGACGTTTTATTAAGGCAGGCTATTCAAGTCAACCTGAAGAATTGATACAAGGTCTGGTGGCACAACATCCATCCAGACAGTCATAAAAGGTAAAGATTTTGCCTTACGTGCTAGAGAGTGGGCCATCCTATTACATTGTCGATGTGCAAAGGATACCGTAAAGTCTGAGAAGTGAGAACTAAGAAATAAAATATCCTTTAAAAGATGGCCGTACTGTGTCAAACTTTTATCTCTGCTCTTCAAAGCTTTGAACAGAGACTCATTGTCACCTTCCAATACAATATTATCCAAGCTGAGCTCCAGTGCAAGTTCCATTGCTCTTCGTGCTGCAAGTGCTTCGGCCTCAATCACTGTAGCTGGCAGAGGTATTTGTTGCGTCAGTGAGGCTATTGGGTGACCGTCACTATTCCGTATTACAACTCCCAGACCAGCTTTATTGTCTTCAACGAATGTTGCCGCGTCGTAATTAATCTTGAAATGGTGGGTTTTCGGTGGAGTCTAGGCTGTCTGGTGTTGACCTCGGTGTCGAAAGGGGAACGTTGAAGGTGTGAGCGCTTCAAGTTGTCTCTCTCGAGCATGCTCTATTATTTTCTCCAAAGGCAGAGCTGGTTTGCCGAGGCGTAAATTGTTCTGATGGTTCCACAGGTTCCATGCAACAAGGGAGAATAGCTCCGGTTCCTTATTACCTGCAAAAACAAAAGCCATAACGTCAGTGAAATTTTTGCTGCCCTTGAGTGCTTCATGATTCCATATTGGAGTTTGACTCCATAAGGAACTCAGCGCTGGGCAGCAATACAGAGCATGGACCATGTCTTCCTGATGCACTCCGCAGATAGCACACAGATCATCAGAGGTGATTTTTCGTCGGGCTAGGTTTGCTTTGGTGGGTAAGGAATTTGTGCAAGCACGCCAGATCAGGTTTTTAACCTTATTTGGCATTTCCATACCCCATATTTTATTCCAGAGAGGTTTCATGGTTTCAGTGTTTGAGGGTCCTGGCTGTTGGAGCATGTTTGCTTCTTGTAAGAATCTATACCCCGATTTAACAGAGTACTCCCCATCCGGATTAAATGTCCAAATGAGTACATCTTCTTGAATGGAGCGACACAGAGGAATATTCTTGATGGTAGCTGCCTCAAAATCATAGAAAATCCGATCAAGCATATCCTCTTTCCACATTCTATTCATTGGATCAATCAGGTCACTCACCCAGACCGTACCATTCCCATCCGATTTTGGTCATAAAACTCTGGGTTTGTTCTTCACAAGAAGCCAGTTGTCTCCCCACACTCGGATTGAAGTCCCCGTACCAATTCTCCATACCGCTTCTCGCTTTATTACTTCCCTTCCTTTCATTATGCTTTTCCAAGCATATGAAGCATTGCTTGGGGATCCTGCTTCCATCACCGAAGTATTTGGAAATAAATTTTCTTTGAAGATCTTGTAGAATAGAGATTGGGTGTCATGTAAAAGTCTCCACGTTTGTTTTGCCAAGAGTGCATCATTAAACGTAGCTAGATCTTTGAAACCCATACCACCTTGTGATTTGGGCTTACATAACTCCGACCATCTCATCCAATGAACCTTTCGATTATCTCCTCTTTGCCCCCAAAAAAATTTGCAAATTAAAGCCTCAATCTCATTGCACAAGGTGAGTGGTAATTTAAAGCAAGACATTGTGTAAGTGGGGAGAGACTGTGCAACAACTTTAATAAGGATTTCTCTACCTGCCTGGGACAAGAGCTTTGACTCCCAACCTTGTAATTTCTTCCAAATTTGTTGCTTTATGTGAGTGAAACTTTCAGTCTTGTTTCTACCAATTAGGGAGGGGAGACCCAAATACTTCTCATATTGTTGAACCACCGCTACTCCAAGCATATCCTTGATCCTGTCTTGGACAACCGCATTAGTGGACTTGCTAAAAAAGAGTGTGCTTTTAGCTCGGTTTATTTGTTGGCCAGAGGCATGCTCATATGTAGCAAGAATGTTCAACAAAGTTTGCCATTCATTCTCCGTAGCCCTACAAAAAATTAGGCTATCATTTGCAAAAAGTAAATGGGTTAGTTTAGGGCCATTGCGGCAAATTGACACACCGCGAATATCACCATATGTTGCTGCTTTATTTATCAGTCCATGCAGCCCCTCTGTACACATTAGGAAAAGGTAAGGAGATAAGGGATCTCCTTGGCGGAGTCCCCTTGATGGTGTGATATGACTGTGGGGTTCCCCATTTATCAACACCGAGTATGAGGCTATGGTAATGCAGGCCATCATTAGCTTCACCCATTTATCCTGAAAACCTATTTTCACCAAGACTTTCTCCATAAAAGACCACTCCACCCTGTCATATGCCTTACTCATGTCGAGTTTCAAGGCCATAAAAACTATCTTCCCCTTATTATGATTTCTCATGTAATGCAGTGTTTCGAAAGCCACCAGGATATTATCTGAAATCAAACGGTCAGTCATAAAAGCACTTTGGTGTTCTAAAATAAGGTGAGGCATAATGAGTTTCAATCTATTTGCCAACACTTTTGAGAAAATTCTATAAAGCACATTACTCAAGCTTATTGGTCTAAATTGGGACACGTACTCTGGATTCTTAACCTTCGGTATTATAGTGATAAAAGAATGGCAGAGAGATTGTGGAAGTATACCACTATTGAGATAATGCAATATGGAATGAGTAACATCAGATCCAATCAAAGACCAATAGTTTTGGTAAAACAGAGGAGGCATACCGTCGGGTCCAGGGGATTTAAAGGGGGCCATCTGTTTTAGCGCTACCTCCACCTCTTCCATAGTAAACTCTCTGCCAAGCTGAACATTCATATCGGGTGTAACCATGTGTGGGATAACGTCTATCACTTCAGTCAGGTCACACGGTTCATCAGATGAGAATAAGTTCTGGTAGAAGTCCAGAATAGTAGCATTCACATTGTCTTGTCCATCACACCAATTACCCTTGGCATCCCGTAATTTGGTGATATAGTTTCTCCGGCGTCGTTGTAAAGCTTTGCTGAGGAAGAATTTTGTATTACGATCACCATCTCTTAGCCACATAACTCTTGAACGCTGACCCCACATCTTGGCTTCCTTGTCCAGTAACTGATTTACCTCACTTTCTAACAACTTCATACGTGTGGAGTTTCCAGTTCGAGCTGCCTCATTTTCAGCTTGTTTGAGTTGCTTACGTTTATTTTCAAGTTCTCTTCTGACACTTCCGAAACACTTTTTGCTCCACCTTGTCAACTCCCGCCCACAATTGTCTAGTTTATTGAGAACTCGGGTGTCCCACGGGTCTACAACCCTCTCCCTCCACACAACTTCCACTGTAGTAGTGCACCCTTCATCCGATAACCACATTTGCTCAAATCTAAATGGTTTATGGAAACTCGAGTCCATTCTTCCGGAGTTATCCACAACGGTTTATGGTCAGAGGTTGTAACATCAAGATGGTGGATTTTTGTACCCGGGAACCTGGTGAACCACTCTGCAGTAGCTAAACCTCTGTCAAGTCTCTCAAAAAGTGTATAATCGGCAAAGTGTTTATGCCAAGTGTAAGGGAAACCCACATACCCCAGGTCAATGAAACAGCAATCATCCAGAGCATCCCGAAAGAGTTGCATTTGAGAATGTGGCCGGGTTCTTCCCCCTATTTTTTCAGACTGACGAGTGATCTCGTTGAAGTCTCCAACACATAACCACGGTGAGGTTCTCCTGGTTTTCAAGCTTCTCAATTTGTCCCATGATTCATGTCTTTTTTGGGTGTCCGGTTCACCATAGAATCCGATGAATCTCCATTCATCAGGTGCATTTTTATTGATTGTGGTATCTATATGGTTTGGGGAGAAAGTTTCAATATCTAAGTTGAATTCTTCCTTCCAGAAAAGTGCCAGACCACCTGCCTTATTTCTTCTTGGAACCTCAAACAGATTCTTGAATTGAATTCGACTTTTCACTTGTTCTAGCCTAGCTTTATCTGTCCATGTTTCGGCTATAAACACAACAAAAGGATCTTTGGCCCACACCAAATCTGCAAGCTGATCAACTGTCAATGGGTTCCTAAGCCCACGACAGTTCCACACTAAGAGCCTCATTGCTTCTTGCAGGGCTGTTGAACAGCCTCTGCCAATATCTGAATATTTTCCTTACCACTCTGAGAAACCACAATTTTCTTGTTGGGTAACCCAGTATGGTCTACATGGTTGCAAGCTGGTCTCTTCTGACCCAGAATTTCGAGTGTGTTCGAGGTTGGTTCTCCTCCATTTCTGGGTAAGCGTTTCCAGGTTATGAGGTTGGCTTTGTTTTGTGGAGTCACTTTTAGAATGGAAGCATCAGAGAGGGAGTTTGGTGATGTGAGTGTCGTGGTAGAATTTTTGGAGGGAGTAGCATGGTACTGTGTTGGTATGGTAGTATGGGTTAACATGGTGTTAGTTTTTTTTTTTTTTTTTGTGGAGATATTGTCAGGTTGGAAATATCAGAGAGAGGGGTGGGTGGTGTGTGTGACGTGGTAGAAATTTTGGAGGGATTAGCATGGTACTGTGTTGTTATGGCATTATGGGTTAACGTGGGCCTATCTTTTATTTGTGGGGATATTGGTAAGTTGGAAATATCAGAGAAAAGGATGGGTGGGCTTTGTGATGTGGTAGGATATTTGGAATGGGAGGTAGGGTAATGTGATGTTTGGATATTGTGGGATGACGTTGTATGACTTTTGGGATGAGAGGTGGGGTATAATGGTTTTAGGATATTTTGAGGTGACGTAGGTGGAGTGATATTTTGGGATGGTATATCATGGGTATTATTTTCTGGCAAAGGCAAATCAAACTTGCTTAAATCTCGGTCTATCTCCTCAATAACAGTCTGGAAATCTTTTATGTGAGGAGAGTGCGGCATAAAATCCGAGAGTGATGGAGACAAGTTAGCAGTGGACTTACCAGCAAGGAAAGTATCTTGCACCTGTGGATTTGACGCCTTTCCCGAGTCTAAATTTTCCTTCTCGGGCTGTGTTGCCTTTTCAGACCCGGTTGACTTATCAGTCGCCGAAAATTGTGGAGTGGGCCCCTGGAAGTGCTTGCCAGTCAGATTGGTCTTCTTCTTCGTGTAAAAGCCCGGGACGGAGATCACCGATTTGCTCCTTCCATTAAACGGTGATGCCTTAATCCAGGAGCCGTACTGTTTTTCCGTTTCAAGTAACGTACCTTCGCTTTCGATCCACAGATTGCAGTCCTTATCGCTATGCGTCAGGCAGCCACACCAGTAACACAGGTTAGGAAGTCGTTCGTACTTGAAAGTAACCTGTTGTTCCCTATTATCATCAAAAGTTATCACTCGTCCTCTACACAAGGGTTGGGAAATATCCACTAAAACCCGGACCCTCATAAAACTTCCACCGTCTTCAGTAGGAGCATTTTGTAGGTGGCAGACCTGTCCAACTGTCTCACATAAACCTTCCGCCACTCTTTTGTTCATGAATCTAACTGGAATACCATGTACCTGAACCCAAAAATGTGTGAGTTTAAAAGACAAATTTTCAACTTCAAAATCCGCTTCAAATTGTTGCAAGACCATAAGACTTTTATCATAGCTCCATGGTTCGTTTGCAATAATATTGTCCACTTCTGCCTTACTATCAAAAATGAATAACACTATATGATTTCCTAGATTTTTCAACCTGAAACCATTTTTGGAACGCCATAAAGGTTGGAACGTCGCTGCAATGGCATCCATATTCAAAGCTCTTTTCGTTAAGAATTTTGCTGCAATAATATACTCTGTTGTAGCCAAATCAGGTCTCATATGGAATTTGGGACCTTCCCGTTGAGAAAGAGAGAGCCTATTCCACTGTTTCGTGAGTTCGTCCATGGAGGTAGCTTACGGTGTTTCCCAAAGACCCAAGAAAAAAACCCAACAAACCTTAGTGTAAACTTGTTAAGCTAAGGGACAGAGACACCTCCGGTGAGGGACGACAATTCTATAGCCTAGGAGAAGTTAGGATCTCTAACTTTCACTAGTGACAGAGAAACTATTGATACAATCGAATTGAATGCACTAGTATATGTCCACTTGTTTCAACGAAATAAATAAGAGCAAAACTTAGACCCGGTACCTCTCATATATGTACTGAATTAATTGCAATGATGACAAATCTAGCCACCAAGGACAATAAAGGTTGGAACGTCGCTGCAATGGCATCCATATTCAAAGCTCTTTTCGTTAAGAATTTTGCTGCAATAATATACTCCGTTGTAGCCAAATCAGGTCTCATATGGAATTTGGGACCTTCCTGTTGAGAAAGAGAGAGCCCATTCCACTGTTTCATGAGTTCGTCCATGGAGGTAGCTTACGGTGTTTCCCAAAGACCCAAGAAAAAAACCCAACAAACCTTAGTGTAAACTTGTTAAGCTAAGGGACAGAGACACCTCCGGTGAGGGACGACAATTCTACAGCCTAGGAGAAGTTAGGATCTCTAACTTTCACTAGTGACAGAGAAACTATTGATACAATCGAATTGAATGCACTAGTATATGTCCACTTGTTTCAACAAAATAAATAAGAGCAAAACTTAGACCCGGTACCTCTCATATATGTACTGAATTAATTGCAATGATGACAAATCTAGCCACCAAGGACAATGGAAATATCAGATGTCGGTTTGAGTAGCAGCAAATGGCATCCAGCAAATGAGATGATTTAAATTGTATCTTTGAACTTGACTTTATAGGTCCAAGTCCTTGGAGATATATATATATATATATATATATATATATATATATATATATTTGTCTTCTTATTTTTTCGTATCCTAATTCATTAGATATGATTTGTTGGGTTTTAAGGAGAAATGAGTGACAACCTTGGATAGCATTGCAATTAACTGTCAATGTTAGTGAGTCCTTAAGAGCAAATTATCCTTGATGAATAGTTTGCAGGACAGGGTCCTTAAAAGAAAAGAAGTACCCTAATAAATAATATATCCTTACAAAAGAACTAGAAGGCTTAATGGACAGACCAGCTACCAAGGTTGTGACGCCAAGGCTATGCAATCTGATCAAAACTAAAATTGTCATTTTTTTTTAATAAACATACGTGTTGAAAATTAGATACAAACAAACGAAATTGTAATGCTTTATGTTTTCTCTTACTTTCTTACTAACCTATAAGAAAATACAAACCACTAAAACAAACAAAATTTCTTCTCACCAATCAATTTATCAAGAATGTAGTTCACATCAGAAAGGAAGAGAAGGAACACAACTGAAGAAGACCAAAACGAAACAACTGAAGAAGAACAAAACGAAGGAATAAATGACTGGACTTAAACGACAGTAGCATAAGTTTAATATATTGTTTTCTGTATAAAACTACATGTAGTTTATAATTGTGTTTAGGAGAGTTAAGTTCACACGTGGAGTAACTAACTCACTCACGTGCCATAACTGCCTCCGTGTATTTAGGAATTTCTGTTTTGCTCTCTCAAGCTCTCTGTTTCTGGTATTTAGATACAGAGATGGCATTGATTAATTCATTAATGTAAAATCAGTTTTTCTTCAAATTGAATTCTCTCTAGCACTTCATATACACTTGTGCATTCTTATATGGTATCAGAGCCTGAACCTGAGCTTTTATCAATGGCGTCAAACACTGAAACCGCTTCATCCAATTCTTCACATCGCGAGCTTACTCCAATGGAGGATCCTCGCAGTCCATTCTTTATGCATCACGGAGAATCTCCTGGTGCGATACTCGTTGCTCAACATTTGACTGAGGATAACTATCCAACCTGGTCTAGAGCGATGGTAATGGCTTTGGATGCTAAAAGCAAACTTGACTTTGTTGATGGCTCCATCACTGCTTCCATGGCAGTCACACCGCTCGAGAAACAGGCATGGTCAAAATGCAATTCGATGATCTCATCTTGGATCTTGAACTCTGTATCACCTCACATCAAAGCTAGTGTAATTTACAGAGACACAGCTTTTGCAGTGTGGAATGCACTCAAGATTCGTTTCTTGCAAGCAAATGGACCTAGAATTTCTCAGCTCCAGAAGCAAATTTCCACTATATTGCAAGGTGATTCCACTGTAACAACCTTCTTCACTGAAATTCAAGCTGCTTGGGATCAATTGTTGAATCTCAGGCCTTTACCAAATTGTTCATGTGGCAAATGCAATTGTGGAATAAATGATAAGATCGCACATCTTTATCATCAAGATTCAATCATGCAGTTTCTCAATGGACTAAATGAATGCTATTCACAAGTCAAGACTCAAATCCTTATGATGGAGCCTGTTCCATCGATAGATAAGGTTTTCTCATTGGTAATTCAGGAAGAAAGGCAAAGGTTTTCAACCTTTCATGGTGCTCCCTCTGTTGAATCAGCTGTACTTGCAGTTAAGAACCAAGTTTTCAATCAAGGTTCTTCTCCAAATAACAGAAATGGGAGTAATTTCAAAGGAAATAATGCCAAAACAAGACCTGTGTGCAGCCACTGTGGGAAGCTTGGTCACATCATGGAAAAATGTTACAAGATTGTTGGATTTCCTCCAGGTTATAAGCAAAAGGGAAGGTTTGCCAAGGCTAATCAGGTTATGATTGATGATGATCAAAGTCAACCTGAATTCGTGCTTCAGAATAATAATTTTCCTTTTACTTCAGAACAGTGTCAACAGTTGCTTTCTCTATTGAATAATCATGCATCCACATCTGGTACTTCCAATGATGTTGCAGCCACAGCAAATTCTGCCATTTCAGGTAATCTTTGTGCTTCTCTACAAGACTCTATGTGCTTGAATATGCAGCATTCAATTTTTGCTTCAAAACCAGCCAATAAAACCATCCTTGGAAAACAAACTTGGGTCTTGGACACTGGGGCAACAGATCACATTGTCCATTCTGTTAATCTTTTCACCAAAATCACAAGTTCCATTTCATCTTTTGTTCAATTACCTAATGGTGAAAGAGTAGTTGTCACACACATTGGCACCATTCAAGTTACTGCCTAGCCTCATTCTTGAAAATGTGCTATGTGTTCCTGCCTTCACTTTCAATTTGATATCAGTAAGTAAATTGACAAAAAGCCTATCATGTTGCTGTGTTTTCTTGTCAAATTTATGCTTCATACAGGCCCTTTCTTGTTGGAAAACGATTGGAGTGGGTAAACTACATAACAACCTCTACTTGCTATCTACAACTCCTTGCAAAACTGATTCTGCAGCATCTTCTATTCTGGATTCTGTCTTCAATACTTTTGTCAATAATGTTTCTGAAATTCCTGTCATAACCAAGCCTTTCCTTTGGCATCTTAGACTAGGACATGCTTCAGATGCAAAATTACTTGCTTTACATGATTGTATTCCTGATGTAAGCAACATTCATAGCAATAAAACTTGCACTCTTTGTCCCATTGCTAAACAGAAACGTTTACCATTTCCTTTCTTCAATCACATGTCTCAATCTGCTTTTGATCTTATTCACTGTGATGTATGGGGTCCTTTTGCTAAACCAACTCATGATGGTTTTAGATATTTTCTTACCATAGTTGATGATGCAACTAGGTCCACATGGTTGTATCTCATGAAAAACAAATCAGAAACTAGACCATTGTTGATTTCCTTTTTCAACATGATATCCACACAATTTAATACCAAAATCAAGGCTATTCGGACTGATAATGCTCAAGAGTTTATCCTAAAAGACTTTTATGCTTCTCATGGAATTTTACATCAACATTCATGTGTAGCCACTCCACAACAGAATTCAGTTGTGGAGAGGAAACATCAACACATATTGAGCATTGCAAGAGCCCTAAAATTTCAGTCCAATATGCCTCTTACCTTTTGGGGTGATTGTGTTCTAGCTGCTGTGTATATCATCAATAGACTGCCATCTTCCATTTTAGGCAACAAAACTCCTTTTGAGAAACTTTATAACAAAATTCCCTCCTATGACCATCTAAGAGTTTTTGGATGCCTATGTTTTGTCTCTACTTTGTCTCACAATAGGTCCAAATTTGCTCCTAGGTCTCTGCCATGTGTGTTTCTGGGTTATCCTTATGGAGTTAAGGGTTACAAGGTCCTTGATTTAGCTACAAAGAAAATTTCTGTATCTAGAGATGTTCTTTTCCATGAGACTGTTTTTCCCTTCATATCATCCACTTATTCAGCTTCACCTTATTCTACCATTCAATTGCCTCACATCTTTCCTTCCCTGGATTCTTACAATGACCTATTACCCTCTAATTCTCAACATGTTTTGCCTAATCTTGATTCCAACATCACTTCAGATTTGTCAAAATTTTCCCCAATTCTCCCTGCTCCTATTCCTGCAGGTTCTATACATGATCATATACACAATCCTAATCCTAGTTCTTCCACTCATGCTGCTGATGATTATGCAGAACCTATACATGCTTCCATTTCCAATTCCATTCCTAGTTCTCCCATTCATACAGCTGATGATTCTGCAGTTCCTATACCCTCTACAACCAATTCTGCAGATCCTTTACTTACTGTCAATTCTGCAGATCCCTTACTTGTTTCAAATAATACTCCTATCTTAAATCCTATTTCCATCCCTTCCATACGAAAATCTACTAGAGTCAGTAAAGCTCCTGCTTATTTGCAAGATTATAAATGCAGTAATGTTGTTCATGCTCAGCTTACTCATTCCAATTCCTCCATCAAGTCAGGGTGTCTCTCTTCCATGTCAGGTACTCCATATCCTATATCTGATTACCTCAATTCTTCTGGTTTATCACCTTCTTATTCCCATTTTTGTTCCCTAATCACTGTTGTTTCTGAGCCCAAGTCTTATTCTGAGGCTGTCAAAGATCCTAAGTGGCAGAATGCCATGGATGATGAGATTGCAGCCTTGGAGTCTAATCAGACATGGACTCTTGCTTCCTTACCTCCTCATAAGAAGGCAATTGGGTGCAAATGGGTATACAAGATCAAGTATAAGGCTGATGGGACAGTGGAGAGGTACAAAGCTAGGCTTGTGGCCAAAGGCTTCACCCAACAAGAGGGTTTGGACTTCACAGACACTTTCTCTCCAGTGGCTAAGATGACTTCAGTGAAGACCTTACTTGCCATTGCTGCTGTGAAGGGCTGGCATCTTGTTCAACTTGATGTAAACAACATTTCTTCATGGTGATCTCCATGAGGATGTTTACATGCATCTGCCTCAAGGGTTTCATAGCAAGGGGGAGCAATTGGTGTGCAAGCTAAACAAGTCTTTGTATGGTTTGAAGCAGGCCTCAAGACAATGGTACTCTAAGTTTTCCTCCACCATTTTGAAATGTGGATTCAAGCACTCTAAGTCAGACTACTCTCTTTTTACAAAGAAGTATAATCAGTCTTTTATAGCTCTCTTGGTGTATGTTGATGACATACTCATTGCCAGCAATGATGCTCATGCTGTTGATGAATTTAAGGTGTTTTTGAATCAAGAGTTCAAGCTCAAAGATCTTGGGGACTTAAGATTTTTTCTTGGTCTTGAAGTGGCCAGATCAGACTTAGGCATTTCCTTGTGCCAAAGGAAATATGCTTTAGAAATACTTAAAGATGCTGGGATGACAGGTTGCAAACCTAGTAGAGTTCCTATGGAACAGAATTTGAAGCTAAGTAAGTTTTGTGGAGAGTTACTACCTGACCCTAGTGTTTACAGAAGATTAGTAGGGAGATTGTTGTACATTACTGTCACTAGACCAGATATTGCATACTCAGTCCAAAAATTGAGTCAATTCATGTCCAAACCACGAAAACCACATCTGGATGCAGCCTTTAAAGTGTTGCAATACCTTAAAGGGAGTCCTGGTCAGGGTGTTCTTTTGTCATCCAAATCAGACTTACAATTAAAAGCTTACACAGATGCAGATTGGGCATCATGTGTTGACACCAGAAGATCCACCACTGGATTTTGTATTTTTCTAGGCAATTCTCTAATTTCATGGAAGACCAAGAACCAGTCTATAGTCTCTAGATCATCTGCTGAAGCAGAATATAGAGCCATGGCTGTGACCACATGTGAAATAACTTGGCTTCTAGCCTTATTAAAGGATTTAGAAGTTCCCCATTTCAAGCCTGCTATGCTATTCTGTGATAATCAGGCAGCCATATACATTGGTGAAAATCCCGTGTTTCATGAGAGAACCAAGCATATAGAAATTGATTGCCACTTGGTCAGAGACAAAGTACAAGATAAGGTGCTCAGACTATTCTTCACTCCCACTCACTCTCAACTAGCTGATTTACTTACCAAAGCTCTTAGTGGTCAGCAACTGCGAGCTCTACTTTCCAAGATGAACATTGTGAACATTCACAATCCAGGTTTTCATCTTGAGGGGGAGTATCAAGAATGTAGTTCACATCAGAAAGGAAGAGAAGGAACACAACTGAAGAAGACCAAAACGAAACAACTGAAGAAGAACAAAACGAAGGAATAAATGACTGGACTTAAACGACAGTAGCATAAGTTTAATATATTGTTTTCTGTATAAAACTACATGTAGTTTATAATTGTGTTTAGGAGAGTTAAGTTCACACGTGGAGTAACTAACTCACTCACGTGCCATAACTGCCTCCGTGTATTTAGGAATTTCTGTTTTGCTCTCTCAAGCTCTCTGTTTCTGGTATTTAGATACAGAGATGGCATTGATTAATTCATTAATGTAAAATCAGTTTTTCTTCAAACTGAATTCTCTCCGGCACTTCATATACACTTGTGCATTCTTATACAATTGGATACAAATGATTATATATATTTTACATTCTTAGATTTCTTCCCAACCAAGGAAGATGATTCCATGGCCATGTTAAGGTGAAACTAGATTTTATGTGCAACCTAAGTCCAAACTTGATTTTTCCATAACATTTTTTATGGTTGTTATGGGAGAGAGGCGTTGAGTAAGAGTAATCTCCTTTATGTTGTAGGAAGAACATGGAATAAATGGGAGAGAGTTGCAGAGGAAATGGTAAGAAATTTATAAGGAAAAGAAGAAGAAAAAGAAGATTTAGAAAAGGGAGATGAAAATTTGGAGAAAGACTAACAGAAAGGTGAAGATTTATAGAGAAGAAGATGAGTTAAAAAATGGTGAAGAATGGTTGGAAGAATTACGAGGGGAAGAAAAGCCATGAAATTAAAATTGATTACTAAACCTCCATTATTATATATTTTATAGATATTATTATTTCTTTATATGTAGTATTAAAAAATATGTCAGGAAAAAAAATTGATGTGGCTAAAGATGTGGCACAATAGGACTTTTGCAAAATTTAATGCAACCTTCTATTATTATAAAGAAAATTAAAAAATGATAGGAAAAATAAGTGAGGTGACTAAAAAGTCCAAATCTTCTGATTGACTATAACTATAAGTAACTATCTATCACTTTCAAATAAAGTCATATTTTTTTCTCCACCATTCACAGTTATGTCAAGACAAAAATTATGTCCACAAGTAAAGATTTCTGTTTCGAAGGATAGAAATAGCCAAATAGGTAGGTTCATGGCGAACCAGGAGATAGATACATTGAATCAAATTGTGCACTTAGACTCAGTTGATATTTTACTAAAGCACATGGCATAATCAGAGGACGGGTGTTTCTTTCACACAAATTGTACACACTGTATTAAAGAGTTTCAACAACTAGCTAGCTTTCATGTACAGTACTACAGAGGATCACAACCAATGAAAGTCACCACCACCTCTGGACTGATAATAAAGTTAATGTGAATGGTGCTATTTTTTCACTAGAACGTCAGGTGTGGGGTTAGTAATTTGCAATATATAAGGATAATCGGGGATGAGCAGAGTACTTTTTCAAGGATGTGGCTTTTAATCATGTGCTCAGATATATAGGATAACCAGGCTGCTCTGCCCACATGTTGGCCAAATAAGCACAAAATGGCAATGGGTTCAAGTGATAATCAATGGTAATAACATTTTTTTATAGTATCTCATATATATAGTTTGAACCCCTCCCTATATATATAGTCAACAAGAGAAACTTGGGGAAGAGAGTAGTTATAAGATAATTAAAGTAAGTGGCAGAGCCAAGATTTCAACTTGGGCAACATTAAAAGACAATAATAAAAAATTTGATCCAAATATTCATTGAACCGTGTTGAATTAGATCAACACTTTATTTTTTTCAAATTTTCTTTGTGGAAAAGTATGGTCAACTACTTGACAAGGTCCATATTGAAGATAAGTTCTTAAAACCTGATTTTTATCTCTAGGACAGTAATCAAAAAAATTCTTCTTAAAGAAGGATTCAAATGAAGATTTGCAAAATCTACCTCAATACAAGTTCGTTTAAAGTTCCCCAGACTATTATTACATTTAGGATTCTCCACAATCTCAATTAACTACAAATATATATTTCATATATTAAAACAAAGAAACAAAATTAGCCCATCCATAATTACTAACAATCAAAGTAAGAGATTAATCAAAAGACCAAAAGTTTAAACATCTAATTTGATTGCTCAAAATAACTCGAGAAAATAATTCAATCTAAAAGTGTTAAGGGTATAAATATACTTAGAAAATCACAGCTTTGCTTCCTTTTCGATCTTTCTTTTCTCTATTCTTCTAAGTATTAAAATTTTGGATTTATAGCAAAAATTCATACTTTGAAACTGAAAAAAAGTAAGATATAGAAGAGAAAAAAATATAATGGATGCCGTAAGGCTTTAGGGCCGTACAAGCATGTACATTTTATTATTATTTTGTTTGGAATTTGAGTCACACGGGCTGAGTTTCGGTGAGGAACCAAAAAAAAGTCAGAAAAAGTGAAAATTTAAAAATAAGATTAAAAAAAAAACTTGGCGTGAATAGGTAATAAAAGGAAGACAAGTTTATCTGTACAAGAGATGTATTTTTGTTTGGGTTTTATAGATTCCCTACTAAAATATTCTCCCACCAATTTGTAAACTTTAAAAAATAACCTTAATTTTTAGTTAAATAATTTTAAATTTAAAAATACAAACTAAAAGAGTAATTTACTATTTTTTTTTTATTTAAAATTATTAAGTTATAGGTTTTCAAACTTTTATCAACTCTCACATACAGAAATTAGGACACTATCTCTATCTCATTTTTAAATATTATTTCACTAAACCTAAAATAAAAGGTAAAAAGAAGTCTCATCCCACTTTTAAAAATTATTTCACTAAACCAAAAATAAAAAACAAAAAAGAATCTCATTGCACACACAAAGTGCATGGGATGAATCTAGTATATATATACTAGCCTCATTACATGCGTAAAGCATGTGTGATGAGGCCTTTTTTTTGTCTAGTGTCATTATTTTTTTTTTCTAAAAAAAAATTGAATAAGTTTGTTTTGAATACATGAATTAGTAGAAAGTATCTTATTTTGTAAGCATCTTATTTTGTAAGCATTTTAAGTAGAGTTGAAAATATATTTTTATCAAATTATTCTCAAATTTGTATCATTTAAACTTAAAATATAAGAATATTTCTAAACCATATAAAAGTTTAGTTGTGCGTTTTTAGACCCCTTAAAACACAATCAGATTAACCTATTTATTTAGTCAAGTGATTATTTAGTCAAATTATCAGATCTAAGTTAACACAAATATATCATATCAATGTAAAGTGCAGAAAATAAAGAACACAGATATGATGACCTAGAAAAACCAAACCGGTAAAAAAGTTAGGGAGGATTTAACCTAGCTATCCTCAAGGTAAACCGAATCCACTATGAAAGAATTGAAGTTTACACAATAACGACTTAGATTACTAACATCCTATTGCTACCTCGAGTAGGAAACTTACTACCACGACCACGTGACAGCTCCGAGTCCACAGACTACTTCTTTGTTGAATTCCCAACAAGTACAAGCACTCCCGCTTATGTATCTTTAAGCTCTTGAATCTGCAACTGAATTGATCACCAAGTTCTTGACATAATCTTGAATCTTGGAAACCCTACGTATGTGTGAAGGTAAACACCTCTAGATCTCACAAAAGATTCACACATACAGCATAAAGAGCAACTCTAAAACGTGGCTAGGGTTTTCCCTTTTATACTTAAGACAAAACATAAAACCCTGCACGTCAAATGGGCTTGGATTGAGTTGGAAATTTTGCAGAAAAAATAATCTGCACGACTTTCAACCAGTCGAGTCTAATTCTTAATCGATCGAGCCAGGTAGATTTACACAATAAATCTTGCAGCAACTTGATTCTAACTTTACATAAATATATATATATATATATATATATATATATATACTTTGAGTAAGTTTAAACAAGACTAAAACGTTTTGATCATGGTTTGCCAACATTACAAAATGAAGTTCTAATACATTAATTCCTAATTCTTTAAAACCTAACAAACTCCCCCTTTGGCAATCCGTAACAAAACACAAACTTAACAAAATGCTCAAAGTTACATAGAAACAACCCATTACAAAAATATTGCCCAACACAACAAATCCAACCTAACTACTATATCTATTAGTTGTAAGTGTAGATGGTAGCACGACTGAATCAACATGTATATTTCCTGAAACACTGAACAAACGCATAAACGCATGTGTGGAAAATACAAGTAAAACAAAATAACTTCTTAATTTCACATAACACAAAATAAAGACATATATCATGAAAAACTCATAAATATAAATCAATATACAATGTGAAACAAGAAACATATACAAACAATGTATCTCCCCTTATCATGGACAACCCAAACAAAATACAACATGAGCCAAAAATGATAAAAACATAATGAAACACCTAGATACAATCTAAAAGCTCCATAGCTCCAAAAAAAAAATAAAAATAAAATCTCCCCCTAACTACAAAAACTCATCTACAAATGTACTCTCCCTTATGTGACGGAATGCTAAGGGGCAATCAGAATCCATCATCAAAAGGAGGTGGTGGAGGTGACTGTCTCAAGTGCTCCAAATCTGCGCGCAAGGCATGAAGCTCATCAAGCATGTCCACCAAAAGCTGACCATGAGCCACCTGAACGGTCATGACAATCTCCAACGTACGTCGAATGTCGGAATCATCCGAAGTAGAAGGCGAAGGAACAGTAACAGCAGCAAGATCAACAAACTCCTCAACCGTAATATCACCTGTAGAAGAGGGAGGAGGAGGTGGGACACCAAAAGACTTAAAGAATCTCCCAAAGAATTGAGTATTAAACCTCTAAGTTTGTAAAACTTTTTCTTTTAAAATATTGAAAATTTGAATATTGAATTTTATAATCTTCAATTTCTTGAATTGATAGAATAAACAAGTCTATAATAATAATTTAATTTAATTGGTCAAGCCACTAATATCAATCAAAAAAACAATTAAAAAAAATCACTATTATCAAATTATAATAAATTACTATAATATTGTCTAGAAAGTCTAGTAATAATTGTCTAGGTAGAAAGCACAAACTCAACAAAACAATAAAATAAATAAACCTAGTCTTGTCTAGTGATAACTTTAATTTCAAACCGCACAATTTATCAACTGCTCTTGTACTCCACTTCAGTGAAACGTCGAAACTACCTACTCTTCTATAGTTCTGTCCCCAAAACTTGAAAGTTTCTCAAACTTAAAGTTGCAGAAGCTATAAAAATAAATAAATAAATAAATAACTTAAAATTGCAGTTGCAGAGCATAGAGAAAGAGTGAGGGGGGCGTATGGCTCACCAGTCACCACTCAAACTCGACTGGCCAGTTGACTTAGGACTTAGATGGCGTTAAAGACTCAAAGGGATCACTAATTGGAGTCCCACTTGAACTATTGCACACGCTGCGTATGGAATTTTTTATATATAATAAATTCAAAATTTTTTTGGGAGTAAAGGGTTGTGACTTGTGAAGTTGATGTTGTGATTTGTATGTATTTATTTAGATTTTTGAATCATAATTTAATTGAGAATGATATCCTACTTAAGAAGGGATTTGATTTTTACTTTTTTTAGTTATTGTAAATTTCTTATGAGCCAAAGAATGGGCTGTGTTTTATAGGATTGGAATGGGCATATATATATATATATATATATATTTTTTTTTTGGGTCAAAAATCTTAGGAGGGCCAGTGATTAAATTATTTCTAATTTTTAAGATAATTTTTTCTTGAAGTACCTAGTATTAAGGGAAATTTTCAAAACTCAAGGGGGGCCGGCCTCTCCTAGCTTCGCTTGTGTGTGTGTATATATATATGTATGTATGTGTGTGTGTTTTGGTGAGTATAATATAGCATAATATAATATTGAGTTTTCTCTCCAATATATATATATATATATATATTGAGTATGTTTGATAGAGTTGAATTAAATACGCTAATATATATCCACCTATGTCGATGAAATAAATTGATAGGCCAAGAATGTATTGACTCATTTGGTAATCAATTAATTAGTCAAGTTAATTAATTAGATTCAATTAATATGCAATACACGTGGTAACACAAACAAATCACCAACTAAGTTAAATGTAGCAGAAAATAAATTTAACACGGGTGATTTGTTTGCGAATGGGAAAAACTACCAAAGCAAAATCTCACCAGGTGAATTTAAGGTCACCACTCCTGAGAATCCACTATTATAAAAAACAAGTTGTTATAAGTAAAGGAATCTCAATGCCTTATTGTTAGGACCTATGTGATTCATTGTTAGGAATATAAGTCACTATTTAATGTAATTGGTTAATCTTTTGACAAAATGCACTTTACTTGTAATTGGGTAGATCTAGGATGTGTTGAATGCTACAAGAAACCTTGTTTTAAGTTCAAGTGTTAAAATCATGCAAGTTTGTCTAAAAATCAAGGAATGAAGTGCAGGATTTTAAAACTCGACAGCTAGCATCTATCGAGGTTTAAAAACTGCTGAAGCCTGTAGCTCGACAGCTAGCTCAATAGATAGGGTATCTGTCGAGATTTATGAAGTTTAGTTTTTCAAGCCTTCTTTTCTCGATTTTTATTCATTTTAGTTTTAATGAACAACACTTCTTCACTTGATTCTTGAACAGATTTGCATGACTTCAATACTTAAACTTGAACTATTACTTCTTGAAGTATTAAACATATTCTAAATTTACTTAATTACAAGTAAAGTGCATTTTATCAAAAGATTAATCAATTCTAAATCACATATGTTCACAACATGTTCAACATATGTCCTAAGAACACTCTTTCTAAATAACTAAAATTTGCTAAGAATTTTGTTAGTTGCCCGGTTAGGAAAGAATATATAATACTAACATCTCGAGTTTTCAAAACTCGAGATCCAAAGTTTTTAAAACTCCTTCTTAGAGTTTTTCATTTGCTGACTCGGACAAATTTGTCGACTCGGATCTCGAGTTTTGAAAACTCGCTAAATAGAACTTGATTTTATAAAACTCGAGTTCTAGTTAACGTTTTTCATTTAACCCGGTTTTAGAAACACTCTTTGCACAAACATAAAACCTAAAAACACTCTCAAAGAATAGCGACTCTCAGTCACACTCACGCCAAAATTTTCAAACTTCCAAAATTTCAAAATCACTCACTCTCACTCCCAAATCAGCTACCCTTGTGCTCTCAGTCTCCACGGGCTGTCTTCGGCTTTGTTTATCTTCGTCGTTCTTCAGTCTTCTACTTTGTATCTTCGTCGTTCTTCATCTCGCTTTCTAGGTAACAGTTCTCCGTTCCTCTTTTGCTGAATTTATGTTATAGAATTAGGCTTTTTGCATGGTGGGTTATGCATTGTTAGAAATGTAAATGTTAGAACTCATTCTTTGATGTTGTTTGGTAATGGGTTGTTGATAATGAGTCTAGATGCTGTTTTTTTTTTTTTTTTTTGAATTGTTTGCTGGTGGAGATTTTTACTGACCCACACTGTTTCTATAATTTATGACTTGGTCTTTGGGTAAGTGATATAAATATGTTACATGGGGATTTGATTAAGAAAATTTGTTAAATTTCGTACTATTGACCTTAAGGAAAAGACAAGTTGATAAGTAAAAATCTGGTTTTGTTTAGAATGATCAATGAGGAAGAAGGTTAATAAAATAAAATAAAATAAAATAAAATAAAATAAAATAAAAAGCTCCTCCACACATGTGCAATTGAAGCACAGACCCATGTATTTGTATGGATTGGCTGACATTTAAAACGTCAATTGAGGCCAAACTTTTGTAGGATTCGCACTGCAAAGAGCCCAAGAGTAATTATATATTTTATTTTGAATCCATAGTGTTTGATAAAATGCTTGAAAGAAAATTTATAAATTTTATTTCCGACTTGACAATTCTATTAATCATATTTGTTTGTTTTGTATTTTGTTGGGGATTAGAAACAGTGAAATTGGGAAAAGTTTATTAAAGCACTTGCATATACTTAGCTTGTGTTCATTTTTTCCCCATGTTATATGCTAAGTAATCAGTGTTGTTTGGTTCTCAAGGATTGGTTGGTCTCATTGTGTTTTCTTTATTGTTGCTCATGCCAATCTTGGTTCTATGGTGTATCAACCTCTAACTAACATGAGTGAAAAAAATTAACATAGGCTACGGGTAAGAAAGTTTTTATTATTTTTAAGTGAATAATTTGAGAGCAAATTTTGGATTAAGGATTATTTGACAATAAATTTTTAAAATAATCACCACAAAGGTACAAATTAAGAACTAAGTGGGTAGAATACATGATGTGGTGTCTTCATTATTTGAAGGTTAGCTTAGAATCTATATAAACTTAGAATATCTTTGTATGAAAACCTGTCTGCTTCTTGGTATTAAAAAAAATTGTTAAATATGTTTTACAGGTACACCTTTATAAAATATGTTAAACCATGTCTACCACAACCATCATTGAAATGACTTACTTTTTTCATTTCATTGTACCATTGCTTGGGTATCATGGCCCGAGAGAGCCTTAACAAAATCAAATTGTGTTTTTTGCTTTGCCTAGACATGAATCACTAAGCGACCTTGACACTGCTATAGTTAAACTACTATTGAAGATGCTTGATAAAATTAATGCCTTGGTTAGACATTTCATATGACAAGGGATAGGTTCAAGGAGTTTGATATGCATAACGGTTGCGGTTAATTGTTTATCACTCTTCTCCTCCTTATTGTATTATGTACCAACTTTTGGCTGATGCATGGGGGGTTTGCTACCCCAGACGTTGTATTTCCTAGCTTTTGTTTAATTCAAGTTCCGGTTGACCCAAAAAAAAAAAAATAATAATAATAAATAGAGAAAAAATTCTTTCACCTTGTCTCTCTATGTGAGTCTTTTTATTTTCATGGGTGATGTCTCTGAAGCAGAACCTATTAAAAAATAAAAAAATAAAAAAAGAAGAGATTAGTATCTTGACCAATTTGCAAGACTTGACCAATTTCCAACACAAATCAAGCATGATTGTAAGACTTGACCAATTTGCAAGATTTTAGGTTGGAAAAAAGCATTTTTGCATCTTGAGGTATGCTTGTTTTGCTTAGGTTGAGATTAGTAGGTCTTATTTTTATGATGTATACGTGTGTGTGCTGGTTCTCAATTTGAGTTGATAGGGCTTGTATCTATGTGATGTGTGTGTGTTGTGTCTATTTGAGTTGTTGTATTTGTATTTGTGTGATTTATACATGAGATGATCAATTTTGCTCTATTTTTAAATATCTATTGTGATTGTGCTAATAAGGATTGTCTTTTTGAATATGTTCATGATTAGGGTATGCATTGCATGATTATTTTTCGATTGAATTTACTAAGATATGATGACATTGTATGCTACGTATAATATGGTATTTTGTGTATGTAAATGAATAATTAGTAGAGTTGGGTTGCATGTGCATGCCTTGCTACAACACACATAACCAATAGGTCTTGAACCCCTACTCATATTCTTTTTTTTACTGTTTTAAATGCTTTTTCTTCATGATTTAGCTGTGAAATTTCAAATCCATCTCTCATGTAGATATTTACATGTGTATGTGTGTGTGTGTGTGAGAAAAGGCTAGAGAAATAAAGGATTCCACTTGTATTGAGATATTATTTTTAAAAATAACTTACCAATTACATAGGAACATAAAAGATCAAGGCTGGATTGAATCCCCAATTACAGCAAAGTACTATATTTAATCTTGAGTTATAGATGTACTTCTTCTTGCTTTCCATTTTTTTAGCATCCTTTTTTAAATAATGCCAATAAGCTGCTTTTCAGTATAGATTTCCTTGCATGTAGAATAGCATTCCTTTGCCCCCACAGTATTAATGATCTCACAGTAGCACTCTTTGCAGTATGGAGCCTCGGATTGATGAGGAGCCACAGATGTTGGAGCCTGGTCCGCGTATAAGATTATTGTTGACGCGACAATCACATCATCGATCAGAGGACATTTGGAATGGCGAGGTGAAATATCTAGTTCTAACAACCGCTTCAATGTTTACGTTATCTTTGACTTTTAGTTAGCAAGTTCTTTCAAAGTGTATTTCTAGTTCTAACAACTACTATAATTTTTATTGATTTTGCAGGACTCGGGCGGACTTACGTGCCGTGGTCGCACTAAGGAGATGGCAAACATTCAAATGCGAGATGATCGGGTGATTGACATTATCAAGTTGCTAAGGCTTGAAGGATTGTTTAGGGCCCCTTCCAAAGAGATAGATAATTGCCTTATAACGGCCCTAGTTGAGCGATGGCGCCCGGAGACTCATACGTTCCATCTTCCACATGGTGAGATGTCAATCACCCTACAAGATGTGGAGGTCATTTTCGGACTTCCAATAGACGGTGAGGTCTTGGTTGTGCCGATTGCTGTGTTAGATGGAAGTTGGAGCACTCTTTGCATGGAGTTACTTGGTTTTAGGCCGGCGAATGACAACAAAACTTTGGTGGGTCAAAGAATTCTCATCAGCCACCTTCTTGAGGCCATTGCAGCGCCACTGCCTCCTGACGCAACAGAGAATGAGATACACAAGTATGCCTGGTGCTATATTTTAGCGCTACTAGGAGATAAGCTTTTTATGGACAAGTCGGGAGATAGGGTGCATTTGATGTTTTTGGAGCAACTGCGGAACGTTCGTGATCCGCCACAGTATAGTTGGGGCAGTGGTTGCTTGGTCTGGTTGTACAGAGAGTTGTGCCAGGCAAGCGAGAAAGGGGCATCGCAGATTGGTGGGGCGTGCACCTTGGTCCAGTATTGGGCATGGGCAAGGTTGCCATTCTTGTGCTCGAGGATAGAGCCTCCACCTGGATGTGATTATGGCCCGTGGCCGTATGCTCCACTTGCCTTTAAGTAAGTATTTTTTTTTTTAATATTTAGTGTGTTATGCAATGTACTTTTCTTAGTAACTAAGTAGCTACTTATCTTATGTTATTCGCTCGTAACTGTAGGTGGGCGCGGGTGCCAGGCTCGAAGAGTAGGCCATCTGGGATGGCCTTGGTCTACTATCGTGAGCAATTAGTTACAATGCAGCCGAACCAGGTAATAATATTCAAAAGTTCTGTTCGATTATGTTAATTTTCCTTAAGAATATGATTGCTTCATACTTTAACATATCTGCCGTTTTAATTTTTGTTTTTCCTTGTATCTATGTATTCTCCCTCGTTTCACATTTTAAGATGCCGCTTGTGTGTTTTTGCATAGTGGAGACACATCACCCAGACCGTGTCCTTCGACAGTTTGGGTTGGCTCAAGAGCGGCCTGACCATGTTGTGTATGATGAAAGGCTACATAGAATAGACTTGCGTGGGAAGGTGGAAAAGAATTGGAGGCAGGAGCATGAACCATATATCATTTCATGGAATAGCAGAGAACAACGAGTTTGTCGTGCACCTCCTCAGATTGGTGAGATGGCTCGCGATCATGACTATTACCAGTGGTACCGTCCGGTCACTCGAAAGTATATCGACCGCAACAGCGCTAGATTACATCAGATGGTAATGTGTTCTAATTATATTTTATTGCTTGCTTTGTTTTTTCTTTAGTACATGTACGAATGTAGAATCAATTGATTTCTTCTTTCAACAAATTTGGTTTGATCTTACTGACATCCAATTAAAAAGAGTTTTTGTTGCATATAGTATTATAATAAAACTTTCACTTTTTAGTTTAGATGAGTATTTAAGTAGATTAATAAGTACTATATTATGCATTCTATAATTGTTACATATATGTGGAAAATTCTGATTGTACTAGTTCTTTCTCTGTTTCAAATTGAAAGTCATTTAGCGTTGTTGAATTGGCTTCCTGTAGGCAGCCAAGAATGCAACCATGTCCGGCGCATCCTATATAATGTGGCTGGATTTGGTGGTGATCCTACAGCCACTAGGCAGGCAAACAACCGTACTGAGACTGAATCAGCAACTACTGCAGCCCCAAGCACAAGTGCAGCACCCGTAACTACACCGACCCGTGGTCGGCGTGATACTGCAAGCCCAAGCACAAGCACAGCTAGGGGTCGTGGTCGGCATGCTACAGCAAGCCCAAGCACAAGCACAGCTAGGGGCCGTGGTCGGCCTGTTATAGCAAGCCTAAGCCCAACTGCAGCTAGGGGCAGTGGTTGGCCTGCTACAGCAAGCCCAAGCACAAGTGCAACTAGGGGCCGTGGTCGGTGTGCAACAACCCCTCGGGTTGTAAGTAGTCCTGAGATACCTGCTCCCATCTCGCACGCATCTCCCCAGCTTGAGGTCCCTCCACCCATCCTAGTTGCATCTCCTCAGTCCGAGGTCCCTCCACCCATGGTAGATGTATCTCCTCAGGCTGAGGTCCCTTCACCCACCCCACCCTCGCAGCCCAGTCCCTTCACCCCTCCTATGCACCCTAAGACACCCTTATACCCACCCACCAGCTCCAGTGCACTCACTTTACCCATGGACCCACCCAGTATTGAACCCATGACAATGATCCCCACTCCTGGCCTATACATAGAGCATCATGACCCACCTACCTCATCCTTATCCGACCCTTTAGGACCTCCGGTAGAGATTGACCCGCTACAGCCAGATATTGATGTACCGGACGAGCATCCCCCTCATCAGCCGTCACCCCACGAGGTAGACCGCAACGTGCTAGAAGAGCACCCACTTGTGGGACAAGTGGACACAAAATAGGACACAAAGGCAGCTCTATGGTACGATAACATTAATTATAATGTTTACGCCTATTTTGCAATATGCTATTTATTCTTATCATTACACCGAATATTGATTGTATGCACCTAATGTCTTTGCAGCACGATGATGAGCCTAAGGCTGATGCCCCGCAGCCTCCTCCCCCGCCCAAACATTGCACGAGGGTTAAAAAACGCAAAATTGGTGAACATTGAAAAAGAGGTTTGTTAAAGATGCATGCAGCAAATTACTTTGTGTTATGGATGGTGCATGTGAGATATATGTCATAGTAAATTCTCAAGAAGTGTTTATACCATATACCTTAAAACAGTGGGTTCTTGCAGGTGACAAGAAGTGTTGATACCGAGCATGGTGATCTAAGCCCACAAGAAAAGAAAACTGTTGATGCAATTGTGAAAGCCAGGTATTTCTTATAATTCTCTTTTTTGTATTTAAATACTCTTGCTCAAAAAACTTTTTTAATATTCTTGCAATTTGCAGTGAGTACCCTTTGTCAATTGTTTTAGTTGGTGTTGGAGATGGGCCATGGGACATGATGAGAGAATTTGATGATAACATCCCTGCTGTTCCAACTAATTTCTGAATGTACGGGGGGAGCTGGCTGTTGATAGTGGACCAGATAGCATCTCAAGTGCCTACTTTGAAGGGTGAGCATCTGCATTTTTGTCCCCCACCTTTAAATATATATATATATATATATATAATGACGTTGTTGCACTGATTGCCAAATATAGCTGTTTTATGCATTCATTGGCTTGGTATAGATTTACATATATCAGCCAGTTTTACTTGATGCTTGTGTGTTGGGTTGTAATGTGCTGTGTTGAGTAAAAGTATGTCCTTATTCAATTCTTGTGCATCTAAGTCCCACATGTCTAGTAAGTTTGCTTGCTTATATGTGGCAAGTATGTTTCAAAGGTTCAAAACCCATCTAGTGGGAAATTTGGAATAGAAACCTGCGGTTATCTGAGTAGCAGCTTTTACAAGAAGGGTTTCCATTAGAGAATTTTATGTGAATAAATTATTGGTGATAACCTGGTCAATGAGATTTATTGAATTTCAGGTTTCATTTGCTCCTAAAAGATCCTTCAGAGGTTTGTCTAACGTAATTACAGTAGGGCTTAGATGTTAGGGCTTACACCTAGAGGAAATTTTTATCTAGAAATGTAAAGAAAAAGAAGAAGAAACAAGCAAATTATGACAACTTGTCTAGTGACAGAATTGATAAGTGGCTTGATGTTAATGAAGTAAGGCTAGAAATTTTGTAACAATGACGAAATAGGAGTCAGTTGCATGCAAATGATGCAGGAACATTTCTCAAAAATTTGACCTAACCTTTACACGGCTGCCTTTCATCATCTTTGGCTTTATCCTCTCCTCCCAAAATTGCTGGTTCTATCTTGAATCTTCAACTGATAATTAATTGTCCTTGTTTCTTGCAAGCAAAACCATTGGTTGTCATAATATTTGCTTATTCTTTCTTTTTATTGTAAAGGTTTAGTGATATTCATTTCCTAGTTGCAGTTGATCCTTGCGCACTAGAAACTCATGTCTTTTAAAAAATTTCTTTATGTAATCTTACTGTGTTTGGCAGTAATGGCAAGTCTAACTCTGTATTTCATTTTTCTTAATATTTACTGGTTGCTAATTGAATTTTTTCATGGTTGCTCAATTTATTGTCTTGATTAGAAGACAATTCTTTTAACATTTGGGCTACTCAACTGTGTCGTCTACAGCAAGCAGCACTTGTGCTAAATGCTTCTCGTCGAATTCGTTACACCTTGGACCTGAAAAGGGAAGAAGGGAAGCAGCAACTGATGAGGATATGTAGAGAACATGTCAACGCCATACAAGTAATATAATTCCTCAAACCATGTTTTCTTGAACACTGTTTATGGCTGTAATGTATCTTTGAATTTATAAAATTTGTTGTATTAGGCTGCAAATCATGTCAAGCTGGCTGGGAAGGACCAAGCAAATGGTACATCTACTTATGTGCTTTCCTGTTCTTTATTATAGCAGTTATTTTATTTTCAAATCTAAAAGCAACTTGATATGGCTTTATAGTCTCTGTCCCTCCCCTGAAGTTATTGCTGCCCTTTTGTTACTAGAGTTCTCTTATCTACATTAATCTCTCTCTCTCTTTTTCCCCTTATTTTTTTGGAATTTCATATCAACATAATTGATTCATTCAATCCCTTGATTTACTCCAAGCAATTAATTCCGTGATTTTGTCTTTAGTTTTTGTAAAGTGACATACTTTCCAACATCAACCTATCTTTTTAAGTATCTCTAGTTTCCACTCATCTCAGTTCTTGTTTTTTGCTACACTCATTTTATGAAGTATTGCTTCTTAATATTCCAATCTTTAATACCATGGCATAGTTGGTGGTATAGTTGTCTTATAAAATTTTCCTGTTGATTTAATGGGTATTTTAGGATTGCACTCATCAACTTTTCTTTGAAAGTTTATGTGATGGAACAAAAAAAATGATGAAAGGTCATTACTTGGCTTAGGTTGGGTTCACAAATGAGGGGAAAGTGCTTGCACTGGATCTTGAAATTTACAATAATGCTGGAAATTCAATGGACCTTTCTCTTGCTGTCCTCGAACGTGCTATGTTTCACTCTGATAATGTCTATGAGATACCAAATGTGAGGATTGTTGGAAGGGTTTGCTTCACTAATTACCCCAGTAACACTGCCTTTAGAGGATTTGGTGGTCCTCAAGGTATGCTTATTGCTGAAAATTGGATTCAAAGAATTGCAGTAGAACTCAAGAAAAGCCCAGAAGAGATAAAGGTAAGTTACACTATCTTCTCAACTTGATTTTCTTTTGTTATGGCTTCAGTTTATTATTGCTACCCTTGCTGTTGTTATTGTTCTTCCTATTAAATTCATCATTTGAAATTATTTTTAGGAAATTAATTTTCAAGGCGAAGGTTCAGTGCTGCACTATGGCCAACAACTTCAACACTGTACATTGTCCCAGGTCTGGAATGAATTGAAAATATCTTGTGACTTTCTGAATGCTCGTAAAGAAGTTAACCAGTTCAATGTTAATAACCGGTGGAGGAAGCGTGGAATTGCTATTGTTCCGACCAAATTTGGCATATCCTTTACGGCAAAGTTCATGAACCAGGTAACATGTTTTCTGTATGTGTAATTGATTCTACAATATTGATTAGCCTATACGGACTTTACTGGCATTTTGAGGATCAGTTTGGTTTGTGCTCTGAAAGAAGTAATGAACTTGGGAGATTATTTAGTCATGTATTTTATTTAAAAAAATAATCCAAAAAACTTAATTAAAAATTGATGCCTCTCCCTTCTAAAGGGTTGACTCGGTTGAGAATGATCTACTGTTACTGATCTACATTTTTTTTTTTCTTAAATTTTTGATGGGAACTGATCTACATTTATTATTCCATAAACAATAACATTAATTAGTATATAAGTTAATAAATAGCATAATGATGTTTCCTATACACTAATATTTTTAAGAAGAATGAACATAAATTATTTTTGAAGAAAAATAGAGAAATTTCCCCTGTAAGATCAATTGCTTAAAAAATGGAAGCGTGCAAACAAATTAAGGACCACCATAATTTAAATATTAATCATATTTGAAACGTTTCACTGTTCAGTCTCAGTCTTTTATTTTTAGTTTTTATTATTATTATTTGTAACTATAAGATGAAAAATCAATTCAACTGACTGTGTGTCACTATATAATTTAAACACGGTTGTGAGAGGAACCTCCTACCAAACAAAACAGACCAAAAAAATAGAGCAAAAGTTGCAAGACTCTCTCTCTTTCTCGTTTCATATATAATTATACATAAATATATGCCTCTGCGTGTTGCAGATTGTTTGTTTTTTTTTAGCACTGCTTCTCTTTTGAAGGGCTATTAATTATTAAATGCTATTAAATGGTAACTGTGTCTGCTCTTGCTGAGTGGGATATGGTGTTAAACAAGATACTGAATTCTCTGACCGGAGCACTGCAATCTTCTGGGGTCGATTTGTCACAGGCCAGCATTTCAGTACAAGTTAATGTTGGGAAACGTTCAAATAGTGGACCGATTAGTGTAGCATCCAATTTGAAGGTTTGTTTTATTCTTCAACTCTATTATTGCTACCACCACTGCTTTGAAAAATCCGTATGGGGATATTTGTTGTATTGATGCTCATTTTTTCGAAAATGACATTTGTTGTATTGATGCTCATTTGTTGTATTGATGTTCACATTAACATTGTGGTCATTGGCCACGTTGACTCTGGGACGTCGACCACCACTGGTCACTTGATCTACAAGCTTGGAGGTATTGTCAAGCGTGTTATTGAGAGGTTTGAGAAGGAAGCTGCTGAGATGAACAAGAGGTCATTCAAGTATGCCTGGGTGCTTGACAAGCTCAAGGCTGAGCGTGAGCGTGGTATCACCATTGATATTGCCTTGTGGAAGTTCGAGACCACCAGGTACTATTGCACAGACCCGTGAGCATGCTCACCTTGCTATCACCCTCGGTGTCAAGCAAATGATTTGTTGCTGCAACAAGGTATGATGAATGCCATCATATTCCAGAGTATATTTTTCTTAACATTGAGTGATATGGTTGTGATTGATGTCTTTTATGGTTAACAGATGGATGCCACTACCCCCAAGTACTCAAAGGCCAGGTATGATGAAATCGTGAAGGAAGTCTCTTCCTACTTGAAGAAGGTTAGGTACAACCCTGACAAGATTCCTTTTGTCCCCATCTCCAGATTTGAGGGTGACAATATGATTGAGAGGTCCACCAACCTTGACTGGTACAAGGGTCCAACCCTTTTTGGTTTTGGTCATGTGATTCATTTATATGCACAGTACAACCAAAAAAATATTGAAGAAAAGATTCATTTCTCTTCTAATTTTTTTTTTTTTTTTTTCTGAAAAACATATACATAAGCCTAAATCTGATGGATGTGCATCATTTCTTGTGTTACCTGAATAGGGGTGTTCATCCACATCCAACCTTGCCTAACAAACCCTAACACAACACCTCCAGTGGATTTACATGTGTTGATGGGTTGAATTTAATCTTATTTTATTTCATTGAAGCTTGGGTTGGATTTGGCTTTGGTATTGGCTCATGAATGTTTTGCATTGCAGACAAGGACCCGAAGGAGGTATCAGCCTTTCGCCAAGGGCTCTTCAACATTTTGTAATGACCGCATGAAACAAGATGATGAAGGCCAGGAGCGAAGAATGAAACCTCAGCTTCCAACTGCAACTGCCATAGCCAAAGCCAAAGCCAAAGGGGTTACGGGAGGAACGACTACATTGTGCAAGATGATAATGTAAATAGCAACTGGGAAGTGGCAGGAATTTTGAACACCAGCTGCATTACCATACCTTGGAGTTGGAGACCATAAACAATGATCAAAGGGTTGAAGATGATGTCCACCCTGATTTCTTGTGAAGCTTGTTCCACATTGTGCTGTGCATCCTCCCTTCTCTCATACACACTAGGATGTGAATTGCGTCCATGTAACACGCTATGTTTGGAAGTTTAGATGGAAAGAAGTGAAAATACTTCTCTTTTTTGTTTAGATGTTTTGAAAATTGGAAGAGAAGAGAGGAATAGATACCTTAGCCTTACAGTAAGGACTGGGTTCTTGCTATTAAGCTATCCGTAGAAGGTCTAAGTGTTTGTTCTGTTGGTAATAGCTTCAAGTCTCTGCCATCATCATGTAGCTTCAATTCACAGAATTGGGTGCTTGACCGACGATGGCGGGGCCATGAAGTATCCTAGTGTTTTTTGATTTGCTTAAGGTGTCATGTGAGACTTATTTATTTTCATAAGCAGCTATGGAGTTTTAGGTCTGTTCAAAAGCTGCCCGGATTTTTGCTATTTACATTTATAGTTATCGAGTCTTGTGTGTTTTCAATTGAACAATTTTTCTTGCTGCATCTCTACTGATATGTTTTTTAAGGTTCGCTGCTTTTATTCTTTATTATAGATCTTACCTGGTTCAAGAATTGTTTTAGGAAGAATAGACCTTATTTTTGAATTGTTCGCTGCTTTTACGGTTTTTGATGAGGAATGTTTGATGAATGAAAACTGTTCAAAAAAAAAAAAAAAGATTTTGATTTTGATTTGGACTTAATATGTTCTTGTATTGTATCGAGTTCGAAAGCTTGACATTGAGCTTAAACGTAAGCTCGACTTGAAAAAGCTCATATCTCAACTTCAGTTATAACAATATGATTTTGATTTAGAAAAAATGATGGCAAACAGTTTCTATATTAAAAAGGAAATTATGGGTAATTTTCTTATAAAATAGTAATAAGCAAAAAAAAAAAAAAAAAAAAAAATTGGGCAAATCCCCTATTCAGGCAGAAGGGTTGCTCTGTTTTGGTTCGTTTTCCCCAGTGGAACTCGAGTTTTATAAACTCGAGTTCCACTGGGAAATTTTTTTTTCCTTTGCTTGAGCAAATCCCCTGTTCAAGCAGAAGGGTTGCCCTGTTTTGCCCTGTTTTTCCCAGTGGAACTCGAGTTTTATAAACTCGAGTTCCACTGGGAGAAATTTTTTTCTTTACTTGGGCAAATCCCCTGTTCAGGCAGAAGGGTTGCCCTGTTTTGCCCTGTTTTTCGTAGTGGAACTCGAGTTTTATAAACTCGAGTTCCACTGGGAAAAAGTTTTTTCTCTACTTGGGCAAATCCCCTGTTCAGGCAGAAGGGTTGCCCTGTTTTGCCCTGTTTTTCGCAGTGGAACTCGAGTTCCACTGGGAAATTTTTTTTCCCTTTACTTGGGCAAATCCCCTGTTCAGGCAGAAGGGTTGCCCTGTTTTGCTCTGTTTTTCCCAGTGGAACTCGAGTTTATAAAACTCGAGTTCTTGGGAAAATTTTTTTATTTTTAAATTTTGGGCAAATCCCCTGTCCAGGCAGATTGGTTGCCCTGTTTTGTTCTATTTTTCCCAGTGAAACTCAAGTGTATGAAACTGAAATTCTACTAGGAAATTTTTTTTTTCCTACACATGCAGGCAAATGAGGAACTGAAATATGCACATAAATTACATCAAAAGGCGTTCTCACTAGGCACCAAGCTATAGAAACTGTTACGCTCTATTCATAAATATAGTTTTACAATGCAAATGCATTTGCATCACAACAAAAGGCATTCTCAATACATCAACATTCTAAACACACGCAACCATGCTTAATTTGCAATTCTAACCATACTACCCAAATCACAATCTTCATAGAGGTACATTGGATAGAGAATTATAAGTACATTCAACAAAAACCAAAAAATTAAATGTGCCAATATAACGTAGTCACTTTTCCTAAGATCAGCAGTTCGCACAACAAAAAGGGCGTCCATGGAAGCATGCCTGCAAAACGTAGACTAATCACATTAGGAGAGAAGATAGTAAACATTAGTTAAGGGTAGAATGAACAACAATTATTTAACAAATGCATAATATTTTCCCATCTACGTACCTACTGTGGAACATTACTGCTTGTGGAAGCGCCACGGGGCTGCGGACATTTTCTACGGTTATGCCTGGAAGCATGACACAATCCACATGTTTGCTTGGGTTGACTCTTTATCAAATCTACGTCCTCCCTCCGCCATCCCGACCCTCGATCCTTATTCCTGACTCCGTCCATCTCATTCCTTATTCTTGACTTCACTGGTTGACCTTTGGCCCGCAACAATGCTGGATTAGGCAACCACTTTGGCCCTACAGGATCACTCCACAATGATTGTGACTTGGGAATCACAAATGCATGCTGATAAGTGTTAAGGGCATTGTCCAAACCGTAACATGGGTGAATATATGCGGTCTGATCAATATTTAAATAGTCACATACTCTAATTGCATGTGAACATGGGATCCCTATGTTTTGCCATTTCCCACAACTGCATGTTCTTTCCCGTATCCGAACTTCATAACTGTGGTTTCCCCCTCCTGGGCGACACGTGAATGAAGTAACTATCTGATATATCATCTGCTCATTGCAAAATGGCTTGATATAGTGTTTCTCAGATTTAAGCTTATTTGCTTCCCACTTATCAAAGGCATATTGACTCCACTTCTTACCCTCTGACAGGCGATTGAGGTATTCTTTGTGCCGGTCGTGGAAATATTGAACAAGTTTGGACCAAGTGAACTCAACCAACGCGGCAATAGGAAGGCCCCGTGCACCTTTCAATACACCATTGAAGCACTTTGATATATTGGTTGTCATTGCCCCAAAACGTCTCCCACCATCATGTGATTGGGTCCACATATCCACAGACTCGCTGATTAAGTATGTGTATGGAAGATAATCTTGATTCTTTTCCTTCCCATCCTTCCCCGTCACCTTCTTCTTATTCCGAATGGCCTCCATTTCCACCTGCTTAATGGACTCCATTATGGTATCAAATTTAACTACCTGAGTAGCATATCCTGTTTTCAAGCAAGCTGACTTTAGAGTCGAGTTCTGAAAATGTGTGTTGAAGTTGCTAGCAACATGTCGAAGGCAATATCTATGAAATACCCGTGTTCGTCCATCATCCCCTCTAGGCCAGTTTGAAATGGCGTTTTTGATACCGAGATGTCGGTCAGAAATTATGCAAATGTCTTCGTCAGGTATCACGTGGCCAATCGTATCTCTGAGGCGTTGTAAAAACCACCTCCAACTGGACCCTGACTCACAATCTACAACAGCAAAGGCAAGAGGGAATACCTTGTTGTTAGCGTCGGTTGCCATTGCAACCAACAACTTTCCCTGATATTTACCATATAGATGGGTCCCATCAATACTAATAACCGGCTTGCAATATTTGAATCCATCAATGCTTGGACCGAAAGACCAAAACACATAATTCAAAAATACAATGTCATCTTCATCGGTGGATGTCGTACGATAGAACACCTGGGTAGTTGGATCCTGATCAATATACATAAGCAACTTTTGCAACCTTTGGTAAGACTCTTCCCAATTCCCAAACAGCTTCCCAATCGCCTTTTGTTTCGTATCCCATACCTTGTAGTAAGAGGGCTTATGGCCCTCATATTTTGACTCTATCATAGATCTGAGATACTTAATTGGGGTAGTGTGATCCTCACTTAACTGCTTAAGGATGTCTGCTGCAATAAATTTACAATTCATCATTCTACCATCATTTCGCACTCCAATCTGTATACACGTGTGAGGACCCTTGTACACGATGACCATCCATAGTCCCTGGAGATTGGGCTTCATGACTGCGCACACATACCACTTGCATGACTCATCCACGCATTTTGCACAAAGTTTTGTTACAGTTGACCTACTGATCAAAAAATGTTTGTTTTCCTTGAGGGCACAAACTGTTAATACACGCTGCACCTCCTTTTTATTGGCAAAAGTCAAGCCTTTGCACAAATTCATCCCCTCTCTCCAAGTAGACACAAATGGTGTCTCAATATGTGAAGGATCAGCCATATTTTCCCAAGTATTTGCAGAAAATGACAAGGTAGGAGGTGCGTAGGTAGGGATTGTGTCCATAATGTTTTCGACACTAAGAACATTGTATGCATCAGGTTCATTACCGTCCAATGTCTCATCGTCATCAATGTCCCTCTCAAAGTCCCTAAAGTCCCCTCTCTCAATCATGTCTTCAATCTCATCACCGTCAATGTCAGTACTCTCATCAACATAGTCGTCGTCATCATCGTCATCATCATCGTCATCCGCATCATCATTCTCATCCTCATCCTCATCCTCATCATCATCAGCATGCACATCATCATGCTCTACATGTGTAAAATACTCATATTGAGCATCTGGAACTGTAGCCTGTAAACTTGTTTGTGTTTGTTGGATTTCCTCGATACGAACTTCTGCACGCGGCTCTAACTGTATGTATAACTCGATATTAGTTACTTCAGATATTCTCTCCAACTTGTCAAACATGATCTTCACATGTTTGTCTGTTTCTATTGCCATATACTTGTAATTAATCCGGTGCTTCAGGATTTCATTTGGCATACGATAAGTAATTTGTACGTTGTGCATAGCAAGATTCTCACACAACTCTTCCATAACCATCATCTTCAATTCGTCAAGAGTCTTCAACCTACGATCAATTTGGGTATAATAGCTCTTTATACCCGGCCCTTCAAATGGCAATCCCTTATTCGCATTGGCATTCTTCAGCGGACCACCGTGGTATAGGATTATATCAATTTCAGGCATTGTGAACCTATTAAAGTCAAGTTACTATGTTAGTTAAAAAACATTTTGAAGTCACAGAAACAGTAAATACATATTTAACTTTTTTTTATCCAGTAAGAGCACTCACAGCAGTGGTGCTATATAGGTATAATGCTATATTTTTAGCTTAAAATCACAAAAAACATCACGCAGCAGTGGAGCTAAATCTAAAAGATTTAACTCCACAGCTACAGTACACATCTATATTTAGATGTGTACTGTAGCACACATCTAAAAAAAAAAATTATTTTTTTATTCAATCCTCTATTAAAATAATCTCACCGTCTCTCTCATCAAACTCTCATCTCTCTCATCAGCTCTCATCTCTCTCTTCAAGCTCTCATCTCCCAGTCCACGCCGTCGTCGTCGCCGTCCACGCCGTCCCAGCCCATGCCGTCCCACGCCGTCCCAGTCTCAGCTCCTCTTCAAGCTCTCTCCTTTTCATTAAAATATTCTCTCTCTCTCTCTTCCTTCTCTATCTTTTCTCTCTTTCTTTTCGTCAGACTCTCAGTCTCAGCTCTCTCTTCCTTCTCTATCTTTTCTCTCTTTCTTTTCATCAGACTCAGTCTCATGGCGTGATTGGCGATGGCGTGGGTCAGTGGTCGGCGATGGCGTGATCGGCGATGGATGGTCCGATTCGACGGTGGTTTGGGTTTGATTCAGCGAATCTGGTTCGGTGATGGCTGATCGGTGATCGGCGATGGCATGGGTCGATGGGTGTTGTGCCTCTTGGTCTTGTTTCTTCTCTCTATCGATCAAGCTCAGATGGTGGGTTTGATGGTGGTCTGGGGTGCTAGCTCCATCGCCGATCTGTTCCGCTGTGCTGGGTTTTTTTTTTTTTTTTTTTTTGTGGATGTTTTTTTATTATTTTAATGAGTTTTTCTGTGGTTTTTTTCTTCTTCTGCTATGGGCTGGTGGTGGTGGTGGTGGTGGTGGTGGTGTTGGTGCCGTGAGGGGCTGTGGGTTGAAGAGAGGGAGAAAACAGAGAGAAGATGAATAGTGAGAAAAAAAAATAGCTGACTGTAGATATATATTATTTTATTGTGGTTGTTATATTATTTTATTGTGTTGGAAGATAAAATAGCTCCACTGCTGTAATGAGTGTGTAGGTAAAATAGATAAAGTGGTTTTTTGTGGTGCTAAATAGCTATAATTATTGCTCCACTGCTGTGGATGCTCTAAAAGAGATCCTTTGAACTTTAACTATTGCAATTTCCTTTACCAAAAATCTTTCAATATTTTTTCATTTTCAATTGATGATTATGTTTATTATGTATGTTAAAGAGCATTAAAACAAAAAAAAAAAAAAAACAACTTAAAGTGCAGCTAAGATGAACAGGGTGACATGTACAAGAAATGATAGTACAAAACATTACTGCATCCATTATAAGTTTGAGATAGCAATTAGCAGCAAGATGAAAGCTCAAAGACAATTGGTTCAGATGGGAAAAAAAGGGAATGAATACTAACGAGAAATGATATATCCAAGTTCAAGGGACTACAATGACAACTGAAAAGGCTGAAATATAATTTTGTTCTTAAAACAAAAGTAAAATGTTCAAACTTGGTTCAAGCTCAAACCAAGCCTACAAACAATGTTTGAACTCAAGCTTGTCAAAATGTGTAAAAGCTTAAGCTCAGCTTGTTCAACTTAATTCATTATTCAAGCCAATCTCGAGCTCAATATAAAGCTCATGAGCTTAAGATCCTACACAAATACATTATCACACCCATTTTAAGCATATTCTCAGGCCTATTTCATTTGGAAGAGTGTTCTCTCAACTCCCAATGAATGAAAAAACTTACTATGATATGAGTCTATTTTTCAAGCCCATATATAACTTATTAATAAGCCCATAAACGAGCCTAGGCACGACTTGTTTTTTATCAAGCCCTATTGGTCACGAGCCTATTCATTAACCTTCCTTTTTTTTCTTTTTCTTTTTTTTTTTTCTTTTTGCTTGGGCTCTGCTCATTCATAGCCCTATTGCCTAGTTTACAGCTTACAAAGAAGACAAAAATGTATGTAAGGTAACAGAAGATAGCCATATCATATGCTTTATAAATTCCTTTTTCAATATGGCTATTAATTTATTAGGTATAAGGTCTGTCATTTGTTTTTTTTTTTTTTTTTTTTTTTTTTTTTTTTTTTTTTTTTTTTTTTCCTTTTTAACTTACTAGTTAAGTTTCAATAAAATTTAAAATTTGTTTCAATTATTTTGATAATTTATCATAATATTTTATTTTAATATAATACAATTTACATTAAATATCATCCTTGTATCAAGTAGCTTAATATATGTTCGTATTTCGATAATTTAATGTAGATGAAACTCTATTTAAAATGTCAAGTGACTCACTAAAATTTGGAACTATTTTAAAATAAATTTATCTTTTACATAGAATTTTTAATTAATCCATACATCGCATGTATATACTACATTATATTGAATAAAAGACTATAAAGCCTAAATCATAAAACTTTTACAACTGGTACTGAATTTTCAGGAATTCTAACAGGAATTTGGTCCTAGTGGTATGATAAATAATAAAATAGAAAAAAGGTAGTTGAATGCATAATATGAAGTTGATTTCAATCAATGGAGAATGAATAACTCTTCTGCATTATGTTTTTGACAGGCATGTAAAACACAATTTTAGTTTACCTTGTAGTAAACTAGTAATAGATCACCTTATTTTTTTTTAAATTGATTACTCATAAAGACAAAGTTATGCATTATCAGATCCAGTGACTTGTAAACTTTCCAGTTTACTTAAAAGCTGCATTTGAAACAATCTATTTGGTAGCATCAGGACACAAACCATAGATCCATAGAAATAGAAGTATTTCCATTACAAAAACTTAAAGACAGCTATATTCAGTCCATAGGATAAAATATAAAAGGAAACCAGGGTTTTTAAGTTTTGACAATCACAAACTTACCCACACCCATAGACAACTAATACCCAAATACAATAACAATCAAATCAAAAAACCCTTACCTGAAATATGAAATTGTTGAGAGGGAAGAGCAATGAGAGAGAGGCAATGTGGTGAGTGAGAGAGTGAGAGGCAATGTGGTGAGTGAGTGAGAGAGTGAGAGTTATGGGCGAGTAGCTGTGTGTGTTAAAATTTTTATGCTCTGTTTTTCGGACTGAGAGAGGAAATTATATTCAGATAAACTCAAGTTTTTAAGACTCGAGTTCAAAAACTCGAGTTTTAAAGACTCGAGATCTATGCTCTGCATATTAGTGATTTATTTTTAAAAGAACTCGAGTTTTGAAGACCCGAGTTTGAAGAACTCGAGTCTTATAGACTCGAGATCCAAGTGGACAACTTGTCCAGTCAGCAATTGGTCCGTGAAGCGGTGGAGTGAGATTTAAAAACAGTATCTCGAGTTTCTAAAACTCGAGATGCCTAGTTTCCTTTATAATTTCATACGTTGTCTAACTAACTAAATACTCCCCTTACCCATGATAAACAAGAGCAAAACTTAGATCTGTTATCGAATCTCTCATATACGAACTTATGTAGTGGAGTCATTGCGATAATGACAAATGCAACGAAATGTCAAGATCCAACAAACTAGAGATAGCTGAGTCCCATAAACAATACGTGCTATGCTGACCGGTCCTTTTTTGGCAATGGAAATATTAGATGTCGGTTTGGACAGTAGCAATTATGGCATCCAGCAGTTGATTTAAACTAAAAAAAATTAAAAAAAAAAAGTGATAATTACAGTAAACCCACCTGAGGTTTGGCCCGTTTGCGCTTTACCTACCTGTGGTTCAAAACTTATCATTTTGCCCACCTGAACTTCAATTCGTTACCCCCTCGTTACCCACCTCACCTTCAGATGTTAGAAAAACATATTTTTAAGGAAAAACAAACATAAAAAAGATCAAAAAGTTAGGGTTTTTATTTCGTAAGAACTTCTATGAGAACAAATTTTCTCAATGCAAAATGAATTTTTAACCAAGCCCCATGTTAAACAAAAGATATATTGAAGCAAATAACAACAAAAATAGCAAGGACAAGGGTAGGCAAATTTGTTGATATTGATGGACCAATAGATATCAAAACATATACAGAAGTTTTTGCTGTTCCTAGGTCAACCTCTCACGATAATTTCAACATAGTAATCCATCTGAAGGCTCCAGTTACAATTGAAAGACAAGATAGCAACAGAAACCTAACTAAATTGCCACCAGTACCTCAAAATTCTCGTGCTCCAATTCACCTTGTCGCTGTGCTTGATGTCAGTGGCAGCATGGCAGGTACCAAGCTTGCTTTGCTGAAATGAGCCATTGGGCTTTGTAATAGAGAACCTTGGCCCCTCTAACCTGCTGTCTGTAATTGCTTTCTCATCTACAGCCTACCGCCTCTTTCCTCTTCGTCAAATGATTGATACTGGACAGCAGCAAGCATTTCAGGCTGTCAATTCTCTAATTTCAAACGGTTGGATAAACATCGGCCTCTCCTCCACGGCAAAATCGCCCTCTCCTCATGCTCAGCCCCAACACCACCAACCCGACCCCAATAAACGCAAAGTTCAAAAGCATATCCAAAACCAAAACCGACTTTGAGTACGCCCAGTCGCTCTGCCTCTCCTCCAACTACTCCGCTGTGTTCTCCCTCACTTGAACCAATGGTTCCTGGAGTGGTGCCACACAGAGGCGACGGCATGCGCATGATGCTCGACCCACTAGCAAATTTACCCAATTTCTTTGAAGATTTTTCTGGGTATTTTTTGCTTTCAGGTTTTGAAGTTATTCTTTTCTAGGATTTGCTCGTGGGCTGCTGTGGTTTTGGTGTGTTCTTATTGTTAATATCTCACCGAAGATAGTGCTTGTGATAAAGACTAAACTGAATCTGCTCTTGAACACTTCAATACTTTCTCCCTTTGGGAGCTCTGTGCACGTGTTGGTCATTAGCCTGTGGCTTTGAGTATATAGGTGTTGTTTTGATAAAAATGAGGTTGCTTTTTAGGCAAAGAAACAACTAAGAGTACAGATCCAAACCAATACATGTTTGAATAACCCATTCGACAAATCCAAACAACTATGATTACCTCCACTTTGTTCTCATAGAAGTTCTTAAGAAATAAAAACCCTAACTTTTTGATCTTTGTTATGTTTGTTTTTCTTTAAAAATATGTTTTTATAATGTCTGAGGGTGAGGTGGGTAACGGAGGGGTAATGGATTGAAGTTTGGGTGGGCAAAGTGATAAGTTTTGAACCACGGGTAGGCAAAGCGCAAATGGACCAAACCTTAGGTGGGTTTGCTGTAATTATCCAAAAAAAAAAAAGAAAATTCCTTTGGTCTTGGCTTTATATTTCCACTTTATGAATGTTTACATTAAAGCTCCGTGGTAAGGCTTTTTGTGTTTGCGTCCCATGGACTAGCCAAGTGCAAATTGTAGGTGAATTGTAAATTTGAGAAATAAAAAGTATTTTGTTACAATGTTTTCAGTAATAAGTTTTCAGTTTTTAGTAAAATAAGCGGTATTCAAATGCACACGAAGGGTGCATTTAGATACCGCTTATTTTCCTAAAAACTGAAAACAAAAAAAAAATAATTTCTAGGTTACTGTTCACAAATGAAAATATTGTTCATTTGCCTTAATGCACTGTTCATGTCCCATGAACAATGCAAGAGGCGATGGTAAAAAAAAAAATGTTGAAACGTAGATGAAATAAACAATAAAAAAATAATTTCTGGGTTACTATTCACAAATGAAAACACTGTTCATTTGCCTTAATGCATTGTTCATGTCCCATGAACAGTGCAAGAGGCGCTGGTAAAAAAAAAAAAATGCTGAAACACAGACGCACTGCGTTTCAGCTGTACCCAAACGAGTACTAACTTTATATTTCCACATATATATATATATATATAGTCTTTTTTGTTTTTCATATCCTAATTAATTAGGATATGATTTGTTAGGTTTAATACGGAGAAAGGAGTGTCAACCTAGGCTAGCTTGGATCAAAATTCTTTAGAGTTCTCAGGGTACTCTTCCACATAAAATTTCTTTTTTTTTTTTTTTTTTGAGAAGGAAAAAAAATGGGAGTCTTTTTTTTTTTCTTAAATCCTAATCTTTCTTTTCTAATTTAATGGTCCAAATTATGCTAAGTTAGCGTTACACTAACAAATTCATTAAAATAATAGTTTTTAAAAACAAAAAAACCTAATTAATTGTTAACAAAAACGTTAATGTTAACGTTTCTAGAGAGAGAAAATATCAAAAGTCTCACCAGCCAATACTCCATCGCTCTTCAATCATCCAAAACACTTTTCAAACCTTTGCATCACCGTAAGGATCAATTTGACCTCAAAATTTGGATCCTTCACTAACCGTGTAAAAGGGAAAGAATGATTTGGTACTGCAGCAGAATTTTAAGAAGAAAATGAATAAGAGATAAGATAGTGAGGTGGCAGGAAATGGATGATGCGGCCATGGGTGAGGTGGCTTTTTTTTTTAATTTTTTTTTTATTTTCAATTCTCAAAAGGGAAAAGTTCAAATCCAGTAACATGATGATAAACTAAGACCAAAAGTAACCCAATTTTAGAGGTATTATGTAGTAAGATAGCAAACTCTTGGTTACTAGAAAGCAACACCCAGTTTCTCTTTGCGTGGAGTTAAGGAGTGGAGGCTGGAGGGAGAGGTGGAGGCAGAGGTGCAACAGCTAGAAAGAAAGAACACATTGAGTTCTCTATTTTCTTTCAAGAAGTCATCTTCTCTGTGGAAACGTTAACGTCAACGTGAGTGAGGTTTTTGTTTTGTTTTTTTGTTTTAATATTTTTTTAATGGGTTTGTTAGTGGAATTCTAACTTAACATAATCTGGACATTTAAATACAAAGGAAAATGTTAGGATTTAAGAAACTCTATATAGTAGAGTACACTACAATCCATGATCAAGTTTGCAGAACTGGTCCTTAAAAAATGGATCTGGATTGGATGCACCGAGTGCAACTACCCACTTTTCTCTCACAAAAAGTTTTACCACACTCACTTTTTAACTATTTTTTTTTTTACTTTATTTTATTAAATGGTTGAGATTGAAAATGATTTTTTTAACTCTCAATCTCAATCATCTAAAGCTATTGTATCAGGCGCAATACCCTAGATCTCAATCCTTAAGCTCTTGGTTGAGAGGAGGGAAAAAGACAAACCCTAATAAATAAGTTGTCGTTAGAAAGGACCAAAAGTTTAAGAGAAGGGAAAAAGACAAACCTTAATAAATAACTTGTAGTTAGAAATGACCAAAAGTTTAATGGCTTAGGTGAGCAGTGGAATAGTTGAAATGCTGACCAGCTGCCAAGGTTGTGATGCTATGACTATGATTCGCAATCTAATCAAAACCAAAGTTTTTTATGTCAAAATAGTGCTCCAGACTCTCACATAAGTGGTGGGCCCCAAACGTGGGTCCCTCTATGGAGCCCACCCCTTATGTGAGAGTTTGGAGCATAATTCCAGAACTATGTAAGTATTTTTCATTCAAATCAGGGTCTTCTTGCAAAGAAATTATATATACACACGCACACACACACATACATACTAAACTAACCTATTTTGACCATCCTAAAAAAATATTGAACACTCTGACTTGATAATCATAAGAACTTAATACCATGATCATAACATTTTCACAAATAAGTTCACAACAAATCCTATATGGTAAGCTAACATCACTTTTTTTTTTTTTTTTAAAATTATCACCAATAATACCTAGAATTACTCCAAAAATAATTCTAGCCCCTAAATGACCTAAACATAATTCTTAACCCCTTAAGCAAAAAAAATAGATAAAGATTAAACAGCAACAATTATTAACCCAAACAAAAACAAGACTAGGCCAAACAACAAGTGAACAAATTAATTCAACAAAAATCCTATTCAAAAACAAAAAATAAAATAAAAATACATAATCATTCTTTGTGAATGTTCAAATAGTGTATATAACACTATGAACGTTTAGACCCCCAATTTACAAATTACCAATTCAAGCTTTATATCAAACAATATATGTGCCGAAAATGATTATAAGCTTATACCAGAATTGATAAACAATCTAAACCAAATAAAATCACATCCACAGCAGAAATTAAATGGTAAAGATTAAGAGAAGAGAGATGCAAACACAAGGACAACACAATGATGTGTTATCGAAGAGGAAACCGAAGCCCTTGGCGTAAAATCTCTCTGCCGCCCTCCAAGGGGTCAATAATCCACTAAAAAATGAAGTTGGGATACATGAATAGCAATAAACCGTCCAAGCCTAATCTACCCAGTGTACCTAAGCCTTCCAAGCTTCTTGCTCCAACGAGGTTACGCCGAACCTTTGTCTTTTCTAGCTTATCGGATTCCGCTATAACCTATAGCATCAACCAATAACTATTGGTCCCTTTTTAACTGCTTCCCAAAGTACCAAATAGCCTTTTCATAGATGTGGGTATGGTAAGAAAATGATTTGGATAAGAACATCTCAATGATGTAACAATGGAGAGAATGAGAGTAGAAGAATTTGAAGAGTTTCTATGCGAAAATTGAGGATAAATCAATCTTGTTTTTTTCTAAGATTTCTCTCTCAAAATTCTCTTTGGAAGCTCTCTACATTTCTTGGGTATAAGGGGTATTTATACTTGGGTGAGAAAGGAATGCGAAGAGTCAGTTTTTCCCAAACAGGGTGGTCTGGCAACTTGGCCTCGCGACTTGACTAAGTCGCGAGTTCAAACCGCAAAATAACAGAACTGCCAGGCTGGACTTTTTGTCCTATAATGCTTCAGTTGGCGCGATTGTTCATCTTCTCACACGCTTCACTCGTGTACTACATTTGGCGGCTTGCCAGTCGCGAGTCACCCGCAAGTCCTAGCCGCGAGTCTCTGCATCCTTGCAAAATCTTGAGCATTTCTTCACACTCTCTCACTCACTACCCTTACATGATTCCCACCTAAATACAGAGTTACTAAATGCTAAATTATAAGCAAATTTGGCACAGAATAAAGCCAATACAATGGTTGATTAAATTTAATCTTACACTTTGTAACTTGTTCAATCCACTACATAAAAATAATCACTAATTTCATTTTTCCTAAAAAAAAAAAAAAAAACAGGGTAACACGAGAAATACTATAGTCATGAGTTCTCCTTGACGAAGCCAACAACTATGCTATCTTTAGCTTTGCAATTGTAGCAATTTTTCACTCTTTAGTAACTCAGCTTAATTGTAACAATTATCTTCTCTCTCTCTCTCTCTCTCTACTATCACTTCATAATCTCTCACTTCACTTTATTACTTTCAACTCAGCATTCTCAGTCAGGGGCGGACCTATAGTAGGGCCCGGGGGGGGGGGGGGGGCCCACAACCCAAAAAAAAAAAAAAAAAAACCTAGTATATATATATATGTTGAAATTTTAAATTTTGGTCCTAATAGCCCCCCAATTAAATAAAAAAATAAAAATAAAAACTGGTATACATATGTAATTTGAAAAATTAAGATTTGCCCCTAAATATATATATTTTTGGATCTCCTCTGAAATAGCGTCAAGTTTCATTTTGATAAATGTGTTGAAATGTTTAAGAAACACTTATTTTATATGTAGTATTTTGTTGAATATGAAATAAATGTTAGTTTTTATTTTCATAAAAAAAAAAAAAAAAAAAAATTGTTTTAAGCTTTGCCCCCCTCAGGTTCGAATCCTGGTTCCGTCTCTGTTCTCAGTTTTCACTTTATCTCCTATCAATCCCTTTTTTTTTTAGAGGATTCTTTTTCTCTTTGTTAGTAGAAGGAAATTGTAATGCTTTATATATTTGCACTTTTTTGTGACTTTAATATATTTAAGTTTTCTCTTTATTAAATTTTGTATCATTTAAGTATTTTAGTAATCACTCTAAAAACAATTTCTAGAGCCATCATTGATTTTAAAAAATATAAAATAGGATAAAATTTTGAAAATTTTTTTTTAAAAAATAAAATCATTTTTTGAAAAAATAAATTTTAATAAGGACAGATATAAATTTAATTTTTAGAAAAAGAAATTAAACAATTTTTTTTCCTTAGTTTCTCTTACTTATCAACCAAAAATAAAAAAATACAAACCACCCAAAAAAAAAATTCTTCTCACCAACTAATTAGAACAAATGATTAAAATATATATATATATATATATATATTCTCTCACTTACATAGATTTTCTCCCCAAGATAACTCCATGGCCATGGTAAAGGTGAAACTTGAATTTTGCAAACTTTTTTCTGATTGTCATGGAAAATTTATAGGGAGGTCAAACAAACTCAACTAGAAAAACAACTTTACAGTCAACACAGAAAATAAAAATCACACTCAGACTCACAAGTCACAATCATACTCTAAAATAATCAAGTTATTTGGGCTATAGTCTATAGTGTTAAAAGGCACATGAAATCAAGTTTCACCTTTACCATGGCCACAGAGTCATTTTCCTTGATCTGTGTTGTTTAGTTAAGGAGAAAATGGGAGAAAGTGAGAGAACATTTTATTTTGTTTTTAGTCATTTGTATCTACTTGGTTGGTTAGAAGAAAATTTTATACAGTAATGTTTCATCCACAACAATTTCACAACAATTTCTAGGTAGCAAGTTATTACTTGTGGCCTTGTGGGTAAAAGAATGATTTTATTGGTGGGCTTAAATTAGAACCAATAACAATTTTTTTTTTTTTTTTGAGAAGAAAAAAACCAATAACGATTTATCACTTAATTAAGATTTGTTAAGAAAATATTGTAGATGTAGAATTACTAAATTCTATATTATTTTTGGTGGATTATTAGTTTGATTGGTGAGAAAGTATAAGAAATTGGGGAAAAAAATTGTTTTTCTTAATCTGTTACGAAAAAGGACGAAAAAGCTTAACGGAGGGACCAGCTAACAAGGATGTGATGCTAAAGGTTGAGATAGTATATCATCTGCTAAGTGCATGAGATCATTATCTTACTGACAAGTAGGTCTCATGTGCATACACTATTTTTCCAGCATGGAATCTGATAAAAAAAACAAACGTGTTTATTTTGGCCGAAATGGTCAAATACCGCTATTTGGCAAAATATGTAGTGTTTTACCACTGTTTAAGAAATATTTAGTAATCTACCACTCTTTTGAAACTCAAGTTTGACAAACTCAAATTGAGCATGTTACTCGAGTTTCTAGAACTCGAGCTCCATAAAATATGGCCACCATGGCACCTGGAACTCGAGTTCCATAAACTTAAGTTCTTTGCAAATAAAGTTCCACAAGCTTAAAATTTCCTACTTACACAGTTTTATTAGCATGCAAACAAACATTGACCGACTTTACTCTTAGAAGACTTCTAGTTATTGTCTTCCTAGTTATTGTATTTTGGTTTAGAAAGTATGCTGATGTAGATAGAAAGCTACATCGCTCTACCCCATGTCCAACACCACTGCAAGCTCCATTTGAATAGTTTCCCTTTCTAATACCTTAGATACAAGAGTTAGAAAGGCATGCAAAGCACACTAATTTAATGTGTGGTAAGAGATTTTTGTTTGTTTTTCTTTTTAAGGTAAATAATTTGTGGCCGTGCGAATGTTGTGGGATGTGGGAATTAGGTCTTATAAGGTACTCGAGTTTTTGAAACTCAAGTTCCATGTCAAACTCAAATTTCACAAATTCGAGTTCTAAAAGATGGTAGATTGCTAATTATTTCTCAAACACTGGTAAAATACTACATATTTTTTCAAATAGTGATATTTGGCCACTCAAACAGAGGTAAAACACTATATATTTTTTCAAATAGGGATACTTGGCCATTTTAGCCGTTTATTTCTCTCTCTCCCTAAAATAGTTTCTAAAAAAATACAAGAAATCCTGTGGGTATTCTCCAAAATTGTTATTTGTAGAACCCAATAACTTGGTTGTATCTTAGGGACAAATTTGTAAAAGCCCTTTAGCAACTTGCATATGAGGACAAATATTATCTAAGGACAACATTCAATTGTGCCTCCAAGTCAGTCATAATTTCTATTGTTTGTTGTATTCATTTTATTCTTTTATTATTACTCTTTGATTTGGCGAAATCCCCAACAAAAAGAACAAGGAAACTTACCACTTCTAGATGTTTTAAGTGAGAAAGAGCTTTAGATGGGACAGGTACTCTAGCGAAATTGTGGATAGGGAGTGAGTCAAGTAGGATATGAGCCATTGACAAAGGTATTTGGAAAAGCTTACTGTAGTTTTTGGGTGGAATGAGTTACTGGAGGAATATTTACTTCAAACATACGTAGCAGAGATGACAACCTCACAAGGTGTGTATATATATACATATAAGGTTGTGCTACTAGCACCTTACATTGACAAAGGTATTTGGAAAATCTTACTGAAATTTTTGGGTGGAATGAGTTACTGGAGGAATATTTATTTCAAACAAACGTAGTAGAGATGACAACCTCACAAGTGTGTACATATACATATAGGGTTGTGTTACGGGCACCGTACATTGACAAAGGTATTTGGAAAAGCTTACTGAAATTTTTCGGTGGAATGAGTTACTAGAGGAATATTTACTTCAGACATACGTAGCAGAGATGACAACCTCACAAGGTGTGTGTATATATACATATAGAGTTGTGTTAACGGGTACCATAAGGTGCCTGATAATAGCAACTTTTAACTTTTTTTGGGTACAATTTCTTGTCTTTTTCTGCAGGTTTATGTCATATTTTTCAGTATGGAGTCAACTTTGTAGAGAGGAAAAATATTAAAATAACCAAAAGAGCTAATTTTATCTCATTTTTATTTATTTATTTGATGATTTTATTAAACGAAACCTAGTTTTGTACCACCTTAACAAGCACTTAAGTGGTGCCTGTTAACCTTTACCAAATATATATATATATATATATATTATACACCTTGTGAGGTTGTCGTATCTCTGCTGTAAAAAATGATCTTGGAGATTTGCAATTGGTTCGTACCCAGGTACATGAAATTCATGACCATATTATTAAAGAATTTTCTCAGATTGTATCACATGAAATTCATGACCATATTAGTTGTAACGTTTATCGCATGAGTGTAAAATATCATGTGCGAAAGTGTCCTCTTCTTGGGCCCATGACAAGGATACGGCCACGTGGCTCGCAGTATTAGATCTTTTTCGGATGTCAATTTCGATAACAGTTGTCAATAACATCCAGCAAATGCCTTAAATCGGTAGTTTGGAATCGGATAAATTACATTGCATGTGGAATCGTGGATCCTACCTGGGAAAGTAACTAGAAGTAAAATATGCTTACTTTTGGGAGATAATCACGAATCCATATAGGTTCTTTAAATCCATATGAAAAGCTAGCATGAAATCCATCAAAAATAAACACAAAGTTTGTAATTTTATTAATATGAAAACTGAATTACCTTGAAGCCTATAATGCATTTTAATAGAAAATCAGTCCTAGGGTTCTAGGAGATGCTTAGAAATCCTAAAGCACTCTTAGAGTAGCTTGGAAAACACCCTATATAAAAACCCTAATTATATTCTACCACATCATGTGGTATTTGTACATTGTCAGATTAAAAAAAAAAAAAAATCTTAATAATGGACTCTAATTCATTTAATGTGGAATAGAGATAATCTTATTCTCAATATTGATAAAAAATAACAACTTGTACGTGAAGAAAATAACAGAAAAATCACCCTTTATTAGTGGCATTGATATCCCATTTAAATGTATAAATAAGATTAAGAAATCCCAAGTGACTATTCTTTTTCAATTAGCACAACAATTATTCAAGATACCCAAAAATGCTTTCCATTTGTAACTTGGATAAATTACAATGCATGTAGATCTTCCTTTTAGATTTTTGGTTAAAGTCGTTGGAACTGGAAGCTTATCTGCCTATATTGTGGAGCTTGTCCTAATGTGATCTTCTATCTAAAGTCTTGGTCAAAAGTCCAATGCTAGGTAGGATTCTAATTAATAGTCTGTTTAGATTGAGGAAGAGGGAGGGAGAGCAAGGAGAATAGATTAAAGTTGGTTAAAAATTAGACTAATTTTTGGTTAACTCTGTTTAGGGACGGAACTATTCAAGGGCAAAGGGGGACCATTGCCCCCCCCCCCCCCCCTTCTCTCCCAAAAACCTTTGAAAAAAAAAAACTTACTATGTGTATTAACAAAAAGAATTTTAATTCTAGCTCTTAAATTTATATACTTCCCTCTCCAAATTTACAAATTGACTCAAGAAATCCAACAAATAGATAACACGCAAAATCTATATAAAAAAAATGCACATATCCAAATAATAAGAAAAAAATCTTTGGACAAATCATAAATCCGATCTAAGCAAAAACAATAACAACAAATTAATTACAAATCCTAGAAAAAAAAATCCCAAAACCCCAATAACTTTTACCCAATTTCTCCCTCTCTCCTGAGAGTTCTATGCCCCTCTCAAATGACTCCACTCTCATAGCCATAGAGACAACTCTTATGCCACATATTAATTGCTTCATCCACACATTAATTAGACTTTGAAAATATTAAGACGTGCTAATTGACTTGCAAAACTCTTGATTATAAAATTCTATTATTAAATTTTTTTCAAAAGAAAAAATACAAATAATAAATAATAAATTAATGTTAATAATGCAACTTTGTCAACCTCTAGTATTGATATTCCAATTTTTTTTTAAAATCTAAGAAGAAAAAACTTTGCCCCCCCCCCCCCCCCCCAAAGTTTGAATCCTGGTTCCGTCTCTGACTCTATTATACTCCTCTTCAATCCAAACAGACTATAAATGCGATTGTCTATTTATGGTTTTTGTCAAAAGTTCAATGCTAGGATACTAAAAATTTCTCAACTTCTTAATGTGATAATTGAAATTTTGATTTGAACAAAATCACTCACATAAATTTATTATTGACACAACTTTTATTATGTACTATTAAAACATGTCATATTAATAGCTATGTAATAAAAAAAAAAAAACTTATAAAAATGTCAATCACTCAATTTTTTATTGTATGTCTAAGTAACCCTCTCAAATACAATAAGCTTAATGCAATAACAAATTTTGTAATATTTGTCACAACTATTTAGATGGTTGGTTGTGATTCTATACAATAAAAGTTATATTAGTGGTGTTCCCATGTGAAATTAAGATTGCATTAATCACAATCTGTCAACTTAATAAATTGTAAAAATTAAAAATTTGTCTGTACCATTATGAGAAAGTCTAAGGATCCCTAGAAAAGAAAATGAAATAGAAAGTTTAGGAATACAATTTTTGTGCAACAATTATTGCTACAACTCTAACACGGTCGATTTTGAGTGGTAGAGAAAATATCCATATAAAAGTGATTGTCTATTAATAACAGTCAACTACTTCAACAAATTTTAGTAAAATTTGTGATCGTAGAAGAATTTTATAGACAATTATTGCCTCAAATAAATATAACTTTTCTTATGTAACAAAACTTTTGTGGAGGAAAGTTATTGGCCAAAAATATCTTGGATTCCATCAGCTGTGATCCTTATCCTCTAGATTTATTATCGTCGAATTATATCAAAGTAATAACCTTCTAGAATAAAGTAGACAAAAGAATATTTTTGACCCCTAAAGTCTAGAATTGTTTTCATTTTAGTCCTTTACATTTGAACATTTTTTTTGGATAGGTAAATAAATATTAATAATGAACTAATTCATTTTCTTTTTGACCCTTTTACATTTCAAAATTTTTACTTGGGCCATATGATTGATTCAGTTATCTATTTGGCCCTTTACATTTCAAACTTTCGTTTTCCTGAAGGACTAAAATGAATTGTCAATATGAAAGTTTAAAATGTGAAGGGTCAAACAAAAACAAAATCAAACATAAAGGATTGTAAGAGCTTTGCTTCTCCTTCTTCTTCTTCACACTCTTAATAGTTTCAGAAAGAGGGTTCAGATTGTGAATTGTTGGGTGGTTGCCCCTCTCTAAATCCAATGATTTCTATTAACTTAGCCCTTCAAATCAACCACCCATGACCCTTCTCTTCTAAACCCTATACCTAAAGATCAATATTAAAAAAAAAAAAAAAAAAAAAAAAAAAAAAAACAAACATAAAGGATCATAAAAGTAATTTTAACACGTAAATGATCGATATAAAAACAAAATCAAATATGAATAACTAAAATGAAAATATTAAAATATAAAGAGCTAAAATGAAAATAACTCCAAACTTTAAGGACCGAAAATGTACTTTAATCAATAAGGAACTATTCATAATTAAGTAACTTCCTCCGGGAACAATTTAACAAAACTTCCATAGAGGAAGTAATAATACTGGGTAGCCTCTATTCCTAATTTCCAATAGTATTATTGGAAACAAAATATTGTGAAACCTGCCCGACATTGGTCCTCTGCATTTAGTACTGCCAAAGACTAATTGTTAGTACATACACTAAAAACTAAATTAATGTTCATTGTGTGTAATATGGATAGACATTTCCCTTTGCCAAATTACGTCAAAGTAAAACCTCATCAAGTAAAGGCAAAACTCTTGTGCACTCACTGACATTTGGGCCCCACAGGTCAGCAATTGTGATTCCGTTTCAGAATGAGGACATTTAATGAAGTAATCTCGTGAAAAAAAGTTGTGGACCCTGCCCTACTTTATATGAAGTGAAGACAATTCTTCATACTTCATACCTAACTTTTAAGACAATTCTCAAAAAATGAAACATAATAACACTGAATAAAGATAATTCTCCATACTTCATACCTAACTTTTAAGAGCATTGCTAGAATCACAATTTTTGCTATAACTTACTCATATGATAAGTTATAAGTTGTAAGTAGTAAAGTAAAAGTTGTGATTTCATTTGAATCTACAACTCCACCACTCATAATTCCACCACTTCCAATTTGCTACATGAGCAAGTTTTGACAAAAATTACGATCCTAGAATTACTCAACTTTTAACACACTAGAAAAAATTCCATGGAGAAGGTCTGTTGTCTTTATTGACCACAAAATATTGTGGAGCCTCTCTATTTGCATATTATTATTCTCCACATGGTATTGTGGACATGTGCTACATAGTGACTATATGTATTGGATCCGTTTGAATAGAGTTAAAAAGTAAAAACTAAAAACTAAAAAATATTATAGGAAAATAATTTTTAAATGTGTGAATAGTACCGTAGAACCCATTTTTAATAAAAAAGGAACTAAAAAGAGAATTTGTGGGTCTGTAAATAGTGCACAATGTGTACTGTTCACAAACTTTTCAGCTGGGAAAAAAAAAAAAAAAGCAAACATGGGTCTAGAAAGCGCAAAACGCGCTTCCCAAATGCACACATTAAGATCGATTAGCTAAATAATCACGTTTTTAATGAAGTTCTAGAATTTTAGTTGCATAGAAACTATTCCACCGTACGTGATAGCTGCAGCCTGCAGGGAATAATAGTGAGGTTGTCGTATCTCTGCTATAAAAATGATCTTGGAAATTTGCAATTGGTTCGTACCCAGGTACATGAAATTCATGACCATATTATTAAAGAATATTCTCAGATTGTATCACATGAAATCATGACCATATTAGTTGTAACGTTTATCGCATGAGTGTAAAATTTCATGTGCGAAAGTGTCCTCTTCTTGGGCCGACGACAAGGATACGACCACGTGGCTCGCAGTATTAGATCTTTTACGGATGTCAATTTCGATAACAATAGTCAATAACATCCAGCAAATGCCTTAAATCGGTAGTTTGGAATCGGATAAATTACATTGCATGTGGAATCGTGGATCCTTTTTTTTTTTTTTTTTTTTGAAGAGGAAATGTTGATTTCATTTCATAAGTGAAAGGAGTTACATCAGAGGGAGTACATGCAAAAGCCAGCAAAACAGAATTAAGGAGGGTTGTAATATCTCGGATGCTGGAGCAGAGGAGGGGGCATTCCAATCCAAACTTGTGAGGTACAAGAGGACCTTGCAAAGGCAGCAAGGATGTGGGCGTCCCAATTATAATCCCTTTTCAGATGCTGCAGTTTCCAGCAGCAAAAGTGGTCAAGAGAGAGGAGGATACCATGGAGAATGTGGCCAAACTCCCCACCAAGCTGCTTAGCATTGATGGACTGGACTAAGTTTAGGGCATCCGATTCAATAATGATCTTAGAAGCTTGGATTTCTTGAGCGAGGAGGATGCCATTCTCGATTGCAATGGCTTCAACAGCTTCAATGGGGTGACAAGCTTGCAGCAGTTTGCACATGGCAGCCATAACCCGACCATTAGAGTCATGGATAATAACTCCGATGCTTGAGGGCCTACCATCTCCAGAGGAGGCTCCATCCACGTTAATTTTGTAGTAGCCCGGTGGGGGAGGGGTCCAAGAGGAGGCTTGGGATTTAGGAGGGATAGTAGACGAGATTGCACCTTTATAGTCCGCAGCAAGTCTGATGGCAGAGCCCCAAATTTGATGAGGTAGCGAGGAGTATGAGTCATGTACTATTTGGTTACGATTGAGCCAGAGTAGCCAGGCAGTGATCAGGAAGGATTCAAGGTCACGTGTGGAGCCATTGGACAAAATCTGAAGAGCAAGGCTCAAGAAATCCCAAGAGCTATTTACAAGGTCAATGGGGCAATTTTTCCAGTAGCCCCAGACAGATTGTGGAATGTCACATCGAAAGAGAGCATGACTAGTACATTCAAGACATTGATCGCATATAGGGCAGTAGCCATCAGTATTCACTCCCCGGGTTCTGAGGTTTTGCATTGTAGGCAAAGCATTCATACAACATCTCCAAGCGAAAATCCTAACCTTGGCTGGAATGTTAAGGTGCCACATTTTTCTCCAAAGGGGGGAACATGAGTTACCAGAAGAACTTTCACCATCAAGGGATGGTTCAGCTATTGAAAGTGCAATGTAATAGGCACTTTTAACAGTGAACACACCCTTTTTGTTGCCAATCCAGATCATCTTATCATCAGGGAGGGAGAAGCTGAGTGGCATATTAAGGATAGTACTAGCCTCAAAGGGGAGAAAGGTTCTTCTCACCAAGTCAGCCTTCCAGCACTTAGAGTCAGGATCAATGAGAGCAGAAACCATGGGAAAGTCATCAAAGTTGTGCGGCATTGGGGAAATGACTTTGTACGTGGATGGAGTGGGCATCCACCTGTCTTCCCAAATATGGATCATTTTTCCATTCCCAACACGCCATCTAGTACCCTTTTTAATGACTTCAATGCTGCCGTGAATACTTCGCCATGCAAATGAAGGGTTGCAGCCAAGCTTGGAGTTAAGAAGATCAGAAGAAGGGAAGTATTTGGCTTTGTATATTCTTGAGATGATAGAATTTGGGTTGTTTAGGATCCTCCAAGCTTGCTTGGCTAGCATGGCAAGATTAAAAGCATGGAGGTTCCTGAAGCCCATTCCCCCCTCAAACTTGGATTTGCACATCTTCTTCCAAGCCACCCATGCAATTTTTGCTTCCTGCTGCTTTTGACCCCACCAGAAATTCCGCATCATACCCTCCAGGTCATCACAAAGTCCCTTAGGAAGGAGGAAGCAGCTCATAGAATAAGTGGGGACAGCCTGTGCAACGGCTTTAATGAGAACTTCCTTACCCCCAATAGAGAGCATCTTTTCTTTCCAGCCAGACAACTTTTTGCCAACTCGTTCTTTTATTTCAGCAAAGACTGCATTTTTGGATTTGCCAATGATTGATGGTAACCCGAGGTATTTAGAGTGGCAAGTCCCCTGCATAGGTCCAAGAATTTCAAGAATCTCATCTTTAGTTTCCTGAGGAGTATTGTGGCTGAAGAAAATGGACGACTTGTCCGTGTTAATCATTTGTCCAGAGGCGGCTTCATACTTTTTAAGAATTCCAGTTAAAGTGTTGCACTCTTGGCTGCTTGCATTGCAAAAGAGCAAGCTATCGTCAGCGAAGAACAAATGAGTAATAAAGGGGCAGCCCCTACAGATGGAAATTCCATGCAACTCCTTGGATCTAGCTGCATTATGGATGAGGGAGGAAAAAGCTTCTGCACAAATAAGGAAGAGATAAGGGGAGAGGGGGTCACCCTGTCGGAGCCCCCTTGATGGAGTAATGCAGCCATGAGCAGAGCCATTAATAATGATGGAGTATGAAACAGTAGTAATGCAGTGCATGATAAGACTTATCCATTTCTCATGAAAGCCAAGTTTTTCCATAGCGGCCTCAATGAAACACCACTCGACTCTATCAAAGGCTTTACTCATATCAAGCTTCACTGCCATTGAGTAATCCTTTCCCACTCTCTTATTATTAAGGTAGTGCAAAATTTCAAAAGCAGTGAGGACATTGTCCGTAATTAAACGCTCTGAAATAAAAGCACTTTGGTTTTCAGATATGACACAGGGGAGGACAGCTTTGAGCCTATTTGCCAGCACTTTGGCAATGATCTTGTACACCACATTACTAAGACTGATGGGTCTGAATTCAGACATTTTGGTAGGTAGCTTGGTTTTGGGGATAAGAGTGATGTTTGTTCTATTGATTTCAGCTAGAGACATATTATTGTTAAGAACATTGAGAACCATTCTAGTTACATCATTTCCAACAATGGACCAGTATTTTTGAAAGAAAATTGCGGACATACCGTCAGGGCCGGGTGCCTTGGTTGGGTGCATTTGCTTGAGAGCAGAGAGGACCTCATCACCAGTAAATTCTTTAATAAGATCCATGTTCATCTCATCTGTGACTTTGGTAGGAATGAATCTAGTAACCTCAGCAACGGTGGGGGGGGAGGGCTGAGTGGATGTGAAGATATCTTTGAAGTAGGAGATGGCAGTGTCGGCAATAGTTTCACTGGTATCACACCAAACCCGTTGATTATTCCACAAACCAAGAATGGTATTCTTCCGCTTTCTTTCTGAGGCCTTGTTATGAAAAAATTTGGTGTTACGATCCCCCTCGTTGAGCCATTGAACTCTTGACCGCTGATTCCAGTATGTTTCTTCACTGTCTAACAGTTCATTAATTTCTCTTCTGAGAATATTAATTCGAGGTCCCATGCAGCCAGAGGTGTCCTGGAGAACAAGTGCACTGAGAGTCTTTCTTTTCTTCTCAATCTTCTTCGGTATTTGCCCAAACTCGGCTTGATGCCAATTTGAGAGCTCAGCAGCACATTGGTTAAGCCCCTCAGAAAGTCCCCTAGGAATGCTTGTGCTAGTGCAACCTTCCCAGACCCTTTTAATAATCTCTTTACATTCATCTCTGCGAGTCCAAAAGGCTTCAAAGTGGAAACGCCTTTTACGATGGGGTCGGACCATGATGGAATCCGAGATGAGAAGGCCGCAGTGGTCAGAGGTAGAATCAATGAGGTGGTGGACCCTAGCTTCAGAGAATTGAGCACTCCAATCCGTAGTGGCTAAAGCTCGGTCAAGCCGCATGTAGATTTTGTCAGGTCCCTCTCTCATATTGCACCAAGTAAAGTTGGATCCATTGAAACCCAAGTCCCTCAAATTACAACTGTTAATAGCATTTCTGAATCCATCCATTTGTTGCTGTGATCTTATAGCTCCCCCCTGTTTTTCGCTATTAGAGAGTATCTCGTTAAAATCCCCAAGACAGAGCCAAGGGAGATGAAATCTATTGCCAAGATCCTCAAGAAGTTTCCAAGAAGCTTTCCTTTGGGCTGTGTCAGGGTGGCCGTAAAAACCGGTAATTCTCCACATAAAACCAGAATCGGCCTCAGTAATAATGGCGTCGATGTGGTTTGGCCCATATGTCCGAATATCAAGATTTGTGTCTTTTGTCCAGAGCATGGCAAGACCGCCGCTCTGGCCATCACTGGGAAAATAGATGCAATTGAACTGAAAGAAAGAATTTAGAAATTTTTTCATACCTCTTCTATTCAACTTCGTCTCCGCTAAGAAGACGACCTTGGGATTCCACCGCTGCAAGAAGTCTCGCAACGCCCTAACTGACCGGGGGTTCCCAAGTCCCCGGCAGTTCCACCCAAAAATAATCATTGCGTCCGGCGGTGCTGCTTAGCAGCCACCGCCGATATCGAAGTGCTGAGGGGGGAGACATCACTGCAGATTTTCTTTAGTGTCCTGTTTTCTTCCTTCTCAAATGATTCTAGGCTGCCACGACGTTTAGTACCAACTTCAGCACTGAGGGTTGACATTTCCACGTCATGGGCTTGGCCTTTGCTTATATCCCTTGCTGCCTTCTTCAATTTTACTCTCCGGGTTGGTCCACTAATGTTTGCTGGTTCAGGAGGTGGTTGGGCTGTGTTGTCCAGGGAGCAAGCTTTTATTTTCGGCTTCAAAGGGCTGGTAGCTTCTTGGGCTTCAGTATTGAGAGTTTTGGGTTGGCCCACAGTGGACAAGGCATCAGTTTGTCCTCCAATTGGGCTTCGGTCTGAGCCAGAGTTACCTAAGGCAGATTTGTCACGTGACTCTCCACTAGCCCTTAAACTGCGCTTCCCATCTCTCGGCCTGTCCCATCCGCTCTGATCCTCAGCCGCCTGTAGGACTAGGTTGGCATCATTTTTCCTGGTTTGGTTTTCACTTCCCAAGGATAGTTTCCCGCCAGTGTCATTGTTCCCTCCAAAGCCTTCTGAAGGAATGGGTTGGACAGGGGTTGCGCGTGTATACACGTCATCTGTCGCCGTCGCAGTTCCAGAACTCTTATCGCTACTGCCACTACCCATTTTGCTAAAATTCTCCCTTGGTTGCCAACCCGCTCTGAGCCAATCCCCGTATTGAGGAGTGTTGTCATGGCTCAACGAAGGCTCAAGGCAATGTTTTCCGTCGTGTCCCATTCTGCCGCAAGAAAAGCAGAGAGTAGGGAGTCTCTCATACTTGTAGGTGAGCCAGGTTCTTCCACCATTCTCATTGGTGAGAAATCCGCCTCTCCTAAGCGGCTTATCAATTTGCAATTCCACTCGAATACGCATGAATTTAGCCTGATCTGACTGCCAGGATCTCTTGTCAACTTCAAGAAAATTTCCAATTTTGCATCCTATTTCCTTTCCAGTAATCTCTGTCATATGCTCAAAAGGGAGGCCCCAGACTTGGACCCAAAGAGGAGTGTGAGTAAAGGTTATATTGGAAGTAGAGAGACCTCTCTGCCAACGACATAGGAGCAGAAGATTATTTTCAAAGCACCAAGGTCCACTTTTTTCAACCCATTCAAGCTGAAATTTGGAGCTGAATTTGAACTGGAAAATGTTATTACCAACATCAACTATTCGGAGGTCTGAGCCCATTTTCCATGCCGACCGGAGTACATTTTTGAGGGCTCGTTGGTTCTGCTTCCTGTCCGAGAGGAGTTTCCCAAAGAGGCTTAAGGAGCATTCTTCAAGAAGCTCCGCATGGCATGGATTGGAGATGCGGATATCATCTTCTTCGTCTTTTGTTAACTGTAGCTTTTCTAAGTTGAATAGAACTGAGTCTTCCATGATTTAGTGGTGGGGAAGGTGTGGGTTGGGTGACTGCTGCCTTGAAGGAGTTTTAAGGCCAGCAGAGGGAGGTCCCTATAGAGAAAACTAAGGGGGTGAGAGCTCGCTCATGGCGAGAGAGAAGGCTCCTACTAAGGGAGAGATAGCTAGCTTATTTGGAATCGTGGATCCTACCTGGGAAAGTAACTAGAAGTAAAATATGCTCACTTTTGGGAGATAATCACGAATCCATATAGGTTCTTTAAATCCATATGAAAAGCTAGCACGAATTCCATCAAAAATAAACACAAAAGTTTGTAATTTTATTAATTTGAAAACTGAATTACCCTGAAGCCTATAATGCATTTTAATAGAAAATCAGTCCTAGGGTTCTAGGAGATGCTTAGAAATCCTAAAGCACTCTTAGAAAACACCCTATATAAAAACCCTAATTATATTCTACCACATCATGTGGTATTTGTACATTGTCAGATTAAAAAAAATTTAAATCTTAATAATGGACTCTAATTCATTTAATGTGGAATAGAGATAATCTTATTCTCAATATTGATAAAAATAACAACTTGTCCGTAAAGAAAATAACAGAAAAATCACCCTTTATTAGTGGCATTGATATCCCTTTTAAATGTATAAATAAGATTAAGAAATCCCAAGTGACTATTCTTTTTCAATTAGCACAACAATTATTCAAGATACCTAAAAATGCTTTCCTTTTGTAACTTGGACAAATTACAATGCATGTAGATCTTCCTTTTAGATTTTTGGTTAAAGTCGTTGGAACTGGGAGCTTATCTGCCTATATTGTGGAGCTTGTCATAATGTGATCTTCTATCTAAGGTCTTGGTCAAAAGTCCAATGCTAGCTAGGATTCTAATTAATAGCCTGTTTAGATTGAGGGGGGAGGGAGGGAGAGCAAGGAGAGTAGATTAAAGTTGGTTAAAAATTGGACTAATTTTTTGTTAACTCTATTCAGGGATGGAACTATTTAAGGGTAGAGGGGGGCCATTGCCCCCCCCCCCCCCCCCCCCCCCCAAAAAAACCTTTGAAAAAAAAAATCTTAGTATATGTATTAACAAAAAGAATTTTAATTCTAGCTCTTAAATTTATATACTTGGCCCCCTCCCCAAATTTACAAATTGACTCAAGAAATCCAACAAATAGATAACAAGCAAAATCTATATATAAAAAATGCACATATCCAAATAATAAGAAAAATCTTTAGACAAATCATAAATCTGATCTAAGCAAAAACAATAACAACAAATTAATTACAAATCCTAGAAAAAAAAATCCCAAAAACCCAATAACTTTTACCCAATTTCTCCATCTTTCTTGAGAGCTCTATGCCCTCTCAAATGACTCCACTCTCATAGCCATAGAGACAACACCTGTGCCACATATTAATTGCTTCATCCACACATTAATTAGACTTTAAAAATATTAAGACGTGCCAATTGACTTGCAAAACTCTTGATTATAAAATTCTATTATTAAATTTTTTTTCAAAAGAAAAAATACAAATAATAAATAATAAATTAATCTTAATAATGCAACTTTATCAACCTCTAGTATTGATATTCCAATTTTTTTAAATCTAAGAAGAAAGAACTTTGACCCCCCCTAAGTTTGAATCCTAGTTCCGTGCCTAAGCAAGATTGAAGGAATTATTGGGAACATCTTAAGATGGGCATGCTGTCCAAGTGTTTTTGTTTTTTTTGGGCTAGGCCGAACAACCAAGTACTAGCTTGAAGAAACTTGAGTACAATAGTGCGGTATAGGAGATGTAGTAAACAGTTAACAAGAAAGCGAAAGGGAAAAAATGGAAATGGCTCCAATTTAGGATATGTTAGCACACACTACATGAGCCTCAGTTTTTTCTAATTTTATATTTTTTTTATTATTTTTTTTTTTGAGAAGCTATTAATATTTATTAATTACATATATATTATATATCAATTTTTTTATGAGCTTTTTCATATATTCATTGACTAAAAACAAATAATAATATGTTTAACTAAGAATATTGTAATTCAAATGGCCAACATCTCTTAATTTTTTTAAAGAAATATTTAAAGTTTAAATTCTTCTACCTTAATTATTAAATTATCAAAACTAATAATAATGTAAATAAAATAGTAGAAGCTCAATAAATGATTAAAGCCCAAGTTTGAAATCGAGTATTCAACTACTTTTATTTATTTATTATTGGATAAGAGAGTCCTCAACTACTTGCTTTTCCTATTATGGATTCGACCCCGACCCTAAAGTATCTATAGTGCCTGTTCTACTCCTATGTCCTACCATGTGAAAATATCTAGCTACAATAGCTAGCGATAAAGCTGCCAATGGCAGTGGCATATCACTTTGATAATGAGAACACTAACCTTCCACTTAACAATCATTCAGCAAAAAGGAGAAAGAGTACTACGCTACAACCAAAACTTCTATTAAATATAATTTTTAACAAACATCCACTTCCACTTAACCTTCCACGTTGTTTCATTCAACAATTTCATCATTGTTTCCATGTTTAAAGCAATCTTGTTACCTCCAAGCACTCTTGCGGGTGCGGCAGAGAAAGAAAATTTTTGTAGGGGCCAAGCTAAATATTATAAAAATTTTTTTAAAAAAAATATAAAAAGAGAGTATTACTGTTATATAATTAACTTTAACTGAACAAAGTTGGTTCATACATTCTTTCACGTTTATATTGATTTTGAACTAAATTTTTTAGCCAATTTTTTTCTTTCTATATATACATTTAAGCAAACGTTCAAAAACTCATTCTCATATCTATAATTGTAATCTATGATTATGTTCAAAGAAAAAATATCTATTAAGTTCGTATCTTTGTGCAGCTTTAGTAATTTAGATAGAGAATTGAGCAATGGTCTCCTAATTTTGAACACTTTTTCTTTTAAAATATGCATTAATAGTGAATGATTTCCTTTCATTAAATTACTAACACTTTTTCTATTACTCTTTTTTTTTTTTTTTTTTTTGGTCACACGTACAACTTTTGTCAAATATAATCATGTAACAAAAAAAAAAAAAAATGCAAACGAATGCTTTTAGGGTATTAGTTAATAATTCATTTAAAGAAAGTTTTTATGAAAAAAAAAACAATTAATGTTTTGATAGCTTTTTCATTTCCCATAAAAATTATGTCAAAATTTTCCTAAAATGGATTGTTAACCAATACTCTAAGGATACTTATTAGCATGACTAAAAAAAACATAAGGCAATAACAAACTATAATTACTTAAACAATTTTCAATCAAAGAGAAGAAAAGTGGGAAATTACTTATATTAAATTTAAATATGACATAAGGAAGAGCATGTCAACAGGAAGATTCTCCACATGGAGAAAAGTAAAAGGACAAGCCTTGGATATAAGCTACATAAATAGTAGAACATTAAAAAGGGCAAGTTGTGAACAAGCATTGGATGAATTAATTGGACCCTAAAAATATATATAATAAACAAAATCTGGATTTATTTTAAACTACATCATCATCTACCAAACTATTACTTCATCAAAAGATTGAGAGAGAGAGTATGTTGTGTGTAGTATAACTTGCCTCACCCTTTCTTAAAAGTTAATATGGCTTTTGAGTGGAGTTATGATGTGTCTTTGTATTAAAACCCTTTTCCTTCTCTTTTATGTGTATATTTGTTTCTCAAAAAAAAAATTATCATTTTTTTTTTTTTGCTACTACAAATGAAATTTTCAAAAAACTAGGGGGGCCATGACCCCCCAGCCCCCCTCTAGCTCCGCCATTTTAAACTAAACATATATTTTCTAGTGAACTTGACTAAACTTTGAGATTTGATACCAATTTGTTGTGTTTTAAGGGTAGAACAAGCGCTTTCACAAGAATTAAAAAAAAAAAAAAAATACTCAAAAGAACAATATTTAACATGGTTTGTGTAAGGTTGAATTTAATCAACCATTTAATTGGTTTTATTCCGTGACCAATTTGCTTGTAATTTAATATTTAGTAACCTTGTATTTAGGTAGGAAAATTGTAAGGGTAGTGTGTGAGAAGATGTAAAGAAAAGCTCAAGAGTGTGTAAAAAAAACAGAGGTTCGCGGCTAGGGCTTGCGGGTGGATCGCGACTGGCAAGCCGCCAAAAGCTGGCACGTGAGAGGCACACTTGGAAGCTGAAGGGTCGCGCCAGCTGTCACGCTACAGGACAAAAGTTCCAAACTGGACAGGCCGTTACGTCGCGACTTGAACTCACAACTTGGACAAGCCGCGAGACCAAGTCGACAACTTGCCTTGTTTGGCAAAAACTGACGTTTTGCATTCCCTTCTCACCCTACTATATATACACCCTTATACCCATCATATTGTGAAAGCTTCCAGAGAGAATTTTGTAAGAAAAAACCCTAGAGAAAAATAAGATTGTCTCATCCTCAATCTTCATCTAAGAGACTCTACAAATTTCTTTACTCTCTTTCTCTTCATTGTCATACCCTTGAGAGGTTATTTACCAAACCCTTATCTCACCACACTCACGTCTGTGAGAAGGTCCATTTGGTGCTTAGGGAAGCAGTTTGGAAAGGAACCAATATACATTGGTTGATGCTATGGTCAAGTAGTGGAATCCGAGAAACTAAAGAAGAAATAGGTTCGGCGTAACCTCGTTGGAGTAAGAAGCTTGGAGGGCTTAGGTACTTGAGTAGATTAGGCTTGGAGGGTCTTCTGCTGTTCATATATCCCAACTATATTCTTTAGTGGATTTTATCACCGCTTGGAACGTGACGGAGAGGTTTTACGCTGAGAACTTCGGTTTCCTTTTCGATAACACATCGTGTGTTGTCCGTGTGTTTGCATTTCTCTTTCCTTTATCTTTGTCTTATATTTACTGCTGTGGATGTGTTTATATTTGGCTTAGATTGTTTTATCAATTCTGTTATAAGCTTGTTATCATATTCCGCACATTAATTGTTTGATATTAAGCTTGAATTGGTATTTTTGTATCTGGGCGTCTAAACGTTCAAGGGTGTTTCATACCCATATTGAACTTTCAGTTTGACTAACTCCAAGCCTGTGTCCACATATAACGCCAACTAAAATTCACAATCAATGATATGGATTACAACCGCACTCAATCAAAACCTCACAAACTCTCATAGACACAAACTAACTCACAAATCTCAAAGGTAATATGTAATGCAATGATGAGTTAAAAATTCAAATCTACATCCTTATATATCAATAACTCATCATTTTAATCTTTATATGGTGGAATGGACTGAACAAATAATGATAATAAACGATCCTCAGTTTCATGGTTTCCAACACCGTGCCCATCTCCATACTGGTATATGCATTGGGCCATCCTTCCAAGGTTGAATGCAATTTCAATAAATGTTTCAGAGAAGGGAGAAGTCACAGATCGTTCTTCATTCATCTTCTTCCATGTTGCACTAATCAAACACCTAATGTATTCACGAGCATCTTCTTCGCTAGCACCAGTTTCGTTCATGTAACATTGGATTGATTTAGGAACATCACCTCTTTTTAATTCATCCTGATATTAAAAAAAAAAAAATGATTGTAAGGGTTTGTGAATTATACGAAATGAAAGTCTTGTTGATGAAACTCTTAGTATAGAGTGGTCTACATACTGTAGATGTTACAAGATCATCTGCAAATCGTAAAATCATTGATGACAAACGAACTATGTTGGGGTACTCTTCCAAGCAATCTAGGGCTACCTTTGTTATGGGATTTGTGTAGGAAAAATAAGCATGCAATAGTATAGTTGGTGCTGCAATTGAAAAACATGCATTCTCAAGGTATTCTTGAAGTCTTGGTGTATACCCGCTGTGGTACCACTTTGCCTCCAACAAATAAGCTTTACATAAATCTGCCCACTGAAAAATTTATGGTGGAACAATGAATTTAAGGTAGTATAACACACCATGTGTTCAAGAAAAAAATGTTAAGGATTAATACAGATGGATTTAGAAGTCAATTGCATACCCTTTTTTTAAAATATCGAATGATGTGGAATTCTTGTTCCTTTAGTATGTCAAAAGCCATTTCATTAACTGAATTGTGTAGAGCTAGGAAACATATCTTCATATAATTTGGGAGCCCATCCATTGCATTGATATCCCACCTGGAATCACAAAGAGCACACTTAAGTCTTTATGTCAAAGATAGCTTTGAAGCATATGAGGCATATTGTCATTAATACCAACCTCTCAACAACGTCCGTGAAGAGCTCAAGTTCATCTATAGTTCCATACACATCATAAATATCATCTAATACTGTAATGAGTACATTGACCTTTGTTGAGATTCTCCTACAATATCCAAAGTGAGGATGAAATGTACACCCCACTGTCCAGAAGAAACTCTCTGTCAACCTATCCCTCGCAAAGCTCAACTTTTCTGCAATGCCAGTGCTCCTCCACCACCTTTATTTGAAGCCAAAAAAAATCAATTTTCTTTATATATTGATGCATATTTAACCTTCCTTTTTTTTTTTTTTTTTTTTTGAGAATCAATTTATTTAACCTTTTGAATTAGGTAAGTTAAACATAGCTTAACTTTTAAAATTTAGGCTATAACTAATTTAATTATTAGGGCCAGCATGTGCCTTAATTAGGTGAATTAGACAACTGCTTAAGCCCCAAATTTTAATCAATAGGATATGAGTATTAATTAAACCTTTAAATATTAGTCAATAAATAAAAAGTATTTTTTAAAAAAGAGAAAAAATTAAAATTAAAAAAAAAAAAAAAATCTCCGTATGATGACTCCATATCCTCTATGTGAGAGGTTTAGAGTGTAGAACATGTAATCTCTCTCAAAGAAGCTGAAAATTCTCTTTCTCTCTCACTCTCTCAACAAAGAAAATCAAAAGACCGAAAAGAAAAAAATAATTCCAAACCTTATAGCTTACGTTCATACCTTTCTCTCTTCTTCTTTTTGTTTTAAAAAAAAAAAAAAAATCGAATTTCAACTTTTTAATTTATAGTAGTCTACAATCAGATATTTTTTATTTTTAAGTAATATTGTAGTTGTTAATGAAAAATTAAGTTTTATAAAAAAGAAAACATCAAATAAATATCCGACTAATTACTAATAAATAAATTTATAATCAAAATTTAATTAGAGATATAAAAAATATTATAGTTGGCAACTTGACATAAACTTAATACAAATATTTAATTACTAATTTTTATATTAATGAATTGATATTTAAATATATAAATTTCTCCAATTTAATTTTGGTCTTAGGCTCCATAATATATAGGGTCGGCCCAGTAAATTATTTGTTCATGTTGCTATCAAGTTTGATTTTAATAACTCTCCTCGCTGTAGGAGTTTTCTCTCTCGTTCCATAACGAGTTTTCTCCCTCCCTTAGGTAAAACCTAAGGGTATTAGATTTTCTCTTTTCTTAGATCACTTACCTACCTACCCATCTACTCTGCTTCTCATACTCATGGCTGACGACGTTATCAACGAACTGGGAAAAATGAAACTAACTGTGGAAGAGGTGGAAGTAATTGAGATACCAGACGAGGATAGAGCAGATGAACTTGAGAGTTGCTATCTCAGTCTCATTGGCAAACTATTAACCTGCAAATCCTTCAACAAAATGGCGGCTAAGAACACAATTCGAAGAGCTTGGGGAATGGATACAAAGCTCCAAATACTTGATGTAGGACCAAATCTGTTTCAATTCAAATTTCACTCTGAATTTGATATGATGCGTATACTACGTGGAGGGCCATGGACTTTTGACAATCAACTACTCATGCTAAAGAGGTGGACCAAAGGTATGACTGCTAGGAACATAAAGTGGGAACACGCATCTCTCTGGATACAAATCTGGGGAGCCCCTTTCGACATGGTTTCTCCAATTGTTGCAACAAAGGTCGGAGGCAGACTGGGGATTGTGGAGGAAGTTGAGAAGCGACGACAACAGGATGCACAGAATATTTTTATGAGAGTCCGAGTGGCTCTACCCATTGCAAAACCACTACGTCGTGGGAGCTTCATTGCTGGACCTGATGGAGAACGGACATGGATACAGTTTAAGTATGAGAGATTACCTGTCTTTTGCCATTTTTGTGGTTTGTTGGGCCATGATTTGCACCACTGTGCGAGTCATTATGCAGCGGAAAAGAATGGTGGCGTTGGGGAATACCAATACGGTGATTGGCTCAAAGCAGCGGGGAATCGATCAAAACCCAGTCGTAACCATGATTCAGAATCTCATGATGAGCCGGATAATGCCACAGTGAAGGAGCAACACCCAGCAGGGGCGGAGGCAGCCGCAATTAATGTATTAACTGAAGCCAGCCTAGTGGAAAGCGTTACAAAAGCCGTTGAAAATGGTAGCAATCATGAAGGTAGCCCGAAATGGCAGCAAATAATAATTGAGAATCCTGGTGATAAAGGAGTAATTATGGGAAACAGTGTACAGGGTGAGGCGAAGACTGTTGACTGCACAAATTCAAACTTTGAACTAGACTTGGGCCCAACTGGTCTAGACTTAGCAAGTACACAGGCAAGTGGGCCGAATGGGTTGAAAACAAAGCCTAAAGCAACGTGGGTAAGGCTCAACAGAATGGAGAGTGGGTTTAATGAGTCTGCTAGGGATGTTAATACCCCAACACTGGGAAAAAGAAGAGGAACGTATACTCTGTTTGAAAAAACACGAAGAACACCAATGGAAAAGAGGACGTGTAGAGTCTGGTGAAGCAATCCATGATGAAACATCGGCGAGGGTGGAAAGCCACTCTTGCCGGGAGTAATGAGGATCCTAAGTTGGAACTGCCAAGGGCTTGGGAACCCTTGGACAGGTCGAAGCCTTCGCAAAATTGTGAAGGAACAAGATCCCATGGTGTGTTTCCTAATGGAGACTAGATTGGACAAAGAAGGTTTTGGAAAACTTTACAAAGATTTGCCGTTTCAGAATCGTATTATCGTGAAACAACCGGATGAGGGAGGTGGACTTGCGTTGCTGTGGAAATCAAATGTGAGTATTGATCTTGTGAACTTCTCACCAAACCATATCCTTGTTACTGTGAAGGAAGTGGACGGCTTTGTGTGGCACTTGACAGGGTTTTATGGATGGCCAGATACAACTCAACGCAACAAATCTTGGGCGTTGCTTAAACATATCAAAACGTTGGTAGAGGGACCCTTGGTTTGCATTGGAGATTTTAATGCAACTCTTCATGCATCGGAGAAACTCAGTAAACGTCCAAGTCAAAGAAGTCTGATGAATGATTTTGGGGATGCTCTAGACCATTGTTAGCTTCAGGATTTGGGTTACCATGGCTACCCGTATACCTGGAACAATAAAAGGCCAGGTGAAGCTAACACGAAACTACGCCTAGATCGTGCCGTCGCTACAAAAGATTGGGTTGACAAGTTTCAAATGAGCAAATTGATCCACCTTTCTTCACATGCCTCGGATCACTTGCCCATTCTTCTTCAAACCCAATCTTATAGGCATCAAAGAGTGAGGGGGAATAAAGGTTTCAAATTCGAAGAAACATGGCTGTTGTGGGAAGAGTGTGAAGCAGTGGTTGAGGGAGCATGGAATTTAGGTGGTGCTGATGGTTTTGGGTTGGTAGATATAAAACATAGAATTGAAGCTTGTGGAGTGGAATTGAAAACATGGGGGGCTGGTAAACTTAACTTGGATGCTAAAGAGTTAAAAAAGCTACAAAAAAAGATAGACACTATGATCGGGGAGGATGTCACAGAGGAGTCTATGGCAGAATTCCTAGAAGTCTCAAAAAGATTGGATGAACTGTTAAGAAGGCAAGAAATTTTTTGGGCTCAAAGATCAAGAATTTCTTGGCTTAAGCATGGGGATAAAAACACAAAATTCTTCCATGCCAAAGCCTCACAGAGGAGATGAAGAAATCATATTCAAAGGATTAAAAACTCTGAAGATTGTTGGGTGGAGGAAGCAGAAGATATTGCAGATATGGCGATTGAGTACTTTGATAACCTCTGTACTGCAGGAACTTATGACCAGATTGATGAATGTCTAAACACAGTAACATGTAAGGTTACTCCTGATATGCAGCAGATCCTGACCAATGATTTTAGTGCTGATGAAATTAAGGCGGCGTTGTTCCAGATGGGACCAACAAAGGCTCCTGGGCCAGATGGTATGAAACCTCTGTTTTACCAAAAATTTTGGCATGTCATGGGTGATAATGTTGTTACTGCTATTTTGGATTTTCTTAAGTCTAGCTGCATGACTCCTGGCATTAATCATACCTATATTGTGTTAATTCCTAAAGTAAAAAATCCCGTCAAAATGTCTGATTTTAGACCAATTAATTTATGTAATGTTATCTATAAAATCATATCCAAGGTTTTGGCTAACCGTTTGAAACAGATCCTCCCATATATTATCTCTCCCACTCATAGTGCTTTTGTCCCTGGCAAACTTATTACAGATAACGTATTACTTGCCTATGAGACTCTCCATGCTATGAATATTCGGAAAAAAAGAAAAAAATGTGCTTTGGCATTGAAGCTCGATATTAGTAAGGCATATGATAGGGTGGAATGGCCTTTCCTCCAAGGCATGATGGTGAAATTGGGTTTTCCAGAGAAGTGGATTAAATGGGTGATGGAATGTGTGAGTTCACCCTCCTATTCCATTATGATTAATGGGAAGCCGTATGGTCACTTGCAACCTTCAAGAGGGATTCGCCAAGGCGACCCTCTTTCACCATATTTGTTTCTTTTATGTGCAGAAGGGTTTACAGCTCTTTTGGAAAAAGCATTTATGGAAAGGCGAATAAGTGGGGTATCTATTTGTAGAAGTGCACCAAAAATTACAAACTTATTATTTGCAGATGATTCCCTACTATTTTGCTAGGCATCTCGAACCGAAGTTGCAGCCATTACTGAGATCCTCCAAAAGTATGCAGGTGCATCAGGTCAATCTATTAATTTACAAAAATCGTCGGTATTTTTTAGCAAAAACACACCAAGTGGCCAAAAACAAGCAATTGCCTCGACTTTGGGGGTGAAAGAGGTGGAGAAATTTGACACTTATTTGGGGCTACCAACCTTGATTGGACGTGCAAAGTACCAAACCTTCTCTTTCCTTAAGGATAGGGTTTGGAAAAAATTGCAAGGGTGGAAGGGGATGATGTTATCTAGAGCGGGCAAGGAAGTGCTAATCAAGGCAGTGGCTCAATCAATCCCCACATACACTATGGGGGTGTTTCTTTTACCTTTGACGCTTTGTGTGCTAAGTTTTGGTGGGGTCAAGTGGGCAATAAGAGGAAAGTACATTGGCAGAGTTGGGATTTTTTATCAAAGCCAAAGAAAGATGGTGGTATGGGGTTTAGAGATTTGAGAAGCTTTAACCTTGCTATGCTTGCTAAGCAAGGGTGGAGACTAATACAAGATCAAGACTCACTATTATTCCAATGTCTCAAGGCTAGATACTTCCCTCGATGCAACTTCCTTGATGTGGTTGTTTCACCAAACTGCTCCTATACATGGAGAAGCATAGTGGCAGCTATGCCTATCCTAAAATTGGGGTGCTGTTGGAGGGTGGGTGATGGACTAAATATTAGAGGTGCAGAGGACAAATGGATACCAAACCACCCTACAAACAAAATCCTATTTCCAATCGTAATGGAGGATGAGAACTGGTGTGTAGCGGACCTGATTGACCAGGATCTTTTTTGGTGGAATCGTGACCTCATCTATGCCAATTTCCATAAGGTTGATGCTGATGCTATCTGCAAAATTCCATTGAGTCGTAGGTCTGTACCAGATGCCATTTTTTGGCTACATAGCAAAGATGGGGTCTACTCATGTAAGTCGGGGTATCAAGTTGCAAGACAGATTGCTAGGGAGCCGGATGGGACTGAATGCTCAAAGGGACCTGCAGGAAGACAAGTATGGTAGAGGATCTGGAAGCTAGGAGTGCCAAACAAAATCAAGTTGTTTGGTTGGCGTGCTTGTCAGGAAATTTTACCAACCCGTGTGAATTTGGCAAAAAGGAAAATCATTGATGATAATCTATGTCAGTGTTGTGGGAGAGAACCTGAAACTGAAGCACATGTCTTGTGGGAGTGTGGGGCTGCTCAAGACGTTTGGTCAGGATGTGGGTTTAGACTCCAGAAGATGCCAAGTAGCATCGGTAATGTCTTTAAACTCTTTGAGACTCTGCTCGACAAACTTGAGTTCCCAGAGGTTGAGCTATTTTTTGTCCAAGCTTGGTTCATATGGAACCAAAGAAATACGGTCTTACATGGAGGAAGCTTTAAGGATCCAAAATGGCTCAACAAAAGAGCTAGAGACTACCTAAGAGAATACCAGCAAACACAGCGGAAACTTGTTTTTAATGCAAGAACAACAGCGAGAACCATCTGGCAGCCACCACCACAATCGTGCTTCAAGCTTAACTTTGATGCGGCTATATTTGATGAGCAGAACTGTACTGGCATTGGTGCAATAATCCGTAATTACAGAGGTGAGGTGATGGCTGCCATGTCAGCCAAGGGTCCGTTGGTGACAACTAGTTATGAAGCAGAAGCATTAGCTTGCAGAAAAGCGCTCAAATTCTCAATCGATGCGGGTTTTATGGAGCTGATCATTGAAGGGGACAATGAGTATGTTATGAAGAGCATTGACTCATCTATCCCAAACCGGTCTGTGCTGGGCATTATTATAGATGATGTTAAGTGTCTGATAAATGGAATGCAAAATGTCTATGTAAGTAGTATTAGAAGGGAAGGAAATATGGTGGCCCATGCCCTCGCGAGGTTTGCTAAAAATGTTTCGGAGGACTTGTATTGGCTGGAAGATGCTCCGCCTCCAGTGGTGGATAAATTGTACTCTGATATGTTGAATTTGAATGAATGAAATTTGCTGGTTTGGCTTTCAAAAAAAAAAAAAAAAAAAAAAGTTTGATTTTAATTTTAGTATTTATTAGTTTATGCTTCAATTTCAATATAATATTCCTTCCAAGGGTCATTAATGTGTAAAATATGTTATCAATGAAGAATTATATCAAATGAAGCTTAAATTACAAAATCAAAATTAACAAGATTTTTACCTTGACACTTGTTTGAGATCTTCTTGGTGGGTTGCTTGCACCATGTTGAAATCTAGTTCTGCAAGCTTAAGCAAGGTAGGGTTCATATCTTCTTTGCTCCTATATACATCAATGAACCATCTCGCTTCCACCCTTTGTATCCTCCAATGTAGTGGAAGCTCCAAGGCATGGCTCAATGCTACAGTAGAAAGATTTTGATCTTTATTCTGCTTTACAAATTCTTGGAGATGTTTTTTTTGAGAAATCTCTTGCTTCCTCCAAGATATTTTCACCTTCTATCGAAAGGAATGAAGCTTCATATAAGGCTAGCATTCCCTTGGTATCATCACAAAGACATGCCTTGAAACTTCCTCTCTCCGTGAAACTATTAAAAACTTCTACACGTAGCAACCCAACAGCGATTAACAGGTGTTTGAAGGGTACAAGAAGCAAGTTATTGAATATTAAATGTTTAATTATGAGGTGTAATTTGATTTTTTTTAATTAAACTTTATTTATTATTCATTGGTACACCTAAACAATCTCAAGGAAGTTGTATATATTTTTGTTGTTGTTTGTGTAACAGCTAACATTAGTAGGAATGGTAAAAAATGACTATAATCAAGTTACATATGTGACTTATTGTGGTTATTTATAAATGCAACACACAAGATCTACCTAGTAAACATCTAATGTAGGACTTAAAGCACACTTAACCAATCCAATTCAATCAAATTTGCAAAATTTGGGATATCACCTCTTAATGGTTAGATTATTAATAGAAGTAGACAGCATGAACAATATAAAAACATAATAATATATAAAAGACAAAAGTAAAAAAATAAAAATAAAAAAATAAAAAAAATAAAACTAAAATAAAGGTCAAAAGTGCACTATAATTCAAAAACTTTGGTTAGTTATAACTTATAAATATCGACCAGTGACTTCAATTTCTTTCCTTAGTACCTTCAGACACGCTATATCCATGTTTTCTAAACAGACGAAATTTAAGAGCTGTGGCATATAAATTCTCATTCTTCCACAAATCACCACCATGATTATTTTTGTATAGACCTTCCAGTATTCTCTTCGTTTCACTCTCAAAGTGATAAGACAATCCTAGTCTTTGTAAGGTATCTATCAGCTCTAGTTGCTCTAAAGGATCCATCGCTTTGTGAAGCATCATCCTCACTTGCTCCTTCAACTTGTTAACTTGCCCTGTGTACTCTTCTCCCTACATCACAGTATTATAATTAGGATTTTACTAATGTGTACTTTTAGGGCATACATTAGTAAATCATTTTAGAAATTTTTTACGAAAAAACGAAAAAGTTACTAACTTTTGTGACAATTTTTTCAATTCTCCATAAAATGATTTCAAAAATAGATGACTAATGTGTACCCTTAAGACATACAATAACCGAATCCTTATAATTAACATGAGCCCAGTGATCAGTTTCCAATAATAATTCAAGTACTAGTAAATATAACAATGAAATAACAATGCTATATATTATGTACCAAGTATTCACTTCTTAGTGACTGAATGTAATCATAGTCCCAAATGGGAGGTTGGTAATCAGCTGATCGCCGAACAATATCAGTACTATTTGAAATTTTGCTGGAAACCTTGCATTGGACAGGACTAGAAACAAAGTCACTTTTGCTTGTTACAAGTGATTTGAGATGGATGGGACCTCTAGATGGGAGAGCTGCTCTAGGGAAATTGAGATAGGGAGTGACGCAAGTAGGTTGAGAGCCATTGACAAAGGCCTAATTTGATGAAGCTTGATATGGGATTTTGGTAGTTGATTACTTGGATTTATATATTGCTTGGGAAATTCTCATCCGAATATATATCCATTATTATAATTATAATTTGCATCATGTTCAACATGTGGTAAAGTTCTGTATTATTAATACGATGTACAGACATGTACTGGCATATATGGTCTCATGAATCAACGTCAATGCTATCCATGGGATATGACATTTTGTAGTCATGCGTGCTGACCATTAACATCCGCTCTCTTCAAAAATAAATTTGTTACTTTAACACCAAAAATATTACTTTTTGCTACTTCAATATATCATTTTACAATTAAAATTTTTAAATACATATTAAAAATCACAATTTTTGTCCCAACTATCTACGTAAAAGACTCTATGAGTGGTGAAAAAAAATTAGTGGGTTCCTGTGAAAGTGATAAACAGCTAATTACAGTCTACCACTTAAGATAGTTGTAACAAAAATTGTGACTTTTGATGTTGTATTATATATATACAGTAGACTACTAGAAACTCTTTCACAATTCACCTCACATCATATTTTTTCCACCCTACCAAACATGAGATAGAAAATTAGGAAGATAAAAAATGGAGAATTGATAGAAAAGTGAGAGCATAAAAAAAAAAAAAAAAAATTTCATTTTAGGTGTTTGGTTGGGGATGAAAAAATTGAGAGATGGAAAACTATTTTGTTTAATTGAAAATGAAAATTAAATGACAGAAAAGATAGATTGTATAAATTTACTTTCATGCCTCTATTAAATTTTTTTTTTTTAAGTAACACATTATTTTTTATTAAAAAATTATATATAGATGGCCACTTCATTATTAAAAAAAAAAAAAAAAAAAAAAAACCAAACCAAACCAAAACGGACGGAAAATAAATAATAAATAAAAATGGTAAACTACATATTTGGTTCCTGTCTTTTATATCATATTTTAATTTGGTCTCCAAGTTTTCAATTGTGTCAACTTGGTCTCTAACTTTTCAGTATGATGTCAATTGTGTCAATTTAGTCCATATTGTTACTCTTGGATAAAAGTTGCTGACGTGAAAAATAGCCAAATAAAAAAATTAGTTTATTGCTACATTAACGAAAACTAATTTTTTATTTTTAATCATTATTTGCTACATCAATAATTTATGTCCAAGAGATAATGACATGAATTAAATTGGTATGACACTGAAAAGCTAGAGATCAAATTAACATAATTGAAATGTTAGAAACTAAATTGAAATATGGTATAAATGATAGAAACTAAATACGTAGTTAAGCCAAATAAAAAAGATAACCACAAAAAAAAAAAATCATAATAATAAAACAAAAGGAACGAGATCTTAGAACTGTTTAGAGGTAATAGAAGATAGAGAAGGAAAAAGACAAATATGAAAGAAAGGATAAAGCCAACAGATTAAAAAAAAAAGCACACTATACAGGCGGCAATTTTGTCCAAAAAAGACATTTTATCCCTCACGTTTTCTCTACCATTTTTTTCCCATTCTGGTGAGATTGCATTTTTAGTGGACCTCAAAAGAAAACTCGATGATCTCACACGTTTTTTTTTCCTCTTATTTTCTTCTTTGGACTCGGTTTTTTAGGATGTGTTTAGATACTATTTATTTACTGAAAACTGAAAATTTATTACTGAAAATACTATAGCAAAATAATTTTTAAATATGTAAATAATACTGTAAGACCTAAATATATTTAAAAATATGTGTTTTACTGAGTTTGGTGGTACATGAATAGAATCCATGAAACTTAGTGAAAAAACGTTGAACACTTGGATTGGGCAAAACGTCCAATCCAAACGCACGCCTAATCTCTTTCATCCTTCCAAAAATTACTCCCAATTAATTTATTAAAATAATATAAATTAAGCAAGAAAGATAAGAGAGAAAAATGATTAAAAAATAAGCCGAAAGTGTTGAGGTTTAGCAGCACTTGCTACAGCCTACAGCAATATTCTAATTATGAGCCTGTCCTACCATGAAAAAATATGTAGCTTCGACAGCTTTATCACATAGACGCAACAATCATGTTTTAATTTTAATGAATTTTTTTTATTATTTACTTTTTTTTAACTTTTTATTTCTCTTTAGCAACTGTTAATATCTTAATTCACTATTCAAAGTATATTCTTTTTTTTAGAAGACACCATTCAAAGCTTGGGTCCACTATAGTAAGAAGAAATGTTTTATTATGGTTAGATAGATGTATTTGTATTTTACACTAAGCATAGAAATTAAAAAAAGAAAAAAGAAAAAAGAAAAAAAAGAAGATAAATGATAAAAGATATATCTGGTAAGAGGGGTAGATCCACGGAATAGGGAACTCTACCAGGTAAATTTCTTTAAATCCTCACCCCTCATTTAAAATTAATGGTTTAAGATGCTGTCACATCATCATTCCACTAACTTACTCTTTTAAAAACACAAAAAATGAATAAGTTTAGGAAGCAGCCATGATCTTCTAACGTTAGCAAACAGATCCAACACTTTTTCCCCCCCTTTTTGGATGGAACAAATCTCAAGCCCGGGAAATTCATCATCCCACAAATTACTCCAGTCATTTTTCCCATTTGAATCCAAAAGACACTCCTGGGTAAGAAGAAAATCGGACTTTCTTTTACAACTCTCTTACAGCCTAGAAATTTTCAGTTCTTTCAATCACAAATGATGGATCCACCCAGCTCAATCCCTTCAAACCATCCATGGATGACCATTGAAAGCCCAATGGAGGCCAGGTATATTAGCTATCTTACTCTCTCTCTATCCTCTGTTCTCTATCTATTGTCTACTGACTATTAGTTTCTTCTTTTCTCTTTCTTTTTTTTTTTTTTTTTTTTTCATTTCTTTATTTCGTACTTATGGTTGATATTAGATTTTTATTGTTTTGCAATTTCACTACTGCAAAACTGTTTAATGATTGCTCAAGAAGGGCTGTGTTTTTTTGGGCTATATCCTCTACCTGCAAGGTGTTTGATAAATGTTCAAGATAAGAAACATAGCAGACAAAGAAGCTAGTTGTACTAGTTTATTACCTATAGTATAATCTTAGACAAAGAGCAAGGCCACCATAATTAGAGAGAAGAAAAGAATGATTCAAGTTGAAGATATATACATAGGCCTAAATTATTAATTAATTAATTAATACGAAGATACGTAGGGCCATTATAATAATTAATTCATTATTATAATTAATAATATTATATATATATATATACACTCTTTGACAACGTCACTGAAAGTCGGCCATGCCACTGCCGAGACCTTCTTGATCACCTGTTTGAGTTTGAAGCTCTTGAGATACCTTGGGTACAATCTTGCTTTATTTTGTTTTTTGTTTATTGGCATTGGAATTGGCTGTTGATTGCTTGGTTGTTTCAGTTTTTATTAGATTTAATGTGGAAAGTTAAATTCTTGTTCATATAGGCTGTCTTTGAAGGTTGATTTCTTAAGTAAGAAGTTTAAGATCTTTGCATCTCAAAGAGAGCTTGTTTGAATACGTTTAGCCGGAGGAAATGGAGGGAAAATTAAATGATGCCAACCGTTAATAGAGAGTGCATATTATGTTTGTTGATCTGGATGGTTTTTTCTTTCAAAAAGAAAGTTTCTAATAATTAATAATTAATTTTTAGATGTCACATGTCTTTCAATGCTGTTTTTTACTTTTTATTTAGATAATGCTAATCCTCATCTGCTCTTTAGATATCCTATCCTTTCAGTTTTAGTCTTTACGTTTTCGGTTTTAGTACCTAACTGTAGGTTTATTATATGTCATTTTATCTTTGCAGCCCTTTTTTTGCACTCTTCTTCTGCTTATAAGCGATGTTGCGCATGCACCACAGAAAACTTGAACTCCATTCATTTTTATTTTACTTTTTGTTGTTTTTATTGTCTTTTAGAAGCCAATATATATCTACTGGTGTAATCAATTTTCTTTGTGTTTTTGCTAGTTTCTCTAATGATTTGCAAGCTGTTGGATTTGGAAATCTGCTTTGGTGCTTTTCTTTTCATGTTATTAGGTTTAGCTATTGCCATGATTGTTTCAAACTTGTCTATTTAGTTTGAGTATATTAGTAATGGGACCTTGGTATATTAGTAATATTTGAAATATTCAGTTTCAATTAATTGGAATTGAGTTTTATTTTTTATTTTTTAATTTTGTTGTATTTTTATAGGATGATGGACATTTCTTTTTAAAACAAGGATACCATGAATGATTGTACCCCAAAGGTTGGAATGGAGTTTGATACGTTAGAGGCAACTTGGATGTTTTGGAAAAATTATGGAAAACAAATGGGGTTTAGTGTTAGAAAGCATTATACAAATAAAAGTAAGATAGATGGAGAAATAACATCGAGAAGATTTTTGTGTTCTAAAGAGGGTACTCGTAAGCCTGATAAACGAGATCATCTGACCAGTCAACCTCAACAAGAAACAAGGACTAATTGTCTAGTACGATTGGGTGTTTCATTAGTTCGTGAGACCAGAAAGTACAAGGTGTACGATTCTATATCAAAGCACAACCATGTTCTTCATCTTGCAGCAACTACTTTCATAATGCGATCAGAACGAAAAATGTCTGATGTCCAAGCTTTTGCTATTGATTTAGCTTATGCTTCTGGAATTAAGCCTAAGGAGTTTGTAGGTAAGCAATTTTAAAGAATTTTTACTGCTAAAAATCTGAAAGTTTTAACGAGAACTATTTGTGATTTGTGATATAGGAAACTGATCAGGCACCTAATTCAATGGCATGGATGACATATGAAGGTCTCCAGGGAAATAGATGCCAAAACAATTTCATTGAATCATTAATGGTGAACTTGTTCATTCAGCTTTTTTAAGCTATTAACAAGTGGCATGTTCTTTTATGCAATGACATAGATGACACCAAATCATTATAATTTCTTGTAGGGAATGGATGTTGGGTTTGATCAAGCACAAGTTACTTTGGGTGACACAACAAATAATTATGATGCTCACATGAATTTTCTTGGTAAATGATTAACAAATGATGGAAAGTTTTTTTTTTTTTTTTTTTCCCTTTTTGCCTTTACTAAGTTATCAAAAGATAACCTTGGGTTTTTGAAATATGTATAGGTATGTGATTTTGATGCTGCCAATGCTATGGATGTTGTAAAAAAAGAAGAGGAGATAGGCCTTTGTTAATGCCGCCAATGTTACATTTTTCTTTTGTTAAGATTGTCCTTCTTGTAAAAGAGAAGAGGGGATAGGCCATTGTTAATGCTGCCAATGTTACATTTTTCTTTTGTTAAGATTGTCTCTGTTGTAAAAGAGAGGAGGGGATACACCATTGTTAATGTTGCCAATGTTACATTTTTCTTTTGTTAAGATTGTCCCTTTATAGAATAGGGGATAGGCCTTTGATATGTAGCATTTTCCCTTCTTTAAAACAATTGTACCTTGTGCAAAGTTGAAACTTCTAGATTTTAAATCAATATTATTGACAATTTGAATGTCTAGCAATAAATTACATTATATTACATGTATAGTTTACAAACATCTATGAAATAACAAAGTAAGATAAAACTAATAAAATTGATATTATTGCCAATAACTATTCATTACATATCTATAACTATTGAAACATTGGTAATACATGAAGCATTTTAGCCACTATTGATATATATTCTTCTTAAATTTTTTTTTTTTTTTTTTTTTGTTTTGATAAGTACATATTCTTCTTAAATATTGTGATCTCTACTACTATCTTTTTTTCAAAGAACTAAATCCTAAAAGCCACTGTGGATGCTACTCAGTGATAGCCACTTGCATAATTAGTGTGCAATCATAGATCATCAACATCCAAGCTTTCAAGTGAACCTGAAATTAGAAGCTGGAAAAAAACAAAAAAAATAGGTGTCAAAGTTGGACCGTAAAGATCAATATGATACATTAAAATAAGTGTTAAAGTGTCAAAGAAGACTCAAAATTATCATTTGAGTGAAAATAAAGGGCAATAAGCACTTATCAAAAAATTTCATCATACAAATTTCATTGAATCCATGTGAAGAACCAGTCAATTCAAAAGTTCTAGATTTAGGCTATTTCCAAAAAATTAAAGTTCTAGTTTTGAAAAACCAGGCTTTTTCCACGTGAAGAACCAGTGTTCCTTCTTCCAAAATTAATACTCTTTTAAGTAATGAGAACTTTCTCCAGAAGCAACAGAACTCCAATTCCAGCAAACAAAATGGCTGTAATCAAAGAATAAAAATGTTATATGGTGACATGAGAGTAACTTAAACTATCTATTGATAATGTCTTGAGCCTCAATAAAATTGCATTTTCTTGTGGTGACATGAGACTAACAATAGAGAAGAACATGCTAAGGATGACATGGCATCCTGTACCTTAAAGCAGTTCAAGGGAGTTAGGTTTTCATTCACAGGAGATAGGGAGCCATGGAGAAAAATTATGAACTATAATAATTTAGTTACTGTATCAATGGATTCTGTACATTGTATAGGATGATAAAAAAAAAAATAGAGTAAATGGAGTTACCAAAACTGATAGCAGAAGCTACAGAACCTTATATCATTGCATGAATAATACTCTAATAATTTGATGATTAGACGACACACCATAAGAAGGGTAAAAAAAGGGCTCATGAGTCTATGTTGAAGACACACGACCACTTCCATATAGAATCATTTGAATTCTATAGGATATAACACCCAAGCAAACACATGGATATTAAAATCAACAAAAATTTTAATTAAAGAAGTATAATACCTATCACCATCACTTTCAATCTTTGACTCCCTATATCAGAAGGTGCAAATTAAGGGAATGGCATAGCAAACTTGGTATCAATATCAACAATATATTTAACAAAGAACAATAAAGATCGGTATACATATATCTGATATAGATTTTATATCAAGAAAGTGTATTCTATTTCTAGTAACCTAAAAGGAAAGACATTGACATTGACCTCCTGTACCATGACAACTGCGACAAGCATTAGATACTTGCACTTCAAGGTTGAACTCAGCACTTAAGAGTGAAAACAGGCATTGGCCTTTTAATTGTAAACATAGTGGGGCAAACACAAAGTAAAGACTAAGAATTTTAATTATAAACACCTTGCAGGCAGAGGATATAGCCCAATTACCCAAGTTCATCATAAAAATTTCATTGAATCCATGTGAAGAACCAATCAATTCAAAAGTTCTAGATTTAATTAAAAGTCATGAAAAGCATGTTTTTGTATAGATTGAGAAGACTGAACCCGAGTCCAAGGTTGAAATGCAATTTTCAAGTCACCTCATTGACAAAAATTGTAGAATAGTTCCCTCTAAATCTTTCACAAGGCATGGCCCACACCATGGAGCCCAAAACTAAACAATACGTAAAGGGGTCCCAATTGTCAAAACTTATCTTGAACATTTATCAAACACCTTGTAAGCAGAGGATATAGCCCAAAAAACACACAGCCCTTCTTGAGCAATCATTAAACAATTTTGCAGTAGTGAAATTGCAAAACAATAAAAAAAACTAATATCAACCATAGGTATGAAATAAAGAAACGCAAAAAAAGAAAAAAAAAAAAAAAAAACTAATAGTCAGTAGACAATAGACAAAGAACAGAGGATAGAGAGAGAGTAAGATAGCTAATATACTTGGCCTCCATTGGGCTTTCAATGGTCATCCATGGACGGTTTGAATGGATTGAGCTGGGTGGATCCATCATTTGTGATTGAAAGAACTGAAAATTTCCAGGCTATAGGAGAGTTGTAAAAGAAAGTCCGGTTTTCTTCTTACCCGGGAGTGTCTTTTAGATTCAGATGGGAAAAATGGTGGGAGTAATTTGTGGGATGATGAATTTCCGGGTTTGAGATTTGTTCCATCCAAAAAGAAAAAGAAAAAAAAAAAAGTTGAATCCGTTTGCTAACGTTAAAGGATCACGGCTGCTTCCTAAACTTATTCATTTTTTGTGTTTTTAAAAGAGTAAGTTAGTGGAATGATGATGTGGCAGCATCTTAAACCATTAATTTTAAATGAGGGGTAAGGATTTAAAGAAATTTACCTGGTAGAGTACCCTAGGATCTCTAGAAGATCTGAATCCGTAGATCCACATGTTTTTGAAAAATTGATTTTATCTCTAAGAATTTAATTTGGGACACAAGTAGAATAAATAATTTTATTAAGGATTCAAGGAAATATCTTATATCTGTGTTGAATTTGAACGTATGTGTATCAATCATAGACTCTCCTTCAGTCAAAAAAAAAAAAAATCATAGACTCTCTCAATTATTGCATAGGATTTATCAATGTATACTCAAATAGCCTTTGTTTCGATTCCCATTAAAAAAAAAAAAAAAAAAAGAGGCTTTGTATCAATTATTACATACATACACACACACACACACACACACACACATATATATATATATATATTTACAATTATTCATTATAGAAAAAATTAAAAAAAAAAAAAAAAAAAAAAAAAAACCAAGAACCTAGTACTACATAATTACGACTATTGCACCAGATAATTATGAGAGGAAAAAGTTATAGAATACAATGAGAGGAAAAAGTTGAATAGATAAAATGATTAAAAAAAAAAGTTAAAAGGTTTGAACCAAAGGTTGATATTAAAAATAAGTCTTTTAACGTTTAATTTTAGTTATCAAACGTGTTATTGTATGGTGTAATGACATAATAGACATAGCCCCAACAATCCTCCCTCATAATGAGGCTCTCGTAGTTCAAATTCATAACCTTAGTTTTGATACCATTTGTCGGATTATGAATTGTGTCACTCCATCTCAAAACCAATTGGTGATGAGAAAGATACACTAAAATCTTTTATGACATTTAATACCGTGCCTCACACGCCTATTTTTAGAATGGTTGTAGGAAGTCAAATTGTGACCCTCAACAATGGCTAAGATTGAAAATTTAAAAACTTATATTTAGTGTCCATATGACATGAGTTTATAAGCTTAGCTTTTAACTTTTAAATTTTATGTACAACTTTTTAAAACTATACATTTTTTTACTTTTTCAAAGTATAAGTATACTTTAGCACACTTTCAATAAAAAAATTTTAGTAAAAATTAAATAAGTTACTTTCAAAAAAATATAATCTAAATATCAAAACTTTTAATTTTTAACATTTCTATCATTTTACCTTCTCAATTTGTTTACTTTTAATGTTGCATTTCGCAATAGACCATAATCCATTGTTCTATGGGTAAAGTGTGTAATATTCACTTACTAGTGCTATGCTTTGACTCATGATTTGAAGTTAACACCTAGCATCCCGAGCAAAGCTGTGTGTGTATAAACCAATATATATATATATATATATATTTAAAAGTTAAATCGTAGTGTTTATTGTTGTTATGCTTATGCTGAGTCATATCAATGGCCATATCATCCACCCATTTCCAACATTATCTCTCTTATTTTTAACTCTAATTTTTTTTCTTATTAATTTCCCAACTTATTTTTATAGTTTCTCTAACATTTCCCCTCCCTTTTACCTGTTTATCTCCCCATTATTATCTTCCTTAATATCACTTTTCTTCTATCCATTTATCTTCCTTTAATTTTGGATTTTCATATTCTCCTCCTCTTACTGTAAATTTACAATTCTCTCTCTCATTCTATACATAGTTTTTCATACACAAAAGGTTATTCTCTCAAAATTCTGTTTTTCATTTTTTGGTGGAATTTGTTTTTTCTTGCATCTTTACTTTAGGTTACCGAATTTTTGTATTATTTGAAACTTTACTTTGGATTGATGTGATTAAGTTGTGTTTTTAAGTTGTTATATTTTTTTATTCTCTTTAATTTCTTAGATGTTATCTTATTGCACTATAAAGATAGTATATAAGAATATAATATTATTTTATTATATATCATAACAAGAGTTGGATAATTTGGTGTTCATCACTATATTTTTTTATTTTTAGTTTTTTTTCTTCTCATATTGTTTTCTATAAGTTTCTTATTATTCTCTCACATTCTCTCTTGAAAATGTGGTTATTCTCTCTCTCTCTTGATTTTTTTTTCTTGCAACTTTACTTTATATTAAAGAAATCATTGTGATTTTTAAAACTCTATTTTAGGTTCATACGTTTTGGTGTTGTGCTTTTTTAGTTCCCCATTACAAGTACTCTCTCTCTCTCTCTCTCTCTCTCTCTCTCTCTCTCTCTCTCTCTCTCTCTCTCTCTCTCTCTCTCTCTCTCTCTCTCTCTCTCTCTCAATTTGATTTTTATTTGAGTTAATACTGATTATTTTGGAAGTAAAAATTTGAATTTATATCAAAACATAATTTTGGATTTGCTAATTACAGATCAGCATTCAGTCCATTTTGGCTCACTTCATTTATTCAGTCTACTCTAGTCCACTTCAATTCTATTAGGTCCATTTTGTCTACTTCGGTAAAGTCAATCCAATTTGGTCTATTCGGTCTACTTTGGTTAATTTGGTCATTTTTGGTCTACTTTGGTCCATTCAGTCTAATTCGGTCCATTTGGTCCATCCAGTTCTCTTCGGTATATTCAGTCCAATTTAGTCCATTCAATCCACTTAGCTCTATTTGGTCCAATTTGGTCTACTTCGGTCTATTTGGTCTATTTTAGATCACTTCGATCCAATTTGGTGTACCTACTTAAGAATGGGAAAAATACAAATTTACGTTGAGAGCATTATCAATTATTTTAGTAATATTAATTGTAATTATATGATAAGTTTTGATTATCATAATAATCTCCTTAAGAGAATGAGAATTTGAATAGTAACTTTGATACTTAAAAATTTAATTGTACCAAAAGAAACTAGGAAAATATAATGCATAATAACAATAGTTAGAAGAATATGAATCTTTTCAAAAGATAATAATATCAATAAAAAATTAAAAAATGATCAAATTATATATTTTTAAAAATAGAGTGATGGAAATTACTTTTTGAAATTATTTAATTTTTAGGGAGAACAAATTATGTACAATAAAATCTAGAGAATAAATTATACATATTTGGTATAAGTTTGTTATGAGTTTTGATTATTATAATAAATTTTTTTAGGAGAATGAAGAATTTGAATAAATATTTTTGCTTGAAGGTATAATCAACCTCATGCAATTGATTTAAAAGTAACGACTTTAAAACAAATGAATAACTACCCTAAATATTAGATTTGTATATTTATAACATCCATGTTTAGAAAGACTTTCACTTAAATTAAGCCCGACCAAAGTGGACTGAAATGTTACGTTAATGTAGCTCAACAAAAGTTTAGCAATAATAAATGTTATACTTAAAGATTTTAGAGAGTTTCAACCTATAAAATAAAAATAAAAATTCACATAAAATTTATTTAAATTTTTTTTTATAGAAAGTTTCAACCTATGGCATCTATTTGTGATGATAGTTCTTTATCATCAGACCAAAACACTAACCGACTTAGGTGTAGACAGATATTTAAATATTTTAAATTAAATTATTTATAACATTATCGTCAGTTTAACCTTGGTCAGACCATAAAATAGGTAACAAGACATGTACAAGCATGAAAAATTTATTATTATAATAATTAAATATCTATCCATTATTTATTATTATAATTTACATCATGTTCAACATGTGGTAAAGTTCTGAATTATTAATATGATGTATAGACATGTACAGGCATTTATGGTCTCATCAATGCTATCAGTGGTATACTCCCTCTGCCCTAATTTGTTTGTCTTGTTTGAAAAGTCAAAATTTTTAAGGAAACATCATTTATTGTGTTTTCTGCCTTATAAAAATGTATAAGTTTACAAAACTCTCTTAAATAAATTTATCAGCTTTTTAAAAAAGAGTTATTCTTAATGAGGCAACTAAAAAGGTGCTCCAATTAAATTTATTTTTTTAAATATTAGTTAGTTTTCTTTTCAAATAGTTTTGAAATAAAGTAGGGGTATAATAAGAACATTAATAAACTAATCATTTTTATTTTTAGAAACAGAACAATATTTTGGGACATCCCAAAATGAAATAGATGACAAATAAATTAGTACGGAGGTAGTATGACATTTTGTAGTCATGCGTGCTGACATTTTGCAGTCATGGTATATGGTCTCATCTGCTCTCTTCACAACTAAGAAATATAAGGTTGGGTTTAAGCTACACCTGTTGTAACTCTTAAAAATGTTACACAACCCAATAACTTATTATTGAATTCATACTTTGAAAATCTAACCGTTGGATTACATTTTCCATATAGTCTTAACATGCATGCCAATTTTCATGCCAATCGGTTGTAATTTACCGATTTACACATTATTATCCATTTAACTAATTAAATCTAACCCAAACCTAACTTAACCAAATTATTATGGGTAAACCCCAACCCACCCAATTACCCAATAATCAAAATTACCAAATTGCCCATAAAACTTGCAAATAACCAAAGTACTCCTAAAATGCTCTAAAATTGCCGAAATGCACCCTAAACCTAAAAAAATGACCGAAATGCCTCTAAAGTCATAAAATTACCAAAATAACCCTAAAACTTGAAACATTACCAAAATATCCCCGGAAACTAAAAAAAAAAAAAAAACACACCAAAATACCCCTTAAACCTAAAAAATAACTGAAATACCCCTAGAACCTTCAAAATGACCAAAATACCCCCCAAAACTAAAAAAATGACAAAAATACATCCTAAACCTAAGAAATGACCGAAATACTCCCCAAAACCTAAAAATTACCAAAATAGCCATGAAACCTAAAAATGACCAAAATACCCTCGAAATATTAAAATTGTCAAAATACCCCCCTAAACCTATAAAATAATTGAAAATACCCTCAAAACCTTAAAAAAATAACTAAAATACTTCTGAAACTTATAAAAAAAAAGCCAAAATACCCCATAAACCTAAAAAATGACCAAGATAGCCATATATTATAAAAATGAGTATTTTGGTCATTTAGGGGTATTTTGGTCATTTTTAGGTTTGAGGGTATTTCGATCATCTTTTAAGTTTAGAGTGTATTTTTGTCATCATATAGGTTTTAGGGCCATTTTTGTCATTTTATAGGTTTTAGGGTGTATTTTATTCATTTTTTGGGTTTTGAGTGGTATTTTGATCATTTTTGACGAGTAGGGGTATTTTGGTAATTTTCAAGCATCAAGGCTATTTCGGTCAGTTTTTAGATTTCAGAGGTATTTTGGTTATTTTTTAGATTTAGGGGTTATTTTGGTAATTTTCTTGTTTTGAGGGTATTTTGGCCAAATTTTAGATTTTAGGAGTATTTTGGTGATTTTTTAGGTTTCGTGTGTACTTTGATCATTTTTTAGGATTTGGGGGTTTCGGTCATTTATTAGGTTTAAGGGATATTTTGGTAATTTTCAGTGGTTTTTGAGCATATTTGGTGATTTCGAGGGTATTGAGGTTATTTCATGGGTATTTTGCTCATTTTAGAAATTTTGGGATATTTTGGTCATTTTAGTGGGTTTTTAGCATAATTGGTGATTTTAGAGATTGTAGGAGTATTTTGGTCATTTTAAAGGTTTCATGGGTATTTTGCTTATTTTAGAGATTTTGATGATATATTGGTCATTTTAGTGGTTTTTGAGCATATTTGGTGATTTTATAAAAATTGGCTTTGGGTAAGGTTTGGATATCTATGGATAAACATACTGGGTAACAATTGCGTATGGATATTAATTGGGTAAGGTAGTCAGATATCCACTGATAAATTAATTGGGTCGGGTATATATGGGTATACCCTGCCCATGGCCATCCTTAATTATTTGTAAACAATAGGTAACGCACACTTATTTTGTCACCAAAAACACCTCCATCTTAATATTGGATGATGAATTTCGAATTTTGTCACCTCCGGTTAGTCTTTGGTTAAACAATATGTGACGAAAATTTATTTCGTCACCAAAAACACCTACATCCTAATATTGGGTGACGAATTTAGAATTTCATCACCTCTGGTAAGTCTTTGGTGACGCGAATATTTCGTCACCCTAGGTTTGCCTTTTTTTCATGACCTATAGTCACCAATTTGTACATCTTTGGTGACGAAATATTGATTTCATCACCAATTTTAAAATTTTTATAATATTTGGTGACAAATTCTTCTTTTCCTCATTAAATGTTATCATTTGGTGATGAAATTGTTTATCCTCACTAGATTTCGTCGCCATAGCCCACTTTTGTTGTAGTGATATTGTTTGAATGTGTTTTGGTTTCCACACTTGAATCTTGGGAAAATGATTTCATTAAATAGACAAAACAGTTACACTTGATAAGGTATTTAGACAGATTACAATGAGTTCAAAATATGAGTTATAGATGATGTGAGAATTTGTGAAAGAAAACTTTGATTATATATATATATATATATATTTTTTAGAATAATAAGTATTTTTTAACACACACATAGGGAGAGGGGAAAATGTTTTTTAAAGAAACTTACAGTGATGTATATCTAAAAGTGTCTAAAACTCTTATTATATTAATTAGAAAATAATTGTACAAGAGCTATTTTATACTAGTGTTGTTACAAAAGCCGAAGCAAAAACTAACTCCTAACTCCACATTATACGGATCTAAGCGGTATAACCAACCAAATCATTACACGTGTACATGTATAAATAACTACTAAACTATAGAAATGAACTGATCCTAAACTACAAGTCGTACAAGCTGTTCTGGACTGAAGGACTGTCGTATTGCTATAACTGATGCAATCCTTCCACTCCTCTGTTTTGGACCCCTGCCTCTTTGCCTGAAGGTTTGTCTCTCTACATTTCAGTATGTGTTCATCTTAGCTAGCAACATTAGACTTGCCCTTCTGATAGATGAGGTGAGAGAAGTTCCTATTATTTTGCTAACTTTGAACTAATCTAAATCTTCTTTGGTGTTGTATTTCATTCGGTTAGCTTGGGCTTATTTGATAGCTATGCTTCAATTACCCACCTCCCTTTTGGCACAAGCTCAATAGGCTAGGGGTAGACAGATGTTGAAGTTGGACTGTGTGGAGCTTAGTTTTTATTTGATCTAGTTTGCGATCTAACCCAACGTGGAAGCGTTAGGGTTTTAAATGAGATTTTTATGTGAGGCTTTGTCCATAGAGCTGAAGGTTTGTTGTATTTATGTACTATATTACTGCTTCCATATTTCCTCTATGAAAGAGTGAAACTGTTGCAATTCTGTGAATGTATGCACATTGTCAAATTACGTAATTGTGATTATTTCTTTGCATAATTTTCTCTATTTTTTCATCTCACAGGTTTCTAGGAATTGGGTGAAATTCCAAACCGTTAAGTTTAAAAATCAGCCAATGAAAAACTGATGAAACAAAGTGAAAATCAATTAGGCATCCAAGGCCATAGTTGCAACTTTGTCCCGAACAAAGTGAAAATCAATTTAAACATGCTTCATGCGAGCATGAAAATAGGATTAGCAGTGAGGTACATGCACCAATATTCTCGGGCTATAACTAGGGCAGACGAGGTTGGGGGATGCCAGGATCACGTTAAAGAGATTGAATAGATAATAATTCAGTAGCAGTGTTGACAATAGCTTTATACTTCTCTTTGGTGATTGAACGAGCAACTGTAGGTTGATTTTGGGAGCTCTAAGAGAATAAATTCTTACTGAGATAAACACAAAAGACACCGGTAGAGCATTTGTTGCCAAGACACCCAATGTAATAGACATCAAAGAATGCATTAAGTAGAGGAGGTAATGACCGTGTAACTAACAGAGTGTTTGGGCCTTTTGCCTTTTGCCTAATCCTTTTTTTCCGAATAATCTAACTTTTTGCTTTATTTAGAAATAAGCTAGTTTTTAGCTTTTTATCATTCATTTGACGTAAAAGTTACCAAAAAATTATATCTTTTGATTAGCTTAATATTATGCAATTAAGCTACTAAAAATGCGCTAACATAAATGTTTTTTTGAACTCTACCAAGACCAAACTTTGAGATTTGATACTGATTTGTTGTGATTTAGGGCTAGCAAAAACACTTTTGCACAGCTAAGAAAATAAAACAATTAGCAAGAGAACAATATTTAACATGGTTTGCCCAACTCTAAGCCTACATCTACATATAATTCCACCCGAAGTTCACAATGAATGGCATGGTCTACAAGGATTACAATTACATTCAATCAAACATGGCAAACCAAATTCACAAACTCTCACATACTCACACAAACAACATTCCCAAAACTCATCGACAATATTTAAAACACTCACAAACACAAACTCACTCACTCATAAATCTCAAAGGTAATATGTAATACAATTGATGAATTAAAACTTCAAATCTGCGTCCTTATATATCAATAATTCATCATGTCGATCTCTATGTAGCGGAATGGGCTGAACAAATAATGATAATAAACAATCCTTAGTTTCGCGGAATGGGCTGAACAAATAATGATGATAAACAATCCTTAGTTTCGTGGTTTCCAACCCCATGTCCATCTCCATACTGGTACATGCAATGGGCCACCCTTACAATGTTGAATATAATTTCAATAAATGTGTCAGAGAAGGGAGAAGTCTCAGCTCGTTCTTCATTTATCTTCTTCCATATTGCACTAATCAAACACCTAATGTATTCACACGCATCTTCTTCACTAGCACCAGTTTCATGCATGTAACATTGGATTGATTTAGGTACATCACCTCTTTCTAACTCAAACTGATTCCAAAAAAAAAAAAAAAAAAAAAAAAAAAGAAAAAAAAAAAAGAAAAGAAAAGATCTTAAGGGTTTAAATTAATAACTGTATGAAATTCTAGTTGATAATACTCTTAGGATAGTGTGTTCTACATACCTTAGATGTTCCAAGATCATCTACAAGTCGTATAATCATTGATGACCAACGTATTATGTTGGGGCATTCTTCGAAGAAATCTAAGGCTTCCTTTGTTATTGGATTTGTGGCTGAAAAATAAGTATTCAATAGTATAGTCGGCACTGATACTGATACCCATGCATTATCAAGGTATTCTTGAAGGCTAGGGGTATATCCATTATAGTACCACTTTGCTTCCAACAAATAAGCTCTACATAAATTTGCCCACTGAAATATTTATGAAGGAACAATGAATTAGAGCTAGCATAACATATCATGTGTTCAAGAAGAAGATATTAAAAGATTAGTATAGATGAATTTATAAGTCAAGGTCATACTGATTTTTTAAAATATTGAATGATGTGGAATCCTTGTTCCTTAAGTGTATCAAAAGCCATTTCATTAACTAAATTTTGTAGAGCAAGGAAACACATCTTCATATAATCTGGGAGCCCATCCATTGCATTGATATTCCAACTGAAATCACAAAAAGTTCACTTAAGTTATTATGTCAAAGATAGCTTTGAAGCATTCAAGGCCTATTTCTATTAATGCTAACCTCTCAACAGCATCCGTGAAGAGCTCAAGTTCATCCAAAGTGCCATACACATCATAAACATCATCTATTACCGTAATGATTAGATTGGCCTTTGTTGAGATTCTTCGAGAATAACCAAACCGAGGATGAAATGTACACCCCACTGTCCAGAAGAAATTCTCTGTCAGCCTATTTCTCACAAAGCTTAGCTTTTCTCCTAGGCCAATGCTCCTCCACCACCTTTATTTGAAAGAAACAAGAGAATGTCAATTTTCTTTTTATTTCAATGCATTTTCTTACCTTTCGAATCAGGTAAGTTAATCACTAGCTTTAATTTTAATATTTTGGCTATAACTAATTTTACTATTTGTTATTTTTGCCATGAGCTTTGATTTTAATTTTAGTATTTATCAGTTTATGCTTCAATTTCTATATAGTTATCCTTCTAACTTGGAAGTTCCAAGGGCTGTCAATAAATATGTTACCAATCAAGAATTATATATCAAATGCAGCTCAATTTATAGAATGAGAATTAACAAGTTTTTGACCTTGACACTTGTTTGAGATCTTCCTGGTGGGTTGCTTGCACCATGTTGAAATCCAGTTTTGCAAGCTCAAGCAAGATAGGATTCATGCTTTCTTTGCTCCTATATACATCAATGAACCATCTTGCTTCCACTCTTAATATCCTCCAATGTAGTGGAAGCTCCAAGGCATGGCTCACCATGGTAGAAATATACTGATCATTATTATGGTTGACAAATTCTTGGAGATGTTTCTTTGAGAATTCTCTTGCTTCATCCAAGCTATTCTCACCTTCTATCGAAAGGAATGATGCTTCATACAAGGATAGCATTCCCTTGGTATCATCACAAAGATATCTCTTAAAACTCCCTCCCTCCATGAAACTATTAAAAACTTCTGTACTTAGCAATCCAACAATCATTAAAGGGTGTTCTAAGGGCTCAAGAAGCATGTTATCAAGTATTGAATGTGTAATGTGTAATTTTGAGTAATGTTATAGTCACAAATTATTTTGTAATTTTTTTTTACTAATTGTTAATGCAATAGGTGATTATTAGTACATAAAAAATGATTTTTGTGGTGAGTTTATGTAAGAATTTGCCACATCAACAATTTGTAAAAATGTTTTAAAATAATTTGCGCATGTAGCATTACTGACACTTTTTTATCCCATCAAAGTGTATAGGCATCTAAGATTCATTGATGCACAAAACCAAATTCAAGTAAGTTGTATCTATTTTTATTGTTTTTTGTGTTGTAGATGTCATTAGTTAAAATAATAAAAAATATTTATCAAATAAGGAAGTGACAAGAGAATGTTTTGTATAGAATAAAATGACAGAAAATAATATATATTGTCAATCATGACTGATTTATTAAGGATCACCCCAAAAAACTTGTGACTAGCTTGTTATTTTTGTTTAGTTTCTAACAAAAAATTATTAAATTTACCCTAATTTGTGCACTTTTGAGGTCTAGCCACATTTGTGCTTAGTTACACCATATTCAAGATCCATCTGTGTACATGCCCACACAACATACATTCAAACAATCCAATCCAATCATATTTGCACAGTTTAGAGTATCAAAACTTAACAGTCATATTGCTAATAGAAATGAATATAGTCAATATAAAAATGAAACAAAATTTGAAATAAAAAAAAAAATGAAAATTTTGAGACGTAAAATCTCAAAATGAAAATAATTCAAAAAATAAGGGGGCAAAAGTGCACCGCAGTTTTAAAACATTGCTTAGTAATAACTATCCGATCTATGAAATCAAAATTTTTCTTAATTACCTTCGGACACCTTATATCCATGTTGTCTAAGCAGTCGAAATTTAAGAGCTATGGCATATAAATTCTCCTCCTTCCATGTATCACCACAATGATCATTGTTGTATAGACCTTCCAAGATTGTCTTCATTTCACTCTCAAAGTGATAAGACAATCCTAGTCTTTGCAAAGTATCTATAAGCTCCAATTGCTCTAGAGGACCCACCACTTTGTGAAACATCATCCTCACTTGTTCCTTCAACTTGTTAACTTGTCCTGTGTACTCTTCTCCCTACATCACAATATTATAATTAACATGACCCCAGTGATCAGTTTCCAGCACTAATTCAAGTACTAGTAAATCTAACAATGAAAACAATACCGTATATTATATTATTATGTACCAGGTATTCACTTCTCAGTGACTGAATGTACTCGTAGTCCCAAATGGGAGGTTGGTAATTAGCCGATCGCCGAACAATATCAGTGCTACTTGAAATTTTGCTGGAGACCTTGCATTGGATAGGACCAGGAACAATGTCACTTCTGCTTGTTACAAGTGATTTGAGATGGATGGGACCTCTAGATGGGAGAGCTGCTCTAGGGAAATTGCAAATAGGGAGTGAAGCAAGTAGGTTGAGAGCCATTGACAAAGGCCTTTGATAAAGCTTATTATGGTTTTTTGGGTTAGTTACTACTTTGAAACATATACGTTAGATATGTGCCTTTATATAGGCTTGAGAGATTCTCATCCGTATATCTATCCGTTATTATAATTTACATCACTTTTAACATGTGTAATAAAAGTTCTGTCTTGGTGTGGGTAGTTGGACGTGGGTACCTCTGGTCGGCTCCTCATCTACCGTCGGCTTGGGAAAAAAAATTATAAATCTAAATTTTTTTTTATTAATTTAATTTACTTTTAAAAATGTTTCTATACACCTGATCACGAGCCCAAAATCAAACAACAATACAAATCCATTCATTCTAAAACTAAACAACAACACGAATCACAAATTTCCTTTTTCTCTCTCTCATGAGTTTTGCCTTATCTCTCTTTTTTATTTGACTATCTTTGCATCTCTAAATCTAAGAATAAATTAAGAATGATTATTTGTGAGTTAGGAGTATCTCTCATTTTATTATAAAAATTTACATTAGATATATGCCTTTATATATTGTTTGGGAAATTCTCACCTGTATATCTATCCATTATTATAATTTACAATTTCACATCATGTTTAACATGTGTAGTAAAAGTTTTATATTAATGTTAGTTTCAGTTAAGCTTTTTGGAAGATTCTTACTTGTAAAATCAATTGGTATTTTGAGTCTGATAATAAAAAGCAATTATCTTATTATAAATTTTAATTATATTGTATGTAAAAAAAAAAAAAAAAGCTATGTCTTATATGTTAGTACTCGCATGTAATGGTTATCAACGTCAACGCTATATGTTGTACAGGCATAGATGTGCCATGACATTCTTCAGCCTATTGTATCAGAAAGTTCATTTTAGAGGAACTCTATTATTCAAACCTGAAAAGTTTACAAATTTGAAAATTATGATTAAAATTATGAATTAAAGTTAATTTAAAGAAATTTAAAAGAATTATATTATTTATAAGTGGGTTTTAGTTATCTCAATTGGTAAAGTTTTTATGATTAAATAAGAAATCTTGAAATTCTCTCCCAAAAAAAAAAATTCCTTATAAAAAATTATTTTAATTGTCTAATTAAAATAATTATCTTTGTTTTAATAAATATATTTTTTAAATTTTTTTATTTTTAGAGTTATAAAGCAACCCAACACCAAACAAATTTGAATTAAATTAGGTATGATTTTCTTTTTCTAAATAAATTTTAAGTAAATTTTGCAGGTGTCTTTTCTCTAATTTGATTTATTTATTTACTATTTTTTTTAGAATACTAAGTTTTTTAACACACACATGGGAAAATAGGAAAATGTCTTAAAGAAACTGATAGTAGTGTATATTCAAAAGTGCCTAACTATTGGATATATAGCACATACATTAAACCTATTGGATATACAATATAGAAATTAAACATTTTTAACTCACACTCATTTTCCAATGTGGAATTAACCCACTTTTTTTTTTTTTTTAGAATACAAAGTATTTAGGGCCTGTTTGGTTTACTCTTAACTCAAAACTCAATTCTCATATTTCATTTCTCATCACTCAAACCCAGTTTTAATAACTCATATCTTTATCTCTTCTTTTTCCTTAACTCTATCTTATTTTTGTTTGGTTTCAAATCTAGGTGAGTTTAACTCAAAATTTTGACAAAGTGGTGGAGCCCATATACTGTGCAGATTAGAACGGTAACATGTCTCTCTCCTCCATCTCTTTCATTTTTTTTTTCTCTCCTCTTTCATGAAGCTTGAAACATTGAAACCTTTCTCCTCCCATTTTCGGCCTCTACCACCACCAACAACCCACCAATTGCAATTCTCAAAAACCCAACCCACTGCCATTGTTTTGCATCCACCACCGTACAAATCATCAAAAATCAAACTCATCCACCATAGCAGATCCACCAACACCCTTAACATCACAACAAATTCTTTTACATATATATAATGAAAATAAAAATAATAAAAAATACTAGAAAAAATTACCCCACAAAATCCACAACTCGAAGCCCATAAAGCACACCTTAACCTGATTAAAACACAAATCACAACTAAAATTGAAGCCCTTTGCCATCATCTCGTGAAGAAAAAAAAAGAATGAAGAAGAATAATAAGAAGTTGAGAAAAGAAACCAGAGTGAAAAAAGAAAAAGAAAAAAAAAAAAAAAAAAAAGAGAAGTGATAAGTATAATTCCTCTATAGTAGCTGACGACCCTGAAGTAGCCGACAACTCTGCTTATGTTTTCGTGACTAATTCCAAAAGGTTGATGACCCATATTAGAGTGACGAGTTGAAGCTGGCGGGTTTAACATGCCTCTTGCGTGGTTCGCATGCATAGGTATATAAGGAAATATTTTGCACCCCATGCTTAGGTATATAAGGAAATATTTTGCACCCCATGCTTAATCCTAACCAAGAAGACTCTTATAAGGAAAGGATTCCACAAGATACGCAAAGTAAAGAATTTCTCTCCTACAAGGAAACATATTCTTAATGAAGGCACGGATGTCAACCCTATGCTACTATAAAAACCCCAAGACCCTCACAAACCAAGGTACGCATAATTCACCCCAGCTCTAGCACTCTTAAGTTGTGAAAAGTTCTAACTTAACCTTCAAAGGGTACTTGGCCAGCACTAGATCAGTGTTCTTTGTTAGGTCTTCTCTTTTTTTGTTGTACAGGTATTGCTTCGAGTACGTGAGGACTGTGTGACTTACTGTTGATTTTTTGGCATCATCAGTTGTCGTCGTCTGTGGAAAATGCACTTAGCAACTTGTAAGCCATACGAACGCTTCCCGGACAAAGAGTTGCATGGTACTTACTTGCTCGATGGCGACCACCAACAATGTTCAAGGAGACGAAGTACGTGTAACTACCCTCGAGAGAAAAGTTTAGACTCTCGCCGCTGCCGTGGAACGCCTTACCAAGCAAAACCATGATCTAAAAGAGCAACTGCATCAAAAGAACGTAGGACATAACACTCAAGAGGAGGACCAAGAAGGCACCAGCGCTGAGAGAAGAGACCAAGAGGGGTCGAAAGGTAGCAACGCCCCGAGCAGACCAGAACGGTAGGACACGAGCTACCCATCTGTCACAGATATGGCTTCACCTCACATTGTCGTAGAGATTCAGATGATGAAGGAATGGATGGACTTTATGATGAACACCCTTAGAAGGCAAGTGTCTAGCGACCTCAATGACTTGGTCCACCGAACTGATTCGCCATTCACCATGAATGTTAATTCCTTCCCCCTAGATCACTTGGAATCTTTCAAGACCCTAATGCACCTTCAAGAAGTCGCAGATGAGATCATGTGTAGGGCTTTCCTTACCACACTGAAGGGTTCTGCGAGAATTTGGTTCAGCAGGTTGACGCTTAACTCCACCAGTACCTTCAAGGAGCTAAGCACCCAATTCGCTTCACATTTTTTTGGGAGGCATAGGTATAAGAAGTCTACTGCATGCCTGATGAGCATTAGGCAACGGGAGGATGAGACGCTGAGGTCTTATATATAGCCCACTTTAACAAAGAAGCACTTTCAATCGATGAAGCTAGCGACAAGATTCTTATAGCCACTTTCACAAATGGGCTACGGAAGGGTAAGTCTCTATTCTCACTATATAAGAACGACTCGAAGACTATGTCAAATATGATTTACAGGGCAACCAAATACATGAACGCGGAGGACGCACTTTTGGCTCGAGAGGAGAAACTTAAGAAGAGAGAAAGACAGGAAGACATGCGGCAAGACAGGGGGTGGAATATGGCAAGAACTAGAGAACGTAGGGATGACAGGTGCTCTAAGCCCCCCCATGGGGAGGTTCACAAGCTTCACCCCACTAACTACCTTGATTAACCAGCACCTAATGCAAATCAAGGATGAAGAAGCTCTGCAGACATCCTCTACTACCCAGCGTTCCAACAGATGCGGATTAACAGATAACGTCTAACCTCAACCAATGCTTTACTTGTTGGATTTGGAGGAACAAAAGTATACCCCCTCGGCATAGTCACATTGCTTGTAACAGTCAGAAATTATCCTCAGCAAATCACTAAGGATGTAACATTCCTTGTTGTTAATTGCTCATCTGCCTACAGCGCCATCATAGGACGACCTACCCTTAACTCGTGATAGGCTGTAACTTCAACCTACCACTTGATGATTAAATTCCCTACTAAGTATGGAATACGGGAAATGCGAGGAGATCAAATATATGCTTGCGAATGTTATATTGCGATGCTGAAAATGGACGACCATCTACAAACCATGAGTATAGAAGAACAACGAACAGGGGCAAAACCCGTAGAAAAACTCGAGGAGATACCCCTCGACGACTCTAGACCAGATAAAACCACCCGAATTAGCACCCTCGCCAGCCCAACGGTTCACTTGGCGCACATAGCTTTCCTCAAAGAGAACCTGGACGTGTTTGCTTGGAGCCATGAAGACATGCCAAGAATCGACCCCTCAGTTATGGTACACAGGTTGAATGTGTCATCCTCTTTTCCACCTGTCTGACAGAAGAAGCGAATGTTCGCCCAAGAACGAGACCAAGTAATAGTGGAAGAAGTTGGCAAGTTACAAAAGGCAGGCTTCATCAGGGAAGTATACTATCCTGATTGGCTGGCAAATGTGGTAATGGTCAAGAAAGCCAATGGAAAATGGAGAATGTGCGTAGATTTCACGAACTTGAACAAAGCGTGCCCCAAGGATAGCTACCCTCTCCCTTAAGTCGACAACTAGTAGACTCTACGACTGAGCACCAACTACTAAGTTTCATGGACGCCTTTTTAAGTTATAATCAGATCTGGATGGATGAGGCAGACCAAGAGAAGACTTCATTTGTTACTAGCCAAGGCCTTTTCTGTTACAAAGTAATGCCATTTGGCCTCAAGAACGTAGGCGCAACATATCAGAGGCTCATGAACAAGATGTTTGCAAACTAGATTGGAAGGAATGTTCAAGTCTACGTCGACGACATGTTGGTAAAAAGCCAAAGGGAGGATGACCATCTGCAGGATCTAAAGGAAACATTCGGCACCTTTCACTCCTACAACATGAAGCTCAACCCGAGTAAGTGTGCATTTGGAGTGACGGCAGGAAAATTCTTAGGTTTTATGGTGTCTCAAAGAGGTATCAAGGCCAACCTAGACAAGATCAGAGCCATAGTAGAGATGCCCCCCCTAAAGAATGTAAGAGAAGTACAAAGTTTAAATGGTAAAGTAGCCGCCTTGAACAGGTTTGTATCAAGGGCAATGGATAAATGTTTACCCTTCTTTCACACGTTGAAAAAGTATTTTGAATGGACTGTCGAGTGTCAGTAGGCGTTCGAAGATCTAAAAGCCTACCTCTCTTCCCCGCCGCTGCTAAGTCCTTCACAACCCAGGGAAGAGCTATTCCTCTATTTGGTTGTCTCCCTAACAGCCATCAGAGCAGCCTTAGTCAGAGAAGAAGACAAGGTTCAAAAGCTTATGTACTACGCCACTTCGTGGTGCAGAGGAAAGGTATCCACCAATGAGAAAAACCTCGCCTTTGCTTTGGTTACGGTAGCCCGCAAACTCAAATTATACTTTCAAGCCCACACGGTGATTGTCTTGACCAACAAGCCTTTGCGACGGGCAATAAGCAACCTTGAAGATGTTGGGCGATTGGCACTATGGGTGATAGAGTTGAGCGAGTTTGACATTCAGTACCGTCCACGTACCACCATCAAGGGACAGGTTATCGTAGACTTCATAGCAGAGTTCACCAACGGGGAAGACAAGGGGGCAAATGAATGTCCTTAATGGAGTATACATACAGACAGATCGTCCAACAGATAGGCCGATGAAGTAGGTGCCGTGCTTCTTTCCCCTAAAGGAGACAAGATTGAATGTATGGTTTGCCTCGACTTCCCTACCATTAACAATGAAGCAGAGTACGAAGCTCTAGTGGTAGGACTCGATCTCGCCAAAGAGGCAGGAGCCGCAAACGTGGTTCTTCATTGTGACTCTTAGGTTGTCACCAACCAAGTAAACAGGGATTACGAATGCAAGGGCGAAAGGATGAAGAAATACCTAGAGCAAGTAAGGAGGAGGGTGGATGACCTACAGGCCAAGATCGTCCAAATCCCCAGATGAGAAAATAAGTAAGCCGACCGCCTTGCCAAAACCGCTTTAGAAAAACATATGATCGCCCTTGATAATGTACTCTCTTTTGTTCAACTTTCTCCACTAATAGATTTCGTTGATGTGCAGGAGATTGTTTCTGAAAATGACTGGACCACACCATTGGTTTCCTACTTGAAAAATGGCGTTTTACCAAACGGGAAGGAGGCCGCAAGAAAGCTAAAGGTCCAAGCAGTGTGATTCATTTTAATGAAGGACGTCTTATACAAGAGAGGATTCTTTCGCCCATACCTAAGGTGTTTGGGTCTAGAGGAAGCAAATTATGTCATAAGAAAAGTTCACGAAGGGATCTGTGGAAACCACTCAGGGTTATAGTCATTGGTACACAAACTAATTCGAGCGGGGTACTACTGGCCCACTATGTAAAAGGATGCCCAAACTTATGTCAAAACTTGCGACAAGTGTCAAAGATTCAACAATATCATTAGACAGCCATCCGAAAAGTTAACCCCAATGACAGCCCCATGGCCATTTGCTTAGTAGGGATTTGACATCATGGGACCATTCTCAATAACGGTGTGACAGCTGAAGTTCCTTATAGTAGGCATAGATTACTTCACAAAATGGGTAGAACCTGAAGCCTTGGCCACCATTACTGAGAAGAACATACGAAGCTTCGTTTGGAGGTACATCATATGCAGGTATGGGATCCCTAGAGTCTTAGTCTCAGACAACGAAAAACAATTCAACAACAACTCATTTCAGGATTTTTACTCATATTTGAGGATTAGAAATCACTACTCCTCCCCCGCCCACCCTCAAGCTAATGGACAGGTTAAAGTCACGAACCGATCCTTGCTTAAAATTATCAAGACTCAGCTCGAGAGGGCAAAGGGCATATGGCCTGAAGAGTTGCCAAGCATACTATAGGCGTATAGGATAACAGCAAGGACACCTACAAGAGAGACACCATTTTTGCTAACATACGGGAGCGAGGCGGTCATTCCAGCCGAGGTTAGACTCATAAGCTATAGGGTGGACAATCATGATGAAAGCAAAAACGACGAGGCTATGCATCTATAGCTCGATCTAATTGACGAAGTCAGGGTGAAAGCCGAACAAAGACTCTTACGGTACCAAGACCGCATGGCTAATCACCATAATTCCCGGGTCAGACACAGAGACTTTCTGGTTGGAGATCTCGTTTTGAGGAAGGTCATGAGTGTTGCTAGAGACACTGCCCACGGGAAGCTCGGCCCCAATTGGGAAGGACTTTACAAAATCACATCATGGCAGAGGAAAGGCACCTACCACCTGGAGGCATTGGACGGACAGAAGTTACACCATCCATGGAATGTCGAACACCTATAGAAGTACTACTAGTAGAGATGATGGCATGAAGAGCAACACCTTTTCATTTTTAGTTTACTTTAGTTAATTTTAACTACACTCCTCAGTTTTCCCATTTTCCTTAGTTAATTTTTGCTACAATACTTTTTAAGCCCAAAGGGCAGGTCTTTTTCTTCTAGAGAACTACTTTTTCTACGAATGCATGGTTTATCATAATAAGAGGAGTTTATTCAAATATGGCTAAGGTGTTTATCTATAAAAATTATTAGGTCCATAAAGTGGACAAGTATGAAGTCCATAAAGTGGATGAGTTTATCGAGTCCATAAAAATGGACAAGTTTATTAGTCCATAAAGTGGACTAGTCTATAAAGTGGAAGGGCCCATAAAGTGGACAAGTTCATTCCTGAAGGATGGACTATTATAAAGTCCGTAAAGCAGACGAGTTCACTAGCTTGTCCATAAAGTGGACGAGTTTAATAATAAAATCTAAAAAAGTGGACGAGCCATGGCAGAGGAAAGGCACTTACCACCTGGTGGCACTGGACGAACGGAAATTACACCATCCATGGAATGCTAAACACCTACGGAAGTACTACTAGTAGAGATGACGGCATGAAAAGCAACACCCTTTCATTTTTAGTTTACTTTAGTTAATTTTAACTACACTCCTCAATTTTCCCATTTTCCTTAGTTAATTTTTGCTACAATAATTTTTAAGCCCAAAGGGCAGGTCTTTTTCTTCTAGAGAACTACTTTTTCTACGAATGCGTGGTTTATCATAATAAGAGGAGTTTATTCAAATATGGCTAAGGTGTTTATCTACAAAAATTATTAGGTCCATAAAGTGGACAAGTATGAAGTCCATAAAATGGACGAGTCCATAAAGTGGACGAGTTTATCGGGTCCATAAAAATAGACAAGTTTATTAGTCCATAAAGTGGACAGGCCCATAAAGTGGACGAGTTCATTCCTGAAGGATGGACCATTATAAAGTCCGTAAAGCGGACGAGGTCACTAGCTTGTCCATAAAGTGGACGAGTTTACTAGCTTGTCCATAAAGTGGACGAGTTTAATAATAAAGTCCAAAAAAGTGGACGAGTTTATTAGCTAGTCCATAAATTAGACAAGTCCATGAAAGTGGATGAGGATATAAAGTGGACAAATTTATCGGTCCATAAAATGGGCAGTTCTTTTCAGGAGAACGAATTATGATTATAAAGTCCACAAGATAATGGATAGATCCATAACAAGTGGATGGACCTAACTAAGCTAATGGATCCATGTAAGCAGGTTCATCCCATGAGGAGGAGCTTATATTATAAAGATTACAACAAATGGACGGACCTATAACTAAGTAGACATAATTATGCATGTAAGTGGACGAATCAATATTATTAAGTCCTGATCCATGACTAAGCAGACGGGCTCAGTAAAAAGCCAAGAAATGAAATCATTAAATCTACAAAGTAAACATCCTTTGGTGGATGGGCCTATCGTGTAAAGCAGACGGGTTCATCTCTAGCTTAGGAATGACGGGGTCAGAATTCGGAGCTTCTTGCGTTGGAGGATCTTCAGAATTCGGAGGGTTGGCTAACGGGGTCATAGGAACGACGGGCTTGTCCAAAGCAGGCTGGGCAAGAACGACACTATCATTTTCTAAGTTTGCCTCAAACTCGAATGAGCCATTGTTCTCTTTAAAGGTAATGCCTTATGCAGGTGTCGACGCAAGGGGTCATCCATAGAGACCTTAGACAAATCTAGGTAAGGGTAAAGGGATTTGACCTTTTTAAGGCAATCCTCAAACCCATTACCATAGTATTCGGCATAGGAATCAATGAATGCCTGTGACGCCCTAAATTCCTTCACGGCGTCATCCTTGGCCATCTCCACCTAGCCTAAAAGGGCCGTTAGCTCCTTTTTCGCCGCCACCTTGGCTTTTTGCTCCTTGTCCCTCTGACGACCCTCCTCCTCAAATTTCTCTTTCAACTCCTTCACCTCCTGATTAAGAGTATGCATGGCGCACTTATATTGTTCCTGCTTGTTAGTCAGGTTCTTGATACGCTTATGCAGACGAGTAATCACCCCTTCCTTGGCTAAACCCCTGTCTTGCAAAGCTTTCATACAAACCATTGCTTGCAAGACAGGATAATTGTTAGCTATTAAGCATAAGAGTGAAATAAATAAAGAAACAAGGGAAGAAACATACCCGAGTAAGGTCAAAAAGACCTAACGCCCTCAGCTCTTCTGTCCCTTGCACAGCATAAGGATCCATGTCCTTGTCCCTGATGATGGACCTCACCATCTCCGAGGCATAGTCCTTGTATGTGAGAAGATGTCGGTCAAGATCCTGAGCGATGGGGCCTGACATCGTCATTAGCCCTTTAACTGCCCCATACTTAAGCTTGGGAGGTGACGGCTTCTTGGGAAGCTTCTCCCCAGGAGTGACGAACACCTTCTTGGATGGGCGGTCATCCTTCCCGTCACCTTTCCTCTTAGCCACCCCCTTATTGGCGGCGTTGGGAGCTAATGGGACACCCCCTCTTTTTCCTTGCCCTTCCCCTGCTCTTTCTTTTCATAGCAGTAGCCCTTACTTGCGCTTTCAGCATAACTGACTCCAATTCTACAAAAAGGCAAATAAGGAGTATTAAGACAAGTGACGAACTTAGACAAGCTGACGGAAAAAGAAAAAGGGTTAAAGTGGTTAACTTACGATGACGGGAGTGAGCGTTGAGACGACGGGCTTCTGGTGTTGGTTCAGGACCCCCACAGTAAGTGTGTAGAGTGTCAAATGTAATAAGATCTCAACACTTCCACTCGTCCAACGAGATTTCTGTTACCCTACGGATAAAAGCCTCCTGCTCGTTTGTGATATGTGGACAAACACTAGCTGAAAGAAACAGGAAAAGTAGACGATGTTAGAAACTCAAAACAAATAAACTGAAAAGAAGCAGACAGGATTAACTTGAATCCTTTACATGGGCCCAAGTTTTGTCAAAGCCATGAGGCATCATCTCTTACTCTTCCTAACGACACACCTAGTTCGTCCCTTTAACGAAAAAAATACATGCCCCTCCAATTCCTATTGGAATCAGGCACATCGGACACTAGTCTTAGCTTTTTCTTCCTTGTAGAGAAATTATATATTCATTTGGATGAGACAATGTGCTGAGGACGATAGCACCAGAAGAACTCGTCAAGAGTTAACTGACGGTTTCCTCCACTTAAACGACCCCACAAAATCTTTGCCCCAATGAATATTCTCCAAGTGTTAGGGGCAATTTGGCTAATGGACAACCCCAAAAAATTGGCCAACTGATGGTGAAGTGCCGTCAGAGGTAGTCTCAATCCTACTGTGAACATGGCGTCATACATGCCAACGTCCATGGTCTTCCCTATATAGCACTTCTTAGACATTCCAGGGAAACGAATTGGGATGTTGTCCGAAATTTGATATCGGTCACGTAAAGATTTGAAGACTTTGTCCGATATCTTCGACAGAAAGTCATTAACCGTCCATTCTTTAGGAAGAATGAAAGGACGGTCATCTCTGGGCTTCCTGAAGTACTTTCTATGATCTCCTCATCACCGTCATTTTCGTCCCCGCCACTCTCCCTCCTTTCCTCCTCGTCATCCTCATCTTCACCCTCACTTACTACCTCAACCTCTCCTCCATAACTTTCTATTTCCTCGTCAGAAGGTTAGGTTGACGTTTCCCTCTCTAACGACCAGGAGAAGCCCTCTTCGGGCTTATGACTTGATGGGAAAACCTCGTCGTAGCCCGCTCCCTCGCAGACTAACGACTGTTCACTCGTCGCCTTTCTAGACATCTGACTACCTACAAGTGATGGAGGTATTCTAAGAACCTAAGTTGATGGCCTCTCTAAAAAGTTTCACAATCAACTAGGATGAAAGTAAAAATGAGAAGCAGTAAGAGTAAAAGTGACTTACCAAGTAAAGCTAACGGTTTTGTGAAAAGAGATGCGCTCGACAAAACAACGAAAGCACGATGACGTGAGTAAAATTCTTGAAGTGATGGGTTCTCTCTAACAACTAGCAAGAATGAAATAAAAGGAAATAAAGGAGGAAGTGAGGTATATATATAGGGTGAAAACGCACGGAAAACAAAGCGACACCCTCATCCAGGAGCGAGGCTAACCAGCTTGAGCCACGTATTCTGACAATTATGGATGCTAAAGGAGACAGGCAATAAATGCCCCATCTAATAAAATATATATATATATATACACTACATAACCCGACAACTTAAGCTGATGGGATTATGGAGTAGGGGCAACTGATAAGTATACTTCCTCTATAGTAGCTGACGACCCTAAAGTAGCCGATGACTCTGCTTATGTTTTCATGACTAACTCCAAAAGGTTGATGACCCATATTAAAGTGAGGAGTTGAAGCTGACGGGTTTAACATGCCTCTTGCGTGGTTCACACGCATAGGTATATAAGGAAATGTCTTGCACCCCACGCTTAATCCTAACCAAGGAGACTCATACAAGGAAAGGACTTCGCAAGATATGCAAAATAAAGAATTTCTCTCATACAAGAAAACATCTTCTTAATGAAGGCACAAATGTCAACCTTATGCTACTATTAAAACCCCAAGACTCTCACAAACCAAGGTATGCATAATTCACCTCAGCTCCGGCACTCTAGAGTTGTGAAAAGTTCTAACTTGACATTCGGAAGGTACTTGGCCGGCACCACACCAGTGTTTTCTGTTAGGTCTTCTCTTTTTGTATTGTGCAGGTATTGTTTCGAGTACGTGAGGACCGTGTGATTTACTGTTGATTTTTCAGCATCATCAAGAAGCAACTGAAAGAACCCAGCTTGAAGAAGAAAATAAAGAAATAAAAGACAAAAGAGGAGAGGGAGAGAAGAAATATCAGTGTGGTGGAGAGAAAAAGTGAAGAAGAAAAGGATGTTTGAGCACATGTGTGGTCTTCAATGTTTGACCATGGATCCCATATTCACTGAATATTACAAAAAATACCTGATATCTCAGTTTTCATCTTTTGAAAATAGCAAAATCTTGTTTCTATTTTCCATCATCCAAACTCAAAATTTTGAGTTTTTGAGTTTTTGAGTGATGAAAACAAACATCCAAGCGAAATGCTACATCATTTGTGAGACCCACGAGTTTTGGATGATGGATCATGAAAACTGAGTGATGTCACTCAGTTTTCATGCTATTACTAAGCAAGTGAACCTTCTCTAATTGTTGTATGAAGTCCCTCAATTTCTTTTATTTTATTTTTATAGAATCGAGTGTCCCTCAATTTTAAGAAAGAGTTTATAATTTTTTTTAGGGGAAAATTATATTTTACCATCTTAAACTATTCACCATATTACACCTTTCACCATAAACTTTTTTTCGAATACAAATTCTTCATCTTAAACTATAATTCTTGTTATACTTTGCACCCCAAAGTTAAGTTTGTTGCTAACGTGAATGAAAATTCAAAATTTATAATGCAAAGTATAATTAAGATAATAATTTAGGATGGTAAACTTAATTTCTTCTTTATTTTTAAGAGATTGAAAAGATGAGTAATATGGTCTTTGCATATAGTGTTATACTTTTCCATCTAAGTTGACAGTAAATTTGATATTATGGTGCAAAGTGTAATAAAGATCATAGTTTAGGAGTGCAAAACGTGCATTCAAAAAGTTTATGATGTAAAGTATAACTGTGATATAGTTTAAAGTGGTAAAATATAATTTTTTTAAGCTAAATTTTATTATTATTTTTTTAAACAAAGCTAAAGTTTATTATTGAGTGCTCATCGACGTGTATTCCAATTATAATATCGACAGAACAATCCAAGAGCCTGTACTACCCTGAAATAATATCTAAATTTTTTTAATGAAGAAATCTTTCGTTGCTAAATGCCAATTGCATTGTCACATGGATAATGACTAATGAGTACGCAACAATCATGTTTTAATTTAGTTTTTACTTCTCTGTCAATTGTTAATATTTTAATTCCCCATTCAAAGCTCGTGGGTCCACTATAGTGACCAGTAAGAACAAAGATGTTGGTTACAATTAGCTTATTTGAGATTCCATCCGAGTGGACGTTGTTGAATGGAATAATCACGAAACTCTCAGATCTGTAAGATGTAAACATAGGAAAAAAATGTGCCAAAGAAAACAATTACACAATATAATATTTATATTGTTTGACAATCTACCTATGTCCACAGAATTGCAAAGATTTCACTATACTTAGAAAAAAAAAATACAAAATACACTAGTACAGTTTTCTCTCTAAAAAACTACATAAAAACTTAATCTCTAAAATAATAGTTTTTCTATCCTGTACCATAAGATTGACATTGGGCTACCACTATAGCTTGGGCCGATTGGGCTAAGCCTCTACACCATAAATTAAGTCTCAGAAAATTTTCTATTAAAAACTATAACAAAATTATTTCAAGTCGGGTCATAATTTAGATCATATACAATTAGGCTCCACAAAGCCCAACAGACGTTATATGTTGAAACTATCTTTTTCTTTTTTTTTTAACTTAGAAATTCAAAAATAAATTAAAAAGATAAAAAGAAAGATAAAATATAAATCTTGGAAGAGGGGTAAAGTGATAAATCGGGACACAAGTAGAATAAATATTTTTATTAATTTATTCAAAGAAATATCTTAAATCTATTTTGGGTAGGAAAATCTGTGTACCAAACATAGACTTTCACAATTATTACATATATGGGTTCTGTTAACGTATGCTTTAAGTCATATATTTATAAACCAAATTAAAATAACTTTTCATGAAAAAAATGAAAAAATTACTAACTTTTTTTTGGCAGATTTTTTTATTCTCTATAAAATATTTTTTAAAATGAATGATTAAATATTAATGTATACACTGACCGGACTCTATATTTACAATTATTTACCATTATTCATTATAGAAAGATACTCTATATTTACAATTATTCATTATAGAAAGATACTAAAAACGAGATCCCAACCCCAACAACAACAACAACAACAATAACAACAACAACGTGGTCTTTCCAAAGACATAGGTTAACCTGTGATTGTGAGCAAGATCAGGGACGGAACTATTCAAGGGCAGAGGGGGGCCATTGCCCCCCCCCCCCCCCCCAAAAAAAACCTTTGAAAAAAAAAATCTTAGTATATGTATTAACAAAAAGAATTTTTATTCTAGCTCTTAAATTTATATACTTGGCCCCCTCCCCAAATTTACAAATTGACTCAAGAAATCCAACAAATAGATAACAAGCAAAATCTATATATAAAAAATGCAGATATACAGATAATAAGAAAAATCTTTGGACAAATCATAAATCCGATCTAAGCAAAAACAATAACAACAAATTAATTACAAATCCTAGAAAAAAAAATCCCAAAAACCCAATAACTTTTACCCAATTTCTCCCTCTCTCTTGAGAGCTCTATGCCCCTCTCAAATGACTCCACTCTCATAGCCATAGAGACAACTCCTATGCCACATATTAATTGCTTCATCCACACATTAATTAGACTTTAAAAATATTAAGATGTGCCAATTGACTTGCAAAACTCTTGATTATAAAATTCTATTATTAAATTTTTTTTCAAAAGAAAAAATACAAATAATAAATAATAAATTAATCTTAATAATGCAACTTTATCAACCTCTAGTATTGATATTCCAATTTTTTTAAATCTAAGAAGAAAGAACTTTGACCCCCCCTAAGTTTGAATCCTAATTCCGTCCTTGACTTTGTTATCCTCCTCTTCAATCCGAACAAATTACAAATGCGATTGTCTATTTATGGTTTTTATCAAAATTTCAATGCTAGGATACTAAAAATTTCTCAACTTCTTAACGTGATAATTAAAATTTTGATTTGGAAAAAATCACATACATAAATTTATTATTGACACAACTTTTATTATGTACTATTAAAACAAGTCATATTAATAGCTATGTAATAAAAAAAATAAAAATAAAAACTTATAAAAATGTCAATCACTCAATTTTTTATTGTATGTCAAAGTAACCCTCTCAAATACAATAAGCTTAATGCAATAACAAATTTTGTAATATTTGTCACAACTATTTAGATGGTTGGTTGTGATTCGTATACAATAAAAGTTATATTAGTGGTGTTCCCATGTGAAATTAATATTGCATTAATCACAATCTGTCAACTTAATAAATTGTAAAAATTAAAAATTAAAAATTTGTCTATACCATTATGAGAAAGTTTAGGGATCCCTAGAAAAGAAAAAGAAATAGAAAGTTTAGGAATACAATTTTTGTGCAACAATTATTGCAACAACTCTAACAAGGTCGATTTTGAGTGGTAGAGAAAATATCCATATAAAAGTGATTGTCTATTGATAAGAGTCGACTACTTCAACAAATTTTAGTAAAATTTGTGATCGTAGAAGAATTTTATATACACTTATTGCCTCAAATAAATATAACTTTTCTTATGTAACAAAACTTTCGTGGAGGAAAGTTATTGGCCAAAATTATCTTGGATTCCATCAGTTGTGATCCTTATCCTCTAGATTTATTATCGTCAAATTATATCAAAGTAATAACCTTCTAGAATAAAGTAGACAAAAGAATATTTTTGACCCCTAAAGTCCAAAATTGTTTTCATTTTAGTCCTTTACATTTGAACATTTTTTTTGGATAGGTAAAGAAATATTAATAATGAACTAATTAATTTTCTTTTTGACCCTTTTACATTTCAAAATTTTTAATTGGGCCATATGATTGATTCAGTTATCTATTTGGCCCTTTACATTTCAAACGTTCATTTTCCTGAAGGACTAAGATGAATTGTCAATATGAAAGTTTAAAATGTGAAGGGTCAAACAAAAACAAAATCAAACATAAAGGATAGTAAGAGCTTTGCTACTCCTTCTTCTTCTTCAAACTTTTAACAGTTTCAGAAAGAGGGTTCAGATTGTGAATTGTTGGGTGGTTGCCCCTCTCTAAATCCAATGATTTCTATTAACTTAGCCCTTCAAATCAACCACCCATGACCCTTCTCTTCTAAACCCTATACCTAAAGATCAATATTAAAAAAAAAAAAAAAAAAAAACAAAACAAACAAACAAACAAACATAAAGGATCATAAAAGTAATTTTAACACGTAAATGATCGATATAAAAACAAAATCAAATATGAATAACCAAAATGAAAATTTTAAAATGTAAAGAGCTAAAATGAAAATAACTCCAAACTTTAAGGACCGAAAATGTACTTTAATCAATAAGGAACTATTCATAATTAAGTAACTTCCTCTGGGAACAATTTAACAAAACTTCCATAGAGGAAGTAATAATACTGGGTAGCCTCTATTCCTAGTTTCCAATAGTATTATTGGAAACAAAATATTGTGAAACCTGCCCGACATTGGTTCTCTGCATTTAGTACTGCCAAAGACTAATTGTTAGTACATACACTAAAAACTAAATTAATGTACATTGTGTGTAATATAGATAGGGATTTCCCTTTGCCAAATTACATCAAAGTAAAACCTCATCAAGTAAAGGCAAAACTCTTGTGCACTCACTGACATTTGGGCCCCACAGGTCAGCGATTATGATTCCATTTCAGAATGAAGACATTTAATGTAGTAATCTCGTCAAAAAATGTTGTGGACCCTGCCCTACTTTATATGAAGTGAAGACAATTCTTCATACTTCATACCTAACTTTTAAGACAATTCTCAAAAAATGAAGTAACATAATAACATTGAATAAAGACAATTCTTCATACTTCATACCTAACTTTTAAGAGCATTGCTAGAATCACAATTTTTGCTACAACTTGCTCATATGGTAAGTTATAAGTTGTAAGTAGTAGAGTAAAAGTGGTGATTTCATTTGAATCTACAACTCTGCCACTCATAACTCTACCACTCCCAATTTGCCACATGAGCAAGTTTTGACAAAAATTATGGTTCTAGTATTACTCAACTTTTAACACACTAGAAAAAATTCCATGGAAAAGGTGTGTTGTCTTTATTGACCACAAAATATTGTGGAGCCTCTCTATTTGCATATTATTATTCTCCATATAGTACATTGGACCTGTGCCACATAGTGACTATATGTATTGGATCCGTTTGGATATAGTTGAAAAGTGAAAACTGAAAACAAAAAATATTATAGCAAAATAATTTTTAAATGTATGAATAGTACTGTGAGACCCATTTTTAATGAAAAATGGACTAAAAAGTGAATTTGTGGGTTCATGAATAGTGCACAATGTGCATTGTTCACAAACTTTTTAGCTGAAAAAAATAAAAATAAAAAACAGAAACACAAACACAAACATGCATCTGGGAAGCGCAAAACGCGCTTCCCAAATGCACACATTAAGAACGATTAGGTAAATAGTCACGTTTTTATTGAAGTTCTAGAATTTTAGTTGCATAGAAACTATTCCACCATACGTGATAGCTGCAGCCTGTAGGGAATAATAGTGACGAGTGTTCAATCGAGTGATTGAACAGTCCCGACTCCATATAATGCACACAATGATTAAAAAATCATGCATGATATTCTTTATTGGATAAAGTTTAACTACAAAATTAGTTGTAGTCTAAGACTACAAACTTACTCAATATCTTTTTATTGAGGGTTTATTTTGACAAATCCATCATTGGATTACATTTTCTAATTATATCCTCCGTGCTTACGAAATTTCTAGAAAATTAAAAATTAATAGCTATGTTATCAATAAATTGTTTAAATTGCAAATTTTTATAGTTTAAAATTATGTGCAAAATATAGACATATAGATACTATAGTAAATGTTAGGGATATTACATAAAATAATGATGGAAGAACAATGTCAATGCAAAAGACAAACATAAATAGATAACTTGAAGACACAAAATTGTTATCCTTAGACACTGTTTGTCCCCGCACTCTTGTTGTTAAAGGGTTATCACAAACTTATCCACAAGATACAACCAAATCGTTGGGTTCTACAGATAACAGTTCTGGAGAATAACCATAGGATTTCTTGTGTTTCTCTCTAACCATAGGACTTTTAAGTGAATATAAACCTCTATTTATACCCATAGAGTTATATTTCATCAAAAGACATGTATGGAGAGTTAAAATGTTTCATAAAATCGTTCACAAGGTTTGAAACCTCTTCAAACATTTAGAACAATTACCAGAAAATTTTGCAAAAAACTCAATTTTATGAGTTTCAATCAATTAAGAGTTCCTTTAAATCGATCGAATACTCTTTTCGATTGATCGAACAGGAATTGAATAGCAATCAAATCATCTAGTGACTTCAGGAATATTTTCTTCATCATTTCAGTTGATCGAGCAAAATCGAAAATCCTTTAGTTCGAATTTCACTTAGAAAATTCCAGAACTTGAATTTTCACTTTAGGAAACAATATTGTCCAAACTCAAACATCATTATTACAACATATCCATGTATATACCTATATATACAATAGCAAATAATATCCAATTAACATAAAATTTGATATGTGTATTAAGAGTGTAAAGAAAATTCAATGATTAGATTTTCAAAATATGTAGTAATGTTTATTTTATTGAGTAAGGTTGTAGCCTTAGGATACAACCAATTTTGTAACTAAACTTTGTCCTTATTTATTTTACTTGTTTTACGATGTCCCTCACTCTCTCTAACTCTTCTCTATTCTCAGCTCTCTTCTCATATACTCCTTCACATATTCTCAATCATCCATCTCAATCCCTCTCTTCACAGCAATTGAGGAAGACCATCTCAATCACTTGTCTCTTGCAAAAACAATCTGATCTTCCACTTTTCACAGTAACTAAAGAAGACCATCCCATCTAATCTCTATCTTCTTACGATGAGATCTCTCTCCATCACACAGGGTTGGCTCAACAACTTTAGGGCCTTAGGCAAAATTTTAAGTGGGGCCTTTTTTATATTTAAATATCAATTAAATTATTTTTATTAAATTATATTTATTTTTATTTAAAATCTATTTTTCTTACTTTTTGAGATGCAAAATTACTAATTAAGTTTTTGTATTTAAGTTCCTCTCACATTTTTTTTTTCAATTGATAATATGGGTAATCCACTTAATCTTTCTTGTGACATAGTAGACCTCAAATAAGATTTTTATTAATTTTAATTTTGAAAAACTTATTTCTGCAGATGCAACTATAACATGTATTATTAGTAATATTCTATAAGCAATATATGCATTTAGAAAAGAATCTAGCTTTTTTAAATAATCAAGTACATTAATTAGAGTATTTTCATCTATTTGCATAACTTCTTTAAAACTATTAGTTCTGAAAGTAAAACTAAGCCATCAATATCGTAACAAACATCATGTTTGAGAAAACTTTTGAGATTAAGACAATATTTTTTCAAACTCATCTAGTGTTTTTAGTTTCTCAAAATTAAAAAACCAAAAATATCTTCATATATTTGAAATTGTTCAAACCTACTTTCAATTGATGAAATAGCTTGATCTACTATATATAAAAAATAATTAAATCTAAAAGATTCTTCAGTAGATTGTGTTATCTCATCAAATTGTTTCTTTCTACAAATAATACGTTTTTCACGAAATATAGGCTCTATTTCCATTTTGGTTGCAATCTCTTTAGATGAAATCATAGTAGATATAAATCCATTTTCTCTATAGTTTTTTTAAAAAGATATAAGACCCTTCAATTGATTTATGGCAACATCAATATGCATGTCTTTGATTGTAAATTTTTACTAACAGAGTTAATGGAAAATAATATATCATACCAAATAGTCATGCCTAATAAGAATTGAAGACTATAAGGTTGAATTTAATTAACCATTTTGTTGGCTTTATTCTGTGCCATTTTGCTTGTAATTCAGCATTTAGAAACCCTGTATTTAGGTAGGAATCATGTAAGGGTAGTGTGTGAGAGAGTGTGAAGAAAAATCTCAAGAGTGTGCATTTAGCAGGGCCTCGCAATTGGATCTCGCGACTGGCTCGCGGCTGGCAAGTCGCCAAGGGAAGCACATGTGTGAAGCATGCAGAGGAGCAGAAAAGTTACGCCAGCTGGAGCACTATAGGACAAAACTTCCAGTCTGGCCATTCTGTTAGCTCGCGACTCAGTCAAGTCGCGAGGCCAAGTCGCCAGACTACTCTGTTTAGGAAAAAACTGATCTTTCGCATTCCAAACACACACTAGTATAAATACCCCTTATACCCATGTATTGTAGAGAGTTTCTAGAGAGAATTTTGAGAGAGAAACCCTAGTGAAAAACAAGATTGACTCATCCACAATCTTCATGCTTGTTTCTCCAAATTCTTCTACTCTCACCCTTTCCATTGTTACATCCTTGAGAGGTACATTTAGCCAAATCCTTTTCTCACCATACCTATATCAGTGAGAAGGTTATTTGGTGCTTGGGAAGCAGTTAGGAAGGGACCAATTGATATTAGTTAATGCTATAGGCTATAGCGGAATCTGGTAAGTTAGAGAAGACAAATGTTCGATGGAACTTTGTTGGAGCAAGAAGCTTGGAGAGTCTTCTGCTGTTTATGTATCCCAACTTGATTCTCTAGTGGATTATTGATCGCTTAGAAGGTGGCAGAGAGGTTTTACACCGAGGACTTCGGTTTCCTCTTCAATAACACATCGCTATGTTGTCTTTGTGTTTACATCTCTCTTCCTTTAATCTTTGCCATTTAATTTCTGTTGTGGTTGTGATTTTATTTGGTTTAGATTGTTCTATCTATTTTGTTTTAGCTTATTTTCATATTCCGCACATACATTGTTTGGTAATAAGCTTGAGTTGGTTATTTGTTATTTGGGGATCTAAACGTTCATAGGTGTTTTACACATATTTTGAACAATCAATTGGTATCAAAGCAGGTGCACTAGCTATTGTTTAATTACCTTAGTGCGATCCTTGACCTCATTTGAGATGGACTGGTCTCAATCTTTAAACATTCCACCATATTTTGATGGTAGCAACTATGCCTTTTGGAAAGTCCGGATGAGGGCATTCTTGTGTTCAATTGATGATACTATTTGGGATGTAGTAGATGTAGGATGGACTAGACTAGAGGCTACTAAATCCACTTGGGATAAGGCAGCACTTGTGGCAGCTAATACTAATAGTAAAGTTCTGAATGCAATTTTCTGTGGTGTTTCTCCAGATGAGTTTCATAGGATTTCTCACATAACAGTTACCAAGGAGGCGTGGATGATATTGGAGACCACCTATGAAGGCACGAAACAGGTGAAAGATACTAAGTTGAAGATGCTAACCACTCGGTTTGAAGAGCTAAAAATGAGTGAAGATGATCCGTTCGACTCATCTTTAGAGCAAAGATAGTGAGGAAAATCCTTTGATCAATGCAGCAGAGCTTCCATTCAAAAGTTACAGCAATTGAAGAGAGTAAGGACCTTGATGATATCAAAGTTCAAAAACTAATTAGCTCACTTCAAACTTATGAGTTGTCACTACCATCACAAAGGAAGAGCAAATCCTTTGCTCTTAAGATAATCAATGAGAGAATAGAAGCTCACGACTCATCGAATGAGGATGTTATCGATAAAGATGTGGCATATCTTGTGAAGAATTTCCGAAAGTTCTTAAAGTTCAAGAAAAATGGAAAGTTTGCTGAGTAGGGAAAATTCCAAAATTTTGGAAAGGAGAAAAAGGATTTCAAGAGGAAAGATGGGAAGAACTCTCAATCCTCTCAGGGAATCACGTGTTTCAAGTGCAATGGACATGGACATTTCAAGAAAGAGTGTCCCAATTATTTGAAAGCGAAGGGCAAGGTGTATGCCACCACTCTTAGTGATTCCAACTCATTTGATTCAAATTCAGATGAAAGCTATGACGGAGAGGGAAACTTCTCTTCATTCATGACCATTGCTCCAGTAGATTCTTTGGATGATTTGGGTGTGCTAGTGAAAGAGCTTGGTGAGCACTCTAAATTGGAGTCAATTGGGATAGTTGAGGAATTTGATGATGAGGAAGAAGAGGAAACAGTGGGACTACAAGAGACCTATAATTCCCTCCTTGAGAAGACAGATGAATATGCAAAAGTAGATAACACAGCCATTAAAAAGATGAAAAGGGCAGAGGAAGATTATAGAAGTCTTCTAGTGCGATATATGGAGACAAAATGTGAAATGGAGATGTTGAACAGAGAGTTAACCGAAGCTTATACAAAGATAAAATTCCTTGAGCTTGAGGTGATTCAGGCAAATGCTAAGGTAGAGTGGGTTTCCTCCAAGAAGCTTGATGAAATGCTTGCTCATCAAAAACCTTTCTAAGACAAAAGTGGATTGGGATACACTGGAGAAAATAGTTCAAGTGTCAAAGTGTCCGAAGATATGAAGTTCATGAAAGCTAAGGAACCAGTGGTAGTAACTTCAGTTGTTGAGAAAGTGAAGTCGAAAAAGAAGAGGAATGTGACTGACCAATGGTTCTTGACTAAGCCTCCTAACCAATCAGTGGTCAAACCTAAGGCTTAAGGGAAATCACTCCCAAAGTCACAAAGAGGTTTGAGAACTTAACATTTCTGCCATCATTGTGGAATTCAAGGACACACCAGACTGAATTGTCATAAGCTGTGGGCATTAAAGAATGGCAATTATCAAAGGCCACGTGGACAAAGAAAGGATAAAGGGAACCCCAAACAAGTGAAAGGGGAAGAAGCTGAAACTAACATTGGAGATGTAGTAAAGATGATCGATGCTTTCACCACCTGTTGTGCTGAAAAATTTATATTTGTTTGTTTGCAATTGTTTTAAATTTTTTTACATTTTTTTTTTTGGTCAACCTTTTCTTGCTTTTATGTCAAAAATTCAAAGCTCTAAGCAATCATGAGTTTAAACCAAAGCAGTATTTATCAAAGTGCTGTGCAAACCCATATTAAAATTGTTGACACCCCATTTTGCAACCCGCATTTAACCTCACATGGAGGGTAAAATGGTACTTTCACTTTAAAAATATGCATCTTGATTCTAGCCATTATATCATTGGACTCATTTCACCAAAATGATCTTGATGTTGTAACGATCAAATCGACTAGTCATAAGCCCTAATTGGACCATTAGATTGAAAGTTATCATCAAATCAAGTTTTAATGGTAAAATGTACTATCACAAATTGAGTCCGGCTATATGTGATTATGAACAATTGATTTTAATTGGTTATAAGTGTAATAAATTTGAGATCAATGATGTGACATAATTTAATTGGTTAGGACTACATTTTATGGTGAGGTTGCATACACCTAATTAATTAGATAGTTAAACATTAATTATTCAATGAGTAATTTGTGTAATTATCTTTTAATTAGAGTAAATTGGGAACCAATTAATTCTGAAATGAGAGTGATTGGAGCCATTTAATGTTAATTGGGAGCTAATTTGGGACCTATTAATGTTAATTGTGCTGAAACCATGTTCTAACAAATGACCTCTGCTCACTATTTCATCAATATCTCTCAGAATATTTTGAATCTATGAATGAAGTTAATTTTTTCAGAAACTAGACATTCGGGGCTTCAAGTTGAGCACAAGAACGAGACGATTCCGATCAGAATTGAGTTAGATATTATTTTTCTAAGTTGGCTCTACAAGCTATTACAGCAGTTACGGGAAAACTGAATTTTGGCTTGCTCCCCACTCCCACCAATCTCTCCATTTAATGCACTAGATTTTTCCCAAGGCTGAAATAAGGTCTAGGTTCATAATCCTTGTCAACCCTCATTAAATGGCCTTCCATTCATATTCCCTCCACTACTACTATATAAACCCTCCCCTTCCTTCATTCCAAGAGACTAAAAAATCCCCTTTCTTCTCCTCTCTTGAGTTCTAGTGAAGTAGAGTAGTCTTGTCATATCTTGGTCTTCCTGAGACTCAAGGTATTGAGTGAGACTCACTCTCCCTCTCCTAGTTCTTCTTCTTTCCTCCACCCTTAGGACCTCCACCAAGAATCTCCTCCTCCACCGTATAGATCTTGCATGAAGGTATAATCTCTTTCCCTAACTTGTTTTTTTGTATTGCCATGATGAGAGTTTAAGATTAAAGCATGATAGTAACTATTTAAATTCTCTCGAATATGTTTGAATGTTCTTAATTGTTCTTATATGTTCTTTATATGTTCTTAGTTGTTCATCACATGTTCATGCATATCACTAGTTTTAATCTTAAATCCACATCAAAAATATGAAAAAACATGTTTGTTTAATAATTTTTTTCAAATCTTTGAATCTAGGATGTCACCATACACACACATTCACTAGAATTTTATTTTTCAATCCAAATGCAATGTTCAATAAATTGAATTAGGGTTTATCACATGCACACACATTAAATTCAACATGTAAATTGATTGACATATTGGATGATATGATATGATTGTTGGCCACCATAGTCTAGAAGACCGGTTTCACCGGGCAAGGTGGGTGCCTAACACCTTCCCACCTTGTAACATAGCCTCCGAACTTAGATCAAGGGTTAGTAGATCAAATGTTTATCCTTGTAATTTTCAATTTCTAGATTGTAACTAGGAAACAAAGCCATGTACTTTATCTTAGATTGTATCTAGGACCAAAGCCATGTAATTTCCTATGTTCAATGCAAATTCAATTTCAAATTAATAAAATGATGAATTTTTCTTTTAATTATGGTTTTCTTATTTTTTCAATAATTAAATAAGTGGCGACTCCATTGTAAAATCCTTAATCTAAAGGGAAAAATATAACTAGTCGAACCTCCATTTTGAGAGGCAATAACACGACTCCATCCATTCACGTGGGTTTGGCCCAACATTCATTAAAACGGGCCGGGGGCGCGGTATCTCACAAAAATTATCCAAACATAACAGCAAAAACCATAGCCAACATAAAGTAAAAAGCTAAAAGATTTTGCTCCCCCTCAACAGCTACTTCTCCCCCTTTTTTATCGAAATGGCCAGAGGGCTACGAATGGGTAGTGAAGCTATTAAACTTTGCTGAAAGAAGATTCACTTGCTCTTGAATAGCAGCCAACCTGTCAGATTATTCATTCTAGACATCTTGAAGTCCATCAATCCTTTTAAGGATGATCTGAAATGCATCTGGAGGTACGGCAAAGGATGATGAAGCTTGGCTGCTCTTGCCACGGCCTCTTGAACTCGAGGGTTGTTCTTTAGCTTCTGTCTTAGTTTCCATAGGTTCTCCTTGTTCTTAATCACCCTCCTCTTCATCACCCGAAAGGCGAACTTTGATTCATGTAATGGTTAGAGCATTGATAGCTGAAGGAGTAGGCATGAGACTAATGTCTTGAGGAATTTCCACACCCTTTGCTCGAAAGAGCCTCGTGAGTAGACTAGGGAAAAAACAGCTTTTCCCTTGAAGTGGTTCTTGTTTCATTAACAATAATGTAGAAGATATGAGCACTAATATCAATATAAGTGTTCTTCCAAAGCTCCATGAGAAAAATGGCTCTTGCATTATTGATGGTGGTCAGCTTCTCTACCAGGTATAGGTTGAACATCATAATGTTTGTGAGACATCTAAGGTCCGGTGGAAAGGCAGTAGTGTTGAGGCATCTACCCTAACTAACTCCTCCAATGTGAGATTGAATAGTTTCTATGGATAGCATTCTATCCTTGTAGTGTGTGAAATCATGGTCCAACTCTTCAAAACCAAGAACTTCATCAATGTCCTCCAAGTTAATGTTGAATTCATGGCCTCTTATCCAATAGTTGATTTCATCCTTTCTTAAGACTGCATTAGCATAGAATTCTCTTATCAATGGTTCACATACCCCAGGCAGATCAGCAAGGAGCTTGTTCCAACCTCTGTCCTGAAAACAACTGAGAATGAAGGTGTCTTTCAAATCAACTAGATCCACAAATCTCTCTTGGATGATAGGAGCCATCAAGTAAAACTGATTGTATCTCAAAATGTTTGGTAGACCTGAACTTTGTATTGTCCATTTCTTCCTCTTGTTAGCCTTTTGTGCACTGGTCTTCTTCTTTGGAGTCATCTGCACAAACATGGCAGCAAAGACCACAAAATAGAGCACAACATATGGTAACACCAAAAATTAGTAACAAATTAGTATTACTAACAAGGACAGAGAGTTCGACCAAAGATTTAGTCTACAGCATAGTTCAAAAACAACTTGACATGAGAGAACACACAGCAATAAAACACAGTAAAGCTTTATCAAAAATAAACTTTAAACAGATCACAAAGTGAGTGTGTGCTCAAAACTTCCATGAACAACCTAGGGCCAAACGCAAAACACATAACCAATGATGCAGATAACAATCAGTGTATTCCAAAGGCACCCCACAAACATTATATTTCACAAAAACCCCAAAAATACAAGAGAATGTCTACGAGACATTTTACCATGGGTATGATATGCACAACACAACTCAGATCAAGAATCATATTAAAATATGAGAAGCAATCATGAAAACATGTGTACTAAGCATCATACAACCAAGATCAACAAACCCATTCAACAAACTCAATCAAATATACCAAAACCATATTCGAAACTCAAGTTTTTCAAAACTCATCAAAAACTTAAAATCCAAGAATTTAAGGTTCATAAACATGAAATAATTTGAGAAAAATGAAAAATCCATACCTTTTCTTGAAGTTTGAAGAAGAAATGATGATGAAAATGGTGGATTTTTGAGTGAAACATGGTGAGTTTGTGAAAGGAAGACAATGGACAATCACAATGTGTGAGGGAAAACTGAAAAGTTTTTTAAACTGTCCTGAAAATGATCCTCAAAGCGAAAAACAAACGATTTTTGCGAATAGATTTTGTCGTGAACAAGTCACCAAAGCAAGCTACCAAAAAAACCCATAGGACAAAATTTTGAAAAAATGTCTAAGTGTTTTTCGAGACTGGAAGTTCCACCCGCAAGTAAGTCGCGACGGGAGTCACCAAACTTTCTGAGTATCCCTCGCAACTGGAGCTTCCACTCGTGAGCAAGTCACCAACATGAGTCGCGAGAAATCTAAAAAAACCTAGATTTTTGTAAAAATTTCTAAGCCTTTTTCACGATTAGGACTTTGACACGCCAGTGAGTCGCGAAAACCTTTTGTGAAAGTTCGCGACTGGGGCAAGCAACTTGAGTGACCTGCAAGGCAAGTCACCAAAACAGAGTTGCACAGTTTTTGAAAATTTTGACATTTTTCAAAATAAAAATACTTTCCAAAAACACCTAAACACTGAAAAATATTTTTGTGTTTGATCAACGTATAATTGAGCATGTGCAATATATTTAATCAATAACACAAATGAATAAGGCATTCATTGAACATAGATGTGTGATGTGTGTGGGTACCAAAGATGAAATAGTCCTTAGTCTAATGTGAAACTTCAATGATCAATTCAACCAAGGCATACACAATTAGCACTAGGAAAAGTGACCTATCTCAATTATAAAAATATGCATATATGACCTCCCACAAAACTTGATAACATAACTTTGAAGCTTTTCATTTGGCTCCATGTACATCATAACATTTGATCATTTTGATTCAATATATCTCTTTTTGAGATCGATACCTGAAATTTTTGATATTTCAATTTGATGAGCAAGCCTTTGGCTTTTTGGGGCATCATACTTTTTCATAAAAGTTACTTTCCCTTTTTTTTCTAGTTAGATACTAGTATGTGCGACGGTTTTCGCAGCTCATTATCTCTTTTCATTTGGAGATTTACATTTGTTGAGCTCTTTATGCAAAAAAATAAAATAGGTGGGAAGATATATAGGCACAAGTCTATGCAAGTTTCAAGATCAACAAGACCATTGACCAATCATTCATGACAAGTTTGAAGATCTCTATACAACAGTCACATAGATTTCAAGATTTTTCCCACAATGATATGAGTGTATAACGAACATGTCATGCTTGTAAATGCACAAAGCCATTAATATAAAAGTACAAGGCAAAACATGCTAGTGACAATACACAATAATGTCGATCAAACTTTTGTATTTTTTGCTTTTTATGTGTTTTTGAATTTTTGACACAAAAGCAATTAAATATTGATAATAAAAAATTTAAAAACATTCAAAGCAAATAGCAAACAAATAGAATTTTCAACACATGTTGGAACGGTAACAAAAAAGCACACAACCAATCAAAGTCACAAAACATAGGAAGTATTAATGCATGGACATGTTGAAATGCTTATGCGTAAGTACTCTTCTTTATCCACACGACACTTGCGTTTGGGGTGATATCCCTAGAGGATTGGGTACCATTGTTTTGACTTTGTGGTGAAGCTTGTCAAATAGGTGGTGAAAGTATCAATCATCTTCATCACATCCCTCATTTTGGGATCACCCTCTTGACCTTTTGATTGCTCAGCGGTCCAATTCCCTTTGCCATGTCTTGGTCCTCTTGACCTTTGAACACTTGAATTCTTCAATGCTTGAAGCTTATGACAATTAGGTCTGGTGTGTCCTGGAATTCCACAATGATGGCAGAAGTGTTAAATTCTAGGACCTTTTTGTGACTTTGGGAGAGATTTTCCTTTACCCTTAGGTTTGACCACTGATTGGGTAGGAGGCTTAGTCAAAAACTGTTGGTCAATCACATTCTGCTTCTTTTCCGGCTTCACTTTCTCAACCACTAAAGTTTCTACCACTAGTTCTTTAGCTTTCACAAACTTCATTTTCTTGGACATATTAGCAGCCGAACTACTCTCTCCGGTGTATCCCAATCTGCTTTTGTCGGAGAAAGGTTTTTGGTGAGCAAGCATTTCATCAAGCTTCTTGGAGGAGACTCCCTCTACTTTAGCATTAGCTTAAATCACCTCAAGCTCAAGAAATTTTATCTTTGAGTAGGTTTCAGTCAGCTCTCCATTCAGTATCTCGACTTCACACTTAGTCACCTTGTATCGAACTAAAAGACTCTTGTAGTCTTGCTCTGCTCTCTTCATTTTCTTAATGGCTGCATTAGCCACTTTTGCATATTCACCGTTCTTCTCAAGGAGGGAGTTGTAGGTCTCTTGCAATCCCTCAGTTCTTTCATCTTCCTCATCATCAGTTTCCTCTACTACTCCTATTGACTCTAATTCAGTGTGCTCACCAAGCTCTTCCACTAGCACACTCAAATCATCCAAAGATTCCACATGAGCAATGGTCATGAATGTAGAGAAGTTTCCTTCTCCATCATAGCTTTCATCTCAATCTAAATCAGAGGAGTCGAAATCACTAAGAATAGTGGCATACACCTTGCCCTTCCCTTTCAAATAATTAGTACACTCTTTCTTGAGATGTCCATGTCCATTGCATTTAAAGCATGTGATTCCTTGAGAGGATTGAGACTCCTTCCCATCTTTCCTATTGAAGTCCTTTTTCTTCTTTCCAAAACTTGAGAATTTTCCCTTCTTATCAAATTTTCCATTCTTCTTGAACTTCAAGAACTTTTGAAAATTCTTCACAAGATATGCCATATCTTTCTTGACCTCATCCTCATCCAATGAGTCATGAGCTTCCACCCTCTCATTGATCGTCTTTAGAGCAAGAGATTTGTTCTTCCTTTGTGATGGCAATGCGAGGATGAAGAAACAAGATATAGACCAATGCATGACAAGGGTAGCAAAGGTGTGTGCAAGAGGTGGCTTTGTGCAATGCATGACCAAAGTATTGAAAATGCACATGTGGGGCAAGGTGTGTTAAATGCACAACCAATGAACCAAACATGATCCTAATGAATAAACATTCGAAACCCCAGAGTTTGGTACTCATCGGAGTCCAAACAAGTGAGAAAATGTCTAAGAGGCATTTTATCAAACACTTAGCGTGCACACTATGAATAACAATGTAAAATAATGCATGAACATCATGAAATCCACCCTTAATACATGTTCTTTTTGCCACAAGGGGCCAACATCCAAACCAAATCATCAAAAGAAACTAATCCTTTATAAAAATTTGACAAAAAATAAGTTTTCCCAACCCCTATGATGAAAATCCCAACCAAGAGCATAAAACTCTCCAAAACATAATCTAAAAATCCAAAACAATGAAAAGATTCTAAAATTACCTTAGAGATGTTAATGGAATGAAAACCATTCAAATTGGTTGGGTTTTGATGTAAAAATATTGAAAGAGAGGTTTTAGAGAGGATAGGAGAGGTTTAAAACAGATTTTCCACGAAAAGCTCTTTAAAAAGCTATTTTTGGGCATTTTGTGACTAGCAAGTTGCGAGATGAGTCGCGAGTGAGCCGCGTTTGTGTAAACTCATGACTGGATCTTGCGACTAGGTGAGTTGCCAAAACTCGCTACTCGTGAGAGTAGCTAGAATGAGTAGCCAAAAATTCTGACACCTAGTTTTCAATACAGAACATTTTTAAACAATGAAAAACAAAGTAAGCACTAAACATGAACACAAAAAGTGACAAAAATCACTTCCAAATACATATAAAATGATTAAAAATCTTTTTGGTTTGATCCATATATAATTAAGCACACACACATCACATTTAAAAAAGTACAATCAAACAAACGAATAAGGCATTCATTGAACATTAGGCATGTGTGTTGTGTGTGTGTATCAAATGTGGAATAGTCCTTAGTCTAAAGTGAAACTTCAATGATCAATTCAATCAAGTCATGCACAACTAGTACTAAGTCAAGTGGTCTATCTCAATTATAGAAATGAACATATATGACCTCCAACAAGAAAATGATTACATAACTCTGAAGCTTTTCATTTGACTTCTTTACAATTCATAACATTTGATCTTTTTTTTTTATTTTTACATCTCTTTTTGAGATCGATGCCTGAAATTTTTAATATTTCAATTTGATGAACAAGCCTTTGGCTTTTGGGCACCATACATTTTCATTACAATTCGCTTTCCCTTTTTCCAAGTCGAATACTAGTATGTGCGACGGCTTTTGCAGCTCACTATTTCTTTTCAAGATTTACATTGGTTGAGCTCTTTAAGCCAAAAAAAAAAAAAAAAAAAAGGTGGGAAGAGATATAGGCACAAGTCTACGCATGTATCAAAACCAACATGACTATTGACTTATCATTCGTGACAAGTTTAAAGATTAATTTACAATAATCACACATAAATGTCAAGATTTTTCCTACAAAGATAGATGTGCATACATAACAAGCTAAGTTCGTAAATGTACTACACCATTAGTACGAAGGTACTAGGCCAAACTCACTTGAGATATGTGCTCAAACTTATACGATCAAACTTTTTGAATTTTTCACTTTTTATGTGTTTTTGGATTTTTTACATACACAAAAACAAAAGCATAAAAGTAAGATCAAATGCATGACAATGAAGCATCTAATACATAAAGGGTCCTATAAAGATCGAAATAATTAGATCAAGGACCAAGAGAGCAAAAAGCTCAACCATAGGAACCCTTCCTCATCTAAACGATACAATTGTTTGGAATAAGTGTCTCATGAGAAGTGAGACGAGGGTTGGAAGAATGATAACCGAAGATGTACATAGATAAGGAGTTAAGAGTATTAAACACTTTCTTTAACAACATGATATTTTCACTCAAAACTAGTTTACCCTTTTTAGCACAACTTCCAAGAGGCTCAAGTTTCTCTTTTCTTTTAATTCTTTTAAGAGCATAAAACTTAGAGCAATGAGATCTTAGATGACCAAAATGGTGACAAACAATGTGTTTAACTCCACTAAGCTTTTCGGGAAGGGATCTAGCAACATGGTTTTGTTCTCTCTTCAACTTATGACATTGAGGTCTTATATGACCAATCACACCACAATAGTGGTAAGTTGGAACAAACTTAGATCCATCCAAAACCTTAGGTTGAGACCTAAACGGAGGCTTTGACTTAACAGTCTTTCTCTCCACCTTTTGATTTCTTTTATGTGGAGGCATGTATATTGATTTGTCCTTTGAGGTAGAACATACAATATGCACAAATTGAGTACCACAACATGATTGCAACAAATATTTTCATCATTTTTAGTAATAGGTTCAGCAATCAAACACTTGGCATGCATCTTAAGAGATTCATTTTCAAATTTTAGCTCATCAACAAGTTTACTAGACAAAACAAGTTTAGCATCCAAGTCCATATTCAAACATTCAAACTCTTTCAGATTTTCAAGAGAATTTTCACCAAGTTTCTTATATTTTTCAACCAATTTGTTGGATTCATTGAACTTAGTAATCAAATCATCATTTTCACAAAATAACATTCTCAAATTCTTTTGAAACTTCTTAGCATTTTTCTTCAAGAGTTTGATGTTAGGAATATCAACAAAACCCAAAGATTCATGTAATATTTCACCACAATCATAAGGATTATCACTCATAGAGGCATTTTCACAAACATATGGCATATTACATTCATCAACATCCAAAACATCCATAGAAGCATACACAATACTATCGATGGCAAAACACACTAGGGGTCAAGAATCACATTTAGGTAATGAAACCAAAATAAGTGTACCCACTCTGATACCAACTGAAAGTTCAAATAGTATGTAAAACACCAATGAACATTTAGACCCCTAATTTACAAATTATCAACACAAGCTTATAATCAAACAATATATGTGCGGAATATGAAAATAAGCTAAACCTAAACAGATAACACACTCTAAACCATAATTAAACCCAAACACAATAGTAATTAAAAAGTAAAGAGAAAGGGAAGAAAGATGCAAACACAAAGATAACACAGCGATGTGTTATCGAAGAGGAAATCAAAGTACTTGGTGTCAAACCTCTCCGTCGCCCTCCAAGTAGTCAATAATCCACTAGAGAATGAAGTTGGGATACATGAATAGCAAAAGATCTTCTAAGCCTAATCTACCCAGTGCACCTAAGCCCTCCAAGCTTCTTGCTCCAACAGGGTTATGTCGAACATTGTCTTCTCTATCTTACCAGATCCCACAATAGCCTATTGCATCAACCAAAATGAATTGGTCCCTTTTGAGCTACTTTCCAAGCACCAAAATACCTCTTCATAGATATGGGTATGGTGAGATAAGGATTTGGCTAAAGGTACCTCTTAATGATATATCAGTGGAGAGGGTGAGAGTAGAGGAATTTGGAGAATCAAAGGATGAATATTGTGAATGAGTCAATCTTGTTTTTCTCTAGGGTTTCTCACTCAAAATTCTCTCTAGAAGCTCTTTACATTTCGTGAGTATAAGAGTATTCATAGTAAAGTGTATAAGGAATGTGAAGAGTCAATTACAACCAAACAGGGCATTCTGGCGACTCAAGCTCGCGACTGGAACGAGTCACGAGTTTAAGTCACGAGCTAACTACCTGGCCAAACTGGAGGTTTTGTCCTGTAGTGCAACAGCTGGCGTAACCCTTCAGCTCCCCCTGCATGCTTTACACGTATGCCATTTTGGCGACTTGCCAATCGCGAACCAGTCACGAGATCCAGTCGCGAGGCTCTTCATAAGTGCACACTCTTAAGTTTTTCTTTGCACTCTCTCACACACTACCCTTACATGATTCCCACCTAAATACAAGGTTTTTAAATACTGAATTACAAGAAAATTTGGCATGGAATAAAGCCAACAAAATGATTGAATAAATTCAACCTTACAGGCTCCATAAGGGCAACCATGTGTGAGGCTCACCCCTTATGTGAAAGTTTGGAGCATTGTTTTGACATAACAAACTTTGGTCTTGATCAGATTGCAAGTCATAGCCTTAGCATCACAACTTTGGTATCTAGTTAGCATGTCAACTGTTCCATTGCTCACCTAAGCCATTCAATTTTTGGTCCTTTCTAACGACAGCTTATTTGTTAAGGTTTGTCTTTTTCCCTCCTCTCAAATGAGGGCTTAAGGATTTAGATCTAGGGTATTGCCATTGATGCAATAGCTTTAGATGGTTGAGATTGAGAATTAAAAAAACAACTTTCAATCTCAACCATTGAATAAAATAAAGTAAAAAATAGTTGAAAAGTGGGTATGGTAAAAAATTTTGTGAGAGAAAAACAGGTAATTGCACAAGGTGCACTGGATCCAAATTTAGCGTTTAAAGGCCCAGTCCTGCAAACTTGATCATGGGTTCACTGCACACCCCTAGTTTTAATCTCCTATATGAAAGTGATAGACATAACCACACCGTACTGCAAGTAACAATGCACCGCACTGCATGGTATAGTGCAGTTTGCAGTTTTATAATCAGAAAACTGCATAAACCGCACCGCACCACTTTGCACCCACTCTCTCTCTCTCTCTCTCTCTCTCTCTCTCTCTCTCTCTCTCTCTATATATATATATATATATTAATATATTTATTTTTTTAATATTAAATATATTATTTATAGATTAATAACCCTAGTTTTCCAAAAAAAAATAAAAAAATTAATAACCCTAGCAAGTGTTAATTTGGAAAGCCAATCCCCAAAAAAAAAAAAAAAAAAAAAAAAAAAAAAAAAAAAAAAAAAAAAACTAGCTTAATAGTTTAAAACTTGGCCCAAAACAAAGGGAAAAATCAATTTTAGGTTGGGCAGGAAAAACCTAAAATTTGAAAATATACTAGTTTCAAACCGCATCTTATACAATGCACTGCACATGTGATCACAAAAATGAGGTGCGGTGCAATTATGGTTTTAGCTAAACTCTAATCCGCACCGCACTACACCACACAGCACATGTGACAGCAAAAATGAAGTGCGGTGCAGTTATGGTTTTGGTTAAATAGCATCGCAAAGTGTGGTGCTAAAACTGGCCCAAAACCGCACCGCAAACACCGCTACCCTAGATCTAAATCCTTAAGCCCTTTTTTGAGAGAAGGGAAAAAGACAAACCCTAATAAATAAGCTGTCGTTAGAAAGGACCAAAAGTTGAATGGCTTAGGTGAGCCGTGGAACAGTCGAAATGCTAACCAACTACCAAGGTTTTGATGCTAATCCTATGACTTGCAATCTGGTCAAAATCAAAGTTTGTTATGCCAAAACAGTGCTCTGAACTCTCACATATGGGGTGTGCCTCACACATTGGTTCCCCCATGGAGCCCACCCCCTATGTGAGAGCATAGAGCACTACTCCTGGACCATGTAAGCATTTTTCGTTCAAGTCAAGGTCTTCTTGCAAAAGTAAATTATATATATGCCCAACCACGCTAAAATAATCTATTTTGACCATCCAAAATAAATATTTAACACTTTGACTTGATGATCACAAGAATTTGAGTTCAACAAAAATAAGGGTAATGCTATGTCCACAACATTTTCACAAATAAGTTCACAACAAATCTTATGTGGTAAGTTGACATTACTTTTTTGCTCACTAATAATAGCATGTCACCTAAGCATGTCAAAAATAATTCTAGCACCTAAAGGACCTAACCATAATCCTTAACCCCTTAAACAAAAAATAAAGGCTTAAATAACAACAATTATTAACCCAAACAAAAACAAGACTAGGCCAAACAACAAGTGAACAAATTAATTCAACAAAAATCCAATTAAAAAAAAAAAACAAAAACAAAAATACATAATCATTCAAATTTGGAACTCGTTTAATCCATTACATAAAAATAATTGTTAATTTAACTTTTCCTTAAAAAAATGGATAATGAGAGAAATACCGTGGTCATGAGTTCTCCTTGATGAAGCCGGCAACAATGCTATCTTTAGCATTACGTTCGCATCAATTTTTCTCTTTTTAGTAACTCGGCTCAATTGTAACAAGTATTATTTGTTTATCTCTCTCTCTCTCTCTCTCTCTCTCTCTCTCTCTCTCTTCATTTTTTTCTTCTCTATTATCATTTCATACTCTCTCACTTCTCAATTTCCGTTTTATCTCTTATCAATCCTTTTTTTTTTTTCTTTTTCTCTTTGTTAGTAGAAGGAAATTGTAATGGTTTATTTATTTGCATTTTTTTGTAATGTTGATATATTTAAATTATCTCTTTATTAAATTTTTTATCATTTAAGTGTTTTAGTGACAATTCTAAAAAAAATTTCTAGAGCCGTTACTGATTATAAAAAAATATTAAAATAGCATAAATTTTTTATAATTATTTTAGAACAGTAAAATAATTTTTTAAAAAAATAAATTTTAATAAGAATAAATATAAATTTATTTTTTTAAAAAAAGAAAATAAACAGTTTTTTTCCCTAGTTTCTCTTACTTACCAACCAAAAAAATAAAATAAAATACACACCACCAAGACACACCAAAAAAAAAAAAAAAAAAAAATTCTTATCACCAACCAAATAGAACAAATGACTAGGCATTTTTTTTTATTGTCCTCTTCCATAATTGCTTCACATCTATCAGTTCTCAACCTCATCAATTCAAAGTGAAAACGCCTTGCTTGCCACCCTCATTGGTCTCTAAACTTTATTAAAAAATTGTTTCTAATCTTTAAACTTTAAAACATTCTCTCTTTTTTTTTTCTTTTTTTTTTTTTGGTTCCTAAACTACTAAAAATTCGTTTTTCATCTCTAATTAAACGGTTGAAAATATTTTACCTTTTGTCCTTAAACTTTTTTAAAAAACTATTGAAGAAAATATCCTTAAACTTTTGGCGAGTATAATATAATATTGAGTATTTTTTATTCCTCACTATTATATAGAGTTTCAATTTATGATGTTCACTTCTGATGATTGTGCTCTTCATTATTACCAAGATACCAATCAGTTTTTGGTATAAGTAAGAATTGAACTTTAAATCTCTTAATTAACATTTAAAGACTTTACCAGTTGATGGAGTCCGAATTGAATGCACTAATATATGTGCACTTGTGTCGACAAAATAAACAAGAGAAAAACTTAGACCCGGTACCTCTCATATATGTATTGGATTCATTGCAATGATGACAAATTTAGCCCCATGAAACGGAATGATTGATCCCATGGACTTGCATGCACCCCTGGATAATGGAAATATCATATGTCGGTTTGGACAGTAGCAAATGGCATCCAGCAGATGAGATGACATGATCTTGACTTTATAGGTCCAAGTCCTTGGATATATATATTTTTCTCTCTTTTTTTTTTTTTTTAATTTCATATCCTAATTAATTAGAAGTGATTTGTTGAGTTTTAACAAGGAGACATGAGTGACAACCTAGGATAGCATTGTAATTAACTGTGAATGTCAGTGAGTCCTTAAGAGCAAATTTGTATCAATACACTCCCAGAATCAGTGATGAATAGTTTGCAGAACAAGTAATTCTGAGGTATTTTCGAAGTAGGAGAATGGTATTCCTTTCTCTCATATTTATGATGAGGTTCATCATAAATGTGAGAGAAATAAGCATCATTTCACTATATTACAAAAATACTTAAGAATTTTCCTTACATGACAGGGTCATTAAAAGAAAAGAAGTTCCCTAATAAATAATCTGTCCTTACAAAAGGACCAAAAAGCTTAATGGACAGACCAGCTACCAAGGTTGTGATGCGAAGGTCATGACGTGCAATCAAATGAAAATTGTCATGTTTTCTGTTTTGTTTTTATTTTTTAATAAATAAACGTGTTGAAAATTAGACACAATGTTTTCTGTTTTCTCTTACTTTCTTACCAACCAAAAGGAAAATACAAACCACTAAAACAAACAAAATTTCTTCTCACCAACCAATTGGATACAAATGATTATATATATTTTACGTTCTTAGATTTCTCCCCAACCAAGGAAGACGACTTCATGGCCATGTTAAGGTGAAACTTGATTTTATGTGCCACCTAAGCCCAAACTTGATTTTTCCATAACATTTTTATGATTGTTATGGGAGAGAGGCATTGAGTAAGAGTAATCACATTTATGTTGTAGGAAGAACATGGAATGAATGGGAGAGACGTGTGGAGGAAATAGTAAGAAATTTATAGGGAAAAGAAGAAGAAAAAGAAGATTTAGAAAAGGGAGATGAAAATTTGGAGGAAGTGTAATTGAAAGGTGAAGGCTAAAGAATGGTTGGAAGAATTATGAGGGGAAGAAAAACCAATAAATTAAAATTGATTAGTAGACCTCCATTATTATATATTTTATAGATATTATTATTACTTTATATGTAGTATTAAAAAAATGTTAGAAAAAAAAAAGTGATGTGGCTAAAGACGTGGCACAATAGGAGTTTTGCAAAATTTAATGCAATCTTCTATTATTATAAAGATAATTTAAAAACGTTAGGAAAAAAAATGTGACTTGACTAAAGACGTGGTGCAATAGGAGTTTTGCAAAATTTAATGCAACGTTCTATTATTATATATGGTATTGATAGATGCTTGTGCATTGTGCTCGTTCATAAATGTGTATAAAACAAAGTTTGTCCATGGGTGTATGGAGACAAATGTACGTAAATTATGGATTTTGCCCACCACTAAAATTAAGTCCTTAGCGATGTAGGGGAAAAAAAAAAGAGTCAAATTCTAGCTTTGCCACTAATCACATCTCGGTCTCCAAACAAAAATTCCTGATTCTGCCCTTGACTGCAAGACCTTAGCAGTAAAGTTTTTGCTATAACTCTAATGTTTTGAGTATTTGACACATTGCAATAAATAATACTTCAAATTTCTGAATTTATTTAGTATGGGCCATGCTTCGTAGAGTTTTTCTCCAAAAACTCTAAATTTTAACAATAGAATTTAGTAGGTAGAATTTTTGCAATATCATTCTTTAACTAAAAGACACTTGAACATTTTGAGTGTTTTGATAAATTACAGTGAACAGGATTTTAAATTTAGGAATTTTGGTACGGCACTTTGTATTTTAACATGATTTTTTTTTCTTTTTTAAATGAAGAAGAAAATGAGTAGATGAGAGATTATTACTACTAGTCGCACACCCACGCGTTGTGCGTGATAATTTTTTAGAGTTATCTCATAATATATATATATATATATATATATATATATATTGTTGTTGTTGTTGTTGTTGTTGTTGTTGTTGTTGTTTTACTTTTGTCTATGTAACTTATGTAAAATTCTTATATGGTAAAATTATCCATATGTAATAGAATAATATTATATTCTTTATAATGCAATAGGATAACATTTAACAATCAAAGAAAACAAGAAAGAAAGAAACTTAAAACACAAAACTAAATTGCATCAACTCAAAGTAGAGTTCTTAAAAATAAAAAATAAAAAATTAATAACCTAAAGCAAAGATGCAAGAAAAATAAAAAAATCCACCAAAAAATTGAGAGGGAGAAATAACTTTTTTTGTGAGGGAAAATTATGCATAGAAATATAGAATAAAAAAGACAATGAAAAATTTATAATAAGAGGATAAGAATAAGAAGAAATAAAATAAAATAAATGAAGATAAAAGGAAATATCAATAGTGATATTAAGGTAAACGGTAGTGGGGAGATGAAAATGTGAAAGGAATGAGAAATGTTGAAGAAAGTGTAAATGTTAAAAAAAAAAAAAAAAAAAAAAATGAGTACAATTTTATAAGAAAATTTTTATTTATTTGTAGTTGAATTTTTTTTAAAATTAAAAAAAAAAATGAGAAAATATTAATAATTTAATGATATGAAAGATATGACTGAATTTAAATGATCAATTGTAGTAGGACTATTGATGTTAACTTGAATAATTTTTTTGTTTTTTTGCAACTTGAAAAATAATAAACCCTATCCATGTAACTAAATTAAAGTTACTTTATTTTGTTGAGTTAACAAAACCAATTGGTGATTACCAGAAAGCTAAGCATTTAAAAAAAAAAAAAAAAAAAAAACCCTGAAAGTTGAACATGAATTGTCTTGTTTTATTGCTTGTCATTTGGGTGAAATTGAAGCCTCGCATAAATTAATGAAGCCTCATTAGACCTATTAACCATTATAACTCTAAGGAATACTAATAACAAAAACTTAGCATAAATCAGTACTTACCATTTGCAAGTCAAGAGGTTACACATACAATCTAACGTACATCATTACCCAACAATGTTTCAACTCACCACACAGCAAAGTAATCATACAAATGAACCATGAAATATCCATTTGGTGTTACAATCAATGGTATGTGGCTTTTAGGAAAAAATATGTAGTAGTGGTAAATTAAACAACAATAATATTCCACTACCCAAATTTATCACAATATGAGGAGAACATGAATGCATTATAACCCCTTTGTTCCTTATGTCACAGTTGATTTATAATTCAAATGATTTAGATGGCCTAATTAGTAGGGTATATGTTATAGGAAAATTGGAAAGAAAAATGATAATGATATGAATGTTGATGTGGCTCAATTGGAGCATAGCAACAATAAATGCTACGCTTAACCTTTTACATATATATATATATATATGAGATTAAATTCTATAAGGATGGGGTGTAAAACCTATGTTTTACACCATCCAATAAGTGATTGTCACATCAGCATTTTACTTAAAATTTATTAAAATTCAATATATCCTACCACACCTAATAACATCTCGATAGATTCCCAATTTGGTTGGATTTATATATGAGTATTAGAATTGATTGAGTGTAATTGTGTTTATTCTTAAATATGTGATAAGATGATGTGGCATGTTGGGATTGGAGAGGTAAAATATGGGTTTTACACCACGTCCTTATAAAATTTAATCTATATATATATATATATATATATTACGATCCATAGTATGTAGCTTTCAAGAAAAACTATGTAGTAGTGTTAAATTAAACAACAATAATATTCAATTACTCAGATTTATCATGATATAAGGAGAAAATGAATGCATTATGACCCATTTGTTCCTTAAGTTACAGTTGATTTTTAATTCAAATAATTTAGATGGCCTAATTAGTAGGGTATATTTTATAGGAAAATTGGAAAGAAAAATGATAATGACGTGGACGCTGGTATGGCTTAACTGAAACGTAGTAACAATAAATGCTACGCTTTCAACTTTTAGATATATATAGATTGATTTGTCTTGGGGGTGCTATAAATTTAACACTAGCACACAGAATCCAAGACAATAGATGCACCGGGCATTCTTCCCCTCAAATGTATAACAGCAGTAAAAATAGTCCATCAGAAAACTAGATATCAAAGCATTCCAAGAATTAACGTTGAACACGAATTTTCATTCCATTACTGCTTTAGAAAATTCCATATGTACACTAAAAAATCAAGTACCTATAGAGGGCCTATTTACACTTTAAAAAAAAGATATTGAGTTCTATGCCCCCCATTCTCTTGTTGAACTATCTGTATCAGAAACTATCAAATATTCTGATGCATGCTGCAAATTGGTGACAATGTTTCTTTTTCCCCTATCATCTATACTACACAATGTTATTTACATTCTAACTTCAACCACGTCCCCGTCTTTAAGCTCTGTACTGGGTAATACCAACTGGCCATTGACCAAAACTAGCTTTCCCTCAAGTCCTGCTCTTCTAGCAGCATCTGCAGCCGTGCTACCAGTCCTCAACCTCATTATCCCACCATGGGGCCAACATACAATCACCACTTCCCCAAGGACAACCGAGCCAGGATTAACATAAGGTTTTCCACCATGCTTTGATTGTCCTAAACTTGCTTCAGAGCGCAGTTGCTCTTCCCACCGAAGCATTGTCCTCAATAGACGCACCTAAAATTCAAAACTCAATTAGTTTACAGAACATTAATTGATATCAAGAGTCTATTTGTAACTACCTACGAAAATGTGTTTGCATGCATGTTCCCACGAGTACAATATGGACTGTGCAGTGATACAGACAAATTGTATTTAAGCCCATGCTGTAATCAATAGAGAGGTGTAGTTGTAGCTAAAACGGGAGCCACTAAATAATATGTCACAAGTCAGGACACAAGATTTGCCAATAATGCAGTCAACCAATTAACATGTATTCACCGTGAAGATTGCCTTGGGTGCCAAGATCATTTATACACCCATCTTGCAGTTCATTACAGTCTAAATTCATCATGTGCAATGCCTTGTGCAATGTCAATCACTGATGTTGCATCAGCAACAGAGAAAGAAAGCAATGGGGGCTTTGAAGATGCAGCAAAGTCTCAAAATGCCCCATGGTTATATTTTGACTAGAAAACTGTTAAACCAAACAAAAACAGAACAATGTTGCCAAAAAAATAAAAGCATTGTTCTTCATAATCTGTCAAAGTTTATCATCCAGAATGTAAGAATGTAGATGCCAGTTTATCCTAATTAGTTCAGTAATAGAATTAACTAATGGGGGAGTTCCTCTGGCTGAACTCTGAAGAAGAGTATATGTAAAAACATTAAATCCAAAATCATTTAAAGCAGTTGTAAGGGATCAGGTATTTTTGATCCCACATTTTCATAAGATCATCCCCAAAATATACATAATCCTCCCAACTTTATATATGACACTCGACAAAAATAAGAAAACACCCCTCATATTATGGTCAACTTCAACCAGGTCATTTTCTAACAGATTGAAGTATTTAGTGAATCAAGCTTGACTAGCAAGCGTGAAACAAATAACATTAGATAATTTTCAACAAAGATTCGCTTACTACTTACTAGTAATAAACACAATTGGCTTTCAGAATAATAAGATGATTGTAGACAAACCTTCTTGTTAATGCTAGCTTCCATGGAAGTTGAAGTAATTGATTCAAAGCTTGGCCTAGATGTTACAGAATCGACCTGTCTGCCCTCAAAAACTGCAGATACAAGATCCCAGTATTCAGATTCTTCTTGTTCTGTCAAGTCAATGACTTGGATGAAGGTTGGCAGTAGGCGCCCAAATTGGTCTTGCTGCATGGTCAAAGATAGCTCAATAAATCTTGACATGTCCGATGAAGGTTTGATCATGGGGATTATTTACTAGCAAAATGATAGTAGTCACTTGAAGATTAGTAACTAAAATCCCAATTTCAATCCTAGAATCCAATAAAAGTAAAAGCAAGCTGAGATTGATCCTATAAAATAAGAATGCCTGGTTTCCATTGAATATTTTGGCATACTTCTACCCTTTTGCCTTTGAACAATTGGCATAACTCTTAAAGTTTTTGTTATGCCTTCTATAATTTTTTTTCATATACCTCAAATTCATAAATATTTTACTCTAAAGCATATCTATAGCTTTTAGAATGTCCAAGTAAAAAAAATCAATAGAGTGAACTAGGAAACAGGAATGTCCTGGAACCAGTGAATAATATGGAATTTCATGAAATTACTGGAAATGTATAACAGAATCTATTTAGGTCTTTAAAAAAATGTATCTAATGATTAATTGAGTTTGTTTGTGGCAAATACATCCACCCCAGTAAAGTGAAACTAATTTAAAATGGGAACTAAATCACTAGCTATAAGCCAAACATTATACATCCATCCTTTAATGTTCTTATATTTGATATAATGCTTCTTGTGTGTGTGTGTGTGTGTGTGAGAGAGAGAGAGAGAGAGAGAGAGAGAGAGAGAGAGAGGAGGGGACATATTGCATCAAAGAAATGTAAATTAGCAAGAGTTGGTGTGTTTTACATACTATGTTTCGATGGAAACAAATAAAAATGTTACTTTAATGGAAAATTAGCAAGAGCTGGATATGTCAAAGCGTGCACTATATTTTGATGGGGAAAAAAAAAATATAATGTTAGTTCAGCATACCAGATTGTACTAAAATGGACCATTTCCAAAACATCTTAGAGTTTCAATGTTCCATGAGTTCAGCATTTTAGGAAACAAGAAAAACACTAGATTTACATGGTTTACCCAGAAGTAGGGCAAGTCCATAGAGTTGCTATAGTTTTATTATAACTAGTCGTAGGCTCACGCGATGCATGAGAATATATAACTAATTTGTAACATGGTATAGTGTATAATTTATTCTATAACGTACTAGAGTTATTATTTTTCAAATTATTTTTCATCTCTCAATCTCTACAAATATATCATTCTATTATTTTGAGTTTCTTTTTTTTTATTATTGATATTATTCCATTATTTATTTTGAGATAAAAGATAGGAATACTATTCTTTTTTCAAGTCATTTATTTTTTTCCGATTTTTGTATAGTGTGTTATGGAGTAACAACTAAAATTTTTAAGTTCCAAAATTAATTATTTGAATTTCTCATTCTAAGAAGATTATCATGATAACCAAACCTCATTACAAATTTACAATTGATATTACTCAAATAATTTATAGAGACATTCAAATACATAATCATCTCACTTTTAAAATATCTAAAAATTAACTCAATCCAAAACTATAAGAGCAACCTCATCAGCTTATGCAAAATCTTGCAAAATACAAAAAGTAATCCATTTTACATATTTTGAGCAAAATAACACCCATATCGGTGAGTGCAAAATTTGCATAAATGCACAAGTGCTACAGTAATTGTGCATATATGCACGGTTACTGTAGCTCGTGCATTTAATATTTTAGTATTTTTTTGGTAGTGTTGGGTCTGTGAGAGAGAGGGGTAGTGAGTAAGGAAATAATAAAAAATTGTAAAAGAATGAATATTTTATTGAATAGATGTGTAGAATAGATAGACTAATGTGAGTGTTTTGTAAAAATTGGTGTGTAAAATAGAAAAAATAGATTTTTTGTGCAAAATAGATGAAAAGTTTGCATAAGCTAATGTGGTTGCTCTAAGAGGGATAGAGAGTACATGTGATAAATAACTCATAAAAGAAAATAAAATTAAAAAGATAAAAAATTGAAATATAACCAAATCATATCAACTTAAAGTAGAGTTACACATAAAAATTCATCAATCTAGAGAATTAAACATCCACCAAAAGAAAGAATATATATATATATAGAAAGAGAGAGAAAGAGAGAGTATTCGCCTTTTTGTGTGAGAAAAAAATGGATTTGATGGAAGAGAAAATAACAAATTTTTATAGTAAAAAAAATGGGAGAAGAATGGTCAAAATAAAAGGAAGATGAAGGGATGAAGAAATTATAAGGTTAAGATATAGAGTAGTAGGGAGATAAAAATGTAAAAGTTAGTAAATGTTGGAGAATGTGTAATTGTAAAGTGGCAAGTTAATAATGAGAAAAATAATTTAAAAAGAGAGAAAATATTGAAAATAGGTTGATGATGTGATGCTGATGTAGCTCAACAGGAGCGCAGCAATGTTAACTCTACGCTTCAGCTTTTAAATAATACAAATAAGTACAAAATGAGCTACAGGTATAAATATCATTAGCATATATATACATACACCTTAATACTTTGGGCTTAAGGCAACTAATGTATTAAAAAATACTGGAAATACCCACAATAATTGTACGGGCACAAAGCTTGTGCAATCCAAAGCCATAAAGCCCACACAAAAATCCTCACATTGCATCATTTTTTTTTTATAAGTAACGCAAATTTTATTAAAAGATGAAAAACAGCCAACCCGAGTACATTGGGAATGTACTATGGGGGCAGAAATCAAAAACGAAGATTACAACGATCAAGTAAAACAGGAAGGGAAGAACAAGAAAAATGACAAAAGACCACACTCCAATCGAGGAGAGTGTGTAAAAAGAAAGACTTAATCTCTAACATAGAGCGTTCATATCCCTCAAAACTTCTAGCATTCCTTTCGCGCCAAATACACCATAACAAGCAATGGGGCACAATTCTCCACAACTCAAAATTTCTATGTCGACCAAACTTACCCTTCCAAGACTCAAACAACTCAATAACCTTCTGAGGCATAACCCAATGAATTCCAAACAAACAAAACACCAGCAACCACAACTCACAAGCAATGGGGCAATGAAGAAGAAGATGATCCACTGACTCCTCACACTTCTTACACATATAGCACCAATCAAGAACTAGCACACGTCGCTTGCGAAGGTTATCTGTTGTTAAAATTTTACCTAAGGAAGCAGACCATGAAAAGAAAGCTACCGTTGGAGGAACCTTCGATTTCCAAATCATCTTCCAAGGGAAGGATAAGATGGTAGGAGGGTAGAAAGAAAGATAGAATCCTCTAACCTCAAAACCTCTACCCCTTGCTGGCTTCCAACACACCCAATCCGGACCCAATCCCCGAACCGTCGAGGAGTAGACCATATCCATAAATAGATCAAAGGATTCTTGTTCCCAATCTTGTGGAGGACGACGAAATTTAGCATCCCAATGAATCCTCCCACCAGACCAACACAAAACCTCCGCTACTGAAGAATCTTTTGTTCTACTAATACAATAAAGTTCCGGAAAAGCCTCTTGTAGAGTACGATCTCCACACCACACATGCTTCCAAAACTTCACTCTACTACCATCCCCCACATCATATAGAAGTAGTTTAGAAAACTTCACCCAACCACTCCTAATATGTCTCCACAAACTAACACCATAAGCACTGATCACCTTTTTCGTGCACCAACCACCCCAATCATTCCCATATTTTACCTCAATAACCCTCCTCCATAGAGCATCGGTCTCCATGCCATACCTCCATAACCATTTTCCTAACAAGGCAGAATTAAAACTCCTCAATCGTCTAATACCCAACCCTCCAACCTACAGCGGCTTACAAACCTGAGCCCAATTGACTAAGTGTAATTTAGGATCACCATTAATACCACTCCACAAAAAGTCACGTTGTAACTTCTCCATACGATTTGCCACCTTCCCAGGTAAAGGCAGAAGCAAAAGGAAGTATGTAGGTAAAGAGGAAAGGGTACTTTTAATAAGAGTTACCTTACCCCCCTTAGATAGATACAACCTCTTCCACCCTGCTAATCTCCTTTCCATCTTCTCCAAAATAGGATTCCAAACTGACAACTCCTTAAATTTAGCTCCTAACGGTAGCCCCAAATATCTCAATGGAAGAGAGGCTTGCCTACAACCCAACATTCCCACTAGAACATCCATATTATGCACCCTTCCTATAGGAACCAACTCAGATTTCTCCAAATTAATCCTTAAGCCTGAGACCTCCTCAAATCTAGCCAGAATTGCTCTCAAACGAGCTATTTGCGTAGGAACAGCATCACAAAAGATAAGAGTATCGTCAGCAAATAAAAGATGAGACACCATCACCGAATTACCAGCCGTATTACCTACAGAAAAGCCTGAGAACTAATTAGTAGTAGCAGCCACATCCAACATACGACTCAAACCCTCCATAACAATATCAAATAGCAACGGAGACAAAGGGTCCCCTTGCCGAATCTCCCTAGAACTACCAAAAAAATCAGAAGGACTACCATTGATCAGAATGGAGAATTTAACAGTAGAAATGCAGCACAATATCCACTTTCTCCATTTCTCTAAAAACCCACAGTGCTGAAGCATATACATTAAAAAACCCCAACTCACATGGTCATATGCCTTCTCCACATCTAACTTACACAACACTCCTGGAACACCTGACTTCAGTCTACTATCAATACATTCTGAAGCAATTAAAAAAGAGTCCAATATCTGTCGACCTTTCACAAATGCATTCTGAGAATCTGAAATAAGCCCATGTGCCACCCTTCTAAGACGATTGGCCAACACCTTCGAAATAATCTTATAAATGCCACCAACTAAGCTAATAGGCCGAAAATCCTTAATCTCCACAGCATCCACCTTTTTGGGAATAAGAGCAAGGAAAGAAGCATTAAAACTCTTCTCAAACACAGCCTGAGTATGAAAATTTTGAAACACTACCATAATTTCAGCCTTCAAGATACACCAGCAAGCCTGAAAGAACGCCATAGAAAATCCATCCGGGCCAGGAGCCTTGTCACCTTTAAAATCACTAATCACCCCAAACACCTCATCCTCATCAAACGGCCTATCTAGCCAAAGTGCATCTTCCTCCAAGATACAAGAGAACTCCACATCATCTAATAAAGGTCTATGAGTCACAATTTCAGCATATAGCTCTGCCTATAAAAATGGGAAATACAACCTGCTATAGCCTCCGGATCGGAAGACAACTCTCCATCCACCATAAGCCTGTCAATGGAATTGAATCTTCTGTGAGAGTTAGCTATACGATGAAAGAATCTGGTATTCCTGTCTCCTTCTCTAATACAAAGGACTCTAGACTTCTGCCTCCAACAGATTTCCTCCATCAAAGGAACTTTTTCTAATTCACCTCGAACTCTCTCCAACTCCAGTCTTTCCTCCTCCAATAAAGCTCGACTTTCCTCAATCATCTCTAAATCACTAAGCTCTTGCCACAATTTTCTCACCCGATCTTCAACATTACCAAAAACCTCCACATTCCATTTCTTCAAATCATTTTTCAAGAGCTTCAACTTATTGGCCAAAACAAAGCTTGGAGCTCCTAAGACATTATAAGATTCCCACCAAAATCGCACCCTCTCCACGAAACCCTCATCTTTAAGCCACATATTCTCAAATCTGAACGACCTCCTACCTCTCTGAAAGGAACCACATTCTAGCACAATCGGGAAGTGATCAGATAACAGTCTACACAAGCGTTGTTGAGAGACAGATGGAAACTTATCCTCCCAATCTGTAGAAAACAAAAATCTATCCAGCCTAGCCTTCGAAGCAACTTCACGAGTATTAGACCAAGTGAAAGATCCCCCTTGAAGCGGAATATCAACAAGGCCTTGCTCAGAAATAAAATTGGAAAACTCCCGCATAGCAGCAGTAAACGAGGTAGCACTAGCACGCTCGGAAGGAAACCTTACCACATTAAAATCACCACCCACACACCATGGAACATCCCACCAACTGTTCAAACCAAATAATTCCTCCCATAAGAACCGTCTGTCTCTCCCAGAATTAGGACCATAAACGCCAATAAATGCCCAGACAGACTGATCTACCACACTTGTAAATCTACAAGAAACTGAAAATCGCCCCACAGCTTCCTCCACTTTATTCACAACCCGTGTATCCCACATTAGTAACACCCCTCCAGAAGCTCCACAAGAGCCTAGATAAGACCAATCAACATGTTGACCCCTCCACAAACTGCGAATCACAGCTCTAGTAATCAACTCCATTTTAGTTTCTTGAAGACAAATAACATCTGGCCCCCATTTCTTGACCATATTACGAACCCGAAGCCTTTTGTCCCTATCATTCAGCCCTCTAACATTCCAAGAAATAATCTTCAAATTCATTGATGAACCACCACAGCCCGCTCCTTACTTACATTCCTTGTTTTCGTTGAACCAACCTCGACATTCATAGAGGACAATAAATTTTTTAACTCCCGCTGCCCTTTCTGCCCCGACTTGCTGTGCTTCAACTGCTCATCTACTGCCTTAAGCTTTTTGTTCTTTTTCTTGGCCTCTATAGCTAGCAGCAAACCCGTAATCTACTCCTCAAAACCTTCTAAAGAAGTGCCCACTGATTTTCTAAAAGCCTTAATCCGATTTGTTACCCATTGTGATAAATTATTACCGTCAACCGACTCCTTACACTCACCCCCCCAGCTTGGAATTACACTCCAACTCCAATGGAACTTTTGTGGCCAAGGGTACCACAACTAAAGGCTTACCACTACACTCACAAGACATCGACCTCTCATTAACATCCCACATCTCCTCCTCTGCCTCATCCACAATAGACAAAGAATCAACAAAACCATCACAATCCTCTGCCCAGCTAACCATCTGACCGTTATTGATAAAAGAGTCATTACCTGTTACAGTCTCTACATCAGTGACTGAGCAATCCGACATACTCTCTGGAAATTGATACAGAGATAGCGGAATCACTATTTGACGACCATCCCACAATTGCAGCATCCACTCTGTGGAATTACCCCATGATTTGTCCAAGTCACTTACCAATTCCCTAATAGTGAAAGAAGAATTAGATTCCACCGTAGTATTAGAAATCTCATGCACCGTCACCCTTACCTCCGGACCTAACAATTCATCATCCTCGTCCTTCCTCGCCACCGAAGATGACGACTTCTCAGCCATTTTTTCTACCGGAACCCCTGAAGACATCACTTTCATCTCCGCCAGCTCCTGCAATGGACATATCGGGGCTAAAGATGATGAACCCAGCTCGCCCACAGCCTGGACCACTTCCGCTTTCAACATCGGCATGTTACGTGACTGGGTAATGCAGCTCGAGCTCACCTGGGCACTAGACCCACTCCCAACGGTAACTTCCAGTGCCAATATGGGAGAACTCGAGCCCACTGATCCCATCGGAGCCACCGCCTTCTTCCTTGGTGATTGGGAATCAATCCCCGAGCTCGCTGGGAGTACCGTAGCACTCGCACCATTCAGACTTATGCTCAGGCCTGTTGTATTTGACTCTAAGTTACCATCCTCAACAGTTAGGCCCGTAATATCTGGGCTTGGTTTATTTAGTGGCTGCTTGGAACAAGCCCCAGCCTCAAAAACAAAAGGGCTAGACAATAGTGGGCCTAAGCAACTCTTATCATTTCCCAGCCAAGGCCCATTGTCTATTCCCTTATTAACCACCTGGGCAGAATTATCCTCACGTGCCACCCATTTTACAGCTTGCTTATCACTCCTATAACGTTGCCAAGACACCCGCTTCTTACCAAATTCATTTATTTCCACAGTCAAGCCTTTCCTTAACCAGCTAGACCTCCTAATATAACGCTCCCTACCAGAATCAACATCTTTCAAATTCAAATTCTTCAATCTGAATTTATTTTGTTCCTGGATTTTCTCCTCAAACTTAGCGTCTGCATTAATACCACGGTGACTCCCCTCCCCACCACCCACGGCAATCGGTATAGCATTATCCGACGGAACTTCAAGCGCCACCACCTGAATCCCAGCTTCATCTCTCGGAGGCAGCAAAGTGTTCTCCACTACTTGACTCTTCTTTGTCTCTATATTGGAGGGCTGGTACAAATACTTCCTTCCTTGCACAGACGCTTTTACCGTATCAGCAAAGGACCGAGAAGGGTGAATCTCTGAACCCACCTTAGACTTGTACGGTAAAGCTTTTGGTCCACCCAACGCATAATGAGAAGGTTCCAACATTCTCCTTAATTCAATTCCAAAGACCCTCCAACCTTGTTATGCCTTACTTGCAGGAATAATGATCGATCTTCTCATCCCGCCAACTTTTAACTCTGTTACTAACAGATATTGCCCACACGAGTTAGAACCCCGTTGCACTGTGTATGCGGTGTCACCTTCCCTGAGCGTGAAGAAGTGTTTAGGGTTAACCCCAATCACCGTGTGTTCCAAGCTTTGCATAAGCCAACGTGCTGCATTCCTACCCATAAAAACTGATTGCATGAAATACTTCCCCCTTTCAAATATCTTAAGGGAGAAAAAATTCCCCCCTTCCTCAACCACCAATTGAAATAACTTCGATTCAATAAAAAAACTGCGAAATCCACCCATACCAATCCAAAACAGGAAATAATTAACCGGGAACAATATTTATGACTAATTTGAGGTAGCCGGGCCTCTCAATGACTCAAAATTTTGGGTTTTCTCTCAAACATCTCTCTCTCTCTCTTGGATTATCATGACTCCCTCACATTGCATCATTGTGTTTGTCTCCCATGAAGTAGCATTTTTTTCTTTAAAAACTATTTCCTAACAACTTAAATTTTTGAGACAATTAGTAATTTACTATGGAATTAGAGTCGGTAGTCATGAGTTTGAACCATGTCTACACCCTACCTCCCACTAAGAAAGTTGAAATCTCTCATGTTGGATCCCATTTATTAAGGGGGATTCTAGGCCTACATGTGAAGAGGGGCATTAAAATTATAGTTAATTAATTAAACTCATTATTTCCCTACAATTTAAGCTTTTGGGATAGTTGGTAATTTATTATATATATATATATATATGTATGTATATATGTATGTATGTGCAAATATATATATATATATAAAAATCGTTTAGAGAATTCTCATATCAGCTTTCACGTACAACAAATCACAGAAAATAAATACAAGACAAATATATAGGCCCAGAAGCCAAAGGTTCCAACGTAAGAAGTTAATGATAATTAAAAGAAGACTTATGGGCATGGATCTCATGCAATTGCATGGCTCTTTGGTTTTGTAACCACACCATTCGAGGTTAATTAAAATGATTGTGCTTCCCTATTCCAAACAATCAAAGCAAGGGGGAGGTTGGGAGGAAGCGGGGGTAGAGAGAGAGAGAGAGAGAGAATCACAAAGATGAAGGATTTAAAGGCACAACTAGACAGAAAACTAGATTTTAATGGTATTGAAACTGTTATTGACAGTATATTGCCACTTTCATGGAAATTTGAAGCATGAAACTCTGTAGAGAATGAAGAGGGGCCAGGATCTCCTCTCAACAGTGCTTCTTGAGGCTCCACTCTCCCTTCCCCTCTGAATAAGTAAGACCCCACCATGTCAAGACTGTTAAAGTCACATCTCTAAAGAAAATATTTTCTCATCATCTTTCAGGAATTTATGGAATGGAGGAAAACTTGCACTACCAAGGCAAAGCATTCTGTTGCAACTGCACAGTTTTAAGAGATTTCACATAGATAACACTATATACCTTGAGACCTCTCCACTAATCACATAAGATCATCCAGAACTCACAGATAAACTCATAGCAGACACTATTCCTAGATTGAATGGACTCAACATTCATATTTCCAACACCACTCCTTAGAGGAAAACACAACCATTGTGCATAGAATAACTTTTACACACAATTAAAAGAATAAACTTTCGGATTGAAAGTCACCAAGATATTGAAATTTGAAAGACAGTTATATTTTTCTTAATAAGTGCATGTAAAAGTACCTTGTGGTATATACCATCTCGACAGAGTGTATACTTCTCTAGACAAGTACACCAATCTCCATGTCCTGGTTCACACCACCACTCATCGGACACCTGGAATGCCGAGTCAGTGGCAGTAAATAAAATAGTTCGTTTGAATTACCATATTAAATGTTACTTGGTCAAAATCCAACCAATACAAACAACTTTGAGCGTTGGTTGAAATCTCTAAAAGAATGATCAATCAATATAATGTTTCCATCGCTTCATCAGCACTTAGCATTTTAGCACAATAGCATCGTTACATTAAAGCATGAAATCAAGTGCCCAAATGGTCAGGTTGTGATGATACTATGTGACCTGGGACAGGTGATCCTATGTGAGAGAGGCAATTGTATTTAAGGTGCCTAACTAAGCCCAAGTTGATGATGTCATTGATACATTTTTGAGATATAAGTTTGCCTGGCTTGGAAGAAAATATACAAAGTATGGTTTAAGTGAAAAGAGTAAATCATGACATTTGTGGGAGGCCTAGAGTTTCCTTTTGTTCCATCACCAAAAACAAACTATGAGAAACAAGCTCATTGCATGCAGCAGAGAAATTATTTAAAATAATGTCATGTCATAATGAAAATTTCAGAAATTTTCTCTATAAAATAATTTGGCTGAAATTAATCCAAAACTTACCATGAGCATCATCATTATCTTCATACACAATAATGCTTCTGATTCTTACATGGAACAATCAGAAAGAAAAGGACGTTGATCATTATGGATCCAATAAACTTATAATAAAAAATCTACTTGGACTCGATCAATATTAAACAAGGATAGAATCATCATCAATTATAGCTTATTCCTGCCATAAGCTAATTCATCCATATTTATGACCTCTCTCTCTCTCTCTCACATATATTCCTGGTCATCAACTATAACTTGTGTCACATACAAACCCTACCTTGGTTGGAAAGGTTTCATAACTTTAGAGGTCCTAAAGTTATCATATATATATATATATATATATAATACTGTCGCCCTAACATTCCTAAAATTAGTCATTGTACACCACAAAGGTTTTTTTTTTTTTTTTTTTAATAGTTTTTATAAGTGTAAACTACAAAGCTAACTATGCACAAGAATTCCACTTAATAGTACAGTAAAAAATAATTAATACTAACACTAAACAGGAAAAAAAAAAAATGTAGGTAGAAACTGCAGGATTTCCTAACCATAACTTTGATTAAAAATTACAATGAACCTTTTGGGCAACCACAGCCATAGCTATCAAAGTGTCAGTACTAGCACTAGCTTCTTCACATGCATATGGCTCTTCTATCTCAAATAAAAATATATTTTTAAGTTTAACCACAAGTAGCTAAAGTTTAAGTATAAAATGCGTCTTAATTTAAGGAATTTGAACTTTGTACTTTACGTTTTTAAAAGTAGTTAAAGTTTAAGTATAAAATGTGTCTTAATTTAAGGGATTTGAACTTTGTACTTTACGTTTTTAAAACCTTTTTTTATTCAATATTTTATTTTGAGAGTTTGACTTTTTTTGTGTGGGTGAGTGTGGGATTTTTATTGGGAGTAGAATTTGATTGACAATTTTAAAATTTTCAATTTACCGTTATGTCCTAATTTTTCTTATAGTTAAATCATTTTCAAATAGGTAATAGGGTTATTTTTGGAGGTATAGAAAAGTGGACACTAAAGAGATATGTTCCAATTATATTAATAGATAACAGGAAACAAGGTTTAAAACATCAGAGACAATACAAAATCAGAAAAGACCAATACTAATAAACAACCTACTATAGAAAATTATGCCATACTTGACATACAAAATCACTTCAAATTGTATAATTTACAATTTGAAGATGTCAAGCCATTAATATTTTATTTGTATAATTTACAAATTCTAAAGATCTTACTTTTAAAACCATATTTTTAGGAAAATTCTTCCTTAACAACATTAGAAAAATATGTAAGGTACTGGCTTTAAGTATGCTTCACAAAAACAGAGATTTGAAGATTGGATTCATGAAACATGAAAAAAAATAAATAAATAAATAAATAAAAGAAGAGAGAAGAGAAATTTCATTCCAAAAATAGTTTTCAAAAAATAACCACCATGCAATGGCCATAATAGGATGCAACCACTTTCGCTGATTCTATCATAAACAACCTTTTTCTACTAATTTACAAAGAATGAAAAAAACAAAAAAAGAATGAATTAGTGAAGTATGTTCTAGAAAGTATTCTACTTTGCAACGATTAGAAAATGCATTCCGTACATTATAGAGGGAATTTTTGAAAAGCATATTAATAAATACAAAAAATGAAAAAACAAAACTTTCATAAGATACTAAGTACTAAGAATTAACTACACTGACTATCATAGACTATCACTATGATAATTCAATAACACTACGTTCAAATCCTATGAGCCAAAAATAAGAACATGAAGATTTTTTCTACCCAATTTGCAAGTGTATAAAATAATTAAAATAAGTTTTAGATTTATGCATGCTCTAAACTCAGTAGTTACTGACAATTTATATTGTATTTTTCAATGGTGCAAGTTATATTGTGATAAAACCTATGAAATTTACAATTCAATGAAAATATATGCCGAGTTTATCACTAGAATGAACTACACTGTTAGTCACATTTTTGTTCAAACCCTATGAGCCAAAGATAAAAACATCCAGATTTTGTCTATCCAATTCGCAAGTGTATAAAATAATTAAAATAATATTACATTTATGCGTGCCCTAACTCAGTAGTTACTGACAATTTTTATTGTTTTATTTTATTTTAATTTTCAATGGCGCAATTTATACTGTTATAAAACCTGTAAAATTTACAATTCAATGAAAATATATGCAAAGTATATCACTGGAATTAACTACACTCTTAGTCACACTTTTTTTTTTTTTTGATAGGTAAACAGAAAACTTTTATTAAAGGGGGAAAAAATAGAAGAGAAGTACAAAGAAGATGATGAACAACACAACACAACACAACAGCAACAAAATAGCAACACAGCACAACACTACACAGCACAGCACAACACTACACAGCACAGCACAGCACTACACAACACACCACAACACAACAGCAAAGAGAAGTCAAGAAACTAAGCTAAGAGAAGGCATAAACTCAGAGAGAGAAGAACACTCAGTGAAACCCCAGCAACGAGACCACTCCATTAGACTGCGTTGGCATAAAATCTTTAACTCCTCCAACGTTTTCTCTTTATCTTCAAAAGATCGACGATTTCACTCCAACCACACGGTCCACATTAAGCACCCTGGAACCAAGTTCCAAATTTCTGAATTATACTTCCCAGGCCACTGATGCCAACTAGATAACAAACCCGCCACCAAACCCGGCATAACCCAATGAACACCAAAAGCCTAAATCATGAAAGCCCATAGGGAATGAGTAACAGGACAATGAAGAAGAAGGTGGTCTACCGACTCCCTATCACAGCAATGCATACAATACCAATTAGCCAAAGGGAGACCTTTAAGCATTAGGTTATCCAGAGTAAGGATCCGACCATGTGCAGCAGTCCACATAAAGAATGCCACGCGCTTAGGAATCTTTGGTTTTCAAACACCCTTCCAAGGAAATAAAGAATTCGAGGCACCCCAAATCTCATGGTAGTAAGACCGGGTGTCGAACTTTCCATCCCCTTTTAGCCGCCAACAAAGAGAATCCCTCCTATCACCTTGAGGGATACGAGGATGGATAAGCTGAAATAGAGAATAAGAAGCAGCCAACTCCCAATCTTCAAACGCTCTATAAAACCTTAAATTCCACACTCTAACAGTACCCCCTTCTGGAGTCCACAAAACCTCAGAGATGCAAGCATCTTTGACCGCTGAACATGCATAAAGCTCAGGATAGCGATCTTCTAAAGAATTCCCACCAATCCACCTATCATGTCAAAATCGGATACGAGTACCATCTCCCACCTCAAAGGACAGTTGCTTAGAAAAGCTCTCCCACCCTTCATTAATGCTTCTCCAAAGACGACACCCATGAGCCCTCCTACAGACTTTAGTGCACCACCCCCCTTGACCCTCACCATATTTAATGGAGATAACTCTCCGCTGGAGATGGGTAGTTTCATGACCAAATCTCCATAGCCATTTCCCTAAGAGAGCTTGATTAAAAGACACCACACTTCTTATCCCCAAACCGCCTCTCTCAACGGAAGAACACACCTTTTTTTTTAAACATAATACACATACAACCATATTTTTCCATTTAAGTTGTCTCTAAATATTAATTAAAATGAAACCAATTGAATTTAACAAAACTCTAACAGAACAAATTAAATAATAAAAAAGGGCCTTTAAATAGCACATTTTACATGATAATTAATTTTGATTCTATGTTCACCTTAAGTCCAACCATACCAATCAATATAAGGTTATTTGCCAATAGGACCCCTATTTGAAGCTACAACCAAACATTAGCATTCACATACACTAGACCAAACTATAGAGATTCCTTTAGAGCTTATTTCAGATTCTTATGATAACAATCTTCTTCAGAATACCATCACAGGAAATTGAAAAGAAAAAGTACTCATTCCTTTAAAAATTTAAAGAATTTTTAACTTCTTCCAATGAATAAATTTGAGATTGATTATAATAATATGATCAAGAAATTTAAGTAAAGCAACCCAACCTTTTTGTATAACCTTGCATAGGCCTCCCATCGCTTTATTTGGAAAGAAGATCTTCTGGCGGCTACTGCTTCAGAAGCAGGTAGTCCAAAGCTCACAGCAACAAGCAGTTCTCTGCCATCATTATCTACTCTGCAAACATAATTTTGATGCAGAAGTAGAAGATATATGATACAAAGTGAGAAAATTATACACAAAGTAATTATATACCTGATAATAACAGCAGCAAGCAAGTGACTTCCTTCAACTCTAAGGACTGGATGTCCAACTTTGAGGGAACTATACTTATGAAACAAGTCGTCTACCATGGAATTTTGGTTGTCCATGTCTTTAGACATATAGGAGGATGCTTCTATTTCAGATTCATCCATGCTGCTAATGGAAGACAACTTGTTGCCAGTTTCCTTATAGAGCCAATGTGCAGCAAGTCCATGTTCAGCGTACTCGTGCATCCTCTAAAAATGTGAAAGATAATATCTCTATCAGTTAAATCTAGTACATGGACAAGTAAATTTGACCTCATACAAAATTGCTAGAAGATTTATACCTGGGTTCTTATCTGAACTTCCAAAGGTGAGCTGTCAGGACCCTGCACTGCAGTGTGTAGAGACTGCATTCAAAAATGCAACTTTATGGTTTGAAGAGTGGGCTACAAGACATACTAGGTAAATGACAGTGTTCACACTAAAGTCTACTATAGCAGTATTTCATGGGTTCTATGTTTATTTAAAAGTTTTAAAACATAAAAACAAATGAAGAAAAGTTCTTTTTTTGGTTAGGCAACACTAGTCTAGCTGTGGTTATTTAAAAGGTAATTTCTATTCTTTTGGCTGCACCTGCATCAGAAAGGGGAAGAAGGATGATGCAGGACAATGAATAGGCTACATGCATTACAAAGAGAAGAGAGCTATAAAAAGCCGAATGTTGAATGTTGTACAGGTAGGGATCAGGACAGCCTTGGATTAGCTGCATCAAAGGCCTGCCTTTCTAGGAAGGTGGTGAGGATGAAGTGCATAAAATTTAGGAAAGAGAAATAGAAGATTTGAGTATCAGTAGAGAGAAAACAACCTAATTTTTGTGAATATTAGATCAAGAAGAATTATGAGAAGTGAGCGCACAGAATTTCCACAAGAAACAAGAAAAGAATTGCTGAGAATATCAGCAGGAGAGAGAGAAGAGTAGAAACAGGAAGGGATGGTAGATTCAAAAATAAAACTCAACAATTCAACTTTCACTTCATATCAACACAAGAAGTTACAACCTCATATAGTTGAGATTAATTCCTAAAGAAATAGTAACACATTTCGATGAAATGTAACAAGGACAATTTAGTAGCTACTAGGATAACCTTATTTTTTTTTAATAAGTTAGCTACTAGGATACTTGGATGGAAAGCAGCTGCTAGCTAAGAGCAGCTGTCTTTCTTCACCTCAATTCATAGTGAAAAACTATCATCCTAAGCAACTAGCTCCTGTTTTACCTAAGTCTAGGAAATTAACACCACAAAAGTCAAATACTTAGCTGATATTAAATCTAACAAAAATCTTCAAAATAGGCTGCCAGAGTCATTTATGCTAACTGTTAGTTGTTTCTCCTGCCACTTCTTCTCATGGCTGCCATTGGCCTCCAATGAGGCATGTTTGTCCAATCTCCAATCATGTAATGGCTGCAGCATCAGAGGCTTCCCTGGTTAAGGGTTTTCTGGCAGAGGTCACACCAAACTTTTCAATAATCTTCAGATATTATGTGATCTCCATCATGATAAGCTCAGATGCCTTAGGGGCAATCTTTGAATGCTAATGTTTGAAGCACTTGAATAGGTTTATATTTATACAAAAGAAATAAGAATTTTTATTAGAATAAAGGAAGCTCTAAAAGAGAAGATTCCTAGAAATTAAAATCGAAGGTTTAAGAAATCCATGATATGAACTACAGAATTACAAGATACCCCTCCATCATCGTGCATCGTTCAATTAAAGAACCTAGAAAAATAAACTTAAGTTCCAATATAGATCTCTCCACTCCATCCATATTAACCACATAATGAGAAGCCACAACCCACACAGTACTATTATGATGCCTTCCATGCACCTCTATCAAGCAAGAATAGCCATCTATCATTTTAGACAACAACACTCAATGCAACCCAAAAATAAAAGAAAAAAAATAAAAGAAAACAAAGGACCATAACTCATAGTCAACCAGGCAATGGTGCAAAAGATGATCGACAGATTTGCCACTTCTTTTTATAAGGCTATGTTTGAATTCTTACCCAACCAAAAGTTCACACAAAATAAACTGCCTTCTTGGGTAACATGCTGTTCCAGATACATCTCCAGGAGAATAGGATTTTACTAGCATATCTCAATCATTCATTCTACAATCGAACACTGATCATACAGGTGCTATACTACTATTAGGTCCCCAACTCATACAACCCACCCTTCCAAGAAAAGAAATCCAATAATATAAAGAATCTATCAATGATTATACGCCCTCCAACTTCCAATCATGAAAATTACAAATGAATCTAATCTAACATAACAATAAAACATCATGTCCTGCCCTTTAGAGCACAACAGAGAGGACACTCCATTATGTCATGTCCTGTACTCCAATTCCTTTCTAAGGACTGTATCCTTGTGGCCTACACACATCCAAGGTAGACTAACCAGCTCCCAGTTCCCCATATTTAGCAGCACCTAATACACCTCCAGAAATGGTCACCATCCCCCCAAACCTCCATAACCAATTACCCAACAAAGCTTGGTTCAAAGTGCTTATTTTGCCAAAACTCAACCCTTCATATCTGATGGGGGAGCACACCCAATGCCAATCCATGATGACTAGCTTTTAAGTAACTAATAACAAATAGGAAATATATAATAATGGGGTAGGTTGGGATTGGATAAAGTAAACCTCACCCCCAAACATAGACCAGAACTTACCTTATCGGCTCTCTAAAAGGAAACTAAGTGCCTAACTGTATATGTATGGATGGAAAACATATAAAACTGTTCAGTTCAAATTGGTTTTCTTTTTTGGTTTTATTATCAGACCTGTTTTGCACCTTACCTGTATCCCCCATTTTAGAATGTAACAGAGCCAAGTCATCTTTCTGCTTCTAAGGTCTTGCCTTTTTCTGGCCATATTTTAACTTTTTATCACTTGTACTTCTTGTATGTGAAACTTTAGACAAATTAGCTTGCAAATTATTTTTAAGAAAAATGAAATTATAATGAAATAGTAGCATTCCATGCTAAAGCCTGCCATTTCCAGTTTAGTATTAAATATTTTATACATAAACATCGATCCACATTCACCATGCACTGCTTTACCATATTTTGTGAGAAAATTTCCAGAATTATTGCAAGTGTGTGATATGATATAAACTACATATGTGCTTCCATGCATGTAGTGGAGAAAATACCTGATAACCACTAGGCTTGGGATTAACAATGTAATCATCAAATTCACCATCAATGGGGGTCCAAAGCCTGCATGGAGAAGAAACAGAGACACGGACCATTATCAGTGCTCAAATCCGTATGCAGTTCTATATATAGAGAAATACTATTCCAAACTAGAGACCACAGATACACAACTGGACCAAAGAATCATATCACCAACGTTTAAAACAAATTGATGTCATGTAAAATGAAAATTGAAGAACAGAAATTTCAATTGTTTTACTTGTGTACAATGTTGAGAAGACTGTAGCAACATTGAACAGCAGGCCCCTGTAGAGTTCCGTTCTTGTCTCCAACAACTACCCTTAAAGCACGGGCATCATATACTTTACTGATGCTGACATCTTTGCGTTTCATCTGAAGCAGGTAAAGATAGAAATATAAATTTCTGTATTTGCATTAAGAATGAATTCTATCTAAATAATTTTCCAACAAATTTCAGACCAATGATAGATAAAATGCTTCTGCAAACTTGCAAAAAAATCAAAATGTAGACTTCATGTTGTGATGAGCCTACTTGGTCAATTCAGCTTCTGTTGCTCAGCCAATATATTTACATCACTTTTCTGTATTTTTCAATGAGTTTAATAAAGGAAAAGAAAATATCAAAAGTCTAAGCAGAATTTGTGCTCAAGAAAAAGGGGGGACAGGCCCTAAATATCCAAGGCATGAACCTAAAACATTTTCCGCCACTAGTGATAATTAACACTTGTTTTAAAAGCTTAAATTATTAGGAAATAGTGAATTTAATCATTTAACAATAATATTCTAACACTATGCTCATGAGTCACATGTGGACCCAAACTTCCCTTTAATAAATAGGGCTCCACATGGGATTTTCAACTTATTTTAAGTGGGAGGTAGATTAGAGAAGGATTAGAATTCAAGACCACTTGCTTTGATATCATCATAAATTACCACTTATCCCAAAAGTTTAAGTTGTTAGAAAATAGTGAATTTAATCGTGTAACCATAATATATATATATATATTGATAAATAACGGAATTGTATTAAATAAGAAACTAGGTACTCCAGGGGTGTACATGACAAAGAGTACATCAAACACTTAAATTACAATGATCAAGCATTTCTAAAAAATTAGAACAAGGAAAAAGATTAAGTTCCGAAATAGACCGTTCCTTCCCTTCAAAACATCTTGAGTTCCATTTTCTCCAAATACACCATAGGACACAATAAGGTACAGCCCTCCATAAACCAATGCTCCAATGCCCACCAAAGGAAACTTGCCAACTCGAAAATAAATCAGTAACACTGTGCAGCAAAACCCAAAGGAGACCAAATAGAGTCCACACCATAGACCACAACTCATAAGCAATAGGACAATGAAGATGAAGATGATTCACAAATTCCCCACTTTTTTTTACCCATATAGCACCAATCTGTAACTGCAACACTCTTATACCATAATATTCTAAGAAAGGAAAGTCCACATCCTTACACAGAATCATCAAACTTTTCAAGGGGAGGAACATTCCCCCCTTGAGTTGAAAGTTGAAACGGTCCTTTTTGCTTTCTTTGTTTGACTGGATGATTGCTATGGGTGGTCTTTCTTTTCCTTCCCTTTTGGATTTCTTAGATTTGTGTACTTTTGTTTAATTTCTTCGATTTCCTTAGTACACTGCCTGTGTTCCAGGGGAGTAGCTTCTACTTTATTATTTCCTATAAATATAGTATTTCTTTACCTATCAAAAAAAAAGGGGGGGCCCAAGTGGAAAACTCCATCCACCCTATTTTCTTTCTTTTCCCCCTTTTCACCCCAACCAAACAATGGAAAATCACAATATCCCCTCCCTTTTCCTTCCCAACCTTTTCCATCCTCTCCATTTTCACCCCAACCAAACACACACAGCATAAGGAAAAGATAAAGGGGAAAAAAGAGGGGCATGGGGAGAAAAGATGACCTTCTTTGGATTAGATACAAAGTTCTCAAGCCTATCCAAAAAGTTATGAACATCAACAACTGTAAATTCAGCACTGTAATACACTCAAAGAAGGAATTTCTTTCTTAATTTTTGACAAAGTAATATGAGAATTTTAGAATTATGATTAAAAGACTAAATTAACTATTTCCTAACAGCTTAAGTTTTTAGGACTGTTAGAAATACGTGGTTAAATTATTAAATTTACCATCTGTCAATAACCTAAGCTTTTGGAGTAATCGGTAATTTAACATGAAATCAAAGCAAAAGGTCCTAAGTTCGTTCTTTATCTCCTCTACTCTGCCTCCCATTTAAAATACCATGTGTTAGGCCTCACCTATTAAAAAAGGAATTTGAGCTCACACGAGAGGGGGAATGTTAGAAGTATAAGATTAAATGATTAAATTTACCATATCCCAAAAGTTTAAGCATTTGGGACAATCGACATCGGTCCTCCCATTTGAAATCACATGTGTTAGGCCTCACTTATTAAAAAGGGAATTTTAGTCCATATGTGAGAGAGAGTGTTAGAAATATGTGGTTAAAAGATTAAATTTACCATATCTCAAAAGCTTAAGCATTTGGGACAATTGGTAATTTAACAAAGACAATGAGTAGTTTATCATAGTATCAGACTAGGTGGTCACAAGTTTGAACCCTATACCCAAGCAAAATTCTCAGCCAAAAGAAATTTCACTCCATTTGAGCACTTTCATGGTAAGTTTTTTCAATATTTTTCAGTATTTTTCAATTTTATTAGTTTGATGCAGCATCTGATACTTTGACGCCAATTGTTAAATATTTTTTGAGAATTGGGCTGAAGAGGTGGTTTATTGTGCATGAAAGAGTGTTGTTACTTCAGAATTCTTTTCTAAAGTCAAATATATGATAAAGGCATTTAATGGCAAGGTTCACATTATTTCTCATTCTGTATCTCAAAATAGACTCCCAAGTACATACTCAACTGTATGAAAGAGTAGCAACTTATACCTTCCTCCTCTAAGAACATTCCTTTCCATTTAAAAAACTCTACAGCACACTGAGCACAGGCATCTTAAAACAACTTTGAGATTCCTAGCACCATGGTGGATTACAGAAGAAAACCCAACTATGTTCTAGGTTTTGAACTACATTGAAGCAAAGCATTTAAGTAAAATATTATGAACATAATTAACTCTTCCAATAATATATCATATCTCGTTTCATAATAGTCTACTAAGTTAAAGCACACTTGCCTAACAGAATTGTTAAAAAGTAGACTCATACATACCTTGCTGTAAATACCATACAAGCTTTTTAGTCGGCTAGATAAGGTTACCTCCATACCTGGAACATAACTACAAGGGGGAAAAAATTAAAAATAAAAATAAAAACCCTTTAGCTGTGGACAAAGTAACAATGGTGATTCCCACATGGCACATACACCAAATCAGATATATGCATAAATAAACTAATAATTATAATAACATCTTTTAGATCATATTCAGGAAGCACAAGCAGCAAATAATAGTGTGAGAAGCAGAACATACGAAGTTGATATAATTAACTCCCGCTCAAGTGCTTCCTCACAAACCACTAGAGATGCTAAAGCGATTCCAGCATCGCGCAAAACCTTGGGTTTTGAATGTGTCTCCAGAGTACTTCTGAGACTATTAAGAAATTTAGTCCTTTTTCTCCGATCTAGCAAGATATCAAAAGGAACCACAGCTTCCAAAAGATCCTGTAAGTAAAGAATAATCAACTTAAATGACTAAGAACAAAGGGACTAAATTCCAACTTCTGATTCTTTCAAAGCTAGCACACCTTGCCCTGGTTCATGTCTATTCTGAAAGTCAAAATAAATGGTCATTCCAGATGCCTCCTTAAATAATAAGCAACTTACATATATACCATCACAAGGGTTAAAATTACAATTTTAAATAATATCTAGACCATATATTACAGGGGAGTATTCAAAAGTTTAAAGTAGAAGTTACAATCTAAAATTCAAAAAGGTCAAGAAAAATGTAAGAAAGAGGCATAAGAAGGGACACTGCATAAGGTGATTATCCAATATACTATTTCTAGGGATATGGTAAACAAATAAAAGAAACATAATTTTTAGTTTAAATCTCTTACCTTCATGCTTGTGATATCCTCATCAATTGCCATGGACCCTTTGTCCTCAGAAGCTATGTTTTTTTCATCCAATGGTAGCAAGCTGGCTCTTGCAGATATTCGTCTTGGGTTTCCTGCTCTGCTGCTAGTGCTCCACATGGAAGCTAGATCAGCTCGCATTTTACGAAAAACTTGAGGCTGCACATATGAGTGCAGGACATTGAGACATATAACTAAAGAATCAAAACTACATACCAAATAATAAGGGCATGAACAGTTGAGCACCATGGATATCATTATGATACATAACAGACAGAAAGATTATGATTAAACCTGAAGAACAGCAAAGCACAGATCTTCCATTTCAGCTTTCAATGCCCACAGACCCAATCTGGAAGCAAGTGAGCACCATATAACTAAGGTCTCTTTAGCGACAGCTTGAGCCTTTGGCAGCGGCAGGACGTAACTGTAAAATAAATCACCATCTAGAAGTTTGCTCGTATGGTGAAATTTTAAAGCATAGATTAAGGTCAGGTCAGCCATACAATTTCATTATTTAAAGCTTCACAGGATCCACAGTTTCCATATATTCATAATTTATTCAGACCAGTAAGAAAAGGCCCAAGGAAAGCTTTCATGACAAATCGTTATAAAGAAAGCAAAAAGATTTTGTGGTAAAAAAAAAAAAAAAAAAAAAAACAAGGGAAAAGGTGGTGTTAGCTATTGAGGAATCAATTCAAAAGAAAAATTAACACAACATAGTCACTGTTAAAAGGCATAAACTGATAATATTAACAGAAGTAGAGAGTCAATACATGGTTCTCATGTTGTGAAGACGATCTGCAAGCTTGATGAGCACTACACGTGGATCATCAACCATGCCCAATAGCATAACTCGTAAATTATTAGCCTATTAAATGAAAAGTTAAAACATGAGAATCAGAAAACTGCAGCAGGTAAAATATGGTGCTTCTCTCAGAACAAGAACTCATTAGGTTAAATTACAATGCTACGGTTAGTAGCATCTAATATAAATAAAAAGCATCCAAATCTTTTCATGCAGTAGCTAAGGTACACCAATGCATGCCCATGGGTCTCAACACAAGCTTCTACAAGCAACAGGAATATATAAGAATCAGTACTAAATCAGGATATGAGATAATTTTCAATCTATATTCGGATCAATGTGATTGATCTCATATATTAGACCTAAGGTCACTTGTGATTCAAGTATGTTGATAAAATTTCAAAACTAACTTCCATAGAATGGCTTATTGCTTTTACAATTTAGCAAATTAAGTTTTATACCTCTTCAGGACCAAGGGTGTCTGGATTAACATTTATCCTGCGGTTTCTCCGTAAAAGCTGCAAAAATATGTATAAATATGTCAACATGAAGAACACTGCAGGAAAGGAGATGAGAAAAACAAAAATATTAGAATTTTGCAAAAGCCAAAATCAGGGCATTGCAAGTTTGTGATAAGCAGTACATGAGGAAACCATCAGAACTCATAGATTTAAATGTAATGCCTCCTAATAAACAATAATAAAGACTTTGGAACATGACCTCAACGCAGTAGGACAAAAATATGAGCACAGCAAATCAGTACATATATGTCAACCAATTTTCTGCTTCAAACACAAACAGTATTGTTTTTTATTCACATTCTGCCATCATGCAGGTGTCATTTATTTACTTGCACTAAGGTAGAACCAAATATTATACGAGAAATTGAAAAAAAAAATGCATAATTGAAATTCAACTACATAAAATTGAAGTGAAAAAACCCCTGCACAGAGAGAATTCTAGATTATGTTATAATAAAATTTCTGATTAACAAACCGTTTTCTAAAAGTGACAAAAGTTATTTCTCGCACTTTTGTCTCAGTTGCTCAAAAGGAAAAAAACCTGAAAATGACATGATTAGACAAGTTTCCATTGTTTCCAATTTCATAAATGAAAACCATTTCAAAAAATGTCATAAAACTTCTGAAACTTCCTAAATCAACAGGTGAAAAGGCCTAATCTGCCACATGAACCTTTGCCCTTGAAAGTTGAAACCAAAAAATAATGGGTATTATTGTAACAATTTGTTTATAATACCTGATTTATATGACTTAACCTAGAAACACCAGCTACCAACTTAGCTACATCATCACCAAATTCTCCTTCTATACTGTGCAAACTTTCACATGTATCATCAATCACATCATGAAGAATCCCAGCCACAACTGTATCAACAGCCTGCAGCAGATTTTATAATCTTAATGAAGGAATCGATGGGATGCCATGTGCTTTTGAATAATGAAAGGTTTTCATAAACTACGATTAACACATGCAGCAGTATTGTAAACAGACCGTAAATATTTCCAGTAACGTTTAGTCATATTGTTTTATATTAAAATTGGTCATTAATTTCATAATCACCAACGCGGGGGGGGAGAGATTAAGTAATTACCCATGTATATTTTGCCCCAAAGGTTTCATAACAAAATTATCAACACAGGCATAATAAAGGATAAACAATCAAAGAGAAAGGATCAAATAAAAAGGAAAAGGAAGAAAAATAAAATATATTGAGTACTGTGAATCTCAGAAAATCATTTTCAAGCACCAGTGAACTTGAAATTGAGAAGTATTATTAATGAAGCACAAAATACTATCAAAAAGATTTTGCAGAAAAAACAAACTGAAAAATGATAAACCTAGGAATCAATACCTAGTGTTGCTTAGATACGAAAATAACCTTTACTCTAGGAAAATTAAATAAAATACTAATAGCCTATTTAGCTAATAATATCTAAAATAAATTTCAATGAACCAATAGTAAAATCAAATTGATATCTAAAATTAAATAAAACTGAATTAAAATAAAATTGTTTGCATGCTCCCCGCATCAATTATGTTACTGCATATTGTACTAGAGGTCCATTATTGATAGGGCATGTTAAGAAATAAGAACCATATACTATCAATTCAAAAAAGTAGGCAACAAATGTTTCCATCTGTCGCTGTTTATAATCTTTATATGTATGCCTTGTATACCTAAACAATAAATGAGACACATGTTTAGATAAACCACTTGGTGCTGGAGGGTCTATCACCCAAAACTAGTACGGGAAAAACAAAGAATGGCCATGAAGTTCATGCTGTCCTTTATCGACATGAATGAACTAGAAAACTTAAAAAACTGCATGTCTCTACACAACAAAAAAAAGCAAAAATTCAGAATGGTAAGTCATGCATGGATCACAATGGTGAAGAGTGAGATTTGCCACATCCACATTTAGTGTTTCCTCAGTTTAATTTTCTTTTCCTATTGTGCCTTCTTCTTCTACTTTTTGCTTGAGGTTGTTCTTTATTGTATACTTCTTGCATACTTGAGTTGCACCTCCTTGGCATCTTTTGATGCAACTTACTTGTTCTAAAATCAGTCAAGAGTGATAAGTTAATACATGTCTTTTCAACAATATAGAAAATTTTGCAACGTTCTTCATCATTAAAATTTATTACAGTACATTTTGCAAACATAGAAAGGATGTCTTCTTACATTTCTGAAAAAGAGAGTAAGAAGTGATGATTATTGCAAGACTAAATGAATAAAAAATATAAATGCAAAAAACTTAAATCATAATAAGTAGAAGGAGTTTTGCATACTCGTTTGCCACTTGATGGAACCAACATTGCCAAGATTCTTCCGGTATGAATACAATGAGTTAAATAAGGATCTCCTGTCTTCCGTAATTGTCCATGGTGAGCTTTTTTCGCAAATGCAATAGCCTTTTGCACCTGCCTTCACAGATTGAGTGTTTTAGTGGCAGCAAATGACTATATGGAATTCATGATTCAAGTAAAGATGGTAAACCTTTGCATCACAAAATATAGGACACCCAGTTACATCTACTCCCTCCAGTATAAAAGAACCTGCAGCACAATGATACGATGAATATTTAATTTAATATAAAAATAGAGAAGAAAATGAATCCACAAGTAAAAAATTCATAAGTCAACATTTTCAAGAGCAACACCTGTAAGAGACATGGGCTGGTTTTTTTTTATATAATTATTATTAAAGTATAATAAGCATTTTTTTTAAGAAAAAATATTTTAAAAGGTACTGTTCACAAGTATTATTCACGATGCTGTTCACATTTTCATATGTGTGTGTGTGTGTGTGTGTGTATATATATATATATTTCTGTCTTTTTCTTTTCTTTTCAACCATAATTAAAATATTTTCTGTTTTGAACCTTAGCCCTTCTCTTGTTCTAAATCCAAAATCCACAAATCTTATACCTAAACCCACCACAACAGCACAACCACACCCACATGTAGACAAATTCCCCAATTTGCTCTACATCAGATTGCTCCTCCATATTAAATTCATCCCAGTCAAAAAGAAAAGTTTCAAGCTATTGGCTGCATCATCAATAGAAAAAAATGTACTACAGCTAGCACCTAAATTGAAAACAAGATGTAATTTATATGAGCTTAGTTTACCATCAAGTAGCTTTTACCAACCAATTCCACTTCCAAAAACAGTTTCACTTAAACGAAAATGGTCATTTTTAACACTTTTGTCTTACACCTTAATAAAAAAAATATTCATATTTCAGCCATGAGAACTACAACATCTGAGAAATTCAAAGTCTACTTGTATTACCTTTCAGTATTAAAAAAATAAAAAATAAAGAGAGTATATGGTTTCGGAAAGCAACTTTTGTAATTTCTTCCAATCTATTTGAGAACTAAAACATCCAAATCCAAAACAAACAAACAAAAAAAGTTTCTCAAAGAAAGAATTCAATCGATACTCAATTGATTGAAAATCATGAAAACAATGACATGTGTTAATTCTGAAGTCCATGACTTGTTTTTCTAAACCTTACTTGCTACACCAATAAAGGCTTGTTACTCGACTTTGTGTCGCTAGTGTACTACGCACAGGGAAATCAGATGCCTCCATCCTGGTGAACCCATGAGTACAGAAACCATATTCTTATTGAGTGTGTGTATACGTGTGATCATAGAGCTTGAAACCACAACCCAGTGAAGTTCACTACATTATCAACTCTTCGAGGAGGTGCCTTCGAGTCAGAGGTTATGGTCATTAACACGAATGGGTTGTTCCTGAAGGAATTCATGAATAAGAAGTTCAGACATTCATCTATTGCGATTGTAAAGTCTAGGTAATAAGGGTTTTTGTTCTAGATTGTAAACTCTTTTTATAATGCATTGCCTTATTTGCAGTGTGTCACTCCTGTAGTAGGTTTTTTCTTTGGAGATGTTGTTCTCCATTGATTTTCCAATTCATTACTGAAAGCACAATTTAGTGTGAAAAAACTAAAGCTTGTTTAGACCCCCAATTTTAAAATTACGGCTTAATTGTTTTGCTCTAACTTATCTAAGTGCGGAACAAAAGTAAATGAAGCGCAATCACTAGAACTATTCTCTAAGCCACCAGCAAGCAATTATAAATATAAAGCTTAAAAAGTAAGGGAAGAGAGATGCAAACACAAAATGTTTTATCGAAAAGGAAACCAAAGAACTCGGCAAAAAACTTCTCTGCGACCCTCCAAGTCAAAATCGATCCACTAGTGAATAAGTTGGAGTACACGAATAACAAAAGACCCTCCAAACCTAGTCTACCCAATGTACTTGAACCCTCCAAACTCCTGCTACCAATAGACTTCTCAGAATTTTATCTTCACTAGCTTTTCAAATCCCGTAATACCGCTCGATTGCATCTGCCAAACCTCACCGGCTTCTTTTGACAAATCCCCAAAGTTTCCCAAACTCCAAAATACTCTCTATACTCTGAATAGGCATGAGTTTGTGTTTGGAAACAAATCTCCTCTCAAGATATAACAATGAGAGAGGAAAGGAGAAGAGACTACAAGGATTTTTCAATCAAGAATGAGTAGCTCTCTCTCTAAAAGGTGGGTGTGTTGTGGAAACCTCTCTAGAGTTTTTCTCTCTGAATAGTAATGAAAGTATGTATAGTATGGGTGAAGAGTAAGAAAGTTCCACTTAAAATTCTCTAGGCAAAGAGTTTCACAGGTACCTCACGAGACGGCCTTTCTCTCAAAGTACTCACAAAATACAGTCTGACACTTGACTCTTCAACTTCCAACATGTGCTTCTCGCGTGGCCTTTTTGCGGGTTCCTTTACTCGCGAGTTTCTTGCAAGCTAGTCGCAAAATTGCACTAATCTTCATTGCATACTTAATTCTTCACCAACTTAATACTAAACTCAATACAATAAAATTCCACAAAATACAAGGAAATAATTTATTGCAATTACAATACTTTTTGTCATGGAATAAAACCAACATAAAATATAGTTATAAATCACAACTTTACAATTACCAAATTTACATGTTCTTGTTGCTTTATCACTTTATTTACAGATTTCATATTCGTTGTGGTTGTGATTTAAATTGCGCTAATTGAGATCACATAATTGATTAATCAGCAATAAATTGATAAGTCCACTACATAATTAATTTGGGGTCTAAACCAGTCTTCTCATTTGGGGAGAACACTATTGTTAATTGGTGTTTCATCTATAAATCTAGTGAAGAGTGAGCAGATCATTTGTTACACGGTTTGGTTGCAAAACAGCTGTAGTCATTAGTAGGTATTTTATTTGAGGTTCACTGGATGAGGGCTAAGGGGGATGTCAATGTGCTATTTTTATTGGGAAGGGATATTTGAATGCGACAAAAATAGCTCTGTTTGGCATGTGGTTCCATTATGCATTATGTAAATCATTTGGAGAGAAGAATAATCAAACCTTCAGCCGTGTTAACCTCTCCTTGGATGCATTAATCTCTCTCTCTATCTCTGTCATTCTATCTATCTGTCTTGCTCTTTTTCATCGTCTAATATGATGGCTGCTTTAGCCAGTAATCCTATTTCCTCTTTTTTTACAATTTTTTGATCTATTAAAAATTTTTTTTTTTTAGGAAAAAAAGAATTAGGAATCATCCTTAGTTGAAATTTATTCTTGTTTTCAGGAAAGGAAGCAACATAAATCACATAATTAGGAATCTTCTTTTGTTTTCATTTCATTATAAGTTCCCTCAGCAACCAAATGGAGCACTAAGCTTTGCTCAGACACAAGTTTGTTCTAAAACACGTTACAAAAGCATAACCAAAACTCAGTTTCTAAGAAAATGCAGGAAGTGAAAAACATATAGTAGAGTCTTTTCCTGTTCTATTGTTCTTCTTTTGTATGCAAAGTTTAACTCAACCAGCTCCGTATATAGTTGTACAAGAATCACTCAGAAAAACAAACTTTTCATTTCATTATTCTGCACCAACATTTTCTTAGCAATCAAATACCCACAAATGCTATTGATCATTAATTCAAAATTGTCTTACTGAAGGCAACCTAGTATCAAACTTCGACTCAAATGTTAATTTTTTTAACAAAACATGACTACATGAAACCATTCATCGAAAGTTCGAAACAAAATTTTGTTTTCAAAAAGCATTTTATCTTACAACAAGTGAACCATATTGATTGCTCCTCCACAGTAAATTGATCCCAGTCAAAAGCTTCATTAGCATCTGTCAAATAATGTACTACATATAAATTGAAAAAAAAAAAAAAAATGGAGGCAATTGATATGAGCCTTAGTTAAACAGAAAGTAACTTTACCATCCACCGATTCTGCTTCCGAAAACAGTTACATTAGTCATTTCTAACAGATTTGTGTAACGCCTTAATCAGAAAATACTCTATATTATTCCTTTCCACTCTGAGAAATTAAAAGTCAACTTATATATTCACCTATACAATTAAAAAAAAAAAATAGCAGTATTTGGTTTCGGAAAGCAACTATTTGAAACATCCAAATCCAAAACCAAAAGCAAAAAAAGTGCTTCTAGAAGCTACATTTAGCACCGAATTCGCATCATAAAGTTTCACACTAACTAAAAAAATAGTAGTATTTGGTTTCGAAAAGCAACTTTGGCAATCGATTCCAATCTATTTGAGAACTCAAACATCCAAAAACAAAAACAAACAAACAAACAAACAAAAAAGTGTTTTAAAGAGAGCAGACCTGGCTGTTCCTCCTCAAGCTTGGGCCACAAGAAATCGACCTTGGTGGAGAGACAAGCGCCAGAAGCGATAGCGACGGCGGTGACAGCGACTTGAGTGATGGCGGAAGTGACGGCGCCGTGGACGGCGGAGCCGGAGGAACCGGAGGCGGCGACGATGGCATTGGCGGAGGCGAAGAGGGAGGAGGAGACGGTGAGAGCGGGGGGAAATCGGTAAGAGTAGATGCTGGTGCGGCGGTGGTGGTATTTACGGGAATTGCGGAAACGGCGGTGGAGAGTGTGGAGGAATGAAGGAGGAGTCTTGTGTGCTAAGAGGGACATTATTGTGTGTGCGCTTTTCTCTTTTCTGGTGGTGGTTAGTTGTTTTTTGTGTTCACATTTTCTGTATGTTTTATAAAATCAAAGAGAGAGAGAGAGAGAGGAGAGTGTGAATATGTGGTTGGGAAATGAACGGGTAGGGGAATCTACTACTGGTTATTAGAGTTAGTTGAAAAGCTGTGTGGGATTGAGAGAGAGCGAGAGAGAGGGTGACAGTTTTTCGACTATTTTACGGTAACTGTTAGAATAGAAAGATGACAAAAAAATAAAACACAAAAACTGATCATAGGAAAAGATGTGTGTTGGTGCTCTCGTTGAGAGTCGAACTCAAGACCTCCCGCTTACTAAACGGGTGCTCTAACCAACTGAGCTACGAGAGCTTGCATGTTGATTTATTTTGAATTTATTTTGAAATATGAGTGAATGTATGATTAAATTTGACACGGCCAAGCTCGAACAAAATTATTGAGAATGAAAGAGTCAGCAAAATTAATGAACATGATTGAGAGAATTTTCGAACAAAAGACTGAAAACTAGTACTCCGCGGCACCTATATACTAATACATACAACCATTTTATGATAATGGTTTGTCTATAGCTCGAGATGAAAATGAAGCTATTTTAAAGGCGTGGGCTAGAAGTATAATGGCGTGCATTCCTATTTTTGCTGAAGATTTTGCCATAGTTTAGGCTTTGCAATTGGCTAGAGATAAAAAGTTCTAAAGTATTATTGTTAAGGATGATTCTAAGATCTGTGTTGATGTCTTAAATAACAATTTGGAGAAGGCATGTAGGGAGATTCTACCACAGTCGAGTGATGCATTAGTGTTGGCTAATTCTTTTGTGGGTTGTTTTTTGTTGAATCAAAAGGGATGCTAACTTTGTAGCTCATATACTAAGCAAGTTTGTTTTGTACTCAAATATCTCTTATTTTTGTAACCGTCTATCTAAGGTTGTCAAAATCAGGATCCTACGTAGGATTGTTGAAGGATGGTGAGATCGTAAATCGTAAAATCGAATCATGAATCGTAAGATCTGACATATTTTCATATTTAAAACAAAAAACACATTGAAAATGAATTTGTATGTTGAATAATCACCTAAATTATAAATTCATCCATAAAAAAAAATAATTAAAAAAAAAAAAACTAAAATTTGTATCATATGATATAATTTGCGTGTCATATATCGCCGAGTCTATACTAAAGGAAAAAAAAATATATATGTAAGTTTTAACCTAATGTATCTAAAAAGTTTAATAAATATTTAATTAGCAATCAAATACCAAAATACTTATCAAAACATATGGAAAATATTTTACAAGTTCTAAGTTCTAAGTTTGAAATCCAAAATAAATTAGTAAATGGAAATTAGCTAACTACAATATGAAATCCAAAAATAAGATGAATATTAAGGTGAAGTGAATTATTCACATTCTAAGATTTTTATAACCACTGTTCTAAATTTCTAATCATCATCATCAATTTCTTCATCTATGTAGACATTATATATTTGTATATTAGAACTGCAAAAGACATCAAAATACAATTTCACACTCAACTATTCAAGTTATACTACTCAGCAACAATTAAAGAGCATGCTCAAAAAAAAATCAATCAATTAATATACAAATACAAGCATAACTGATAAAATTATATATAAAAAAATATTTTAGTAATATTAGAACATAAATTAGTATATTAATCAAACAAATTTAACAACATTATAGCTTAAAAGGCAGCAAAGCCAACATCAAATTCTTTATTTAGAAATGTTGAAGCATTCATTCATTTTTATTACAAATGAACTAAAAACTAGAAATCATTTACTTAGGTTAACATAATTTTATAAAAATAAAATAAAAAGTCATACAATCACAACATAAAGAAAAAAAAAAAAAAAACCCTTAAAAGCTTCATCAAAACAAAAAATTTATCCCATTAAAAAAAATAATAATAAAAACCAAATTTTTTTGTTTTTGGTAAAATCGATAAGATCTCATATGATCCTACAATCCTACGTACGATCCTACCATTTTTATATCCTAGTGTGATTCTAAACGTTTTAGTAAAGTGAGATTGTAAAATCGTGCAATTCTATAATCTAGATTGCAATTTTGACAATCATGTGTCTATCTCTTCCTCCTGCTATCATGGAGGCTTGCAAAAGAGATCTACTTCAATGAATATTCACATTTATGAAAAATAAATTAAACGGTTATTGCAATAGCCACGAGGGAGCCAGAGATGGTTTTCTTCCTAGCAATTAAATAGACCTTGCAAAAGCTGAATAAAAAAGTGATACAATAAGAACTTAATTTTTGGGTGCTGGCAAAGTGGAATGTCATCCGCAAGAAGAGATTTAGCTCTAAATAGTCTTATTAATCAGAATTTATTTCGTCACCCAGTTTCCAAGACATTGACGGTGAAAACTTAACGCTAATCAATTATAAGCGAAAGCTTGCACTCTCCTCTATCAAATGGAAACGTTAAACTATGCCAGCACAAAAATTCTCTCCATATAGATTTTTGCTGAGTATCCTCCTCATGCTTAATCCCCGGGAACCACATACCAAGTTCATGATGGTATCCCTGACAGCTTCCCTAAACCATTAAGATTTGAGCTTTTGCTCCAGAAATTCACACCAATTCAATCTCACATCGTTCATCTCCCACAAATTATTCAGTATATGAATAGCACAAAACATTCCTGTGTGTGTCTGTGTGTCTGTGTGAGAGAGAGAGAGAGAGAGATGTCATTAACCTTCTATATGGTATTTAGAATATATGCAAACAGTATTCTAGGGGACAATTCAAAGCATACATAGATCCCCAGTTGGGAATTATATTTATCAAAGGCAGGGCCTGCATCTGCAATATACATTGGAGGAAATCACATGTTTAAGTGTCAAGGCCTGATAATAAGCACCTACTAAACTTCATCAGCTTTAGAACAGCCCAAAAATTTATACAAGTCAGGATCTTCTGATGTCCAAATGGCTGACTTGTCAGCTTTATCAATTGACAGAACCAAGGCCACTTACAACCCTGCAGAAAAAGTGGATGAGAAATAAAATGGAATGGATGGCTCGCCTCTTTTTGATGCAAGTAGGTAGAGTTTCAACCTGGACAATTAGAAAGATGAGGTGCCAACTGAAGAGTATCCAGCAGCTTTCATTTCCTTGAGAGTTCCAGCTAGCCAGTCCAAGCCTTCATAAAGGCCATCTCCCCTAAGCGCACAAGTCCCTTGTATATGCCATTTTCTGTTCTTGAGATCAAACAGACCTAGTCCTTCACATACTTCCATTGGTGTCATTGCTCCTTTCTGAACAGGAGGAGAAAAACAGTATCGAGTAATTATATTGTTCCATTGGACTACTATATGCAGATAAGGTTATGAGGAGAACATCTCCTGCTAGGGAAATCTGAAACATCCTTCTTCCAATAATTTTTTAGTGGCCTGCACTATATTACTTATGTGAAATTATTGAAGAATGAAGGCTTAAACAACCACCAAATGTTCCTTGAGTTTATTCACAAACTAAAAATGTACAGCCAAATCTGACAACTAAATTGAAAAAGAAAAAAACTACAACAGGCTAAGACATGATAAGACAAGTGAACAAGATCAGTACAAATGAAATGACAAGGAAAATCAGTTTTAACTCATGCATTAACAGCATTCTCATTTTACACCTCCCCTTGTTGGCTTTTTGCAGCAACAGGTTTTGTTTAGTTTTGAACTCAGTTAGAAGCCCTTGAATGTTTTAAGTAAATAGATACCAAGATATGTGACAGAGCTCCTTTTTTGGAAGAAAACTATTGGTTTAGCAAATATTTCAATATATGGATTCACAGAAAGCAGGTTTGGATGCAAAGATTCTATTTTGGCGGACCTCTCCAGTCTCCAGCACACAAGAAGTCAACAGTTTGAGATTCTAATAGATGTTTATAAGAAAAAAAGCGATTTAAATTTATCTTAAACATAAGAAGAGAAATTCAACAAATAATTCTATTTAGAGTGCCAAGCTTTGACTTAATTTCAAAGTTTTAGACACAGACCAATAAAAATTACCTCAGGTTTTTAAATATGTCAAGCTAGCATATATTTCCATACACATTCCGTTTCTAATATGCTGTTGTGATTCAAGCCAACCCTGAAAATCCAACTTTGTATCCTGTTTAAGGCATCGACAATACTAACTACAAAACCTAGTCATAATACTTATAATCTTTGGAAACCTTGCCAACTTAGATGACAACCTGTGCATCTTACACAATGCCTTTTTACTAGTCAAAAGGATTATTTAGAGAGATAGAGAGAGACATTTTGTGCACAGAAATTCTACTCCTGATCCCAAATCGATAATGTCTAAGGTCTACATCTCTCTGAAGATTTTAGAGATGATTTGCTAGGATCAAACAGGATTGCCCAATATGCTAGACCCCAGTCCATATTCCATAGAAAGTCAAACCAGTATACTGCAACATAGACTTAAAAGGCGACAGAGTGCAGTGCTACAAGGCAGTCAACCACACATGAGCTGCAGAACCCAACAGCAACAAACTAAGAAGGTTTTTGGCAAACATAGATATAAGAGGAAAAAAATATAATTTTACTGTAAAAGAGAAGAAAATAACCATCTCAAATATTGACATAGACAAGTCTATACAGTCCAAAAAGATAGTAAAAGATTTGATGCAATGCTACACGTTTCTGCTTATGATTATCAAACCAGCTGTTCCAAAAAGAACCACATTCTATTTAGACTTTCAGGCCACTTTCCAATCTTTGTCCATCTCAAATGTATCACTAGGTGGGGAGATTTCCTTGATGTCTAGGAGTCGAAGTAAAATCAAACTTTCAAAATATATTTTTCTTATGATTGACATAAAAGTTTCCTACTTTATGTGTAAATAATAATGCATATAAATTTCCCACCTGCATACCATCTTATCTATGAGTCACCATCTAGTAGACATGTGTCTGATTTATACGTCCAAACATAACCATAAGCATTCTTATATCATTTAGGTGCAAGAGGATCAGATATAACAAATGAAACTTACCATGTCTTGTTTATTGGCAAACACCAAGATAACACTGTTGAGCATAAATGGATCCTTGATGATGGCCTGAAAGAAGATTAGTAGGTCAACTGAGAATCCATTACCCACATGATTGTATTCAAGTTATTATACCTTTCTGAATATACAACCTGAAACTCTGCCTTTGCTTTTCCAATTCTCTCACGATCTAAGGAATCAACGACATAGATCTGCAAAATGACATTTTTTTTTACAGATGTATGACTTCCTTTCATATATGTGTATAAGGATCAATAACAACAACAAATTTTCTAGAGAAGTAATAATACATTAAAATACAACTAGTTTTATCAAGACCACACCAACACAAAAGTAAAAGAAACAGAAGATAATTATATAATGCTATGTGCCTTCAGCTTCAATGCAGAACTAAGAAGTAATGACCAATAACTTGAATGGAACAAAGTAAAGAAACCAAACAGAATAAGACAATTTCGAACTAAAATGAAAAGGAAATATGTATTTTTGTTGCTTGGTGCAAAATGAATTCAGGAAAAAAAGGGTAATGCCTCTAGAAACTAATCATGATCCAGGAATACCATTGAAGTTACTCACCAGCCCATCTGTATTGTTAAAGTAATGCCTCCAGAGTGGCCTCAATTTTTCTTGCCCACCAACGTCCCAAACAGTGAATATCACATTCTTATACTGAACTTTCTCCACATTGAAACCTACAACAAACCAGGAATATACTAGTGACCATGGGATTTTTAAATGCAAAAACTGATTAAAGGTTTAAGAAATTATATAAGACAAGCAAATAATTTCCAAGGCTTATGACTCTGTGAGATGGAACTTTCTTCTGCATTGTTTGAGAGCAATTGGTACCCCTGATCAGTTTTATGCCTGGGTTAAGGAATGCATCTCTACTCCTCAATACTACATAGCTCTTAATGGGATTTGGTTGGGTACTTTAAGGGAAAAAGGGTGCTGAGGCAGGGGATCCTTTATCCCCACATTTGTTTGTCATAGCCGTAGAGGTATTTTCCAAGTATATTGACTAAAGCTGTGAAGGAATGGAAGGAGTTTACATTCGACCCTAAATTTGCTAGAATTCAGTTATGTCACTATCACCTCTGTTTTCCAGACTACTTAATGATCTTTGCTACAGTAGATATTCCTACCATCCAAGTGAACATAAACGTACTAGATGAGTTTCAGTTATTATTAGGTGTAGTAGCTAATACCAGCAAAAGTGAGACCACATGTTGCTTGGACAAGTGAGGTAAAGAAAGAGTAGATTCTTTCAGCTTTGCAATTTAAGGAGGGGAGGCTTCCAGTTAGATAGCTGGGAGTCTCTTTAATCTCAGGCAGACTCGCTGCACAAGACTGCAAGCCACTGATAGAGAAGATAATCAACTCTTGGACTGCTAAACACCCATCCTTTAATTGAACAAAAATTTAACAGATATCCTTGGAAGGGAAATTATACAGATGTTGCCAAAGCTATGGTATCTTAGGCAAGTATGAATGCAAAAGCAAGAAGGTGGTCTCTGCTTAAAAAAAAGTGGGGAATAGAATAGGGCCACCGCCATGAAAAAGCTTTATGCTAAAGCAGGTTCCATACAGATAGCTTCTATAGACCACCTTTGCACAATGCCACATGATGATCAAATAAAAATGAGGAAAGCATCCTTTAGAAAGGTTGCCTATAGGTTTTACTAGCTAGAGGTGAGTCCAAAGGGATCTTGTATCTTGGAGAAGATGGTCTGCAGCAGCCAGCTCTGTTGCTGCTTGTATTTCCTTGGATTGGTCTATTTTAACTACATATAATTTTTTTTTTTCAAATAAAATTATCATTCATGAAAAACAAAGAAAACTTCATATCTTTTTATTAGGAAACTTGGAAAAGGAACAAAACAACCTTCAGCTGCCACCTACTAATAGATAAGAACATAAATAAATAACAAAATAAAACACAATTATACTGCTCACCAAAAGGTAAACCATAACTCACTTTCTGTAAAACGTATATTACAGCTGGACCCAACATGTAGAGTGTGAATTGACGGGATGAAAGAAGATTTGATTATCTAAGGGAGGAAGATTAACTCTTCTGAACAGGACATTATCCTATCTGCCAACATACTATTTGTCGCTATTAACCATTCCTACTTATGTAGTAAATAGAATTGAGAAGTTGCAAAGGAATTGCCTTTGGGAGATATATTAAGATTCATTTGGGGGAATGAAATACTGTGCGCACTCCATTGAAGAATGAAGGATTGAAGGTGAGAAAATTAGGCAGCTTCAATCAAGCACTATTAGGGAAATGGTTGTGGGATTATGGAGAGGAAGAAAATAATCTTTGGAGAAGGATGATTGGTACAAAAATGGGAATGCATGGGGCCAATGGATTGACGAGAATGTTATAACTGCTCATGGGTGTGGTTTAAGGAAGAGTATAAGGACGTTTATGGCTGTATGGGACAAATTTGCAAGTTATATCAGTTACGTGGTTGGAGATGGTACGAGGTTAGATTCTAGCATGATAGCCAGTGTGGTGACATGATTATGCACTGAGAGATGTATAGATTTGTACTCAATTGCAACTGACAAAGATGCATCATAACGTCATTATATTATTCTTTGGAACAGCCAGTTGGAGGAAGGCCTTCCCTATGAAATATCAAATTTGTCCATGGTTTTAATGATTGGAAACCGGAGTTAGTCGTATATTTTTTTACATCCTTTACCCCATTATTCCACATAGAGGTTCCCAACATCAATCAAAGTGGAGACCAAAAGGTCTTGTGAAAGATTTTGACACATGAGATTCTAATTAAAAGAGGAATCACTTTGGTAAATCAATGTCATACGGACAGATGTACTAGCAAAACTTTTGGAGCATTTGCTAATTCATTGCACAGTAGTTAGTGAAATGTGGGCTTTCCTTTCTATATTTGGAGTATAGTGGGTGAAGCCAAAGAGTGATAGATGTTTAATTATTTGGTGAAGCTGGTTTGGTAAACATACAAACTCTTTTGTGTTGCATAGTCCTTCGTTTAATGTGGATTACATGTAGGAAGAGAAACAATCAGACTTTCGACAATAAGTAGTCAACTATTTTGGAGATGAAATCTAGCTTCTCAAGAGTGTTGTTTGAGTGGGAACAAATCCTAGGCACTAGTGACTCGAATTCTATTTTAGATTGTTTATCCATCCACTCTCTCTTTGTATGTAATAATTGAAGTTTGTATTTTCTGGAATATTTTGTGTACATACCCTGTGTGCATAAAGTACCTCCACTCTCTCAATAAAATCTTATTACTTTTTTTTTATTCCTTTTTTAATGTTTTTATCAGAATAGTGACTTACCAATTGTAGGAACAGTTGATAAAACTTCTCCAATGTGCAGCTTGTACAGTATAGTTGTTTTGCCGGCTGCATCCAGGCCAAGCATCACAACCTAAGGCATCTCAAATAAAAATTACAAATAAGAAAAGATGGTCCAAATAAGCTAATAATAAATTGTGTTCATATCATGGAATAATCACTATAAGTCAGGCATATAGGAGAAAGATACTAAAACAAAATTGTTCATAATAGAAGCACCTAACAAGGGAACAAAATTAACAAAGAATACACCCCGGTTTTGGCATAAACAAGGGCATAAAGAGAATGCTACCAGTAAATATTTGGTAAAAAGTATAAGCTGCAATGAAATCAGAAGAACCGGATACAAAGATTTGAGAGAGTGATTTGAGTTTAATCATGTTTCCTACTGAAAATCTCATGAAGAGGTGACAAAAATGGAATAAAGAAAAGAAAAGGAAAAGGTGAAAGATAGATGCAGCTTTAAATGCAACATCAAAATCACTACTCCCACCATATTCCCAAAGAGAATGTTAAATTTGCACCCTTATAAACAAAATCAATAACATGGGCAACATCAACAAGGTCAGCATTAAATTGATAAAGACAGAAAATTAATTTAATCATCATCATTATTATCCTTATTTCATCAATATGTTGCCAAAAATTTAATTTAAATTTACAACAAAGAAGAATTCCAGGAAGAGCAACAAATTCAACAATGATATCTAGCCATATTGTACTATACATGAGATTTTTCTGCTGGGTTGTAGTAGCTTTAACCATATGGAGTTTAATCTTATCAGCAAAATAACCATTTATAAATAAACAGAAAAACAACAAGCAGCTTCCATTATTAAGGCAAGACCCAATCAAAATAGTAGTAGTACTATAGCTCAAATTGTCTTAATCTCCACAATTTTGTAACAATCTGTTCAGTAAGGAAGCAAAGATGTTCAAGAATGACAATTGTTCACTGGCAAACTCAGAAGAGCCACAAAAACCATATGACTGAGAAGTAAAACTAGTAAATTTCAACTTACATGCTAGATATTTGTAGAACGTGAGGATACACTACATAAGAACTGAGGGACCCACAAATTAAAAAATAAAAATAAAAAATTAGCACCAGGTACAAGATCTAGAATACCATGGCAACCTATATGGGTACCTAACCAGTTAGGTCTAAATCTTCGGTCATTTAAGTTTCTCCCCTAACCATTTCTACAACTGTACAGCATATAAACATTCTTCAATATTTACCAACTAAAGTATACATTATCATTAATCAACTTCTTCTGACATCAACCTTAGTATGGCAAATGCCAAGACTGAAGAGCCTCGTAGCTCAGTGGCGTTGCCCAGTGTCCCCCATAGGAAGAACTTGGGTTCAAATCCCTCTCCCCCCACTTGTCGTAAGCGCACAGCTTTCTAAAAACTGAAGCTTGGTATGATACACCATGTGATGCTTTAATTAATTCACTGACACTAATTTTTTACCGTTAAGCCATTTGTTACCATATTTGTTTTATTACTATTAGGAAGCACAGAAAATTAATTAGGAGAGCCGTACCCATGTGGTCATTCGGGTGTCGTACCCGCCGCGTCATGTTATAATTTTTCAGAAATTGCTCGTGTCCCCATACCCGTGTCCATGCTTCCTAGTTACTATATCATTACTAAGCCCAAGCAAAGCAATTGCATGCTTCTAGTCTGCAATTATTGGGCAGATACTGAGAGTTATTAATTTAGCTATAAAACATTAAAAGATATTAATTAACCAAGATATTGTCAAAACTCTCCCAATAATTACACTGTCCCCAAAACCAAATATGGGGGAAAAAATCACATACTTAACATGACAATAATCACATAAAATTAAACAAAAATCAAACACTAGCTTATTCTTAAACAAACAACCCTAACAATAATCAACAAAAAATTGAGCTCTAATACACATAAGATTATCATGCCCTAAATGTTTATAAATAAAAAAGTGAGTGAGTTTGTGTACCCGCATCTCGGAGTTGCCGAAGAAAGTATCGAAGAGCTTGCGAAAAGCTTGACCCATCGATGCCTCTGATTGTTGCTCTTTGGAAAATCTGCCAAAACCTAAAAGGAAAGTTCGTCGATCACAGAAAAGAAAACCAAAAGAAATGGGGTGGGTGGGTGGATTGTAATTTTGATCAACGAGCTATGCTCTTTAGCTAAAACTAATATCTTGTTGATTTGGTCCGTTGCAAAAAGGTAGCGTTTGCTTTCTTTCCTTCCGGGTTCTCTTTTGATGGCGAAAATTTTTTAAACTATAAATTTTATTTTAAAAAACACAAAACAAAGTAGAATATTCTCTTCACTTTTTGGCAATTTATGTTTTTTTTTTTTTTTTTCACACAATAATTTATGAATGATTTTAAATAGAACTTCAAAATTCAAAAAATTTTAGGGAAACAAACTTTGCTACACACTTTATCACAATTTACATGTGTCAAGTGATAATTGAAGGAAAAAGTTAAAAGACCTTCTAAGAACATTAATTTAGGAAATATTTTTAGAAACATTTTAAGGGAAAATTTAAAAAATTAAATAAAAAAACTAATTTTTTTTACAAGTTTTTATATTTTCAATGAAAATGGTATCAAAATTTTTCCAAAATAACTCATTAACAAATGTTTTAAGGGCATCCGTTAAACAGATTCATGATTGAATTACTTTTTATCAAATACCAAGTTGTTGCAAGGTGTGTAGTGAAGGCTGTGCCCATAGAAGAACTTCTCAAAATTTGAGCTTAGGCAACAATCACATTTTTATTTTATTTTTTAACAATCTATATAATATCTAAAAGTCGAATCCTAACTTTATTCTTGCTACGTTCTTTCTGAGGTATGTCATAATAATATTTTGGTTCATTTGGTCTAATTCAATCCACTAGGTCTAATTTGGTCCATTTGGTACATTCAGTTCACTTTAGTTAATTTCGGTCTACTTTAGTCTAATTCGGTTCATTCAATTCACTTCAATCCATTTCTATCTATTCAGTCTATTTTGGACTAATAAGAACTTAAATTGATTCTTTTTATAGGTTACCTTTTTACTTTTGGACTAAAAAATTCTTCTTCATTTAAAAAAAAATTAAGTTAAAAAGTATAAAATTTTATTCTATTGGGATCAAACTCTTTAGTTTTGGACTAAAAAACACAAACAAAATAGATATTAGAATTTAGAGATATTAGTTCTTGACCTATGTTTCGCATGGTTTTTTTCCTTATGAATATTATAAGTGAACTTGTTTTAAGAAAGTATTTGTTATTTAAAAACAAAAAAAAAAAAAGGTACCATTTGTATAAAGAAGTTTTTTATTATTATTTTATGTTGTCCATTTTTAATTTGTGGTTGAATTTGATTAGAATGTTATAATTGTTTTTCCTTAATATGTTGGTCCAAGTTGACCACCTAATCATTCATTAAAAAAATAAAAATAAAAATAAAGAACTTCACTGCACGATCATCAAGCTAGTCCTGGAAAAAAAAAAAAAAAAAAAGCAGTCATACTTTTAAGTTTTAACGGTATGTTGCTATCATATTTGTTATTTATTATTTTACACAATAATGCATTATTATTATTATTATTATTATTACTATTATTACTATTATTATTATTATTATATAGAGAGAGTAGCATAGCCATGAAAATCAACAAATTTGTGTTGTGTACACAGATTGCATACCATAAAATGAAGTATACCCAACTCTTTCATTGGCTTTCACTCATCAACATGGTGTGGGCAAATGCGTATGCATGTGTCTTTTAAATGATTTAAAACCATTTTAAATATAACTTTATATTGCGCACTAAATACTCTCTATACCTATATACCCAAAACAAAAACTATCCAATAAAATTACCCAAACCCAAATCATATTTAAGCCCTTAATTTTTTTTTTTTAAAAGAAAAAAAAAATTACCCATAAGGATTTTGGTGGATTGATGGTAGTGGGACTTGGGAGGCCAATATGATGGAGGCCCCTCAGGTTCCTTTTTTCTCTTTTTTACAAATACTTTGTTAATCTCAAGTCTTTTATTTTAGTAATAGTGAAATAATGTATTTCATTTAACAATCCACAACATTTTGTGTCTCTCTTCCTAGGACCTTATCTGGTTAGTTATTATTATTAGTCATTTTTTTAAAAAAAAAATTGTTGCTTTCATTTTTAATACTAGAACGGTGGGTATGCTAAAAGACATGAAGAAGAGAAAAATGTGTGGTGTAAGCTTAAATAATTAATTAGAGATTAATGAGATAATAGTAAAAATAAATTAAATGAAAACATTTGGGTAATAGTAAAAAAAAACTTAATGAAAAGAGGTAAAAAATACTAATTGCAAAAATAGGGTACCATATGGTAAGACTTCATACACTCCAGCATGAGGTCTCTGCTTATATATATATATATATATATATATTGATATTGATGATTGGTAATAGTGTCATGATTTTCTAATAAGGCAATATTTATTGTTTCTTTAAGAACGGTAAATGCATGGTGGGATCCACCATCAATGTGAGAGGATGGAGCACCATTTTTTCATACTCCAAAAGTACCTAAAAATTTTTCAGATATATTTTTCGTAGCCTTTTGTCTAAGGTCAAGGTGTACTTGCTGTCTCTTAATACAAATTGCCATTGTTGTTGCAATTTATGTTGTTTTAACAGTTGTGTCAAATCACCCTTATTTTTAAAACTATGTTCTTTTTTTTTCTTTTTTTTCTTTTTTTCTTTTTTTGGTTTATCTTAGCCTTGATGTTTTCTGTCTTTGTTCTATCTACACTTTTCAGGTAGAAGAATAATAACCTGAATATGAAATTATCAGAATTCTACTTGTAAAATTATTATAAAACAAAAAACAAAATAGGATCATGTAACCTGGGAAATTAGAAACATAAAACAAAAAGAAGTGTTTCTTTTGACACTGAACCATAGTCTTTTGAACTTATCTTGGAATAATGGACATGCCCTACCCAATTTGGATCTATAAAAAATTGAAGATGCGTTAATAGGTAATTGAGCTTCGATAATGTCACACCCCGAACCCAACTATAAAGATAGACACGTGACAATTGCCACACGCTTCTAAAGTAAGAACCCTACAAGTGTGCAAGGCCCTTTTTAGCAACTAAAATTTTATCCTCAAAAAAATTAAATCAAATAAATCCAACATACCTCAACAATTCCTTTATGAATAGATCTCCAATAATTTAATAGGAACAAAATCCAAACCTCATGTACATAATGCCAATTGGCCAATAAATATAAAACTATTAGAAGACCATCTTATCCCAAAATCATTAAGCTTCTTTTCCTGCTCACAACACAACATCAAAACTTCCAAAACTTGCTATTCTTCATAATCTGAAACTGGAGGGGAAAAAGGGGTGAGTTGATAACTCAATAAGTAACCAAAATCCTAATAAGTTCTATCAAGCAATAAATCTGTAAAGTAATAAGATGTAATATAAGTCTTCAAAAGTTATAATATACTATAAGTTTTCAAAAATAACTAAGAAGTTTCATAGTCTTAAAATAATAAGTTACAAATTGATCACATACTTTAATCTGACAAATATATCATAGATAGTTTAGAAAGTAGTCAGTTTTCCATATATCAAAGCTATAACTTACCATATGTTCCAAAAAGATACAAATGCAGTTTTAATGACTCCAAATAGTTCAAATACTCAAACATTTCCAAAATCAAATATGTAGTTATAAGGACTCAAATAGTTCAAACACTCAAACATTTTCAAAATCACATATGTAGTTTTAAGGAGTCAAAATAATTCAATATTCAAACGTAATTCATATCCTTAACAATTTTATGACTATGGTCACGCTACATCCTCGTGATTAGTCATCAGAGTACCAATGAATAATCCTCATTGGCTAGGTATCAGAGTACCAATGAATAACCCCCATTGACTGGGTATCAAAGTACCAATGAATGACCTCCATTGGTTTGGGTATCAGAGTACCAATGAATGACCCCCATTGGCTAGGTATCAGAGTACCAATGAATAACCCCCATTGGTTTAGGTATCAGAATAAATTCATAATCAGATTATTCATAATCATATACATGAAATCATAGTTTCTAACAAAAATATATCTTATTCAAATACGTATATATAATCATATATTCAATATTCAAATATATTTGTGATATTTCTAAATTCTTTACTTTAAATCAATATAGCTAAAAAAACACAATTAAATAAAATAAATCTTATATTCAATGCTCATATTTATTGGTGGAAATTCTTTATTCTTTACTTTAAATAAAATACATCATATGTTCAATAATCAGATATATTTGTGACAATTCTTTACTTGAAATTAGTAATACAATAAAAATAAAATGTAACAATTGTAAACAAATTTTCAGTAATTAAAATACGCAAAAATAAAACCAATTAGGATAAGGTTACTTACCTCCAAAAGCTATTCCAAAAGAAACTTTTCCCTAACACTTCCTCTAAAAATCCTTAAATTTTACCTAAAACAATTTTACAAGAATCATTTACTCAGTAATTATATAATTTAAGAAGAACTTATAACGGTACACGACCAGAAGAGAAATTACTAAAAAAAACTAATAATTTATCATTATTAACTCACAAAAAATCCACATATTCATAATATATAATTTCCTTTACTTTACTACCACCTGCCACCTTTAGCTCACTTTTGAAATAAGGACAAAACTAAATACATGACTATATCATCTCTATCAAAGCCCTTAGGCTTTTACGGATACACTTTTTTTTTTTTTTTTTTTTTAACTTGTCAAACCTCAACTCTAATAATTCGGTACTATTCCTTAAATAAACGGCCATGCGGAAACTTGTCTCACGAAGTCTAAAAATGTGCAAATTCCATCTCCGTTCAACACAACAAAAGGCATAAATAAAGATATAAGTTACTGAACATAGAAGCATCTGCAGTAATAGCATCTAGTTTACTGAAAATAAATCCAAACTTTTCTTCGTTTGCATCATTAAAACTTTTGAATAATTAAATAATTTCACTACTAGCCAAAATACCCACATAAAAAATACTCTAATTCTAAATAAAATTTAGATTTGACAAGAAAGAAATTCTTACACTCTTACCTCAATCGTGCAGTCAAACCTTCTCTACTGGAGTAATTTGGATAGTTTCCCCTCTCAAAATATCTCCCCATATACGTTGACATAATAAGCTTATATATAGCTAGGCTTTCAACCTTATTTTCTAAAAACCCCTTAGAAGTATTAATTATAAAATTGACTCATAAACAAATTTACTTAAATAACCTTCCTTTTAATTTTTTTTTTCCGGGTATTACAGTTAAGATTAATTCAAAACTAATATAATTGATTACCTTAGGAAGATTGTTATTTATTATTATTATTATTATTATTATTTTAGTAGCAAATGAAATTTAGTTAAGAATGAATAGAAAAATATCATAATTTGTTAAGTATGGTTTTTTACATAACATTTATGTTGGCTTTATGTCATAACAAAAAATGTTGTAATTGCATTAGTTTATTTTCTTGTATTTTGTGGGATTTAATTATAATGGGTTTAGTATTAAGTTGGTAAAGATTGCTCAAGACAGTTGATCTTGCGACTTGGCTCAGGACTCAGCACCCGCAAAAGGCAATGTGAGGAGCACATGTGGAAGTTCAAGAGTCAGCATATCTCGCGAGTAACTTGCAACTTGGCTAACTTGCGAGATGACTCACGAGATGTACTAGCAATTGAGATTTTAAGTGTGACTCTTATACCTTTACACATATTATATATACTCTCATTACTTACAAAATTGTAAAGAGATTATTCAGAAGAAAACTCTAGAGAGGTTTTTACAATACCCACCTTGTTAGAGAGAACTACACATCTTCAAGAGAGAAATCCTTGTAGTCTCTTCTCCTTTCCTCTCCCCTCCCATTGTTTTAACCTGAGAGGAGATCTGTACCCAAACATAACTCACCCATATTTAGAGTGTAAAGAGTATTTTGGAGCTTAGTAAGTATTAAGTATTTGCCAAAATAAGTCGATAAGGCTTAGCAGTGCAATCGGGCAGTATTGTGGGCCTAGGAAACTAGTGAACACGTGACTCTGAGAAATCTGTTGGTAGTAGGAGCTTGGAGGGCTCAAGTACTTTGAGTAGATTAGGCTTGGAGGGTCTTTTTGGTATCCTTGTACTCCAACTTATTCACTAGTGGATCATTTCGGCTTAGAGGGCCGTGGAGAGGTTTTTATGCCTAGTTCTTCGGTTTTCCTCTTCGATAACATATCGTCGTGTTATCCTAGGTTTGCTATTCTTTTACTTACTGCCCTTTCCATTTTAGCATTGCTCTTATTTGTTCATCTATGCAATTGTTGAATGTTTCAATTGATTAATTTGCTAATCACGTATATTCCGCATTAAGTGTGTTAAGCATAAAATTAATCAAGTTGTAATTGAAATTGGGGATCTAAACTAGCTATAGTGGTTTACACTTTTGAGCATTCATAATTAAAAGAAGTTTACCTTAGGAAGATTGCCATAAACTTCTTTATAGATAGTGTTTTTTGTGTACCATTATCATAGTTTTCTAAACTTATCTTGAGATGATGGACAATGCCTACCCAATTTGGATATGTAAAATTCAAAGATACATTAATAGGTAAACGAGTTTAGTTAAGACTGATTCAAAACTAATATAATTGATTACCTTAGGAAGATTGTTAAAACATTTTGTTAACACTTTTAGTCCTTTAGGAGATGTTTTTCCTGAGAAAGTTACATGGAGCTTAATCAACACTCTCTTAGAGTATTTTCTGTTGCAAATGGAATTCAATCCAACATGTAGTTGGTAATATATATTGTGCAAGTATGGAGGATATAAAAAAATGTAATCTAACGATTAATTTGTCAAATTTCGCATTCAATAAAAAAGATATCAAACAGTATAACATTACTTAAAGTTACACCAAGTGTAACTTGAACTTATCATTAATCGATATATCTATATCTAGAGATGGATTTAAGTTACACCTGGTGTAACTCTTGTAAAGTTACACATTTTTACACCATAGATTTCTAAAAGATTTAACAGTTGAAAAAGACACCATTAAATGTTATTACTTTCCACTTTTGTCTCTCTCCTTATTTATTTTTTTTCACTTGATTAAAGGGCACTTGCCATCTTCAACAATCCACTTTTCAAATGAGTCATTAAACTCTCTCCACCTAATCCATATTCTTCTACTACTACTACTCTCTCTCTCTCTCTCTCTCTTTGATTGCACGTGCTACCCTCTTGAGGGCCTGGGAAGCCTAAGGCAAGCTCTTATTTTCCTTACTTTGTCCATCAGATGCATCTAGAGTTTATCATCCAAGAAGTGAAAACAGAAGTTACCAGCCTTGTTATTATTATTTTTTTTCTCTTCTTTTTTCCTATTTTCTTTGAATCTCCTTGTTTCAATGACAGAATTTGAGTGTCGTTTTTGAGGAGTGGTATTTCTAGGTGGGGCACATAAGGAAAAAATTGAAGATGAATTAATAGCTATTCAAAAAAATGAAGTATTAACTTGAAATTTGTTTCTTTGCCTACAATATTGTGTGCTTCCTAAGACTCATTGAAAAATATCAACATCCAAGCTTTACATCATTTACTAATAAATACTTCTCTAAGAACCTTACAACTGATGGGGCAAAAGTAGCTAATCTGTAATAGGATACATGTATAGGAAATGACATTGTTAAGTTATAAAATGGAGTTAATCTTTGGATGCTTAAGTGCTTATGGGGGCACATATGCTCATGTCACCCGTGTGTTGAGTAACCTTCAAATAGCATGACTGCCCTAAAGGACAAAAAACAAAAGACATATTTTCAAAGAGGGAGAGAGAGAGAGAATAGTAGAAGAAGAAGAATACGGGTTGGGTGGAGAGAGTTTAATGACTCAATTGAAAATTGGGTTGTTGAAAATGGCAAGTGCCCTTTAATCAAGTGAAAAACAACAAATAAGAAGAGAGACAAAAGTGAAAAGTAATAGCATTTAATGGTGTCTTTTATAATCGTTAGATCTTTTAAAAATTTACAGTGTAAAAAATGTGTAACTTTATAAGAGTTACACCATGTTTAACTTGAATCCATCTCCTATATCTATATATATCTAAAAGCTGAAGCGTACCATTTATTGTTACTATGCTCCTATTGAGCCACATCAATGGCCACATCATCCTCCCATTTTCAACATTTTCTCTCTTATTTTTAATTCTTTTTTTTCTTATTAATTTTCCAACTCATTGTTATACTTTCTCTAACTTTTCCCCTCACCTTTACCTTTTTATCTCCCCAATCTATCTACCTTAATATCACATTTCCTCTATCCCTTTGTCTTCCTTTAATTTTTTTTTCCTTCTTACTATAAATTTACAATTATCTTTTCTATTCTATTCATTGTTTTTTTATACACAAAATGTTTCTCTCTCTTTTTCTCTCTTTCATTTTCCACACACAAAAGGCTATTTCTCTCTCTTTCTCTCTCTCATTTTTTTTTTCTTTTCATTTTTGGTGGATTTCTTAAAATATTTTTCTGTCATCTCTACTTTAGGTTGATAAGTTTTTGTATTATTTGGAACTCTACTTTGGGTTAATGTGATTAAGTTTTGTGTTTTTAAGTTGTTATCTTTTTTATTTCATAAATGTTATCATATTGCATTATAAAGATAGTATATAAGAATATAATGTTATTTTATTACATATGGTGTTTATTACTATATATATATATATATATATATTTTTTTTTTTTTTTTGCAACTCATGATTTTTTATAAATTTCTTATAATATGGTGGTCATTCTATTTCTCTTGATTTTTATTATTTTTTTCAACTCTACTTTATATTGATGAATCATTGTGATTTTTAAAACTCTGTTTTCGATTCATACATTTTGGTGTTATATTTTTTAGTTATCCATCATATGTAATCTCTCTCTCTATGTGGTGGGCCTTTTTGTGTTTTGGGCTGAATTACTCCTGCTGTACCACAGCCTTGTGATTCTAGGGTAGGAGAGTCAGGATTAGCTTAACTAAAACACATCTTAGGACAGCTTGTGCGCAAGTTGGGCCCTTCTTGTGTTGACGCACCCTGGCAGGAGTCTTGAGCATGTCACGTGCTCATGGTAGGAAAGACTGTTACAATATGTTATAGCAGGAAAACAATGCAACAGGATAACTAAAATATTCTTAACTAAGACATTTTCTTCTAAGAACAATAATACGTGAACTGTTTCACACAAAAAAGGATATCACAATGTGATTAGAGCAAATAAAGATTAATAGCAAGGTGTCAGGTTAGTCATTATCAACCAAGACAAGAGGAAGAAAAGATTAGTCTGCTAAAAGAATGGGCTTGGCTCTTTTGCAAATTCAAGTCCGAAAGGGAACCAATCTCCAGTGTGGGTAACCTCAAAGGGGAATCCTGCCGTAGAAGTTACACACTTTGAAAAAAGAACCTAGATGGCTTAATCTTGGGTTCTTGATTCATTAAAGAGTGGGCTATTGAAAGGGAGAGAAGTGTGTAGCCTGTTGATGCATGCTTTTACTCCTATCACTCATACTTTTCCATTACTTTGAGTTTTCTCTATTCTTTCTTTCTTTTTTGTTTTTGCTCTGTCTTCTTTCTTTTTCTCTGTTTTTTTATATCTCTTGTTTACCGTTTTTCTCTTCCTTTTTTCCTCTCCCTTTCCACTTTGCACATCTATGACCTTTTATACTGCCTGTCATGATAGGATTTGCCATTTTTACCCCTCAACCGCTTTTGGCCTTTTGTGAGTACCTTTCCAAGACTGTCCACTGGTCTGCTGGCTACCCAACCACCACCACTATATTGTGTTGGCTATGCCACACCTCATCCCCAGACAAAAGTGGTTTTGTTTTGTCTCTTACTCCCCTTAGCGCTCCCATCTTGATAAGGGTTAAATGCCTCCCTTACCAACCTTTATAGCATACATCTAGTGATTCCAGCTTATATTTACCTCTTTTGGATGAGATGTCATCCTAGCAGGACATTTCCCCACCACTAGATCATACACTCCCATACCTCTAACCCGTAGCCCTCCTCCCCTATATTGGCTGGGTACAGATAAGTGATGCCTGAGCCTTGTGGCATGCTCCACTTTCGTATGAGTCTGTTGCTTTCTGGTTCTCACGCATTTGTCATTGCCTCCAAGTTTTTCTGATTCTACTGCACATTCTGGTGCTCGTTTAACTCTTGTAGCGTGAATGAGTCTTTAAGCTTTCATTCTTTGCTTCACATCCCTTCTTTTGGGTTGGGCATTGCTTGGGTATGGGCTTTCTCTTCTTTAACTTGGCCCATGTCCCTTTTCATCCTACATCCGTGGGCTAGCTGGTGTTCCTGCCATGTTACTGTATTGCTCCTGCTGTGATATCACTTATCTTTTACCTTGTTGGTACCTTTGGGCTTACAGGCTGAAGCACCTGCCATGTCAATTTCTTACCTTATTCCTTCTTTTGTTCTGTATTGCCCAGCATTCCTACTAGGCCAATCCATTCCGTACCTTGGGCTTCCTTGGCCCATTTCGTTCCTTGGGCATCCTTGGCCCGTTTCATCATTTCCTACCTCTTTCATTCTCATGAGCTTTTGCTAAATTCTTTAGGCTTCCATGACCCAATTACCACATCCTTACCTTTGGGCTTATTGGCCTTTGAGCCAACCACATTTACTAATTCCTTTCTTTGGGCTTCCCCAGCCCATTTTTACTTTCTTTCCCTCTCTTACCATTCACATGGGCCTACTACTTCAATCCTTGGGACTTCCTTGGCCCGTTTGCTTTCTCTCAGGCCAATTATTATTTTAGTGAGCCTGTTGACCATTATTCCCGTCATTCTGGCCCAATGGTCTTTGTTTTACTATTCTTTTTTTCTATCTTTTTCATTTTGTTGAGTTTCTTCAACTATTGGGCCCTTTTTGTCAAAAATGGGCACGAACACTCTACAATAAAATTTATAAAATAAAGGGATAATTACACTTTATCCACCTGTGGTTTACCTCTAATTCAATGTGCCTACCCGTGGTTTCAATTTTGACACTTTGCCCACCTGTGATTCTCACCGTTACTATGCCGTAACCCACCTCCCCACTTTCCGTTACTCTAACACAGAAAATGTAAAAAACAAAACCCCAAACGAATCAAAACACTTCTCACATGAAGAACATACACAAACATGGATTGATCCAATCTGGACTGACTGGTCCTTCTATGCAATTAGGCAACACCGATGGCTGATGGAGAGAAGTTGATTCAGCCATGGCTATGGTGTTATGGGTCTTGGCTTGGTGGGTTCAGCCTTTGTGCTTTGTAACCTGGGCAAGGCATTTGAGTTTGAATGGGGTTCTGTATTTTTTGGAAGAGATGAGTTTGGTGGGCTTTTGTTTTGTGGGTCCTGCTTGGCTGTAGCCTGTGGGTTTGTGTAGTTAAGGTGTTTGGGTTTTTGCAGAGATTGTGGTTTGTTCTTGGTAGATTTTTGGAGTTCGGCTATGGGTTTGTGTAGTTAATAATCATTTTATTATTATTATTTACGTTTAATGATTCTCTCATTTCTCATCAGATCTGCTCTCTCTCTCTCTCTACACCATTGTTGCTCCTTCTTTGCAGATTTTTCTTCTTCTTCCCTTATGCTTCTTCTATCAATAATGTGAAAATGTCCTAGGGGGAAAAAAAAGAGCAAAGAAAAAGACAAAAACCCATTCCCTTCTCTAATCTTTTCGGCCCATAATCTTTCCCCCACATAGCTTTCTGTCAAAAATGGTGCAAAAACCACCAGTCACACCAACAAATGGGTCCTTAATTCCCTTCTTCTTCACTTCATCTTTTTCTTTTTTTGCCTCCGTCTTCTTCTTCTTTGCAATATGGGTTTTTGATAATTCTTTATGGATTTGAATATGGGTAATTTGATGAGCTTGGGTTTTAGATTTAGGATGAGTTTGACAAAGGAAGAGAGAAAATCGGTTGGGAGAGATGAAGATTGAGAGAGGTGAAGAGAGAGAAATATTAAAAAAATAAAATGCAAAGCTAGTACAGATTGGATCAATCCATGTTTGTGTAATGTCTTCATGTGAGGAGTGTTTTGATCCGTTTGGGGTTTTGTTTTTTACATTTTCTGTGTTAGAGTAATGGAAAGTGGAGAGGTAGGTTACGGCACAGTAACAGTGAGAATCACAGGTGGGTAAAGTGTCAAAATTGAAACCACAGGTAGCACATCGAATTAGAAGCAAACCACAAGTGGGTAAAGTGTAATTATCCCTAAAATAAATTATACATATGCAGTATAAGTTTGATATGAGTTTTAATTATCATGATAATCTCTTTTAAGAGAATGAATAATTTGAATATTTTATTTAAATAAAATTATACATACATACATACATACATGTATATATTTATTTATTTTTCTTAAATGTATAATCAATCTCATGCAATTCATTTAAAAGTAATGATGTTAAAACAAATGAATAACTGTCCTAAAGATTGCATTTTTATATTCATAGCTTTTATGTTTAAAAATACTTTCACTTAAATTAGTCGTACCGAAGTGAACTGAAATACTATGTTAATGTGGCTCAACAAAAGCATAGCAACAATAAATATTATTCTTAAGATTTTAGATATTCTGAGTTTGAGATTTATATATATATATATATATATAATAAATTTGGATTTAGATTAGATGCTTTCAACCCAAAAATATATTTTCCCATTATGTAAGTGCACAAAAATATATTGAAGTGGACCAAAATGAACCAAAGTGATCTAGATGGACCGAATTGGACCAAATGGAACAAAGTGGATAGAATAGGACTGAATTGACCAAATAAGAACGAATGGACAGAATGGGAACAAATTGGACCGAATCGAACTGAAATGGAAAAAATGGACCGAAGTAGACCGAATAGAACTAATGTGGACTGACTGGACTGAATAGAACCAAAGTGAACAAAATGGACCGAATAGGACTAAATTTGACCGAATGACCCGAATAGGACTGAAGTGAATCAAAGCGGATAGAATGGACCAAATAGGACTAATGTGCACAAAATGCACCGAATAGGACGAAAGTGGATCAAATAGCCTGAATAGGACTGAAGTGGATCAAAGTGGACAGCATAGGCCGAATAGGACCAATAGAAGCAAAGTAGATAGAATGGACTGAAGAGAATCAAAGTGGACAAAATAGGACCAAATGTGGACCGAATAGAGCCAATGTGGACTGAATGGACTGGTTGGACCGAAGTAGACTGAATAAGACCGAATGGACTGAATAGAACTTTAGTGGACAGAATGGACTAAATAGGACTGAATGGACCGAATAGAACCAATGTGGACAGAATAAGACTTTTGAATATTTATAATTTTTATTTCATTTTTAGAGCTTATACTTCTAATCTCTAATGTCTATTTCAATATTTTCTTAGAATTTTTTAACTCATAACTAAAGAGTTTAGCCCAAATATAGTAAAATTTCATACTTTTTAACCCAAAAATTAAGAAAAAAAATTAATTTTTGAGCTAAAATTGGGGAAAAAAAAAAAAAAAAAAACCTACAAAAAGAATTGATTTTAGGCCTAATTAGTCTAAAATGGACTAAAAGGAGACCGAAATTGACCGAATTGACCAAATTGGACTGAAGTAGATCTAATTGGACCAAATGAGACCAAAGTAGACTTAATTGGACCAAATAGAAATTTTTTAATTTTTAAGGAGAACAAATTACCTTAAACAAATTTAGATAAAAAATTATACATTATATTACAATACAAAATAATTATTTATTGACAAGCATAGCGTGGATTTGTAACTAGTAAATTATAATAACCCATTCAATCCAAAAAACCATATTAAAGAGGTGGATGTCTCTTATATATATAACCTACGTTCTTCACTCTCTACTTGCAATTTCAAGAGAGTAGAACCAACCCCTATCTGCGATTTCATAAGTACCTCCCCCATCTAAAGCTACTGTCTCACTTGAAAAATCCAGCAGCGGCATTGTACCTCGTTATTGAGCAACACATGGCAGCTAGCAAAATTTCAAATAGTCCCATTATTGTTTGGCGATCAACAAATTACCACCCTTCCATTTGGCACTATAATTACATTCAGTCACTAAGAAACGAATATGTGGTACATTTTGTTTTTGTTTAGAATTGTTAGTTTTACTCGGTGCTTGTAACTATATATTACTTGGAAGTTGACTGGCCCCTTGTTAATAATAAAATTGTGATGTAGGGAGAAACTTGCACTGGACAAAGTAATATGTTGAAGGAATCTGTGAGGATGATGATTCACAAAGTGGTGGATCCTTTAGAGCAACTGAAGCTGATAGATACCTTGCAAAGACTAGGATGTCTTATCACTTTGAGAGTGAAATGAAGAGAATCTTGGAAGGTCTATACAACAAGAGCTGAAGATCAAGATTCAAGAGAGTATGTTTCATGGTTTAGATTTTATTTCTTAAATCCAATAGTGTACAAACTACCATAATATAATTAATGATTGTCACGGGTTGGTTATTGCAGGAGTTTTCAATATTTTCAAGAATGAGAGAGGGAATTTCAATGCACGCCTTTGTGAGGATACCAAGGGTATGCTATCCTTGTATGAAGCCTCATTCCTTTTGACAGAATGTGAGAATAGCTTGGAGAAAGCTAGAGATTTTTCAAACAAGCACCTTGAAGAATACGTCAAGAAAAATAAAGATAAAATCTTTTTGCTATAGTGAGCCATGCCTTAGAGCTTCCACTGCATTGGCGGATAACGAGGACAGAAACAAGGTGATTCATTGATTAATATAGAAGCAAAGAAGACACGAACCCTATCTTTCTTGAGCTTGCAGAAATAGACTTCAATATGTTGCAACCAGTCCACCAAGAAGATTTAAAACAAGTGTCAAGATTAAAAAAGCTTTTTAGTCTTCACATTAAGTTGAACTTCTTTTGACACATAATTAATAATTTGGTTTCAAATTACACATAGTGTAACTCTAAGTATTGTTACACCTTCCAATAACTTACTATTAAATTCATATTTTGAAAACTTCATTGTTGGATTATATATTTTGTTTTTAAAATACATGACACTTTTCATGCCAATCGGATGTTATTTATCATTCGATCCTTAAACTCATATTTTATGCATTATTTTAAACTGCAAAAACTTGAATTTAAAAAAATTGATTGATGATATGACTTTTGATCTTTGATCACCTTAAAATTTTGCAATAATGAAAAATATATGAAAATAATGCAATCTAATGATGGAATTGTCACAATTTGCATCCAAATAAAAAAATATTGAGTTGTGTAACATTTCTTAAAATTTTAACAGATGTAACTTGTATCCAACTCATAATTAATACATTAATTACTTATTTATAGACCACCCTTGAAGGATTATATAGATTCTCTATCAAAGATTTATAGTGTAGAATGATGAATACTAAAATTAAAATAAAATCTCATGGCCACATGAACAAATAATCAAGTTTATTATAGGCTAAAATTTAAAGTTAAAAAATGATATATATTCTCTTGTCTGATTCATAAAAGGTGGTGGAGGAACATTGCGCTTGGAGAAAAATTGACCAAGGGATAGACTAATATGGAGTATTTATTCTTGTTAGTGGATCTGATATGAACCTCAGTTTGGATATAGTAGGATAGTTTTAACCAAGGTGAGTGCACTATATAGTAATGACAGTTGCCGATGTTTATGATGTATATGGCATTTTTGATGAACTTGAGCTTTTTACAGATGTCATTGAGAGGTTTGAATAAATAGTATTACACCTCAAACCCTTTAAAGCTATCTTTGACATAAAGATAGGAATGGCAACGGGTCGGGTTCGGGCCGGGTTTTTCCATACCCGGACCCGACCCGCGGGCCAAGACCCACGGCCCGAACCCGGCCCGTTTACTTAACGGATTTTTTTTTTCCGGAGCCCGAACCCACTCCCGCCGGGCCCCGCGGGCTCCACGGGCCCCGTTGGGCCGTGGTACTTCAAGGCCCATTCTGTGGCCCAATCAAAAAAAAAAAAAGCGATTTTCTCAGCAACCAAACAGGAGGTAAAAGAACACTCAAAAAAACCCATTATTTTCCAGCAACCAACAGATTTGAACAATCGGAAACCAACAAAACCCATTATTTTCTCAGCAACCAACAGATCAGAAACCCTTTTTTTTTCATTACAATATTTTCCCACATCAAAAGTAAAAACAAGAACTCACATACAAACCCTAGGTCTGAACAATAAGACCCTACAAAATCAAATCAAACAAGCCGATCCTATTCAACCAAAATAGCACTAAAACTAAATATTACAAATTGGATTCTTTGAACAAAAAGAACGATTTTCATCCTTTCAAAAAAAAAAAAAAGAACGATTTTAATTGCAAAAGCCCAACGAGGTGAGGGAGATGAGAGAGTTGCGGCCTTGTGAGGTGGAGGAGGGCCTGGCGAGGTGGGGAAGAGCAGCGGCGTCAGGGAGGGAGGAAAGACCTGGCGATTTGGTGATTTGGGGCTTAGCCTGGCGAGGTGAAGAACGGAGCGACGCCGGTGAGGTGAGGTGCAATCAGCAATGGTGTCGGCAAAGTAAGACTGCGAGTGGAGTGAGAGTGAGAGCGAGGGTGAGGGTGAGGGAGAGAATGGAGGCGGCTTGGGAGAGAATGAGAGGGCTAGAGAATGGTCTGAGGGTGAAAAATGACTATTTATACTTAGGGTTTTTTTTTTTTTTTTTTTAATATTATATACGGGTCAGGTCGGGCCGGATATGCCTAATACCCGGACCCGACCCGAACCCGCTTCAGGTTTTTTAATGAAAACCCAGACCCGACCCTAATGTTAAACGGGTCGGGTAAAACCCGACCCATTAGGGTCGGGTCGGGCCGGGCCGGATACCCGCGGGTCGGGTACATTTTGCCATCCCTACATAAAGACTTAAATGTACTCTTTAATTTCTTTATGATTCCAGATGGGAGATCAATGCAATTGATTGACTTCCGGATTATATGAAGATATATTTTCTTATTATCTACAATTCCGTTAATGAAATGGCTTTTGATCCCCTTAAGGAACAAGAATTTCACATCATTCGATAGTTTAAAAAAAGTAACATTTTCTCAAGGACATGATGGTTTTAATTCCTCAAATTCATGGTCCCGTTATAATTATTTCAGTGGCTAGATTTATGTGATCTTATTTGCTAGAGGCAAAGCGGTACTATAATGGATATATACCAAGCCTTGAAGAATACCTTGAGAATGCATGGATTTTGAAAGCTCGGATTTGTGTGAAACACACGAGCTTGTTTAGACCTCCAAAAATAAATTATGGCTTAATTATTTTTACTCTAACTTATCTAAGTGCGGAACAAGAGTAAATGAAATGCAATCACCAAATCTACTCTCTAAGCCATAAGCAAGCAAGCAACAATAAATATAAAGCTTAAAGAGTAAGGGAAAATAAATGCAAACACAAGATAACACCAAGTCGTGTTATCGAAGGGGAAACCAAAGAACTCTGCGAAAAACCTATCCACAATTCTCCAAGTCAAAATCGATCCACTAGAGAATAAACTTGGAGTACATGAATAACAAAAGACCCTCCAAGCCTAGTCTACCCAATATACTTGAGCCCTCTAAGCTCCTGTTACCAACGGACTTCTCAAAGTCATGTCTTCTTTAACTTTTCAGATCCTGCAATATCGCCTGATTGCATCTTTCAAGCCTCACCGGCTTCTTTTGGCAAATCCCCAAAACTTTCCAAGTTCCAAAACACTCTCTACACTCTGAATAGGTATGGGTTGTGTTTTGGTACAAATATCCTCTCAAGGAATGACAATGGAAGAGGGAAGGAGAAAATGCTACAATGATTTCTCACTAAAGGATGAGTAGCTCTCTCTCTAAAAGATGGGTCTGTTGTGTTGTAGAAACCTATCTAGAGTTTTCTCTTTGAATAGTCTCCTTTACTTTTGTGGGTACTAAGGGTATATATAGTATAAGTGAATGGTAAGAAAGTCATACTTAAAATCCTCCAAGCAAAGAGTTTTGCGGGTACCTCGTGAGATGGCCTGTCTCGCAAAGTATTTGCAAAATGCAGCCTGACACTTAACTCTTTAGCTTCCAACATATGCTTCTCGCGTGCCCTTTTCGCAAGAACCTTTCTCTTGAACTTCTTGCAAGCTAATCGCGAAACTACACTGATCTTCATTTCATGCTCGATTCTTCACCAACATAATTAATACTAAACCCAATACAATAAAATTCCACAAAATACAAGGAAATAATTTAATGCACTTACAACAATTTTTTGTTATGGAATAGAGCCAACATAAAATATAGTTGTAAATCACAACTTTATAGATTTCAATATCAACACCAATTATACTAATGTGTGCTTATTTATTGTCACAAATCCAATAAAAAAAAAAGAAAGAAGTCTTGGATGGCTTGGAAGAGAGCCCTAAATAATCCATTGGTCATTAATGATTTTACGACTCACGGATGATCTTGGAACCTCTATAGTATACTAATCATACTATCCTAAGAGTTTCATTAAGAATACTTTCAACTACTTCACACAATCCTAACCTAACAACGTTGGATTTTTTTTTTTCATTTATTATTATTTGATGAGGCACAAAAAATCAATAGGCTGAATGCTCCAGACTTCAATAATCTGGAAGGCCTGAAAAGGAAAACAAACAATCAAAGGAGACAAGGGCTGACCAGCCAAGAACCTTCTGATACTTAAGTTAGTTTCTCTTTGAATTTCTAGAGTTCCAACTTTATTGGGAATTGTCACCACTTACCTTTACTTGTCGTGAATGAGTGTCTATATGGTGTACTCTTGAAGTGGTTACTTGTGTTGTAACTTCCCCCATATTTGTGGAGGTCAGAGGGTTTACACTCACCTCTTACAACTACTATAGAAGTTATAATATTTACTCTTATCTTCTATAACTGTCACTGGAAGTTAAGTGCTTGGCAAGAAGTTATAGCGATGAATCAGGATCTCACTCATGTACTAAAATAGTTACACGTGGTCCGATTCATAAGCTCTTATAGATAAACCTTGTATTTAGAAATATTCCTACGTATTGAAGGGTCGTCCATATCTGGACGACCTTCCTTAGTCTAGATGAGCTTCCCTTGAGGCACCCCATGAATAATACAATGGGTGAGTAAGAGCAGGCCCAATTGTCATGGTATCTTACATTCTATGGACGACCACTCAAGGATGAGCTATACATTCTATGGACGACTACTCAAGGACGAGTTATACTTGTCTTTCCCCATCATTATTCATTTAGGAAACTCATGAAGAATTAAAGAAAAGTGATGTTCCTAAATTAATCCAATGTTACACGAATGAAACTATTGCTAGTGAAAGGACGCTCATGTATATGTAAAGTATTTGATTAGTACAATATGAAAAAGAATAAATGAAGAACGAGATCAAACATTTATTGAAATTGCGATGAACCTTGCAAGGATGAGTCATTGCATGTACCAACACGGAGAAGAGTTTGGTGTTGCAGACCACAAAACTAAGAACAATATGTTGTCATTACTTATTCAGCCCATTCCTCACACCAAAATGTCTCAAGGAAATTCAAATAGTTTAGCCAAACTTGAACATCAATTAAGTGAAGTCTTTACGAAACCTCAATCAGCATCTTTGTGGCACTTTTAAAAGTAAGTTTGGAATAATTTCATAAGAATTAGAGTTCAATCAACAAACCATTGGAAAGCTATGTGTCTCTAATTCTAACGCATCAAATATTGTTTAATTTGATGTTTTTAGAGACAAATGATCATTTTTATTACTACATAATGCAATATAGAGTATTTAGAGGAAGTTATGATTATTTTACTCTAGAGGTATGCACTAGCATAAAACAATTCCAAATAATGGGTCATGTTAGCTTTGTTTTATTGATTTAAATATATTGCAAGTCTTGGCCTTTTGTTAGATATTTTGTCTTGAAAATGAAAGTTGTTAGGGTTGTTCCAAGTTGGTCCAATTTAAATATAAAATCACGTATGAATTGGAATACAAGTGATATATTGAAATAGAATTTTTAAGAATAAACGGCAGAAATTTATTCAAATGAAGAGTAAAAATATACAATAACAAGGTAGCAATTGGGAGAGCCGAAACAACCTGACTAGCTACAGAACATTTCCTACACCTAACAAAGATAGTAGCTAAAAGAAAGATTACAACAAGGAAAGCCAAAGGAAACAAAGTTATCTTACAACCTCAAGACAAATTTCCATAATTAGCTTCCAAATATTCTATAGCATGAGCTACAGCAGACCTGGAAAAAGAAGGAGGGGAACCAAGGAGTGAGTGGCAAATGGCAAATTTTCGAGAAGTGCTGGGCAATTGTAGATTAAGGGACATGGGTTTTAAAGGTGCTCGTTTCACATGGTGCAATTGGAGAGATGAACAGGATCAGGTATATGTTAGACTCGATCGTGGGGTAGCTAATCAAGAATGGTATAATCTTTTTCCTCACTTTGATGTTCATCATTTAAGCTTTTCAAATTCTGATCACATGGCCATTGGGGTGCGACTAAGAAGGCAATCACAGTCTCAATTTGGGATGTATAAAAAACAATTTCGGTTTGAGGAAGCATGGGTGAAAGATGAAGGCTGTGAGGACGCAATTGCAAATACTTGGTCTGTTTCCTTCAATGGAAGTCTTATGTTCCAGGTGTGTAATAAAATAAGAGAATGCAGGAAGAGGTTGTTAGCCTGGAGTAAAAATTCATTATGTTCCTTAGGCAAAAAAATTGAGGAAAAGTGAAATAGGTTGCAAGTACTTAAGGAAAACAACAGGGATGCATCGTGGGCTGAATGTGAAGCCCTTAGGCATGAAATTCGTAACTTAATTGAGAAAGAAGAAATTTATTGGAAACAAAGATCCCGTATCAGTTGGTTGCGTGAAGGTGATCGTAATACAAAATTTTTTCATACGAAAGCAATTGCAAGGAGGAAAAAAAACTTAATTGTCTCGCTAAAGGAAATGGATGGTACGGTGATAGAGCAACAAAGCGACATAGAAAGGATGATAATTCAACATTTCTCAACTCTCTTCCAATCTTCAAATCCAAATGCTATTGAAGAAGTGATGGCCCATATTCCTAGAGTAGTTACGGAGGAGTTGAATGATTGGCTCGTGAGAGATTTTCATCCAGAAGAGGTTCGAGTCGCCTTATTTCAAATGCATCCTTCAAAAGCTCCAGGCCCTGATGGTATGACTGCTTTCTCTTTTCAAAAGTTTTGGCATATAGTGGGTGCTAATGTAACCAATGCTATGCTATCTTGTCTAAATTCTGGTATCATACTTCGTAATATAAATAATACCCATATAGCACTAATTCCCAAAACCAAAGATCCTGAATTAATCACACAATATCGTCCCATTAGCTTGTGTAATGTGCTATACAAAATCATATCTAAAATGTTAGTCAACCGACTGAAGCTTATCCTCCCAAATTTAATTTCTGATTCTCAGAGCGCTTTTGTCCCCGGGAGATTAATTATAGATAACATATTAGTTGCATATGAAACTTTGTGTAGCATGAAAAAAAAGAGGGGGGGCAAGATAGGTCAGGTAGCTATTAAATTGGATATGAGCAAAGCTTACGACAGGGTCGATTGGGATTATTTAAAAAGGGTGATGGAGAAAATGGGGTTTCATGCAAAATGGGTGCAATTGATAATGGCATGCATAACAACTACTCATTTTTCTGTTATAGTTAATGGCAATCCTATAGGTTATATCTTGCCTTCAAGAGGATTGAGACAAGGTGATCCTCTGTCACCTTACCTCTTTCTGTTTTGTGCTGAGGGGCTTACTGCGTTACTTAAAAAGGCAGAAACAGACGGAATTATAAGAGGAATGGCAGCTAGCAGAGGTGGTCCATGTATTTTTCATCTCTTATTTGCTGATGACAGTTTATTATTTTGTCATGCCTTAGTAGAGGAGTGCCAACAAGTCAAGTCTTTGCTTAATTTATATGAGGCTGCTTTAGGACAAAAGGTTAATACTGATAAAACTTCTCTTTTCTTTTGTAGCAATACTGGCTTTGAGACTCAAGAAGCAATCAAACAAGCATTGGGTGCAGAGACAGTCCTAGAATATGAGAAGTATTTGGGGCTACCTAGTATAGTGGGGCGTAACAAAAAAGCAGCTTTTGCTCCGATCATTGAAAGAGTTTGGAGTAAACTAAAGGGATGGAAGGAAAAGATGATGTCTCAGGCTGGAAGGGAAATTTTGATTAAAGCCTGGCACAAGCTATCCCCACATTTGCCATGGGATGTTTCTTGTTACCGAAAGGTTTGCTTAAAGAACTTAAAGGGATGATGAGCAGATTTTGGTGGGGTCAGAAGATGCAAGAAAGGAAAGTTCACGGGTTGAGTTGGTCTAAACTTTGTATGCCCAAGTCAATGGGAGGACTTGGGTTTCGGGAGCTTCATTCTTTCAACTTAGCCATGTTAGCCAAACAAGGTCGGAGACTAATGAAAAATACCCATTCCTTGTTCTATCGAGTCTACAAATCAAAGTACTTTCCCAACACATCTTTCTTTGATGCTCCTTCACCTAATTCAGGGAGTTTTGCATGGAGAAGTATAGTGGCTGCCAAATCTGTCTTGGATAGCAGTTTGAGATGGCAAGTAGGAACCGAAAATAAAATTCGAATTTGGCAAGACCGATGGCTTCCAACTCCACCATCATTCAAAGTGGTAACCCCATGCTCCACAATGTCAACAATGGCCATAGTGGATAACCTCATTAATCCAATTACTAGATCTTGGCGTGTATCCATGATTGATCATGTATTTCTCCCACATGAAGCCGAAGTTATTAAAGCCATCCCTTTGAGCAATAGAGTGGTGCAAGACATCCAAACTTGGGCATACACAAACATGGGTGAATATTCGGTAAAAAGTGCATACAAAATGATGCAAACTCAACAATTGAGATCTTCTCATGGCCAATCATCCAATTACTCATAGTGCAATAAAACTTGGAAAGTGATTTGGGCAGCCAAGGTATGTAATAAAATCAAAACTTTTATTTGGAGAGCTTGTAGAGATATACTGCCTACAAAGGTTAACCTTGCTAGAAGAAAAATATTGTTGGATGTTGGTTGTGATTGTTGTGCGGGTGGGGTGGAGTCAACGGACCATATCCTACTAAGGTGTACATATTCTGATATGGTTTGGAAGTCCACATGCTTATGGAGGACTATGTCTCATTCCACAAATCTTTCATTTGTGGATGTGGCTGATCAAGTTATGCAAAGGAAAAATGACCTAGAGATTGCAATATTTTTCACAACAAGTTGGATGATCTGGAATAAGCGGAATGAGGCTTGCTATGGTACTCCACGTCCTTTAGTCTTTGACTTGTAAGGAGAAAGCTGTTTTTTTTTTTTTTAAATTAAAAAAATTATTTATTAGAGGGCTGTTATATAACTCTTATCTCGTAGTGAATTTTAATAAGGGGAGAGTCTCTTACTTTATATCTCTTTTGAGGCATTTTTTATTATGCTTAATTTGTTTTGTATCTTTGGGTGTATATTCATTTAGGTTAGGTAGTGAGATTTAGGATGCCTCCATTGATTCCATGAAGAACATCTCCAAAGTCAAGGACCATGATTCAAATATAAAATTAACAATCAAAAAAATTAGCAATAAGGCAAAATACTGGTGAGGACAAAAACTTGATTGTTGCTTAACGGCTGCGTGGCCTAATTAGATGGCACAATTAAAGCAAAGAAAGTCAAACAAATATTTGCATGCAGATAATATTGAGCTTAAGATGAAAGCGAACCACTAACTTCCATGAGTGAGACCCAAAATAGAACAATTAGGTGCGATGAATGAGGAACACAACCACTATCTTGGTTGTTGATACCAAAAAATAAAAATATAGTAATAATGTGAACTTTTCGGGGTTTGGTAGTGTAACCACTCTAATAAAGCCCTTTTGTTCGCTCTGGCTTTTTTATTTTTTATTTTTTTTGGAAATATTTTCCTACTTGAACTTGGAGAGCATATAACAATTTTTTTAACGCTCCTACTTGAACTCTTTTCCAGTTCTGAACCCCAAATGGTTATATCATGAGAGGTACCAATGGTCCAATACACATGAGACTTGAGAGGCAATTGGTTTTGTCCCTTTCTGGACCGGTGTATCCTATGCACTTATATGCATGAGAGGTACCAGTGGTCCAATATACCTAAGAGGCAGGGGCTATTATTGATTTTCCAAGAAGAGGAAGTTGGTTTTGTAATTGTTAAACTGACTTAGCTAAGTTGTTTTAATGTAATTTATATTTTCTTCTAAAAAATTAGCTTGGGTGGCACGTGCAAAATACGTGCTATCTCTTGAGTGAGAAAATTAAGATAAAATTTTTATTGAAAGAAATATGAAATTATATATATATATAAAAAAATGTATGTCATACAAAGTTAATATTCTCAAAAAAAAAAAAAAATCTCATTCATATAAGAATTTTGATCAAACATAAAGATAGGGTAGTTATTTAACATATGAATATCTATTTTACTATAATAACTTCTTAGTATCTATTTGCTAAATGCAATACATCCACTCACTAAAAACTTCTAAGAATGATAACTGAAAGCTCAGATTTGTGCTTAAACACAAGAGCTTGTTCAAACCCCCAAATAAAAATTATGGTTAGATTGCGTTTACTCTACTTAAACTAAGTGCGGAACAAGAGTAAATAAGTGCAATGAACAAATAATTCTACCCTAAGCCATATTCATCCATAATCAACAATAAAATGAAAGTTTAAAGAATAAGGAAAAAAGATGCAAACACAAGATAATACCAAGACGTGTTATCAAAGAGGAAACTGAAGAACTTGGCAAAAAAACCTCTCTACGACCTTCCAAGTCGAAATCGATCCATTAGAGAATAAAGTTGGAGAACACGAATAATAAAAGACCATCCAAGCCTAGTCTACCCTATATACTTGAGCCCTCCAAGCTTCTGCTACCAATGGACTTCTTAGAGTTTTGTCTTCTTTAACTTTCCGGATCCCGCAATTCAACCTGATTGCATCTGCCAATGAATGGCTCCTTCCAATACTTCCCAGCAGAAATCTCACTTAACATCTCAAGAATCTAGAGATGGAGAGGTAGGAGTTTGAGGAAAACCATAAGGAAATGTGTAGATGATTGTGGGTATAATAATCTCGAACTCTCAAGTGTATTTGCTAGGGTTTTCTCTCTGAAAAGCACTCTTTACAATTCGTAGGTAATAAGAGTATATATAGTATGGGTAAAGAATTTGGTAAAGCAAATAAACCTTTTTCCAAACAGAGATTTGCGCAGGTACTTTGCGGGATGGCCCTTCTCGCGATACACTCGCGAACTTGACAGCCTGGCATGACTCTTCAGCTTTTAGTCATGTGCTTCACACGTGATCTTTTCACAGGTTGCTTCTCACGAGCTAGTCGCGAATTCCACTGATTCATCTTTTGAAGCTTGATTCTTCACCAATTTCTCACACTCATCCCTTACAAATAAACCAACATACATACAGGGAAATGATTGAAGAAATTATAATCAAATTTGGTACGGAATTAAAGCCAACAAGCTAGTTGGAAATTACAGCTTTACAATAACGAATATCATCATCTTGGAACAATAAGCAACTGAGTTTTGCTAAGAAAAGGAAACCCAAAAAAAAAAAAAAAAAGATAACAAAATGCATGTTTCATCGAATTTTCCATTAAATAAATTATAAGTTTCAAAGATTTAAACTTAGAAAATCAATGTTCTTTAGGTAACAAATAAAAACACCTTATATCATCATTTTAATTTTCCAAGCATTACTACCATTTAAAACTCAAAATATGTGATTTTTTTTTTTTTTTTTTGGGAATGTTAAAATTTAGTGGGAGTATTTTAGAATTACACAATGAAATATTTTAAGAATCATAAGCTTTTCTTTAGGGTTTTGTAGGGGCTAGATTTGAGCACTTTTCTTAAAGGATAAGTCAGCTCAAGCCCAACAAGCCCAATACAATAAATTTATAGAGAGTGAGTAGAAGAATCGGGTTTTGATGAATGTAACAGCGACTGGTTATGATTTAAAGAAAGGATAAGTACAACGAATATGGATTTAGGCAAATAATCTAATCCTCGGCACTAGTCCGAGGAGCTTCCACTTATTATTTCTTGAGTGACAGTAACAATAGTTACAAAGTTAGCTTAGGTTACTACAATGTTTTTCTGGTAAAAATCCCCCCCCCCCCTTTTCTCAGAGCACATTCTTCCTTATATACTATTTTCTTCCTTCATCTCTACCATGCACGTGCATGTCAGATCTGCTGTTGTTAATCTTTGTCACATCAACCTTCCTCCCAAAGCTCTTAGGTCGTAGCTGTGAGTCTAAAAAGCCACTGCTCGAGTATCACTTCCACATTTAATGTGGCCCGAGTGTTAGTTGTGGAGCATTTAATGTGGAAGCTACAGCTTTTCCTGGAATTGCTCTACCGCCATGCTCCAGCGTGCTTACTTGCTATACTTATATTCTTCCTTGGGGTACTTTGGAAGATTATTTTTGTCAGAAAGTCTCTTTATATCAACCTCGGCCTTGGCTAGCCGATGATAGAATTATCCTCGGCACGATTTCCTGGGCTGCCATGATTACCATTGCCTTCTTTATATGCAACTATGGGTCTCGTCATGAGCTTCAGGCCTAGTAGAGAAGGTGAATGCATATCATTAGGATTTATGACCCCACAGGTTTAATTGAAAGAATAATAATATGACATATTTGCACTTTTCCAAAATATTAAGAAGAAAATTGTTTGATTTTAAAGTTTAAAGGAGGAATTGTGAACAACTCTAAACATAAAGGATGAAAAGTGTTTTTATCATAAGTTTTTGTTTTTTTTTGTTTTTTTTTTTTTTTTTTTTTTTTTTTTTTTTTTTTTTTTTTGTAAAACTATGTATTTTTACTTAAAATTGTGCATAAAAAAAAAATACAAAAAGTCAATCCAAGAAAACTGTATGTGAAATAGTGAATTTTGGCTCAACAAAATTGACCAAATAAAAAAAAAAACAATGTTTTCATAATACCTTTCTAATTTTGTTATATTTTATTTTCACTTGTAAAGAATTGACACCTCAGCAGTTGTGAAAATATTGTGATGATAATAAATGTCTTAACATTTTCCTAAGAGAAATGTTATATCTACAATATTTTCACAACAAATCATAAGTAGTAAGTTGTTACAGGTTATTATTGGTGTGCAAAAAAATAATTTCATTGGTAAGTTTAAATTAAAATTAATAACAATTTACCACTTATGATTTGTTATAAAAATATTGTGAAAAATGTTATGAATGTAGCACTTTTTCTAGGGGTTTTCCAACCAAACAAATGCTTGTCTTGTTGGAACTAATGATGTTCAGCAACATAGCTCTGGCGACGATGCTAGGCAACGACTATGGAGGTTTGGAGGAGAGAGAATTTTTATTTTGCAAAAAGGGGAAATATGTGTTGCTAATGGCTAGGCTTTGAAATATTAAGGGGGCATTTTTATCCTTTTATTTTAAGTGACCTGAGTATTCTGAATTGTCATTTTAATACATGTGTCAATTTATTATTAGACATAGAAACACCTCATGGATGCTAATTTAGAGATCCAAAAAGAGCATATACTCTCTCGTGCTATACAAGAATAAACATATCACATATTAAAATTTATTTTACCCATAGTCCAAAACATGCAGGGCCACACACAAAATGTTATTTTAGAAGTTTTTTAAGTCTTATTTTTATAGTTGATTTCAATGTTTAAACAACATTATATATATTTTTACACATTTTTTTATTCGTACATATTTTCAAAAAAAAAAAATAACGTTATTCTTACCAAATGCTCCTGAATTTCAATGGCATTGTTGTTATTTTGGTGACTTTATAGGACCCATTTGCAGTCAGTTGTCCCGTCAGACCTACTGCACATTGATAATACCGCTGGCATTTTTTATTTCATTTCTTCTTTCTCCTCCATTTCACTTTACTCTTCCCTGCGTCCCTTATGGATGTGTGTGTTTCTCCCCAAAAAAAAAAAAAAAAAAATCCAACTCACAACAAAAGAGAAAGTTATACGGCTAATAAAAGCTATAGATGGGAAGGGATGCGTAAGAAGAAAATAAATAGGTTCGGCAAAAAAATAAAAAATAAATAGGTGGTCCTGAACATGAACAGTCAACTAAGAGAACAATTAATGTCCTATCTAACTCCAAATTAGTGAATTGTCCAAACGGCCCAACCTGTCTATTCACTTGGGTCCTGACTGAGTCCAGAGTCCATCCAAGAGGTCCAAAACAGGCCACGTCAGCTCTCGACTTTCAAAAGAAAGAAATCTATAAATAAACAACCAATCCAAGTACTCACCGTTCTTCAAGAAAAAGGTGTAAAATGATTGAAAGTTAAGGCTCAACGGCTAACCCACCATTCTTCAGCTTGACATGACAATTAGACTTCCACGAGCAGTTTGATTTCTTATCAACCAACCCACCATTCTTCTGGAGAGAAATTTCTAAGCTTTACAAATATTAATTCGGTGGCTGTAGACTTACCAGTAATTAATGAGAAATTGATATTGAGAAATTCCTAGCACCTGCAACTTTTGCCAAAATTAGGTGCTACTTTTGTCATAGCTCTTGACGTGATAGGTAGTGTGTAAAGAGAAAAATTAGTAGATTTGTCACATTTCACAATCAACCGATTTAACAAATTATGATAAAAGCTTATTGCAGGTTTGAATTTGGGGACATCCTTTTAAAGTTAGAATGAGGTCGTTGATTTTGAAAAATAATAGTTATTTCTCAATTTATGAAATTATTATTATAAAAAATAATTATAATTATCAAAATGTAAAACGTAAAGTCCGTTTGAATACAGTTAAAAACTGAAAAATATTGTAATAAAATAATTTTTAAATGTGTGAATAGTACTGTAGAATCTATTTTTAACAAAAAAGTAAATAAAAAGTGAAATTTATAGGTCCGTAAATAGTGCACAATATATACTATTCATGAGAAAAATCAAAGTTATCAGCTGGGAAAGCTGAAAAGTATAAAAAAAAAAAAAAAAAAAACGCAAACGCGTTTGGAAAGTGCAAAACTCACTTCCCAATCGCACACATATTATAAATTGATTTAATATTTATTTATTTTAGTTTATCAAAAAGAAATATTTATTTATTTTATATTATGTATCATAGATAATAAGGTTCACAAACATCTAAAAAATATAGATATACATATAAAGCCTATATTCATTACAAATTTGAAATATATTCAATTAATGACTAGTTTAATAATTATTTATGTAATAATATTCAATAAAACTAATTAAATAAATCAAATTAACATGTGTTTGTAATATTCACGTTCAAATTAATTAAATCCAAAAGTGTAATATATGACATACGAGCCAAAATAATAATTTATTTATCATCATATTCATCATTTTATCTAATCAATTTCATCTAAGTCAATGTTATTATTATATTCATCATCTTGCAAAATTAACTCTTCATTAACACTTTCTTCCTCATCATCAATATTTACTACTTTTTTTTTTCTTGGCAATCAAGCTTCTTAGAACCAAAAACAAAAAGTAATTTTATTGTCATTTAATACTTTTTTTTTCCAAAGATTATCATGCAATACATTACCCATAGTAAAGAAAATAAATTTGTATGATCATAAAGTGTCAAGTGTTTAGTCCAAATTTTTTAGTATTATCTATTTATTTAGTAAATAAAAAACTAAGTAAAAGGTTAGATTGTGAGATGGACGTCTCTCTCTCTCATACAAATCTTGTGTACTATTTTTTGAGTTTTATTTTATACTCCTCCAATTGTAGTATGTCAATGTAGAGAAAGAAGAATACAAATCCTTTGTACTACTTTTTATACTTCATTTTATGCCCCATCAATTTTAGTATGTCATTTTAGAAAGAGAAATACAAATTCTCTATACTATTTCTTGTGTTCCTTTTTATGTTCCACCAATTATGGCTGGAGGGGCATAAAGTGAAACACAAAAAATTGGCAGAGCAAAATGTGGTGCATGGTATTTGCATTCCTCTTTCTCACTGTGGAGCTGTAGTTAGTGGCATTTTAATTTTAATTAATGTAACGGTCCCCATATTTTTTTGCTTGAATTACAATCCCCATCTTTCGAAAATGTCCATGAATATTATGGTGATGTGAGCACTTCAAAAAAGCATATAAAAAAGGGGATTTTTTTAGAAAACAACTACAAAACCCAAACAATATTATTAGTTAGGCAACGTTTCAAACATATTGCATTTCTAACAATTCGACTTCAGAGAAGTCGATTTTACTGTTCATATCTATTTTTTGTTGGGTGCGTAGATAAAGAAATCGAGTCCTTTGTAATAAATTTTTACACATAAAAATCGACTTCACTGGAGTCGTCTTCAATACAAAGAAAACGACTCGACTCGAGTCGTTTTCTTTGTATTGAAGACGACTCCAGTGAAGTCGATTTGCCCAAAGACTCCACCAAGGACTCCACACAGCAACATCGAAGAGCACGAACCCAGCAAACGAACCAGCAACACCGACGAGCACGAACGCAGGCGCCGACGAACCCAAGCGCCAGCCCAGGCGCCGATTTCACCAAACCCCGACGAACCCAGGCTCCGATTTCACCAAACCCCCGATGAACCCAACAACATCGACGGCGAAGCACAAAGAACAAAGAACGAACCCAGCAAACGAAGAACAAACTCCAGGCGCCGATTCTAACCAAACCCCGACGAAAGCTTCAAGTGATCGGATACGACTTCGTTTTGGATTTGATTTCTTCTGGGGTTCTTCTGGTTCGTTTGCTGGGTTCGTGCTCGAAGTGTTGTTGTGTGGAGTCCTTGGTGGTGTTGTGCTTTTGGGCAAATCGACTTCACTGGAGTCGTCTTCAATACAAAGAAAACGACTCCAGTGGAGTCGTTTTCTTTGTATTGAAGACAACTCCAATGAAATCGATTTCTATGTGTAACAAAGGACTCGATTTCTTTATCTACGCACCCAAAAAAAAAAAAAAAATGAACAATAAAATCGACTCCCCTGAAGTCGAATTGTTAGAAATGCAATATGTTTGAAACGTTGCCTAACTAATAATATTATTTGGGTTTTGTAGTTATTTTCTAAAAAATCCCTATAAAGGAAATTCCCATTACTCCATTGCTATATATACGTCCCATCAAAAAAGACACAGCATACACCATATATTCCCCCAAATTGTAATCAACTTTGTCCAATCACAGTAACACCAAATCAACCATGTCCTCTTCCTCGACCAATAATACTGACCCTCACATCGCAGTCTTAGCCTTTCCGTTCGGCACTCACGCCGCCCCACTCCTCACCATCATCCACCGTCTAGCCACTGCTTCTCCAAAAACCCACTTCTCATTCCTCAACACCTCAACATCCAACACCAAAATCTTTCCCACCTCCAAACATGGCGGTGAACTGCTTAACGTTAAGGCCTATGATGTGTGGAATGGTGTGCCTGAGGGCTATGTGCATGTGGGAAAGCCACAGGAAGATATTGAGCTTTTTGTAAAGGCGGCGCCGGAGAGCTTTCGGAAGGGGATAAAGGCGGCGGTGGCAGAGTTGGGGAGGGAGGTGAGTTGCTTGGTCAGTGATGCTTTCTTCTGGTTTGCGGCGGAGATGGCGGAGGAGATGGGTGTGCCTTGGGTGCCATTTTGGACTGCAGGGCCTCACTCACTGTCAGCTCACGTTCACACTGAACTCATCAGAGAGACAATTGGAGTTGGAGGTAGTTTTCTCATTTATTAACTGTAAGAGTGGTTATAGATGGTGGACCTATGAGATTAAATGTGTGATTATACCCTAGCAATTTGAAAATTTTTTAGCAAAAAAAAAAAAAAATCTTGTGTTTTTATTTTATATATATAATTTTTATTTTAAGAATTTAATTTATAAATGTACAAAGCAATTTGAAAATTAACAGGGAAATGATCTTATTTTTTAAACAATATTTTAGTGGGAGTTAAAGTTACATTTTTACCAAATTATTTTTTAGTTTTGTCTTTACTTAAACATAAGGGGGTGTAAAGGTATTTTTAAACTAAAAAATAAAGAATTCAAACAGGAGAAACCTCTTAAATAGTAGTATAGATATGTCTTAGTTTTGACCTTGCACTTAAAACTTTATTGTTGTGGTTAGAAGTTTGTGGATTAAGATCTAGGCTATTGTAAAATACAATTGCGACTGAGATTGAAAGTTAAAAATTCTACTTTTTTTTATTCATTAAAAAAAAAATTCTACTTTTATCTTTCACTCTTGAATTAGAAAATCAATTTAACTTTTTACACACACGTATATATATATATATATATATATATTTTAATATATACATTAAAGATGCTATCACGGTTTTAAAACTAGCATAGTCAAAAAATCGGTTTTGGTTCAATTCCCGATTTTACCAAGTTTTTTACCACTTTTGGAGCTTTTAATTGGGACCAGATTGGTGCTTAGTTCAACTGGTCGATTCAGTCCAATTTTTAAAACTATGGATGGAATTGCATAGTACAATAACCTTATCTATTGCATTGGATTCATATCCAAAATTTTGTTGCTTACTTCTTCTTATATGAAAAATTTGGATTCAAATCATCATTTCTCATTTATTATAAATTAAAAATATATACTATTATTAAGTTAAAGTATACATCACGACTATAAATTTGACAGGTATGTCCTTATAATAATAATGAACATTATTAAGTCAATCAATTGAAGATTCTAAACCTTATAGGATACATTTCCAACTTTATAGGTTGTGTTTTAAAACTTGATTCCATGATCTATGAGGCTGTTCAAGAAGGGAGAGGTTTTCATCTAGTCTATTGGAGTATTGGATGGGACATAAGACCAATAAGTGGCCAATTTTAGACACATGTCGTGTTTGTGTTACGTCCAATGTTCAAATGCATTAGACAAAAACCAAACTCATCTAGGAATTAATTTGTTAAAGAAAAATGCTAAAATTGCTACAAAAAGCTTTAGGTTGATGTAGTAATAAATGTGATTAATAAACTTTAATAACATAGTAAATAAATGTTTAATTAATTTATTGTAATTAGTGATACATCCTTTTATAAGGATCATGTTGTAAAATTGTATATCCTTAACATTATTCTTTCACAAACTGAGCTCTTTCGTATTTTTGTGGCTTAAATTAACCCTTATACCAAGTGTCAAGTCATGGGTTTAACTGTTTAAGAGAGCTTGTGAGAGAGATTAATGAGAGAGGGTGAGGGGAAAAAAAGAATGGTTTTGAATTACAGGAAAGCAGTAGTCTATCATGAATAAGGAATATTATTGTGGTGTCCTAAAAACTTGAAGGAGAAGAATGGTGTCCACGTTTCTGTATATATTATGTTCCAACGTAATATATCTCAGTTTTAAAGTGTAGGATTACTATCTTAGACTTCATGTCACTGGTCAATGAGTCAATGGCTACAACATTTTAGTGATAGAGTAAAGAATGGATCCAATGCTTTAGTGCACTAGACCCATCACAATTATAACATATATTCATTTTTGGACGTGTCTATTTTTGGTCATGTATCTTGATCTTGATGAGTCCAGTGCACTTGAGCACTAGACCCAAACCAAGTCATTTAGGGAATAAGGTCTACATTAGGACGTTAGTTGATGAAAATATTAGTTAAGCAATGCCCGTCTAGTCCTCATTTCATTTGTACCTCTTTGGTGCCAAACTGAAACTCTACGGAGAAATTTGCATTTTTCAGTCTCATACATTGGATTGACAACACCCATCTATATGCAGGAATTGAAGGCCGTGAAAACCAAACTCTCAAATTCATCCCAGGAATGTCCCAAATACGCGTCCGTGACTTGCCTGAAGGTGTAGTTTTTGGGAACCTTGAGTCAGTCTTCTCGCGCATGCTGCACCAGATGGGCCAAATGCTACCACTAGCAACCGCAGTTTTCCTAAACTCCTTCGAAGAATTGGACCTCACCACAACAAATCATTTCAAGTCCAAGTTCAACAAATTTCTTAACATCGGTCCCTTCAACCTAGTATCACCACAAGTTTCACAAGCAACTTCAGATACAAGCGGTTGCCTCTCTTGGCTTGAGAAACGTAGGACAGCATCAGTGGCATACGTTAGCTTTGGCTCAGTGGCAACTCCACCTCCAAACGAGCTTTTTGCACTAGCTGAGGCCTTAGAAGCTAGTGGGGTACCATTCATTTGGTCACTCAGGGACAATTCAAAGGTCCATTTGCCGAATGGTTTCCTAGAAAAAACAAAAGTAAATGGATTGATTGTACCTTGGGCTCCCCAATTGGACATCCTAGCACACAGTGCAGTTGGAGTGTTTATAACACATTGTGGTTGGAACTCATTGCTAGAGAGTATTTCAGGAGGTGTGCCTATGATTTGTAGGCCATTCTTTGGTGATCAAAGGCTAAATGGACAATTGATAGAGGCCGTGTTGGAAGTGGGACTGAAAGTTGAGGGTGGGATCCTCACAAAGAATGGAGTGATAAGTAGCTTGGATGTCATTTTATATAAAGAAAAAGGGAAGAAAATGAGGGAGAAGATGCAAGCCCTTAAAGATTTTGCCAAAGAAGCAGCCGGACCAGAAGGGAGCTCGGCTCGAAATTTTGAGTCGTTGCTGCAGATAGTATCGAAGCAAACAACAAATGCAGCAAAGGAATGAAATTTACACTATTCAAAACAAATGTGCTTTGTTGTCCAAAAACAAATTGATGCTGATGCATTGCTTATGATGCTGTTGTCCAATAAAAGGCGTTTTGTATGAAAAATAACGTGCCTTCAAGTTTTTACTCTACTCTACTCAGCAATTTATATCTACCAAGTTGGGTTGTGTCTTAGAGGGAATTAAGGATACTAAAAGTGCCAAATGCTAAATTTTAGCACCAATACACCAAAAAAACCAACTCCACCAAACATTTCAAATCTCAAAAATTTTGAGATACTGCTACAGTGAGATTGTATTAATACAACCTCATTGTAGCTCAAATCATAAACCAAAAATTATTTTTTTATTCCAACGATAACTGTGCGTATGTTTTTTATTTTTCCCTTCTTTCTTCTCTCTCCACTCTCACTTTCCTCTTCCTCTTTCCCGTAGCTTCTCTGTTTCTCTTGGATTCACAGTTTGAGCTCCTCCCCTCCAAGGTTCGTCAATCAGGAATTTCAAAGCCCAAACGCCTTCGAAGTGTTGCCGCCGATATGGAGGTAGAGCTTGACGGCGGGGTAGTTAGATTTTGTGGGTTGTAAATTTGTGATTTCGAATTGTGATCGGCGTGGGTTTGGGTGTGGATTTGTGATTTCGGATTGTGATCGGCATAGGCATGGGTCTCTGGGTTGTGGGTTTGTGATTTCAGATTGTAATCGGCGTGGGCGTGGGTCTCTGGGTTGTGGGTTTATGACTTCGGATTGTGATCGACATGGGTCTCTGGGTTGTGGGTCTAGGTCATAGTGGGTCGTGGTGCAATGGATCGGCGTGATGGATTTGCTTTTGTGGAGGTTTACCGTGGTGGGTTTGTGTGTGTATTTGTGTTTTGCTCGCCAGAATGATGGGTTTGTCTCTCTGTCTTTCTTCTTTCTTCTCACCAATCTAGGTTTTGTGATTGTGATGGTGGTTGATTTGTGATTTGGAAGAGGAAAGTAGTGGCTAGGACATTTTTTTTTTTTTTTTTTCAGTGTTGGTGATTGGGATGGATATGGGTTTGTTGGATTGAGATGGAAGAGTGAGTTTGTTGGATAGATGTTTTTTGGGTATGGGTGGTTGGTGTTTTTTTTCCGGTGGTGGTGGATGGGGTGGGAATGGGTTTGCTGCGTCGAGATTGTCATGTTCGCTGGGTTGAGAGTGACAGAGAGGAAGAGAGAGAGAAATATAATTGAAGAATAAAGAAATAATAAAAAAGAATATTTAAATGAAATGGTAAAAAATATAGAATGTTTGATATTGAGTGTGTTGAGAGTTTTTATATGCTAAAATTTTGGGTTTTGAGGAGGTATATGCTAAAAATTTTACTCATGATGGGAATGCTATTACCCTGCACTGCCTCTCCCGCTTACTAGAATTGAATGGGTCTAGTTTCAAGTGAGAAGGTGAGATACTAGCATTAAAGATACTCTAATGAAATTTTAGGAGTGTTGGGAAACCCAACTTTTGCAGCAATTTTATGAAACTGAAAAGAAGTAATAGAGCGCATTTGCCTTGAGATTTTGTGGGAAAAATGAAAAAATCAGTGTTTTTAAATAACAACGCGAAGAAAGTTGGCATTTAGCTTTATTATTTAAAGAAAATTGCATTTTAAAAATCAGGCAGACACTCTGAATCTTCAAATCGTATCTCATAGGGTGCTTTTTCAAAAACGTTTTTAAAAGCATAATTGCGTTTTCATTTTACATTTTTTTCACCGGTATGGTACTTTTTCACAGATTTATCACACTCTCAATTACTTTTTTTTTTTAAATTAAAAAAAAAAAAAAAAATCACGTTCTCTAATCACCATATATTTTGAAAAAGCTAACAGACACGTCTATTGTGGCGTTAGTGGAAACAAGACTATGGAGCGAGAGCGAAAAGAATCAGCAACTCTCTCTATTAGCTTTTGAATATGTTTGCCGCTAGAATTCTGTTGGCTTCACGGGAGGAATTTGGCCCGTGTGAAAGTGGAATCCAAATGATTTGGAGCTGAATACAACTGGTCTCTTACCAGAGTACCCTACTTTTTTTCATTCCCCAACTTTTCAGAGGTCGCTTCTTCACCGTCCAACCTATCTATTATTTTTTATTCCTGGCTTAAACCTCTACATATATCTTTTAACTCCCATAGTCCACGGTCTCTCTCCATTTCCGCCCAGGGTATAAATTTTCTTCTCCGGCTAAATGATAGAAACTACTCAGAACCACAAAGACACCGAGTTTTGATAAATAATAACAACGAAACAGCATGCCAAATATCTAACTGACATTTAGTCCTTTAAAGTTCCAATCTGCTTGAATTTCTGTGACTACATACACCAGTTATTGAATTGACAGATTGACAGATTTAAGGCATAGATATTTGAGGAACTCTTAAGAGTCCAGACTAATATTACTGTCGAAAAAATAAACCCAAATTAATATGATAAAATCAGAAGCAATAGAATGCCATACATGGAAGTGCAATCAGTACTTGAGTTCACTAAAAACTTTTAAATAGTAGGGGAAAAGAAAGAAGCCCTTAAACCAAACACCAAAACATATCACATTCTATCAATAAAAACCGATTGAATTTCTACACAACCCTCCAGGGTTAGTATACGTTACACCTAAAGATGAATCATCAATACTTGAAAATGAGCCATTTAAACTGTCTGCATCTCATCCTGCCAATACAAATATTAAGCTGGATCCAGCAAAACCCGTATAATGACTCTTTTTATCCCCCTACCATTAGTAACTAAATAACCTACACACAGCCACCAATAGGCAGTATCGCCGGCAGCCCAACCATTGCACCCAGGTACCTTAACTGATTTATACAAGGTTCAACAAGAAAACTCTGGGGAACAGGAGGGACACATAGGGAAAATTGCTCTTTTCTGCTCGTATCCACAGAATCTGGTAAAAATGAATCAAGGTGCCCGCTTGCAACTCTTGAGTTATAGAAGTCCATGACATTAGATTCACATCAGCATCAGCCATTTATGAGTCCAACATCTCGTCTTGTATCTCATTGGGTGCAATAAGTCCTGGAATGGAAAGCATCCGCTGTCGCTCTCTTTCTCTCTGAGCAGCAGCCTCCTCTGCATAAAGGTCTTTGTTGTCCTGCACGAAAATAAGCATTCACAGAACACACACCCATTGTCAGTACAATTTGAAGTAAAAAATATTCCTAAGACAAAGAAGTCAAATCGTTCACAGAAAATCATACCAGATCACAAATCCAAACACCAAGTAAACTACAAAGCCAAACAGCCTTACTCTGGACTTAAAAAAAATTAAAAATTAAAAATTAAAAAAAAAAACCAAATATGACCCCTACACTTAATTGTTCCATTTTAACATTAAGGATGTTTTAACCATCCACTAGCGAGTAAATTATGTTATTTTACTCAACCAAATTCACACAAGGCTATTATACGCTCAAGGTAACAACAAAGAACCACATCACTTGGTTTAAAAAATAAAGCAACATTTGTAATGCACAAACTATTTTCCTGAGTTGAACCTTTTCGGTGAACTAATTTGGTCCCTCATACTATTGAGACTTACTTATCATTCGATCTTAAGCTTTAAAATTAGAAATAAGCACTGTCTCAAGTGACTTGTGCAAAAATTAAACTCTCAATCACCACACGAAAAACTAATATTTTCAATAAAAGACAGCCATTTAATCTTTCAAAGGACGAATATAGCAGAGAAGAACAGATCCTTACCTGAGCTGAAAACTCTTTTGACTGCACAAGAAAGTCTCTTATATGATTTTTAAATGCAGAGAGCTCATTTCTTGACTCAAACAGTCCATTCACAAATTGTGTGACCTGAAAGTTCCCTTTCAAATTAGTCATATGCAATTGAGGGGAAAAGGCAAAAAGGAACGGGGGAGGGGATCAAACTTCTTTACGATATACCTCTGCTGCAGTCATGTTGGGGAATGAAGTGCTCAGAAGTTTTATTGTGTACTCACGAACAAACATCGTGTTGTTTGGATATGGATAAGGAACTGTGGCAACATCCCACAACGGCTCCGTCAACCCACCAGACTCCACCTGAAGAAAAGAAAATAAAAAGGGGGGAGGGGGGGGGGAAGAATCAATCATAGTAACTGTATGCTTCTCAACTATTTAAGGCATTATGAGATAATTACCAGGCAAAACAAGTGTTGTAGCACCAAGACATGCAACTTGAAACCAGGTTTATGAAAGGTGTCCGTCAAGACAGCAAATATTTCTTGCTCAATTTGCAAAAAGTATGACTGGTAGAATTGATTACAAAACTCGGAATTCTGAAAATTTACCAAAAACACTGTTAGCATCCTGCAGTATAAAACATTAGCAGGTTTCCAATAAAATAAGTATACAACACCTGAAAGTTCTTCAGCATCTCCAATAAAAGATTCAGCCCAGTTTCAGCAATATTCCTTTCTGTATGCCGAAATGCCCATATAATGGAATCCATGACAAGCTTCAGTTGCTGGACAACAAAAAGAGAGAGAGAGAGAGAGAGAGAGAGAAACAAGAATAAGTTAGCTCATTTGAATGAGTTAAAACAACACACTAACATGAAAAGAAAAAAATAAGCAATAAAATTATGTACACAGGAAACCTCATAAAAGAGAAACTAATCATATCAGGGATTCAAAAACAATGTGAAAAGACGGATACACAAGAAAATTTTAACACAAACCTGACTTGATAAACGAATCAATGCAGGAAAACAATGTGTAGCAATTGCACGAAGTAATGAAAAAAACTTGAGCCGATGCTCTGGGTAATCTTCAAAATTTTTTGTGATCATCTGCGGCACAAAGATCCTTAACATGTTAGCCAAACAACTGAAGCACGATATACAGTTTAAAATTAAATTTACACATAATGGTTTCAAATAATTTGCACTATGATACATATCACCAACACACAAAGGGCTATAGAAACAACTCGTCAGTCGCCACATAGCCTAGTGCAAGTAAAACATGCAAGAATATTTCTTTACAGTTGGTAAGACATTTAATATTAAGGTTGCATATACTCTAAAATATATAAATAAATAAATAACTGATATAAAAACAAAATGGTGAGAAAAACCAATATCAGGATGTTACATGAGAGAACTTACAACATTTTAAGCTTTTTTTTTTAATACAGTCCAAGATGTTCAACCAGTTTATGTAGTAAAGTAATTACCACATACACTGGTTGGACATCTTGGTCTATGCTGAAAAGTGCAATCAACACCAAGCTCTAAAAGAGCCCCACAAAAGATATATAAAACAAGAAAATATATTAGCTAAATCCTGACCTCCAATGTGCATTGGAAAACTGCTTCAAATATGCGAGGCACATCATCAATCATTGCAGCTTTATACCTACATATAAAGGATGGGGAGAATGAAACATTAAGGAAAGAAAAGATCTCTGCCTCCCAGTAAGGCAACAAGGGATCAGAATAAAGTGAAAATATTGGAAGGGTGATGGAATGTCAATTTATCCCTATAACAAGAAGATCAGAAGATCTAGAACAAGAAATAAAACACAGAAATCCTCAGTGCTGAAGTTCAGTTGACATAAGGCTTAAAATAGGAAAAGGAAATTTGAATGTACAACAGAATTAAGAATTACGCTATTCTCTGAACATGTACACCAATATCTTTAACTCCAAATTCTATTGGTAGGGGGAGTGTTAATATACAAAAAGTTATATTTTTCCAACTCAAAATAGTGCATATATGCCATCATTAATTGTAGTCAAGTAAATTGTCATTTGCAAGTGAAACACATTTGCTTCTCCCTAACAAAATACAAGAAAAGTTATCTAAAAAAACAAAATACAAGGAAAGTTGCATAATCAACACCATGAGAAGAAGATTACGTACTTATTTATTATTGTGGCAAAAAGTGAGAGAACTTCTGATTCCCTAGCATCAGGCAAGTTCCTAGCATAGTCACCAAGAACAGGATCCATCATCGGGGGCACAAATTGTTTTCCAATTTGTGGTTGATCTTCTGCCTTGTCCAGGAATGTCTCAATGAGCTTAAGAGTCTCTCTTTTAACCGACCTGATTCATGGATCATATTGAAGATAAGATAAACAAGATATGTGCCTTACATAGCAAACTAAAGGAGAATCGACATAAATGTTACCGTAAAAGTTTCACATAGGATGTTTTAGATGCAAAGGGCCCTCCTTCTGCAATGCTACTTGATATAAGCTCACTGTACATTCTGTTACAAATATTTAAACACTCGTTAGATAATACCAGCAATAAAACTAACTTTTATAAACATAAATGTAGATAACTATACCTGTAAACGTTAAGCATGTCCAAAAAGATCAGAGAAATTTGAGATAGAAAATATGTTCCAAGTGAATTGGCAACGCTTGTATTTGTCTGCAAAGCAACAATGACTTCTTCAAAACACACTCCACAAGAGGCACTTTAACAACAAAAAAATCTGACAGACAAACGCCACAGTAACAAATTAAACACTCAGTTGAGTGGACATGAAAAGTTCTTCAGAGAAGGCTCTTAATAGAAACAATAACGAGGTAATTTGCAACAAAAATTAGTACAATATATTTTTCTCAATAAGGTCGTGTATAAATTCACAGTTTCTAAGATGCATCTTAAAAAGGGACATATAGGTGCATTTGAAATTTGAAAAGTATGAAATAAGACATCATCCATCAGACAATGAACTTACCAACAATTAAACAAACCAGTAAGTGAGGAAAAACAGGTTAAACCTCAAAAGTCAAAGAATGAAACATGGCATTAGAAGAAGACAAAATAATACTACGAGAATGATGGGAAGATTTCTGCAAGAAAAGTTACCCCATCATGGACACAGGAGTCCTATTGTGCATTACTGTAATACAGCAAGGAGAACATGCCACTTCTCACAGCATTTAGAGTTTACAACCGCATACCAGAGGTGGCGCATCATTTCAAAACCCACTTAATATTACCCACAACCAAGCCACCTGGTATACCCACCAATCCTCACCTTGTCCATACGTAAAAAGCCAAGACTAGTAGAAACAACACTCAAACATAACTTTCTATTCCACAATTTCCAAAGACCCCAACAGAAACCACACTTCTCATTGATTTTTTTTTTTTTTGGTTAACATTGGTGTCCAGGACTCTCAAGAGGGCCTTGACTTATCCCCCAGGCAAGTGTAGTTCCCCCATTACACACACACCTCATGGATCGCATGAGGCCAGCAAGACAAACCTCTTCAGGTTGACACTGACATTATAAAATAAAGAAAACCAAAAACTACTGGGGGGGGGGGGGGGGGGGGGGGGACCCCATACTGGTTCCACACGAAACTCATACATGACTGAATCAAATAAAATTTTGCACAATAAAACTAGCCCAATCTCACACATGCACACAAGGGTTTGAACAGAGATTTTAAAACCAGTGTCAATTTAGTATGTTTCAGAAGCACCCCCTTAACCGTTCCCTTGTCCCATAACCAAGACAGGCTTTACTCTCAAGCTGTATACCTGCCATTCCCTGATTAAGACTTCTCCAAACATTCCAATCAGCTAGGGGCAGGGCCCAATCGAAAGAGTGGAATTGCCATTACTAAAATTTAATCTGAAGCACCAATGAGCCTCTTAAAGCCATTAAAAAAACTTCATAGATAAGCTAATATGTGTATCTTACATACAGCAACAATCAAATAGATCTAATGGAAGTTTCAAGGTTGATTAGAAAGCAACACCTGCAATATATTAAGCACAGTCCGGATTACGTCTTGATCCTTCAGGAAATCAACACTTTGACGCGCCTTCCCTATGATCTCAACCCATTTCTGCATCAAAAGAAATGGTGTGCAATAGCTTAAGCCACAGGCTAGGAAGACATCTAGTTTTTTGAGTGTATGTGTGTGTGTGTGTGCAAGAGAGAGAGTTGGACAAGCAAATTCCAAATCAAAACAAACCTGATTTGGGAGCTCCATCAACCTCTGAAGGTATTCATCCCGCTTCTGGGGATCAGATTCCGCTTGTATCATGTGACCAACCTGAAAATAAAAAATAAAACGAAACAGTAAAATCTAGCATAAATCCTCTGTTAACAGATTTAGTAAGGACATATAAAATACATACAGATTCATAGAACGTATGAATCTGGTGTGGCTCAAGATCAGCTATGGTTGTCGGAAGGCCTGTTAGAAGTTCAGACACAAATGGTTCATTCTCTCCAACCTGCAAATAAGAGACACATATCATCAACGTGTAGTAAGTTTCCACTCCCCCACCCCCCTCTCCTTTGTGCAAGCGCATGGGGGGAGCACATTGCCAGATAGAAACTCATGGGTCACCGTACCAGAAATATACAAGGCTTTGAACACCAACTGAAATTAGAAAATTCTAAAGCAAATGTTACCTGTACAATTACAAACTTCCGCTTGCACTTCTGAACAATTTTCAAGAATGTGTCACAGGCCATATCCTGAAATGAATTCAATACATGGGTTTATAAAGCAAGAACATGGAAAAATAATAATAATAATAATAATAACATATAATTTTATATAAAAATAGAAAAAAAGGGGGGGGGGGGGGAGGAGGATATATGACAGATTGAAAATTGGGCATATCTTTGAAAATGTTTGTGTTCAAAAAGGGAATCCCCAACTCATTAACATAAGTTTAATTTTAAATTAGACAATTCAGAAATCAGACACAGCCCAGACACACCACAAATTGCAAATATTTGGTATCAAGGAAAGTTTTCAGGGGAATCCATGCAATTTATATATATATGTGTGTGTGTGTGTGGCAACATTAATTCAGTCCAAAGGTTTCGATCTAATAAGAACATTGTTATACAAAATGGTAGTAGAAGGGTGGAGATAGAAAAGAAACAGTCAATCTTCTACTTTTAGACTGTACTTCAGGAATCATTTTCTATTTTGTCGAATAAATTAGGACATAATTTTTATGCAACATTACCATCCACAGAGACATTCTACATTATGTACAAGTACAATATTTGTACAGACACATCTAAGACAAGGATACAGATATATGCATTGTTCACATACAAAATCCCCGCAGCTCATTTAACACATAGATATAGACTTAATACATAATTTCTTGACAACCACTCCCCCCCCACCCCCCCAAAAAAAAAAAAAAGCCAAAAACAGCAATAAATTTTAAATTGTATATCTATCATGGCTTTCAAAGATTTAAAGAATGTATGCAGAACCTCCCATTCATTTACTTCTAGCCCCTGGCTTAGCATCTTATACCAGAACATGAAACTTTACAATTATCAAGAACTCAAAGCAAAACCATACTTAAGCGTAAGAGAACATTAGAGGAACTGAAAATATATCATGGGTAAACACTGCAAAATTGCATATACATGCTGATACTGGTGCTTACTTTAGTTATGCCTTAGGAATCAATGCAATTCTATCATTATTTGTCATATATAATTTACCTTAACATTTACTTAAGGCATCGTATTTAACATAAAGAATAATATTCCTTCCAAAAAAAGCTTCCATATCTAAAAATTTTAAGAGTTAAAAATGGGACATGCAACTTTCACAAAGTAATTTTAAACAAGTATGACCAAATTAAATTCCAAATCTTATTGTTAACATCTGAGCTGATATATTACACACAATTTTTCATCTTATTAGGTGCAATAACATCTAGATCCTGATATTAAAAATCATAAAATAAAATCACCTGAACTCCTGGATGAGTCTCATGCATGAACTCAAACAACTTATTCACAACAGTTTTCAAGAATTTCCAATGGGCTCTTAAAAACCTTGGGTACTGCCCAACAACATACCTGCCAAGAAAACCGGCAATTACAAATTTGAAACAGGCAACGACAAATACCAAAAATGTAGAACATATTCCCTACAATCAGTTTGTCCTTGGTTCCCCCAATTACCTATCAAGGCATACCATGCCATTGTACTCAGAAACTGCACTATTACCCTAATGGACAAGTAACTAAGAGATTTCATTTAAAAAAATTACTCTAATAGCATGATGGAACCACCAAAATGTGGTATGCCTAATGGATAACTGCAGGAGCTGTGGAGAAGCCAGTTGCAGATGCCCAATAAACTTTGCACCAGGAATACTTACATAATGTTACTAGCAATAACAGCTTTATTATCTTTCCCTTTTGTGATTTCACATAAATTCAATAAATCACGAATGACCATCACCAAGAATCTGTTTTCCTGCCAATATAGTGAAGGTGTCAGAAATGTCAAGACATATTTAGAACCCATACAAATATTGTGGAAGAAAAGGACCATGTTTGATAGATAAATGTAACAAAATGGAAAAAGCATTTGCATCAGAAAAATCAATGGCTCTTGTATGCATGTTTTTCTAGCATAGGAAAAGTTTGACAGAAATAATAGATCAACGAGTTTATTTCCTATATTATGCCAAGCCCAAAGTTAGACTATAAGGTACATGCTCTCCTCATGCCACACTAGTCAAATATCAACTTGAACAGACTAGGAGATATTTCATCCATCAAATTTATCCAAGTATACAACATTTTTGAAAAACAACAAATGATTATAGGTTGAAAAGTTACCATAAACCATTCTCCCAGTGTATAATGGATAATTCACAAAATCCAATGGTAGCATTCACAAAATACAGGTTCCATAGAAAGAATATGGGCAGGGTTACCATAACACATTACTACCAAAAGAGAAGAGCAAGATTTCATTTCAAACAAACAATTCTCATACATCATAACAAATCCAGAACCAATCTCTTCTTTTCTAGGAGCATGGAGTAAATCATACCTGTTCCTCCATCATGGAGCCAGATATAGATCCTATTGCCCAGCATAATGTGTTCAAGTTGTTCCAAGTCCAATCCTCACCACTCAATTGCTTGCTTAGTTTTTTCAACATCTGTGTATACAAGAACAAAGAGAGAAGCACCAACATTAGTGTATCATAAAGGAGGTTATTCACAGTCAAATGCACCAGTTTTGGGGTTACATCTTAACCACTCGATCAAAATGGTCTAACCCCTGTGTAGGACTCAACTTTTTATTAAGGGGAGTGGCAGGTGATTAGTGGTTCATGGTGGGGAGAGGTTGAAGATAATTATACAATAAATAATAATTTAATAAATGAAATAATACATATTTTGACTAATAAATTCAGTTGCTGGTCCATAAAATATTTTTTTCCTATTATAGATCGCAAACAATTGCCTATTCAACAATATGACTAACTGGAAACCAGCTAGAACATGATTCATTCTCATCATTGGACCGCAAAAAAGGATAACATGTTCACAACTGTTTAAGGATACAATTCCATGATGTTACCACCACCATTATGATTCAGAGAGAGACAGCATAACAGTATCTGTGTCTTATGATTCAGAGAGAGAGAAATTACAACTGCCATTAGCAATGTATAAGTGGTTTAATGTGATTGACAATGTCTCCTCTTTGTTTTGTAGGTTTCCTCAATGATATCCGATTTTATTTGTTTAGAAGATTTCTTCATATACAACTTGTATAATTAAGTTTCACCTCTTTCTAATAAAATTTTACTTATAGAAAATTAGAATAACAGCTGCCATCATAATACTTTACCTGCTTTTCAGTGTCCTCATGATCAAGGTGAGACAAATAGATAAGAGTCTCCCTCATTATCTGCACCAGAGAACTTTGATTAACCATAGAAACAGACATTTTAAAATGCATAATGATTAATCCAATGTACAAGCCACTATAACTTAAAAGGTTAAATCAATATTTATTTTATTCAACTACTTATCAAAAAAAAATATATTTTATTCAACTAATATTCTCATGGTGAAAAGCCAGGGTGTCAACATCCTTGACCCCTGCAAAGTGAACCAATAAGATACAGAAATATCCATATGATTGATTATTATTACAAGTCAAAGCATGTACATTTAATATATATCAATAGATATCTTAAGGGGCAACATATTTCTTTGTGTTTAGTAATAGAACTATACTCTGTGTCTTCCTATATGAACCAAACATAACATAAAGATGCCATTACCTAATAATTGGGCAGGACCATCGTTCTTGACAAGCTAGAACTTCTTATTCATCCAAAATGCATCATAACAAGAATGCACGTCATTTCAGTTTTATTTATTTTTCTTCAATAGGAAGGGTGGGGGAGATGGGTAGCAGTTAGGCTATTGCAAAGCATGGGGTTCAAATAAATGGAGATGCACATCCATATCCAGAGCCTATATATCAAAGTCTATATTCAGATACCAGCAAAAAGAGATTTATTACCTTGTATTGAACAAGAACATCATTGTCCTTCATGGTCTCACGAACAATATTCCCATTTTCATCTTCAACTATGAGAACCTCTTCAGGCTTAGCCATTCGGCAAATCATAAGCATTCTTAACTTTGACATTGGAATGGCAAAAAGCTGCCGCCTCTGAAGAATTTGTGAACCAATGCCATCAACCATACCAGGAAGCATCGGCATCTGATTGATTAATTACAAATACACCAATAAGGCTTTATAAGACCCATGATAGTGATAGAGATTGGCTTGTGTCGCATACAAAAGAATTCTAGTTATATAACTGTATGAGTTCACAAGAGTGGCAATAATGTTTGAATAAACACGCATATTACAGAAAAAATGAACATGAAACCTCCTACAGGAAAGAAAATCAGGAACAAGCTTCTCCTCCCAGACCAATTTAGAGTTCTGAAATTTTAAGCCAGACTTTAGAAACCCATGGATAACAAATCTGCTAGTGAATTTCCCAAAAAGAAAAGAATAATTATGGTTTGCATCAATCCTGAGATGAGAAGAAGAATTCCAAGTACTAATATGGCATGTCGGTGGACAAATCTTCTTCTCAACATCTTGTTACTAAAAATTGGGCACAGTCCACCTTCCTCCTAACACAGATCACCCCATTATTTCACATTGAATGTGAACAAGAAAAGTAAAAAAGGAGAGGTGAGAAGGAAAAACCATTAAAAAGGCTCATAAGCAAATAAAAATAGGGGCCACATAAGAAGGAAAAAAAATAATTAAAAAAGGCATGTATGAGAAGGTGAACACACCACAAGTGTTAAAAGAAGAAAATAGACTAAGATTTAACTTTGTGATAGTACAACAACTCAGCCCAAGTCCCAAAACTTTTAGGTCAACTATATATCCTCATCAGACTAATCATGGTCAGCCACATGTAACTTCATGATAGTTTTTCCAAATTTTCAAGCAGGATCCCTCTTATGCCAAAGGGACAAACAAAATCATCTGAACATATCATTAATACCTGCAGTCCCATCATATTTGCAGCTGCTACTGCAGGATTATCAATGTTATGGTGTGCCTCAAACAGTTCCAAAACCAAGGAATTCCAGTAATCCAAGCAAACCTGTTCAATCATACGGTATGGTGGAAACGATATCATAACCTTGCAAATTTAGTGAGCATGTGCGTGAGAGAGAGAGAGAGAGAGAGAGAGAGACATACCTTGAAAACCTCAGTGTCGTCCACATATGAGATGTTAGTAAGATATTCAAGACCCATTAGCAAAGCAGTTATATTCTCTTGAGTAGCTTCTAGCACTCGAATATGAAACTGCATAAAGTGAAGGTCATCAGCTGCATAGTTCTCAAATGCAAGTAGGCAACATAGTAATCAAAGGCTCAAGGAATAATCATGGTTAGAAGTAATGACGGCATGCCAATGTATTCAATTCAACCTAACAGATTTCAGTGAAGCAATAACTCTTAACAACAGAGTGATGATGGCCTGATGCAATCATATAAAAAGTTGGAAGTCAGCCAAGAAATGCAGATGAAATAATATGTAACACCAAACCCTACGGTATAACAAAGAAAATAACACGAAACAAAAAACAAAAAAACAAAAAAACCCTAGAATTTAGATACAAACAAACAAACAAACAATCATGTGTGCATACATGGTGTTCAAAAAGCACACAAACATGCACACTTACCTTTTCCATTGTGCGCTTAATTTGCACAGTTCAAGGCAAAGCACATTTTCATGATTACATTTAAAGTTAAACATAATTGTACATAATTATATAGCAAATGTTTCCTAACTATATGGATTTCCTTTTGGTAAGTAAAGACAATCTCGAGTGCAGTCCTATGCCTCTCTAAATTACATGAAAAACTAAGAATAAATGGCCCAATATGCTTCTTTTTTTTTTTAAGTTTTTTTTTTTTTTGATAAGTTAATGGCCTGATATGCAACTGGCAAGGTAAGAACTGTCAAGATACAGCCCAAATTTCAGATGCACTCATGTAAAAATTGCTTAAATTTTATTATAAATATCGTCCCATGTGACGAGGGAAAAGAAACTTGCCTTGTAAAATGAAGTGAAAAACAGTGCCAAGTTCTGAATAAATGCCTGAAGTTACAACCAAAAAAAAAACTTTAGTTACGAGCACAGAGAAAAATTAGGCTTTGAGCTCTAAAATTAGAAACACTCACTTGTTCCTCACTACTTCCATGTGCATAAGCCTCAGGGATGTTTGTAGTAGGGGGGAGAATAACCTGTACAACATCAAAAAGACCCAAGAATCAAAAATAGAAAACAGAAGAACAATTGAAGTTAAAAATTAAAAAACTAAAAGAATAAAATGTTTAATATATCTACAAATCTTAATTGTCAAACATTCATTTGCAGATAAAACCGTAGAAGTAATTATGCTCAGACACACCTGTAACTGCACCATGAAGATACTATACATCTTAACATACTGCACATTGTAGAAGTCCCCAAAATTAAGGGCTGCAACCTGCAAAAACAAAAAATAAACAACTGCTCAACAATTCCAAATAAAAAACTATAATTACTTGTATATAATTACAGTCAAACAACAACACACCTCGGTTAAGCATTGAAGGGTAAGATTCCGATACGCTGGCACAGGGAAGAATTTTAGGAGTGTCTCAAGCTAAGACACAGACACAACATGGGAGGTAAGTTCCAGTATAATTTTCTTACATAGGGAAAAGGTCAACTACGCAAGAAGATAGTACATACCAATGGTGACTCAAAAATATAACCCAAGGGAATCCATGAAAGGAAAGCATGCAATGTGGACAATGTAGCACGTATAAGCTCAGTTCTTTGAGATGCCGATAGAACATACAAGCATAACTCATGAATGAGTTGAAACTCGCTATAAACAAACAGAAACACATTTGTCAATAAGAGATAGATAGACATATAAAGTGAGTTGCAGATTTAAAGGTAATATATCAAAAACAAAAAGATAAGCTCAATGAAATCAAGAAATTGACATTTAATGGTCTTTCTGCACATATAACACACTGTCAATGGATACAGTGTACACTATTAATGGATATGGTGTCCTTTGATGAGATATTGATAGTACTTTGAAAGCTCAACCTGAAGCAATAGGGCATTCAAGAACAGGCTGATCTAAAAATAACTGACTTCTGACAATTCAATTACAAAATATTCTAAAAATTCCCCAAATACGCAGAACTTGTCAAGTTCGAGATATATTGGCCCTCACAACTTACAAAGCAGTAGATGCAAAGGAGACAGAAACCCAAAGAAACAACAACCTAAAGTACCACTTCACAATATAGCCATATAGCAATTACCTGTTCAATGATTGCTTAAGATCTTTGATCTTCTGTTGAGTCATCTCCCCCCTCGAGAAATCAAAAACCTCTTCACTTAGAAGCTGTAAGACAACAGCCAAAGTTACTTGCATATTCCACAACCAAATTAAATGAATAAGAATAGATCAATAGACTTACTTTTAGTATAGCCATACAATTCTCACAAATTGTTTCACTAGTTTTAGCTGCTGCAACAAGATCAGGAATAAAGCTTCGCCATCTGACTGGCCACTCATGCTTCAATATCTGTATATTGAGTACACATTATTACTAGAACATTTACTAAAGTCAATTTATATTCATATAAAAACAAGCTAGAATTAATTAAACAGAGAATTTGTGAAAGAAAAATTATAATGCAAGGTCACAACATCTACAACTCAATAAGAAGCGTCTGAATTATAGTTAAATAATTAAATTCACCATTTCCTAACAGGTTAAACTTTTGGGATAATCGATAATTTAACATAGTATCATAGCAAGAGGTCCTAGGTACAATCCCTAACTCCACTCTACCTCCCATTTAAAATGTTAAAAATCCCACGTGGGCCTCACTTATTAAGGAGGAGTTTGGACCCACACGTGAGTGGGAGTGTTAGAATTATAGTTAAATGATTAAGTTCACCAATTCCTAACAACTTAAGTTGTTGAGACAAGTGGTAATTTAACAAGAAGAATGACTGCAAAGGAGCACGCAGTCACTATTGCTCAGCTTCAGCTACAAACAAGCAAAACATGCCTCCATCCAAAAAAATAAAATAAAACAAGCATCTCCCAGCTGTCATAAACCATCATGCATGCTTGCTACAACAAATTACAAAATACCAAGGACTACAGTTATCATCCGTTAAACAAAACGTAGGGGGATAAAACAGAATCTACCTGAACCAAGATAACATTGAGTTTGTTGACATACAGTCGTTCAATTCGAAAAGAGGCCTCATTACTAGAAAGCTGTGCAAGAAAAATTAAAAAATAAGAAGAAATATAGTTGTGAAAGCATGCGATGCCAACAGAAAAGATGCAAACTAACAAAACTCCTCTCCTGGGGAGAAAAAATATCACTATATGAGCTGCACCTGCACAATAACATCAGATATGTAATTTTTCATTCCATCTCGCTGTTCAACAGGCAATGCATTCCACCGATACTTAATAACTCCTTCTAGGACCTGGTATAGAAGCACAGAAATACATACTTTGATCAGCATTCAGAATAATAATTGCAAATTCAAGAGGAAATATTCTAACACCCTTTCGAACAACTAAAATTCAAGAGGAAATATTCTCTCTCAAGTAGAATGCATTAGCTTTTCAGAAACAAAAACAAAACCATTACTTATCCAGTTGAATGCATATGCAACAAATTAAAAACATCATAGCAATTGTGCCAGCAGTCACTAAGTAGATGATATGAAGACACAGAAGTGATCCTAGAATCATCAACATTAACAGTTAAGCCTGTATAGACTCTACAGAGACTTTATATGGGATCTTATTGCCCCGTGTGGGCTTGCAAGACCAATCTGTACATGTGTCAGAAGGCCTTTTGGCCAGGGGAAGAGTCAAAGATCTTGAGTCCAAGGCTAGTATTTTGAACATCTAAGATGCCTTTTAAGTATTTTTTATCATGCACAAGGACTGTGGAATCTTTTTGGATTCAGGCAAGCCTATGAGCTATGCATAAATCCGATAGACCTAATAGCAATTTATTTCCAAGCAAATGGCGTACATTATTTTCCATGAAGCTTGACCCATCAAATAAATTTACAGGTAGATACAAATACACATTACTGAGATTGATCCATGACCCCATCCCCACATGCCTTTATCTATGAAGGGAGGTGCCATTTGGTCCAAGGCCCATATGCCACGTCACACAGAAAACTTATAAGATAAAGTTTTACAAAACTAGAAATATCAACAAAACTACCAACAGATTTAAGAAAAATACTGATGAAGCACTACTCCATGTGCATAAGGAATCCATTGATAGGTTGTGGAAAGATTGAACACAGATGCAACAACAAAATTGAAGAACAGAAAATAAAAGATAAAAAAAATACCTTGACACCTAAGGTTGTTAAACTTAACACCAGACCTTCGGAAAATTTCCATGAGCTATTTTATTAATCAATTACACTGTATAATAAAACTAAACCCAGGGTTCCTTAAATAGAGTTGCAATCTTCTTATCCTAGTAGGAATAGAAAATAATTTCACTACCCTAGTAAGAAAAGAAATTAAACTCCTAAGCCAAATAGGAAAAGAAAATAAACCAATTAAATAAATAAATCCTAAACATTTAATTAATCAGGCTTAGGTCTTAAGTCCCAATTAGTAGCAAGCTCCATCCATAATGCCACAGGTGGAGTTGTCTACTCACTCTTTTTTTAATACATACAATAGGAATTTCAAACCTGTGGCATCCAGTCCATCATGATTTCTCTTGCAATGCAGCCAAAACACCAATGGGATTCTTTACCAATTAAGCTAATTGGAACCACGTTGGTCAAACCGTCTTCCTTTTGGGTCTACGTCCATAAGGTTGTGTAATTGGAAGCCTATATCTTCTATCCACATCACTATCTTTCTAACAAAATATAGATCAGCTATTTTCTAGCTAATTTAAACCAAAGTAATTGGATATTCTACCAAGCCCATACAACATGTCCAATCAATAGAAATAGTCAGCACCCCACCATTGTCATATATGATATATTCCACACCAGCGTCGTATTCATAGTTAGCACATTCATCATAGTTAAAAGCTCTAGCTCTGTATCAAGGTCACAGTAACAATAAACAGGGAAGAAGAGAGGCAAGGAAATCGAATTTTGACAAAAAGTCCCACACCCAGTTTCTCTAACTTTGGCTCCACTATCGTGATCATGATATTCCTATTCAAAAGTCCTTCCCTATGTTGCCGGATAAAAGAAAGTTTATTTTCGAAAGGTAGAAAAAGGTGAATTCTTTCTTTCTCAAGCAAAATTAAAATTAGGAAAGTATAAAAACTGATGTGCTTACAAACAAAAAAAGTAAGAAATCTGAGTATCTAGGCTCTTAGCCCTCTCTCGTATGATTCAATCCAGTTCCCATTTGCCAAAATAAAACCAAATAGCCAAAACATCAACCAATTAATTTCCCAAAACCAATGCTCTCACAGGACCTCATCTTTTCTCAAAAATAGTAACATATTACTATGCCAGCCAGCATTTGGAAAAGACCCTGTTTGAATTAGAAGTACAAAACAATCATTTCACTACAATTTTGCAAGCAAAAATTTGTAAAAAATATTTTTTAAAAAAAAGGCAAAGCATGAAAATGCTGAAAAATGCATATCTTATATTCACACACGTCCTTCAAAAAAACATATACCAAATAAGTGATAGCTTTTATGCCCCCCACCCCCCCCCCTTCCCCTCCAATAAACAATCCAGCACACAGCATCAAAGTGTTTAAAGAACATTTCTTTCTTGGTTCATCTATAAAATTTCTTACATTATTTCTTATCAAAAAAAAATTTCTTACAACTTATAAGTAACAAGCAGCATGTTGTTAACCATTAATTTGCAAAATCCAATGCTCAACATGCAATTCTCCGGAAGCTAACATTACTGATACAAGCATTCCATTGGTATGAAACTAAAATTTTGCGATGACTCACTCTGCACAAGCCTAAGTATTAATTGATTACCACTAAAGTTCCTTGACAATCATTTCTAGGGATTGTCATTTCCAATACAAGAGCTTTCGTCCCACTTATTAATACTATTCTGTGCACTGATACAACTATCCAACTAAGTTAACATTCAGCCACCATTTCTGAATCCTGTGAGCTAACTAACTAACACAACCTAAAGACCAGACTGCATTTTTTTCCACAATCTTCGCAAGACTGTCAAAATGGAGCTAGAGTACTGTCCAACAACCATAGGATACAAAAGAATAATCAATAACAAATAACATAGCAAATTAACCAGGGGACTCATTTCATCTCACATGATAGGGTTTTCAGAAATCTAGGCTAGTGTTCCAATAGAGACACTCATGGTTAAACAATTAGAAACAGGAGTTATTTCAAAGATATTGGTATTGACCAGGAACAAGCTGTTCTTCCTGAGTCACATATATTATAAACACATGATTCATGGTTGCTAAAAGAGATACGATCATGCCAGTAAATTATGCCAATATATCTAATCATTTTAATCTCACCTAATGACCTAAAACGTATGGCACTCCGTAGAATGCCTTTGACCTACAATAGATGCTCATGATTGAGAATATTCAAATTTAAGCAATAAAAGCATTACTGGTACAAGTTGTTATTGCAATAAGTCAACTAACCTGCAGGGCAAAGAACTTGGTGTTTAGGTTCTTTGTATTTTGAAGAATGTGCATAACCTGGAGCCACATATCTGGATTGTTTTGCAAATCACGCAAAATCTGGTCTGCTGCAGTCCTCTGGTCACCAACATAGAGTGTGAAGGGCATAAAATAATAATGAAAAAAAATATACACACAATAAAACAAACGCATAGTGAAAATACAAAATTAAGCTTATATTTCACTACAATATCCATATATCAAAAAACCGTGCATTCAGATTAAAGACCAATATACCAGCAGAAATAACATTCCAGATTTGAGTAAATGATAGTTCTACAATGATTGCAACTGAAGAAAAATTTACCAATTGACATAAATGTTGTGATTGAGCCCAAGACATTAACATTCAGTTTAGCAAGCAAACCAAAAAGGTGTAAAAGAATAATGTAAGTTTGTCAAGGCATCACATCACACTTCATTTATAAAAATATGGATGCATAAATCATAAGCCAATTAATTGCAACAGTTCCCGCCAAAAAGAACTCATAAGTGAAAAATAATTCCTTGAACATAATCAAGTAGAAGAAAATATTTCTTTTTTTTATATATATATATAAGCAATCGAGATTTTATTTCACATGAACGGAATTACTCTATGTTCATTACAGTAAACATAAAGCACCTTAAAGAATAAATCTGTCAAAATATTTCTTTTAAAAGAGTCCTTCTCAAAAATCAAAAATCATTAACAGAGTTTATCAATATACATATTAATCATCATTTGCTATGTTAAGACCAGTTTGCTTAACCAGCTGTTCTTATTTGTAAACACTACTAAATACATATAGGTTCACCTACTTGACTTATGAAAGATAATGATAATGAGTTATTAAAAAGGGAATGCACTACTTTGCCCTACCTTAGTATAAGTAAGAGGCTTAGAAATTAAAAGTCAGAATTCCTCGTATTCAGAGAAAGCATTGTTTAGTCACTATTTTAAGAACTACGTAAAACCAGGACCCAAAAAATAAAAAAAAGACGCAATGTAATTTCCCACAGGTTACATTTCTTAGCAGCCAAACAGTGAGCAAGAAAATGAAAGCACACCAATAACACCAACTATGTTAAGTATGATTAATTCAATTGCGTTTTCCACAATAATTCGTACAGACTAAATGTACTTTCTATATTCTAAAGAACAAAATAGTAGAACAATTACTACATTCCAATCATTGTTTCCCTAATTTCCGGGCAACATAACACAGGGTTTAAGAAGGCAAAACAATACAACCTCAATATGTAGAAATTGAACCACAAAGCCCAGATCACAATGCCTCTCACCAGGAGTTAAAACCCTAATTTATTTCCCGATAAAACACACCCAAACTTAACCCTAAATACACTGATAGCAAAGGTTTATAAGTACTAAGCCCTAAAGAATTGAAAAATGAAAATTTCCCTCCATTTCCCCTAACTTTCATACGAGCCAAACAGAGAGAGTAACTAAAAAGAGAGTGAGTGACTGTTTCAAATAACTCCTTTGAAGTAAACTCTTTAACATAGTTTAAACCCTAGAACTCTCTAGAGTTTAACTTTTTCCCTCGAATTTTCCTGCGAACCAAACAGAGAGAGCAGAACGAGAAAAAGGCAAAAAAGAAAAAAGAAAAAAGCAATCTCTCACCTCTTCCTTAGATCCGGTGCCATAGAAGGCCGCGACGGTGGCATCTAGCAAAGCCACATCGATCGGCTGGCTCAAATCCCTAAGCTTCTCGGCCGCCATCGCCGAAAAACCACCACACAACACAAACTCACAGATAAACCCTAGAGAAGAAAACGTACGGTCCGAGCAGTGCCAAAGCACCGAGAACGAAAACCCTAGAAAATAGAGAGAGAAGAGGAAGAAGAAGATTCTAGAAAGAGATAAAGGGAAAGAGGTTCAAAAAAGAGTTTTAAGGAGAGGAAGAGAAAGAGAGAAAGTGAGGCTGGGGTTTTATAAGAGAGAGAGAGGGAGAGAGAGATATATATATATATATACACACACATACATATAAAAGACAGCTTGAAAATGAAGCAGAGTTTTAAGAGAGGGACTTTAAAAAAATTGGGTATTTTTTTATTTTTTTTTAAATGGACGCTTTGTCTAATTTTCTTTCCCTCCTGTTTGCGAGTGATAATGAGTGAGAGTGAACTGTGTGTGCGTGAGAAAGAGAGAGAGAGTTTGGGGCCCTAGCGTGTGAACTGTGTGGTTGTTTTTTTAAAAAGGGGTTTAAGAAGAAGATGGGCTTTTGTTGGTCAACAAGTTGTCATGGAATAATGGTTTTATGGAATTTTACTACTTTATGAGAGAGTACTACTCCGTATGTGTATTATGAGGAGGAGACTGAAGAATAAACTATTGGATGGGATTCGGAGAGGCATGTCACTGTGACAATGAGGTATTATGCATGGCTTCTTCTTTTTCTTTTTTCTTTTTTTACCTCAAGGTTTAGAGAAATGAAATGTCTACCACAATATTTTAACAACAAATTTTAAATGGTAGTTTGTTACTGGCTATTACCGGTAGGCAAAATGAGTTATTTCAATAATGGATTCAAATTAGAACCATAAATAACTTACTACCTATAATTTTTTATGAAAATATTATAGACACAACATTTTCTCTCAAATTGTTTCTTAAAAAAAAACACTTCTCTCAAGTTTGTGTATGACTCTTTTGTTTATATTTTAACATTATTTTGTTTATTTTCAAACCTCACTTTTCTAAAAGTATAAGTATATTTTAGTCTACTTTCAGAAAAATAGCAACTAGCAAAAAGTCCATAAGCTGTTGCCAAACGCATACACTTTCTAAGACCGTCTTTTGTCTTCTTTTAATCAATATAAATATAAATAAATATCTTGCCTCTTGTATTATGTTTATGTGATTTTTTTTTTTTTTGGGTTTTTTTTTAGTGATGTTTAGAATGTCCTACTTGATACCCAAACATCTCCCCTCCCCTTCAACCATACTAGTATCTAGGGAGGTACCATTAAACCATCTAAATGGCCGGCAATAGCAAGATCAGTTGAGGTAGTTAAAACTAGGGATATGTTATGTATTATAGGTTAACTGATATTATGTATTTGATATTTGTTATGAACTTGTTTAAGCTCTTACACTTTATTTTATAACAATGTTTAAAAAAAAAAAAAATAATAATAATAATAGAACAATTCTATCATAGAAAGTAAATTAAGGTTCCGTTTGTTTCGATAAAAATCATTTTCTAAACAAAAAATTTCCTTTTTCTTTTTTAATTTGATTGTCTGTTGAAAATGAATATATATATATATATATTTTGTTTGGCTAACGATATGGTCAACAACTTTTACTTAGCATATCCTAAGTGGAAACATATTTTTTATATTTTTAGCCATTTGAGAAACTCCTCAATGAATAAAATAGATCTGAATTCGGTCTCTACACCCAAGAAAACCTATGTGAGAAAATGACTTATTTCAACAAAATATGTCATTTAGGGGAAAAATGGTAAACGGTTAGTTAACGGCAATCAACGGTCTCTATGGAGAAAGGGGAAAAGAAAAGAGCGAAGAGAAAGAAGTTACCATTGTGAGTGATTTTTATAGATTCTTTTGAATTAAGTTTGTTTGAAACAAAATCAACACCAGACATTTCCAAGTCTGTTTTAACATTACCATTTTTATGGAAAATTAATCATTTTCTAAAAAACTATCTCATTTTTCTATGTTTGATAGTAACTTTAAATTGAGTTAGAAAATTATATTTTGAATTCCCTTATTTAGTTTTGTGTGCATTGGAATTATTTTCCAAAAAAAAAAAAAGAGTAGAAAACAACTCTATCTCATACCAAGCTAAATAAGGGAAATTAAGATAAAATTTTCCTTTTACCATTTTTTTATACGGCCAAACACATGAAAAAAAAATATATATATATATATATATATCTTCACTTTTGTATACTACCAAACTCTTCATACAAATACAATATTTGGGTTTTCTAAACTATCATACATTCTCTTAATTTAAAAATTGCAAATTGCGTTAACAATGATGCTAATCTTTAAATTATATTTTTCATCTCCATATAGCTTAGGATCTCTTCCAAGAAAAAATGCATATCGACATGCACTTCCATGAAAAGAAATGAACTTCATATTTAGTTGATTGCACAGGGAGAGAGAGGACCCCACAACCATGTGGAACCCACATGTTGTGAGATGGATGGCATAAGATACTTTTTTGAGAGTAAAAGCACTCACAGTGAAATTAATGGTAAAAATTTTAGGGATAATTGCACTTTACCCACCTGTGGTTTGCCTCTAATTCGATGTGTCTACCCGTAGTTTCAATTTTGACACTTTGCCCACTTGTGATTCTCACCGTTACTGTACCGTAACCCATCTCTCCACTTTCTGTTAATCTAACATAGAAAATGTAAAAAACAAAACCCCAAACAGATCAAAACACTCCTCACATGAAGAACATACACAAATATGAAGAACATACACAAATATGGATTAATCCAATCTGGACTGACTGGTTGTATCAATGCTTTGCCAAAGCAAAAGGGTCCCAAGAAATAAAAGTTATACTTTACACGAAGAAATAAAGCCAGAAAAGAAAAAAGAAGAAGAAACTAATTACAGCCAAGCAGAACCCAAACCACAACATCCAAAAATCAAACATCTTACCTACACAAATCCATAGCCAAACTCCGAAAATCTACCAAGAACAAACCACAACCTCAGCAAAAAACTACATAAACCCACAGGCCACAGCCAAGCAAGACCCACAAAACAAAAGCCCACCAAACCCATCTCTTCCAAAAAATACAGAACCTCATTCAAACTCAAACGCCTTGCCCAGGTTACAAAGGACAAAGGTCGAGAATATGAATCTAATACTAATTAGTAGTATTAAATTGGAGCATCATTTGCAGTAGAGAATATATATATATATATATATATATGTTTAGAGATGATCGATCACAAAACAATAGTGGACACAAGTCACAAGAAGAAGAGATTGGATTGGATAACTTCATATTCATGATTAAAAGAATAAGAAAGTGTGCAATCACATGCTCAACCCCGTGCTGCCGTCTGCATAATGCTAAATCCGTATCTCAAAAAGTGTTTTTCAGCTAATGGTTTTCATCGATCCACATTCAAGTGAATGGAGACTTTTGCTAAGTTTTGGGAATTGATTACAACTTTTGGCTACTTTAGGTTACTAAAAGAAAATATGTCGCCACTTCAATCAATTTATTATTTAAATAAATAAATATAAAAGTAGGGGCTGTTAAACTTTTGTTAAGCTCTCAAAGTTGCCCCACTAAAGCAGTAGCGAGGATTTTGTTTGTGTATGTTCTTCATGTGAGGAGTGTTTGATCCATTTGGGGTTTTGTTTTTATATTTTTTGTGTTAGAGTAACAGAAAGTGGAGAGATGGGTTACGGCACAGTAACGGTGAAAATTACAGGTGGGCAAAGTGTCAAAATTAAAACCACGGGTAGGCACATCGAATTAAAGGCAAACCACAGGTGGGTAGTGTAATTATCTCAAAATTTTACCTTCATTGCTACATTGCACAACTATATATGGCTGTGCACTACAACTGAGACATAAAAAAAAAAAATTGATTTTTTATTCTCCACCTTGATTAAAATAATATTCTCCACCTAGATTTTTTATTCTCCACCCGTGCTCTCTAAAGACAAAGCTAAAGATAAGTTTCAGAACGAGAGCCTTTGTAAGCGACAACAATGGCAAAACTAGGAACTAGGTCAAGTGGATATAGGGATGACAATTTTGCCCCACCCCACTTTAACCCGCCCCTCCCCACTTCGCCCCGTGCGGGTTTGTGCCCACCCCGCAAAGGTGCTGGGGCGAGGATGGGGCGAGATTTTAGACCGGCACCCTAGGGTGGGGCGGGGATGGGTTTACACTTTTTAGACCCACCCGCCCCGCCCTGCCCTATCCCCGCCCCGCCCCGCATTAATAAGGGTTAAATTGTAATTTTTTTATACCCTAAAACTCTACTATTTAAACAAAAATATCATCAACTTATTTTATTCTACCTCACGTGGCTCTCTACCTCTTTTTTCTCTCTAGCAAAATTGGAAATGTACCAATTTTAACGTTTTCTTTTGTCTTTATTAGAAACAAATTTATATACTATTGAATTAATGATTTCATACGTCTTTCTCAACTTACTTTTCATCATGAACATAATTTTTTTTTAATGCGGTACAGGTCTAGGTCTGAGTTTGAGGCTCTAAATATTTGTGTCTATGTCATTATGTGTGCGCGTGTGTGGGCATTTGGCTGTTATAACTTATAAGGTACAGGTTTGAGACATTGTCCCATTCTCTATGAAATAGTCACAAAATGGAAGGACCTGAGTGTGCTGGTTTTTAAACATACGTAGGAAAAAAAGACAACCAATACTTCTTATAGTTTTTCTTTGTTTGGACACAATCTATTACTTTATTTTATTTTATTTTTTGGAGGGCTGCTGGTTGCTACTATCCTCGCTTTTTGTAAGTTTTTGAGCTTCAGTCCCTTTTTTCAATATAATTCTATCTTCAAAGTAAAAAAAAAATAATAATAATGCACACTACTTGGTAATGTATAACATTTAATGGGTTTAAGTATATTTTTATTATTGAAACGTGTCATTTTATTTGAAAAAATGGTAATAGTTGTAGGGAAAATTAACAAGAAATAAAGTTTTAGGGGGTGGGGCAGGGATGGGGCAAGAAATTTTCCCCGTCATGCGGGGCGGGGGCGAAGACCCCATCCTTCTGCCCCGCCCTGCCCCATTGCCATCCCTAAGTGGATACCCACCGAAGCTTTCTCTATCTCCGCCAACAAAGTTTTCAAGTTGATTTCCGGTGCCACTGCTAGTCCCATTTACCAGTTCATTTTGTCTCCAACCACTTTTCTTCATTCTGTGGACCCTAGGATCAAATTGGTGTGTTTTTGTTGTTCTGGGTACTTTTTTTATTTTCTGGGTTTGATTAAGATTGTCTTGTAGTGAAATAAATTTGGCTTATTGTGTTAGATTCAATTCATGGGTAAATTTGTTGTTGTTTTTTTTTTTTTACTCTTAAGTGAGCAATGAGAGCGTATTGGAACATTTTATAATGTCTGAATTTTAATTTAGGCAGTCAAGTTGGAGACGATTGTTTTGATGGGCATGGCGGGGTTGTGGTTGTGCAGTGATTTTTATGGGTTTGATGGTGTTTGTGGTTGTGTGTTGGTGGTTGAATGAAATATTATTTTATTATAGTGTTTATATTATTTTATTGTGTTAAAAGCTAAAATAACTCCACTGCTGTAGGATGTAAGAAGGTAAAATAAATAAAATGACTTTTTGTGGTGCTAGGAAGCTAAAAATTTAGCTCCACTGTTGTGGATGCTCTAAGAATGAACTTGTGAGTGAAAGATAGGCCTAAAGAGAACCCAATCAAGATCAAGAATGTCATATGTTTATGTGGTTGTGTAGATATGGAAATCATGAGATTGAAACTTAGAGCCTATTTTATTTGGTACATGAGTCCAAACAACAATTTTCAGTGTTTAAACACTAAAAACTGTGAGTCAACAAAAAAAATTATGTGTGGCAAGAGTGTTTGAGTCATAGTTCTCAATTTAGAGTGTTTAACACTATATTTTGAAAACACATTATGAACAATTTTTAGTTTTTAAGTAACATTGCTTAATGGCATTGTTGTAACCCACACATACCAACACAAATCATAAAATGACTCTCTCTCTCTCTCTCTCTCTCTCTCTCTCTTTGTGTTTTCACTTATGGGTTTCTCACTGGTTTGAGTTGTTTCTATTAAATTCAAAAATAGATGAGCTCAAAACAATGAGACTTTGAAACCCATAAAACCCATCTCTCTCTAATTTTGTTGTAATTTTATTTTTAGATAATATTAGGGTTTTTTTTTTTTTGGCTAGGGTTATGTGATGGTGATTTGATATTGAGCTCAATATTTGGTATTGTAATTGTTTGAAGTACAATGAGGGATATGGAAGAAGATACAAAACAAAAAGGAAGAGTTGTTAGCCTGTTAGGCATGGGAGTCTCTCTCTCTCTCTTAAAAAAAAAAAAAATACTGTTCATGTTAGAAAAGTGTGGGGACCGAGGGCCCAGAATCCCCGGCCCACCTTTAGGCAGGCCCAGGGCCCAAGCCAAGGAAAGCGATCCCCCCAGACGGTCGGCCTAAAGGCTTTTAGCCATTCCAAGGTCCGAGCCGAGGATACACCTATCCTCGGCGCGCCTAGCCTAATCTAGTTAGGGGGCAGATTTACTGCAGGTGGTCACATCCACACTTAACGATTCTGCCTAGCCCTCCAGGTCCCATTAATGCTGACAAGACCCTTCACTGAAAAACCTTGGAGGCAGCAACCCCCAGCATGGGAGAGAACCTGTCTGATGGGACAAGTCCTGAACCGTTAGCCCGGATGACCAACAGCTGTAAGGCCAGGATCGAGCTAAAGATGGTATATAAGGTAAAGAACCCCCCTGGTGCGAGGGGGGCCTCCTGGGACCCCAGCCGAGGAGCAACCCCGGACGTGGAGTAAACAGCGAGAAGTGCGGAAGAAGACCGGAGCAGAGCCGGCCGGAGCCAAACCCTTTGCCCCACTCTCTACAAATTCATTGTCGGGGGCCCACCTCCGAAAAAGGAGCCCCTACAATTGGCGCCGTCTGTGGGGAGGGTTAGTGTGCCGGCCGGCGCAACCGGCGATCGCTCTAAGGCAATTATTACTCAGAAGTTGGCGGTGCAAAAAAAAAAAAGAGAGAAAGCAAAAGAAAAGAAGAAGAGAAGAATAGCAGTGCGAAAAGAAAACTCAACAACAATTGAAAGAAAAAGTCCTTTATTAATTCGCAAGAGATTACAAGAGATTACAAGACTACAGTTCTCATTATTTCAAAAAAATTTACAAATACAATCAGAGGCTCAGACAGGCATGTTTTACAAGAATTCCTACCAGCTAATCCTACAATCGGAGGCTCAGGCGGACCGGTGTCGGAACTGGCCGGGCAAGAGGCTCGCAAAGAATTGATGCCAGGAATGAAGGAAGTGTCAAGCCGTGCTTTTACCAGCGCCCAGAGAATGGGAGAACTGGACAGTAAAAGCACGGGAAGGGGGGCTAGGGGCTGGCTCACCTTCAAACCAAAGCTTGAACAAAGTGAGGAGCCCCTAGACCCCGGGACACCCTCCCTCGTGATGCTTCCTCGACCCCCTCCGAACTACGCGAGCATTGACCGTCGGAGACGGCAATACTCGGGCACCGGCCATGACGAGAGTTCGTGTGCCCCCTTCGTCGGAGGTGCACTCTAGGGGAAGACGTTAGGTATTTCAACGACGTCCCCCCTGGCCACCATGCGAGACTCGGCCAGTGTTACGCCTAAACTCTGCCGCGCCGGCAGCCCAGTGGGGACTGCGGCCACGGCGGCACTTGGCTCCAGGCCTCCTAACTGCGGCCACAACCCTGGTGGCAGTATCAAAGGGACTCAAAAGGGCGAAGGTGTATACGTCTGTTTGTGGGGGAGAATTCATTGAATGAGGAGAAACACTCCCCCCAAAATGCCTTTTATGGAGGGCGAAAACCAGCGGGGGCTGAACCGCGCGGAATTCGAAGGGGAATTGTCAAAAGAAATTAATTCCCACCCAGTCCCAAGGGGATTGCCAGCTGCCTGCTGCGTGTTAATTCACGAGGGCATTAATGGAGGCGCGTTACGGACACCGAAGCGTCAAACAGGAAGCGCGGAAGGCCAAGCGACGCCTCGTAAACCAGAAAGATGAGGAGCACGAACCGGAGGCAAGATCAGCCCCACGTGCGAAGTCACAAGTCGACCCGAGGAAAAACAGCTAACGGAAAAGACCCGAGGACAACCCCCTACCAAAAACGAAGTCCTCGGATCCGAGGACAAAATCCCATTGGAGGCAACTGTGCAGTCGTGGTACAAAAGCTCTTGCTCCGGCATCCTGCAAGGGGCTAGGGAGATGGACCCCTACCCGACGTGAGACTGAGTTGCCCAGAGAGGTGAACACTGTGTCCTCACGCTCGGGGCCCACATGGAAACGATGGCAGCAACTGTACCTAGGTCTTGCATGGTCCTCGGACTCAAGCCTACGGGGAGCTTGCCACTCGTACTTAAGGCAGCAACTGTACCTAGGTCTTGCATGGTCTACGGACTCAAGCCTACGGGGAGCTAGCCAATGGAAACGATGGCAGCAATTGTACCTAGGTCTTGCATGGTCCTCGGACTCAAGCCTACGGGGAGCTGGCCACTCGTACTTAAAGGCAGCAACTGTACCTAGGTCTTGCATGGTCTACGGACTCAAGCCTACGGGGAGCTAGCCAATGGAAACGATGGCAGCAATTGTACCTAGGTCTTACATGGTCCTCGGACTCAAGCCTACGGGGAGCTTGCCACTCGTACTTAAGGCAGCAACTGTACCTAGGTCTTGCATAGTCTACGGACTCAAGCCTATGGGGAGCTAGCCACATGGAAACGATGGCAGCAATTGTACCTAGGTCTTGCATAGTCTACGGACTCAAGCCTACGGGGAGCTAGCCAATGGAAACGATGGCAGCAATTGTACCTAGGTCTTGCATGGTCCTCGGACTCAAGCCTACGGGGAGCTGGCCACTCGTACTTAAAGGCAGCAACTGTACCTAGGTCTTGCATGGTCTACGGACTCAAGCCTACGGGGAGCTAGCCAATGGAAACGATGGCAACAATTGTACCTAGGTCTTGCATGGTCCTCGGACTCAAGCCTACGGGGAGCTGGCCACTCGTACTGAAAGGCAGCAACTGTACCTAGGTCTTGCATGGTCTACGGACTCAAGCCTACGGGGAGCTAGCCAATGGAAACGATGGCAGCAATTGTACCTAGTTCTTGCATGGTCCTCGGACTCAAGCCTACGGGGAGCTGGCCACTCGTACTTAAAGGTAGCAACTGTACCTAGGTCTTGCATGGTCTACGGACTCAAGCCTACGGGGAGCTAGCCAATGGAAACGATGGCAGCAATTGTACCTAGGTCTTGCATGGTCCTCGGACTCAAGCCTACGGGGAGCTGGCCACTCGTACTGAAAGGCAGCAACTGTACCTAGGTCTTGCATGGTCTACGGACTCAAGCCTACGGGGAGCTAGCCAATGGAAACGATGGCAGCAATTGTACCTAGGTCTTGCATGGTCCTCGGACTCAAGCCTACGGGGAGCTGGCCACTCGTACTTAAAGGCAGCAACTGTACTTAGGTCTTGCATGGTCTACGGACTCAAGCCTATGGGGAGCTAGCCAATGGAAACGATGGCAGCAATTGTACCTAGGTCTTGCATGGTCCTCGGACTCAAGCCTACGGGGAGCTGGCCACTCGTACCTAAAGACAGCGACTGTATACGAGGAGCTATCTATTTTACGACAGAGTCAAGACACTGCCCGGTCCGAGGATCCATTCCCGTGAAGAAATTAACTACCTAAAGAAGGGCCTAATGGTCGATCCGACCACTCAAGAAAGGACCAGCCAAACCGACGGCCTTCCGGACCATAGGGGCCGAGGTTTGCAAAACCCTCCTCCCCATCCGAGGACACGTGCAGCAGGGTTTTGAGGGGCTATTGTGGGGACCGAGGGCCCAGAATCCCCGGCCCACCTTTAGGCAGGCCCAGGGCCCAAGCCGAGGAAAGCGATCCCCCCAGACGGTCGGCCTAAAGGCTTTTAGCCATTCCAAGGTCCGAGCTGAGGATACACCTATCCTCGGCGCGCCTAGCCTAATCTAGTTAGGGGGCAGATTTACTGCAGGTGGTCACATCCACACTTAACGATTCTGCCTAGCCCTCCAGGTCCCATTAATGCTGACAAGACCCTTCACTGAAAAACCTTGGAGGCAGCAACCCCCAGCATGGGAGAGAACCTGTCTGATGGGACAAGTCCTGAACCGTTAGCCCGGATGACCAACAGCTGTAAGGCCAGGATCGAGCTAAAGATGGTATATAAGGTAAAGAACCCCCCTGGTGCGAGGGGGGCCTCCTGGGACCCCAGCCGAGGAGCAACCCCGGACGTGGAGTAAACAGCGAGAAGTGCGGAAGAAGACCGGAGCAGAGCCGGCCGGAGCCAAACCCTTTGCCCCACTCTCTACAAATTCATTGTCGGGGGCCCACCTCCGAAAAAGGAGCCCCTACAAAAAGTTATACACTTTTTCTAAAAACACACACCCATACCAAATGACCAATTGTGTTTCTTCAATTTTGAAAATATATATTATTAGCAGTGGCGGCTCCAAAAATTTTGTTTAAAGGGGTCATTAAAAAACTTAAATTAAATTTTTTTTAATAAAAAGAGAACTTGAATATATCAAGTTATCAATAAAAAAAAAAAGTTTTACAATTTCCTTATACAAGTTTTCAAATTTTGAATTGGTACATGATAGTTCATTATGAGTATTTATTGCTAATGTAGGTAGCTATGACAATTTTATTTTGTTAAGTTTGTCTAACGTTTTTATTTTTATGCAGTTGTTATTATCTATTAATTTGTCATTGTTTTTTATAAAAATATTTTAAACTAAATAAATAAACTTAACTCATTGGCTCTATATTAATTATTGACGCACACAACCACACTCATTCATACATAAAATAATATTTTACGTGTCTACTTAACCAATTAAATGCTTGAATAATCACTAACTTTACAATTTTTCTCCTTGAATTTTTCTAACTTTATAACAAAAGGTTATTATAACATGATAACAATACACACGCATGTAATAAACCCTCTCTATTTCCTAATTATTAAATTATATAAAGTTATATTATATTTATATGTACACACAAATATCCACACATTATTATTCACACAAATAACATTATAACAAAAGTAATGCACACAATTAATATTAGACACACTTACACACGTATAATATAAATTTATAATAAAGAGTGACACTTACAATTTATAAATACTTACTTGTACTCTTGGAGCTAGAAATACTTGTAGTAAGAGTGTTTAAGATTTAAATTAAGGTGTGCAAAACTATTTTTAAGAATAAATTAAAGTATTAAACTAACAAAAAAATTATATATATATATATATATATTTTTTTTTTTTTAAGTCAGGGGGTTCATTTGAACCCCCTAAACAAAGGGTAGAGCCGCCCTTTAATCACGTATTTTCATTATACTTTGTAAATTACAGTTTTTACATTATTTTGAAAACCAATACATAAACACCGTTACCAAACATAATCTTAATTTCAAATGTAATGATGTAGGTGTTGTCTTTGTTGAAAAATAGGGCATGGCTGCATCATAAGTTTACATTGATTTTAACTAAGTTTCTAAGTAGCATATAATAAATTTGTGACTTTATATATATATATATATATATATATATATTGGCACTATGATGAGTTATGAGTATTTTAAACACGTATTTTCATAATACTTTTTAAATTACAGTTTTTGCATTATTTTGAAAACCAACACGTAAACACCACTACCAAACATAACCTTAATTTCAAATGTAATGATTTAGGTGTTGTCTTTGTTGAAAAATAGGGCATGGCTGCATCTTAAGTTTACATTGATTTTAACTAAGTTTCTAAGTAGCATATAATGAATTTGTGACTTTGTGTATATATATATATATATATATTTTGGCACTTTGAGGACTTTAAACACGTATTTTCATAATACTTTTTAAATCACAGTTTTCACATTATTTTGAAAACCAATATGTAAACACCGCTACCAAACATAACCTTAATTTCAAATGTAATGATTTAGGTGTTGTCTTTGTTGAAAAATAGGCATGGTTGCATCTTAAGTTTACATTGATTTTAGGGATAATTACACTTTACCCACCTGTGGTTTGCCTCTAATTCTATGTGCCCATCCGTGATTTAAATTTTGACATTTTGCCCACTTGTGATTCTAACCGTGAGTGTTCCGTAACCCACCTCAATGTTTTCCGTTACTCTAACACCAAATAAGTAAAAAACACATTCCAAAACGGATCAAAACTCACTCTCACTCCCAAAACTCACTCACTCCCACTCGCTTGAGACAACTGTGGCAGATCCGAGCTGAGGAAGAAAGACACAGTTACTCCTCTGTTCAGCTGTGGCAGATCCTACAATGTTCAAGATTTATGAGTTAGATTTTGGTTTGGGTTTATGTTAAAAAATTCTGGGTTAAACCTAGAATTTTGGACCCAAATAAAGAAGATATTATTATATATAGACTTTGTTGTTTCCTAGAAATTAAAAGAATTAGACACGCATACGGAATAGTAAGTACGTAAAGCTCCTTAGCAACTTAGCAATATATAAAGATTAAGGGGGAGCCATAGAGGAAAATGTCGCTGTGTCATCATTTGTTTTTTTTTTTTTTTTTTTTTTTTGCCATAAACTCATTTCCTATATAGTTTAAGAAAAGAAGATTTGTCTTTGCGCCAGTTATATATGCATGTCAATTTTGTTTTGTTTTTTCATTCGATGACTGCGTCAAAGGAAGTGAAATATGTATCAAATAGCTCCTCCTCCTGTTTGACCTAATTATGCAACTGCCAATGCTCATAATCTTGGCCATGGGGGTGGTTATGCTAATGATCTCGGTAGATTTGGTAAACCCAGAATTTTTGAACATAAACCCAAACCAAAAACTCAATCATAAATCTTGAACATAAACTAAAAATTAAACCTATAAATTGATAGACCTAAAAATGTTCTTATGGAGAGGATAATGAACTCATTCGAACTCACCTAAGCTTTAGATGAACCCAGAATCAAAACTCCTTCTTCCTCAAGTTACTTGCACAATCAAAGCCCAGATGATTCTCAGTCTAGAGTCTCAAGCGAAGCGCATTGCATTGTGTAGGATCTTCGTTAGGTTGGATGGGAATGAGTGAGTTTTGGGAGTGAGAGTAAGTTTTGATCCGTTTTGGGATGTGTTTTTTACTTATTTGGTGTTAGAGTAACAGAAAACATTGAGGTGGGTTACGGAGCACTCGCGGTCAGAATCACAGGTGGGCAAAGTGTTAAAATTTAAACCACAGGTGGGCACATAGAATTAGAGGCAAACCACAGATGGGTAAAGTGTAATTATCCCTTGATTTTAACTAAGTTTCTAAGGGCATATAATAAATTTGTGACTTTTTAATATACTAGGGATGGAAACTAGTAGCATTTAGTACAAGAAATGCCTCATATACACCCAAAATGAAACTTTAGTGCATTTGATTTGGAGAAAAGAATTCATAAATAATTTTTTATTTTTATTTTTATCATGCTCTAAATCAATTGTTACATGTTTCATTTAGAATCTAGAAGACCTATAAAGATCATAAAGAGCTAAGAGTTGATAATGGTGTTGTGTCGGCCAGAGTTACTTTGATGCTATTAAGTCAACACTCACAAATAATGTGATAGTTCAAAAATAGACAATGTCTATTAGTGTTCTCACATTCCTTGATATGCACATGGATGATGGATGGATGTATATACAAGGTGTTCCAACCTTTCCCCATATTTTTCCTCCTTGTCATGCCAATATGGTCCGTTGACTAATGATTTTAGATCGCTATACAGTCAAGCTGGGATGAATGGACAAATTGGTAGCCATTAAGTTTCATACAAGTTGACGGCCTACATTTCCTTCTCTCATTGTGTTAATCAAATATTTCTTTCTACCCTTGATTCTCTCTCCTATTTGTCAACAAGCCTGACTCATATTTAAGGATTCTAAAATTAAATTTTGAATGTGTTAGGACATATGTGTTCTCACTTGTCATGAACATATGTCACTTATTTATGTAAATTGGCTAAATCCTTTGACAAAACGCACTCTACTTATAATTGGGTAGTTCTAGGTGTTTTTAATACTTCAAGAAACAAGGTTTCAAGGTCAAGTGTTGAAGTCATCAAGTCTGTCCAAGAAAAATCAAGCTGAAGTGCAAATTCATTAAAACTCGACACCTGCTCGATAACTACCTCGACACCTGTTATCTGTCGAAATTTATAAAATCAGATTTTCTAATCTGATTTCCTTGAGATCCGTGAATATGCTTTTGGGCATTTTTTTCTCCAAACCCTAAACATATAAAAGAATTGTTTTAAGAGCCGTCAAGTTGTACACAAGTTGAAAAAGTATTAAGCAATCTCTGTTCAAGCAAATTGTGATAAAAAACGAAGTTCTTAACCTAGTTCATCTTCTCTGAAGAAGTTGCTGTGTATTTGCACCAAAGGGTTTTGTGTCCAAGCATTTTCCTGATCTTTATCGTGTAGGATGAACTGAAGAACTTTGCAGCCAACCTTTTTTCCTTAGTTGGTGTTTTGAAGTCGCGTACTGGGATCCGCGTATTGGTTAGTCACGTACTTGGGAGCCGTGCATCAAAGGTGGAAATTGTCACTACAGATCAAGTCCAATTGGGTATTGGGGTAAGAGTTCAACTGTAGGTTGGTAAGATACTTGGGATTCCTTTACTTGTAACCGCTTGATTTAATAATAGTGGAGTTTCGGGAGTGGTGACCTGAAAATCACCTAGTGGAGTTTTTGCCGCGAGGTTTTTCCCCATTCGTAAACAAATCACCGTATCATTTAATTTTCGCTGCATATTTAGTTTTTGATGATTTGCTTGTGCTTCTATGCAATTGCATGATAAATTGATTAATTAATAACTTGGCTAAGTAATTAATTGGTTTAATCACAAGGGGTCATTCAGATTGTAGCCTATCAAGTGGTATCAGAGTGGGCACACTCTGATTAGGTTTAATCTTTACTGTGTTGATCCATTGACCCCTATTTGTTATGGATAAAGGACTGTCATTAATCATACCTCCTTTATTTGATGGCACTAACTATGTATACTGGAAAGTATGCATGGGAACTTTCTTGCAGTCTTTAGATGAGAAGGTGTGGCAAGCTGTAAAGATTGATTGGACTAAGCCAAAAAAAGAACCGGCCGATTGGGATGACGCAAAGATCAAGGCAGCTAATTTCAACAGCAGAGCATTAAATGCCTTATTTAGCGCAGTCACTAATGAGGAGTTCAAGAAGATTTCCTCAACTGAAACTGCTAAGGAGGCTTGGACCATTCTCTAGACAACCTATGAAGGAACAAAGGCTGTCAAAGATTCAAAGTTTCAGAAGCTCACTACAAGCTTTGAAGAAATTAAAATGGAGGAGGATGAGTTGTTTGATTAGTTTTATACCAAGCTCAAGGACATAGTGAACTCAGCCTTCAATCTTGGGGAAATCATCCCTGAACCCAAGGTTGTAAGGAAGGTGCTCAGATCTCTACTTGAGAGATTCCATGCCAAGATTACGACAATAGAAAAATCAAAGGATATTGACAAAATTCCTTTGACTGAGCTGGTTGGAAACTTGTAGACCTACGAGCTAGGACTATCTAGGATTGGCAAAACGGGTAAAGGCAAGAGCATGGCATTGAAGGCAAAGAGCAGTGATACAGATGAGTCTTCCGATGATGAAGATTCCAAGATGAAGTCCTACATTACAATGCAGTTTAAGAAGTTTATGAAGAATGCCAATGGGAGGAACTTCGACAAGGACTGCAGACAATCCAATTCTTTTCAGTTTAAGAGTCAAGACAAAGGGAAGAAGGATACTAAGGATGGCAGTCAGTACACTATTCCGGCTAGACCAAAGTGCTTTGGATGTCATGGTTTTGGTCACATGAAGCATGAATGCCTGACATATCTCAAGAGCATTGGGAAGAGTAAGACACTTGCTACAACTTTGAGTGACATTAAGCCCGAAGATGATTCTGACAATGAGGATGACGAAATTTTAAATGCCTTCACTGCCACAGTCAATCCTACTGAAGGGATTGTTGAAGAAGTGGATGAAGGAGAAGAACTGGTGGAGTCCAAATTTGAGAAATTGGATGATCAAGATGATATCCATTCAACCTATGAGAAGTTTTACAAGCTCTCTGAGAAGTATGAGAAATTGTATAGGCTAGCCACCAAGAAGCTCAGTAATGTGTAACTTGATCGTGAAGAGTTGTCCACAAAGTCTGATGAGGCGAATCAAACTATTGGAGCACTGAGGTTTGAGAACAACTTTTTGGCTGAGAAGACCAAGAAGCTTGAAGCAGAGCTGTCTCAAGTCAGAGCTCAATTGGAGAGGACTTCAAGTGCAAAGCTTGATGAGATGCTGAGCAATCAGAAAACTGCTTCGGATCGAACAGGCTTAGGGTATGGTCTTTCTTTCTCTAATACTGCTTCTCCTAGTAATACTGTTTTTGTTTCTCCTGCTAATGACACTGAAATTGAGAACACTGATGTTAAAACTGAATTAGCTAGTGAGAACTTAGACAAGGGTAAATCTATCTTAGGAGCACCCCCTAATCAAGATAAGAAAAATGCTAAAAACCCTATGGCTAAGAAGGCTAACTCTCAAAAACCTAAACAAAAAAAGCAGCATCTCTGTCATCATTGTGGATCTGCCGGTCATACTTGACCAAATTACTATAAGTGGCTAGCCACTCAATAGAGCAACGACATGATAGCATCTGGAAGACAAAATCAGCTTCAATCCTCTCTTGCTCCTCTTGGAAATCTTTTGAAAGCCCTCATGTTCCTTTCAAACTTGAACGGTTTCAATTCTTCCCCCTCACCACCGGTTCAAGGGTTCAATCAAAGGAAAGGTTCTTCCAAGGTGTGGAAGAAAAAGGACTTTAAGTGATTTCATCACTTTCTTTTCCCTTCTTGCTTTTCTTGTTTGTTGCATTGCTCGTGTGTTTTGCATTTTTTGAGTCAGTCTAGTTTATGTTTTGTTTTGTTTAATATGTTTTTGTGTGTTTACTTTCAATTTTGTTTACTTTTGTTTTTAATATAAAAATTAAAAAAAAATTGAAAAATCAGAAAAATACAAAAACAGTGTGTGTTTTGTGTACTTTGGTACTTGTGTACTTTGGATGGCCATTGAAATAAAGTTTTTAAACTTTGTATCTCTTGTAACTTAGATGAGTATCTCTATGTACAACTAAGTAAGTGAGCTTTGTGGCTCTTATTTGTGATGAGTAAGATTAAGTTATCTCTTAAATTTAACACTCGTATCACTCTTTTTAACGAGTAAGACTAGAAAATCCTAAGAGAAATGCATAAATAACCATCTCACCACTATTGCCCGCCAATCATAATATGACACCTGTATATTTCGACATAACAAAAGTGCAGTGTCAAAGACACCTGTATGCTTCGACATAGTAAAAGTGCAGTGTTAAAGACATTCGTATGCTTTGGTATAGCAAAAGTGCAATGTCTAATGCTTAACATCTTGGGTATTTTTTTTCTCTCTTTTATGCCCTTGTATGATATGCTAAAAATAAAAGAAAATATACAAAGAAAATAAAAAGCAAAAAGATCAAAAATGCTTTAAATATAGTTGCAAGTGTGTATTCTAAGAGATGTGGGAGTTATAGGATGTGCCTCGAAGGTGATAGTCCCCATCAAATAGTTATGATTATGTGTGAGTTAAAGTTATTTGTGTGAGTTAAAGTTATTTTCTCATATCTCAGATCGTCATAACATGTATACACATATGCAATCTTGCGATGTTTTTCACACACAACACGCAATATTCTTTGCTACTTTTGATACATATGTAGGTACAATGTGATTTGGCCATCACAAGTGTTTACATGTGCTGGTGTATGCTCACTAAACTGTCTTGACTTGTTTTTGAAAAATAAAATTAGTTAGACTTGTTGTGTGTGTGTGTGTGTATGTGTGTGTTTGAGGATCCACGTGCTTAATTCTTTGTTGAGAGATAATTTTGAGAGCTTTATATGTTGATTGGATCAATGATTGAGGTGCTTGTTGGATTTCATTCATGGCTGTGTTTTTCAATTCTAAAAAAATTGCTTTTATTTGCTGGCTCGACACCTCCTCGATACTTGGTTATCTGTCGAGCTTTTCAAGCCTTTTTCTTATCGCAATCTCGACACCTTTTTGACACTTGATGGATTAATCGAGAAAGTTCCTATCTCTTCCATACTTGGTCGATCGATTGAGCTTCTGTGCTTTGAAACTGGTTCTTATTCCTCGACACTTCTCAATACCTACAGCTGTCGACGACCATTTCCTTAACACCTCCTCGACAGCATCCTCAATACCTTTTGACACCTCAGCTGTCGAGATTTACTGAGGTGTCTATTTAAGCTCCTGTCGTGATTTTCTCTCATTTCACTCGATCTCTCTCAATCTGTCCGAGGCGGTTACTCTTTCAAAAGCCTTTTTCTCACTCAAATCCTCAAACCCACTTGATTTTCGGTCTTCCCTTGGTTTCAATCACTTGGTAAGATCTTATTTCCCTTCCTTTCTCATGCATTTCATGTTTTGAAATTTAGGTTTTGAGATTTTTGGAAATTTTTGGGGTTTTTCGAAATTGATGAGTTTTTCTTGAAATTTTAGGTTGGGTTTTCACTTAAATGTTTTCAAAATGTCATACATTGCATTTCATGTGCATTAGAATGATATTTACTTGCATTTAGATGCGTGCTCTATGTTTGTGTGTTAGTAGGATTGGATTGTGCTGAGCCCATGATATTTTTCAGTTTGCATGTCACATGTTCATGCATTCCCATGCATACATATCTCTTGTTCAATATATTTGATATATTTGATATATGTGAACTGTGTTAGGTCTTTTCTGATTGTCTCCCTCTCTATCTCTTCTTCATTCTTTTACGTTAGTAGTGTCTATGGCACCCAAATGTAAATCCACTCCGGCTCAGAACTCTCTGCGTTCTGGAGCTTCCTCTACCTCTGATTATGCTCCTCTTAACCTTCGGTTCCATGATGGAGAAGCCCACAAGGTAATTTCAGAGAACTTTTCTTGACGAGGTGTTCATTCGTAATGCTAAGTCATTTTGGCGGACTTCGTCGACACTGACCTTCCCTCTGTCATTCACAGTAGGGGATGAGAGTCACTATGTGATGTCCCGGTCACTTGTCTTCTCATGCTAATTCAGGAGTTTTACTTCAACATGCACGGGATAGATTGTTCAGTACCTTTTTTTTTCACTCACATTCGAGGTACGCGCATCCCTGTCACACCGCAATTCGTTGCGGATGTGCTTAGGGTTCTTAGGATAGAGTTTCCTGACTATCTTTCTTGTGAGTGTCTGAGGACTATGTCCAAAGATGAGCTTATTTATGCCTTTTGTCAGCGTCCTGCTGATTGGAGTAAGCATCAGTACACATCATGTAGACCTTTTGCTAAGGGTCCTAGATTCCTAAACATGGTGATGACATTTATACTCTATCCTCTCTCTCACTACAACTCTATCACAGAGTCTCGTACTCGATTTTTGTTATCTCTTTTAGAGTATCTTACTATATATTTTCCTTCTCAATTTATTCTTTCTACCATAGATGTTCATCTTGATTCGGCGTCCCGTGATAAGCTCATCTTTCCTTCCGCTATCACGAGGATTTTATGCCATTTTTCTATTCCCTTTCCTGTGTCCGACCACTTCACACACATCTGTACCATAGATGCCGCTACCGTAAAACGTAGTGAGGCTCAGTTTAGATCGAGACAGACGGATTCCACTCCTTCTTCCCGTTCGGCTCCATCCAGATCTGCTCCACCTACATCTGCTCCTTCTTCCTTTACAGGTGATGTATCTCTTGGAGACATTATGGCGCAGCTGCAATGCATGGATGCTCGCTTCGATACACTCTCCTCTGAGTTGTATTAGGTGAATGTTCGTGTTGGTCGTATTGCACGACGACAGGCGACCATGGGTGGTTTTGCTCTAGAGGCTACTCCTTTATCTCCTCCTCTAGCGGCTTTTGACTCTGAAGATGATGATGATGATGGTGATGATAATGACGCTTTGGACGATGATGATGGAGATGCTAGCTCTACTGATGAGATGTCTACATGACACTCTACACTTTGTCACTCGTGACAAAAAGGGAGAGTAGTTTTGGGTTATGAGAGTAGTCATCTTAGGAGGAGAGTTAGTATATGACATTTTTGATAGGGGGAGTGTTGATATTTTTGAGGGATGTGGTGAGGTTTTGATTTTTTTTTTCTATTCTTTATAGATACATTGATCTTGTATATGAGGTCTTTTGACCAGTTTTACATATATTGTACTTATTTTCTCTATATATGGATGTATGTTTCTTTCATCTCTCTCTTCATGTATTGTTTTTTTTTTAATCTTTATACACATGTTCTTTATACTTGTATGCAATCTATTATTTCTGTTTCACACAAGATGCCTTGATGAGTTTTGTTTAAAGTGTTTCAGAAATACAGGTTGTTAAAGTCTACTTGCCATAAACTCTCTTCTTGCAAAGTTTTTCAAGAGTTTGTGTTAGGACAGATTTTATTGTATTCAACAAGTGAATATGAGTTGAGTAATTTATGACTTCTCTCATATGCTCATTTGTTTGTTGTGGTTTTGTCATGGATTGCCAAAGGGGGAGATTGTTAGGACATATGTGTTCTCACTTGTCATGAACATATGCCACTTATTTATGTAAATTGGCTAAATCTTTTGACAAAACGCACTCTACTTGTAATCAGGTAGTTCTAGGTGTTTTTAATACTTCAAGAAACAAGATTTCAAGGTCAAGTGTTGAAGTCATCAAGTCTGTCCAAGAAAAATCAAGCTGAAATGCAAATTCATTAAAGCTCGACACCTGCTCGATAGCTACCTCGACACCTGCTATCGTCGAGATTTATAAAATCAGATTTTCTAATCTGATTTCCTTGGAATCCGTGAATATGCTTTTGGGTCTTCTTTTCTCCAAACCCTAAACATATAAAAGAATTGTTTTAAGAGCCGTCAAGTTGTACACAAGTTGAAAAAGTATTGAGCAATTTCTGTTCAAGCAAATTGTGATCAAAGACGAAGTTCTTGACCTAGTTTATCTTCTTTGAAGAAGTTGCTGTGTATTTGCACCAAAGGGTTTTGTGACCAAGCATCTTTCTGATTTTCATCGTGTAGGATGAACTGAAGAACTTTGCAGCCAACCTCTCTTCCTTAGTTGGTGTTTTGAAGTTGCGTACCGGGATCTGCACATTGGTTAGTCACGTACTTGGGAGCCGTGCATCAAAGGTGAAAATTGTCACTACAGATCAAGTCCAATTGGGTATTGGGGTAAGGGTTCAACTATAGGTTGGTAAAGTACTTGAGATTCCTTTATTTGTAACCGCTTGATTTGATAATAGTGAAGTTTCAGGAGTGGTGACCTGAAAATCACCCGGTGGGGTTTTTGCCGCGAGGTTTTTCCTCATTCGTAAACAAATCACTGTGTCATTTAATTTTTACTGCATATTTAGTTTTTGGTGATTTATTTGTGCTTCCACGCAATTGCATGATAAATTGATTAATTTATAACTTGGCGAAGTAATTAATTAGTTTAATCGCAAGAGGTCATTCAGATTGTGGCCTATCAGAATGTTTGCATGCTTTATATTTCCTATGAGGGTCTAATATAATAAAATGTAAACATAATTACTACCGTTAGTAAAAACTTCAAGGAGATAAATATGTCGAAAAGATATTATTTCTCGAAAAAAAAATGATATATGTTTGTACAAAATGGGTACTGTCTTTTTATTTTTTAGTTAAATTTATTATCTTTATTTTTGAAGATATGGCAAACTATAAGATGAGGATTAAAAAAAAAAACTACTATAATTAAAATTGAATTACGAAATATGTGTATAAACTTAAAAAGTTTCATTATTTATTTTAAATTATTCAAGTCATTTATCATAAATTTTTTGTTGTATTAATAAAAGTTAAGTCTTACATGTCAAGTTTTGTGTTATGCTTTTTTTTTGGGAAGCATACAATGTGCTTTCTCCACGTAGCAGACTACTAATTCACTAATAATGTGGTATAATAAAACTATAACATTCTATTCTAAATATTTTAGTAGGAAGAAATAAAATGGGTATAAGAAAACATTCATTCTTTTTTTTTTTTTTTTTTGATATAATTACAATATGCTGTTAATTCTGCAAATCAAACTCTTTTCTCCTAAACCTCCAAGCACTTTGTACATGAAAAAATGCCAATTAAGTTATAAGGCTCTTGGCCTCATTAGGGACGGCAATTTTGCTCTACCCCCCTTAATCGGCCCCTCCCTACGCAGGTTATCCTCATCCCCAAAGGTGTTGGGGTGGGGATGGAGTGAGATTTTAGTCCTATACTATAGGGCGAGGCAGCGATGAGTTTAAACTTTTTAGACCTGCCCTGCCCTGCTCTGCCCCATCCTCACCCCGCCCCCGCCCCGCTTCGCTCCACGTTGATAAATGTTATAATTGTAAAATTTTCATATCCTAAAACTCTATCATTTAAACAAACATATCAACATTACCTTATTTGATTTTACCCAACGCGACTCTCTGCCTCTATTTTGTTATTTGTTATACTTTGAGATTTTTGTTTTGTTGTGATATTATCTTGTTAACCATGCACTTGGATAATATTATACAATTTTTGCTAAAATTAGTTTGATTTGATAGGATAAATTTAGTTGTAATTTCGAGTATACTTTTATTAAAGAAACATGTTTTATTAAAAAAATTGTAATATTTATGGGGCAAATTAACAAAAAGTAAAGTTTTACGGGGCTAGAGCAAGATTTTAGCCTTGTACCATGGGGTGGGGTAGGGATAAGTTTAGACTTTTTAGACCCACCCTACCTTGCTTTGCCCTATCCTCTCCCCGCCCCTATCCCCGCTCCACTCCGCATTGATAAATGTTATAATTGTAAATTTTTCATACCCTAAAACTCTACTATTTAAACAAACATATCAATATTAGCTTATTTGATTTTGCCCAACGTGGCTCTCTGCCTCTATTTTGTTATTTGTTATACTTTGAAATTTTTGTTTTTGTTGTGATATTATCTTGTTAAATATGCACTCGGATAATATTATATAGTTTTTGCTAAAATTAGTTTGATTTGATTGTATAAATTTAGTTGTAATTTCAAGTATATTTTTATTAATGAAACATGCTTTATTAAAAAATTGTAATATTTGTGGGGCAAATTAACAAAAAGTAGAGTTTTACGGGGTGAGGTGGGGCTTCACAGGGCCCTAAGGGGCAGGGATGAGGCAAGAAAATTTTTCACGTTATACGGGGTAGGACGAGGATGGGGCAAGAAAATTTTTCACGTTATACGGGGTGGGACGAGGATGGGGCAAGACAAAACCATGTGGGGCAGGGGCAAAGATCCCATCCTTCGGCCACACCCCACCCCATTACCATCCCTAGGCCTCATTCCTCTATATTCCCTTAAATCATTAAATTTTCATTTCCCAAAAATTAGAAGGAATCTAAGAGAATGGAATTAGGTTTAATAAAATTTTCACTAAAACTTTCAAAATACTCTCATACATTCAACAATTTATTTTAAAATAAGGGTCTAATATTAATATTGTCATAAAATTATTTAATTCATTTCATTTTATGTTACACCCAAATAAGGTTATGCATCTCCCATTCCATTTTTTTTTTAATGAACTTCCAAATGAAGTGTCAAAGTTTGTCATTTATGCTTTCCACCTTAAGTTTGGTAGTTAAGATAATTTCTAATAGTGTATTATGACTAGATCCATTAAAGTGTGTTGAGTGGGAGGTGTTTTAGGGAATAGGGGAAGAAAAAGATGAGAGAAAATGTTATTTTCTTTTGTTTGATGGAAGAAAATAGGGTGAAAGGAAAATGGGGTTAAGGGAATTTTTCTCCTTAGGTCTACAAAAATATGTCTCTACAAAATGAAGAGAAAACACATGGAGAAAATTTGAGGGAGATAAATATCATAATTACCCCCAACTTTTCCATCCTTATTCTTTAATAATAAGGTCATAATAGTAATTAACTCTATATCATTCTTTTTGGTTGAGAAACGGCTTTATAGCATTCTACTTTTTCCATTATCTCTACCAAACGCACAGAGTGGAAAACACAAATGTTTCATATTCTCACACTTTTCTATCATCTTGACCAAAAGGAGCCTTAGTCTGACCAACATTTTCTTTAGGAGTTTTGGTTAGTTTTGTGGCTTAGTAATTCAATAATTGGGAGTGGAAGATTTGAATATTGGACGTCTTTGTTGAAACCATCAAGATATTTCAATTAAGTTACAATGTTCTTGGCATCGACCTTTTATTTAAGAACTTATAAAATTTAGGTTTTTTTTTTTTTGGGATAATTATAATGGGGGAGTGAGATTTTTGAAACCTTATAATGGATAACTATAAGGCTCTTTACTATCAAAATTTGGTATTTCTTCCGGGTTTTGGTTAATTTTGTGATTTGCATAGGCAATCTCACGAATTGAATAGCACTTTCTTTAAGGACACAGAAAATATTTGACCATCGTTCAAAGCTTGGTTTGCTATGATAACTGAAATCATCTATTATAATATTTTCTCAAAAAGAGAAAAAAAAAAAACTACCATAGCCTAAGACTCTTCTCAAAAAATAAAATAAAATCTGAGACAATGCCGTTAATCAAGAGCCACTTTTGATTTAGTGTGTGTTTGGTAAAATTATTTTTGCTAACTTATTTTATTATTAAACTTATTTTTGCTACTATTTATGGGTACCACGATACTATTTCAGCTAACTTTTATATTTATTTACAATACTTTCAGCAAAAAGTTTTCAGTTTCAGCAAAATAAGCGGATCCCAAACAGGTCCTTAGTGTGTGTTTGACATTGGCTTAAAAAACTATTTTTTTTTACTATTCAGCTTAATTTTTACTATTATTTAGCTTATTTTTAGTACTATTAATGAGTTCAATTGCAATTTTTGTTACTATTAAAGAGTCTTACTGTACTATTCCTCTACTTTTTAGTTTTAACTACAATATTTTTAGTAAAAAATTTTTAATTTCAAATAAATTAGCTGTTCCAAACATGCATTCAAATTTTAAAATGACTTAAAAGACTACACATGGACGTATTGCTATTCAGCCCAAAAAATAAAACATGGACGTATTGCTAATGCCAAGAGCCACATTTATCGTTGTCAAACTCACCGTTGGACCGTTCCTCAAAAAAAAAACAAAAACAAAAAAACTCACTGTTGGACTCGTTTGATTGGCAAGGTATGGAATTCGTGGGTATAAGTGTATAATGGGTCTGACACGCGCTGCAGATCCGCGCGTCTACAATGGGTCAACGTTAAAAAATCCGAAAGTAAACAGAACTGACTTGAGGAAAAAAAAGAAAAAGAAAAAGAACAGTAGTCAAGAAAGACTCTGTTAGAGTCTCACTAACCACACAACAACAACCACAACCAAAGAAAGGAAGAGAAAACATTGGAATTGAGAGAGTGAGCAGCAATAATGAACTTGTTCAGATTATTGGGGGACATGACCCATCTCCTTTGCATTGTGTTCCTCCTCCTCAAGATTCGCACCAAGAAATCCTGTGCTGGTACATACTTTGTTCTAGCTCAATTGCCTCTTCTTTCTTTTTTTCTCTTTTGCCTTTTCAAGTCAATGTGGCTTGACTTTGTTGTTCTTGTATGGTGTTCATTTGGTTCCAATTAATGCTACAGTAAATAATAGTTGGTGGTTATTTGCAAAGTTTAAGACTTTTGGCTTTGCAACTTGGGTTGAAAATTATTTTCCTTCTTATAATCTTGAATGCCCATTTCTTGTTTTCTAATTTTTTTACCTGAATTTTAAGTGCCCATTTTGTTGGTTCCAGTTTGGTTACTGTTTCTTTAAGAATTACTGCTTGATAGGAGAGTGAGAGCAGTTTGTCATCTGAAAATTTCTGAATTTTGGTGGTGATTTTGATTTAATACACAATTTCCTAAATTGTAAGTACACAGTTTTTTTTTTTTTTTTTGAAAAAGAGCATTTAGCTTGCACTTGATACAACATACACGAATGAATGAAGCTGATAGTTTTGGGACTTTTTGTAGAAGTAATGCAGTTTTGTAAACAAACTTTAGTGCCAGTTCCATGTGCGCTTTGGTGCTGATATGATTTTTATGCATTCAAAAACTGGTGATTGTTAGAAGAATGCAAACGATAGAATGGAAGATTTGTATTTTTGAGAAACGAATACGAACAATTTTTCACTCCATTTTCTGTTCTGAATTTCTTTCCTCAAGAGAAAGAGTATGTTGGTAGTTTTTCAAATTTCAAGTCCTCCAAGGAATGAAGGGGGTTTCATTCATAGTTGTATTTCTGAAACTTCAACTGGAACCCAGACATAGACTCTAAAAGTATCTTTTTGTCTGAAATTTTTTGAAAGTTGCTTAAAAGGTAGTGCTTCATTTAATTTCTCTTTACTTACATATATAAAACAAGGTAATGCTTCATAGAAGAATGAGTAGGTTTTCTGGTTGGAAAGTTGTGCTATTTGCTTTTATAAAATTAAATAATTATTTTCCTGGAATCTTTGCACTCCTGTTTCCCATACACAATAATTCTCATAAAGTACTGTTTGATGGAAGAACCAGGCAGTTTGTTAGTTTATAGTTGCATTCTTGCACAGAAGCCTATTGCGAAATCACTGGATGCTCATTCTTCTTTCCACTTGCCATTCTTCTGCTACTACTCTCTGTCATTTACTCTAGTTTAGAATTTGTAAATTTAGAACCTTGATTCAAGTGTCACCTTAACAAAAGGTGCTTAATAAAAAAAATGCAACTTTTATTATTATTATTATTATTTTTTTCGCTTTGAAAGTTAATTTAGCATTTATTACATATCTCTTTGCAATGTTTATTATTTAAATTTTTTTTTTAAGTATAATCTTTATTGAAAGAGAAGATTACTTCATGTTCAGATGATGAACACAAAGTATCTTAATAAATTACAAAGAATCAAGCAGAACATTAAAGTGAGTCTTGGAACTCAAAAATAGAATTACAAAGTGTAAAACCCATGTGTGAGACAAATCAAACAAGGTATGACTCTTTGCACTGGTTGTGGATGGACTAATTAAATTGATTAAGAAGACGTCCCTTGGTATATGATTTTTGTAGATGATATAGTTTTAGTAAATGAAGCTAGATGTGGGGTTAATGTTAAGTAAGAAATTTAGAGAGATACTTTAGAATCTAAAGGCTTTTGGGCTGGTTGGACTAAAACAGAGTACATGGAATGTAAATTTAGTAAAACAGAAACAAAGATGAAAGGTGGTTGTAAGACACAGGGGTGGAGCTGTGTTGGTGACTGGGGGGGCCAAACGTTTTTAAAATTGTTTAGAGTAGATAAAACTGGAGACTTGGACCATTTTTGTAAGAACTGTCCCCCCCCCCCCCCCCCCCCACTAAAAACAATTTGCCCCTTCCTTCCCCACCCCCCCCCCCCCCCCCCACTTGTCCACGTTAGTGTTCCTTTCAAACTTACTTTTCACCTTTTAATATTTTCACTCATTTATTATTAGTATTTACTATTGGAACTCCTTCACATGTCAGACCACTGTCTTGATTTAGAAGTTTTACCTTTCTCTGTTGCAAGCTGATATTGTTGTCCTGACCTATTGTGACTTTCTGTTGCTGTTTTCCTGCTCTGTTTTTTCTGATCTATTTTCCTGTGGCCATTCTTTTGGCTTTGTATTCTTTCTTTTATTTGAATAAAATTTATACCTCTATCTCAATAAAGAGAGTGTCGAGCTTATTTAAAACTAGCAAAAATTACTTCAAAATATTGAGAGGTACTAAATTCTTCGTCTCCCTTTTTTATTAAACCAATTGATAAGCTTTATTCAGAATTTCAGTTTTGGCTTCTATTCTACTCAGCCAAATATGAAAGTCATCTTGTATTTTTATTTATAATTTCGTATTGGCTTATAATTATTTTGTTATATTTAATTTCTAAAAATATTATATCTTCTTTTAGATGTAGTTGTTATATTTATATACTGAATTTCTTGAATGGTATGGACTTATGGTTGTTAAAAGTAAAAGGAGAAACTTAGGAAGGAAAATGAACTTAAGATACTTAATTGGTCATTTAGTTTTGTTAAGTGCTAATAAGAATTACATTGATTAAACTAATGCACAAAGACATATATGTAGTATTTTGAATTTTTCTTGAATTGTAACTCAATACAAGATAGTTTAAGCTCCCCCCAAACAAAATTCTTGGCTCCGCCCCTGGTAAGACTTTATGGTCAAGAGATACCAAAGAATGAGTGCTTTCGGTATCATGGATTAAAATTGATAAAGATGGGAAGATTAAAGAGAATGTGAATTATAGGATAAGAGAAGAGTAGATGAAGTGGAAAAGGGCATCAAGAGTATTGTGTAATCGAAGAATACCTATTAAGTTAAATGAAAAATCTTATGAGAGTATTATCTGACCAGCTGTGCTTTTTGGTACTAAGTGTTGATCTATTAAGAAACAACGTGTTTATAAAATGAGTGTAGTCTAAATGAGAATGTTAAAGAGAATAAGTGGAAATATAGGATTTGAAATGAAGGAATCCCCTTAAAGATAAGAGTGACCATTATTGAATAAAGTGGGGGAGTTGTTTGAGATGGATTGATAATGTGTAGAGGAGATTAAAACATCAATGAGGAAAAGTGTGTTGATTCAAGTTGTGAGAATGAAAAAAAGGTAGAGGCAGACCTAAAAACCATTACTAGTTGTAAAAAGGACATGTCTATTAAGGAGATGATGGAGAGTATGGTTTTGGATAGGATAGAATGGAGGAAAAGAATATAAGTGGGTAACCTTGATTAGTTTGTTAAGGATTCATTGCTGGCCTTAGAGTTTTGGGAAGAAGATTTGGTTGTTGTTTTTTGTTGTTACTTTGAAAGTTAATTAAAAAGCTACTTCTATAGCCACTCTTGTTCTTCTCCTGAGGACAATGAAAGAAATTGATTTAGGTGGATATGATGATAGTAACTTTCTCCAATTGAAAATATGGTCAGAATCAAGTATGTAGGATTGGATTTGATTGAGTTCTCTTTGGTAATGTTCGCAATAACAAGGTGATCGCTGTTGTATCTAGGGGACAATGAAAATCTTTTTCGGACGTAAAAAAATACTTGTTAACTTTTAGTTCTGTTGTACTCTGCTATGTTTGAGTTGTTTATGATTGCATTTGTGAGGGGCAGAGTTGATCCATATTTTTTCATTGTATAGTTTTTGTGGGGAGCTGTTCACTTATTTTTTATTCAAAATAAATATATTCACCAACCAAAAAAGGTCTTCTTTTACCCCTCAACATTTTTGTTGTTTGGTGCACATTTAGTTCTAAATTTCTAATTTTTATTAGAACTTTTGATTCATGGTAGGTAGGTTGCTCATTTAAAAAGTCTTACTTATGTAACATTGATACAAAAACTCACTTCTCAAAAGGATCGTTATTTCTGAATTTTTTTTTTTTTTAATAATTTTATTGAAGAACTTTAATTTTGAATGCCTACGCTTTTGGAGCTTTGATCTAACTCTAAGTAACAATTTTCCTGAAGCCTTTTGTTGTTTTAATTAGCTCTTGGTAGTTTGTAACTAGTTTCACAAATCTAACTTTTTTGGAACTATAAAATTCATTTTCCCCTGAATAACTAAATAGTTGTTTTCAAATTGTTCTTCCTGTTCTTCTATTCTATTATTCTTCATTACTACTGCTGAGGGGAATTGTGGTGGACTTCATGAACATTTCATATTTATAAATACAATTGTTTTGACAAGAGATTCCAAAAGTTCTTCCATTAATTAATGCTCAATAGTTTGTTAGCAATGAAATATTTATGCATGTATGTCATCATATACATGTATATTGAAAGCCTTTCTTGGAAGGACCCTTTTTCTTGAAATTACTAAGCATACAATATCCTTACTTCTTGTTGCTCATGATGTTCTTTTATTTTGTTCTTGATGCTATCATTGAGTTTTGATGAAATTCTATTCTTTTATTAGTAAAAAAAAAAGCATCAGGTATTAAGATTCTTTATTGTTGACTAAAATCCCCAAAATTACAAATAACTTATAGATAGAACTTGTCAGTACTGCTCAGGAGTTTTTGGATTTTATACCAGCTTAATATTGTCTGGTTCTAGTTGACCTTTTTGGAACAGGACTGAGATGGTATATAAATGAGAGGAAGATAAGGTTGCATAATTGTAATTCTATGGGATTTATCCTTCAGAAATCAGGACTTGAAATAGATGAACAACTTGCAATTTACATTCTTGCATATATGCTTCATTCCAGGGAACCTGGTTAAGGGATTCTGTGACTTGGTGGGATCTTAATGCGAGCAAGAGGCACAAATATAATTTTTCCCCTTTTTAGAAAATATATAGATTTACAAAATTTTTGGACTTTCATTTATGTGAATATTCTTTTGCCTCTCTTAAGTCTTACATTACTTTTTACTTGCCCCAGGAATTTCGCTTAAGACTCAAGAACTGTATGTCATGGTGTTTCTCACTCGGTACCTAGACTTGTTCACAATGTATAACTCTCTCTATCAAATTGCGATGAAGCTAGTCTTTGTTGGAACTTCTATTGGTATTGTTTGGTATATGAGGTACCACAAAGTAGTGAAGCAAACATACAGCAAGGATGAAGATACCTTTAGACATTACTTTCTTATACTCCCATGCTTTGTGCTGGCTCTTTTTGTCCACCTTGATTTTACTGTAGTTCAGGTAAGGAAAATTTTGTCTTTATTTTTTTGGTTTGTTTTTTCTTAGATTTATTTATTTTTTAATGAAGAAACTTACCTAAAGAAGATCATATATCAACTATTATTTGATAACATATTTAAAAAAAAAAAGGATGTGCCCAGTGCACAAAGCTCCCACTTTCGTGTAGAGTGTAAGAGAGATCGTGGTAGACAACCTTACCTCCAATTTCTTGGAGAGGCTGATTCCTGGACTCAAGCCTGTGATTTGTTGATTTGATAGCATATGCTACAAATAATTGTCAAGACTTGTCGACGTTTGAACTAAGGTCAAACATGGTGCTTTAACCCACAACTTGGGTCTGACCTTTCTTTGTTATTTGAAATATGACATTTTAGTGTTATAGTTCTTTCAGCAACTAGCAACTAAATATTTGCTTTTCAATTATAGAGGCCACATTTGAATATCAGAGGATTAGTATGTTTAAAATGTGTTGAAAAAACTGCCTTACCAGACCACATTCACAGAAATGATTTGAGATTGGGAAAGACATCCATCAGGAAAATAGTATTATGCAGTTAGCCAAAGTGTTTCTCCAGATATGGGAATCATCAAATTAGTTTCGTTCTAGCACTCCGACATGGTTTAAAAGAAAAAGAAGACACAGACATGGTTAAATTTTCTAGACAGAATGCAACAAATAACAATTGTGGTTTCAAGGCCCTGCCATGAAAATTTGATGAGAGCGCAAGTGCAATTATGTAGATTGAGTCAATATTTTTTAAAAAGTTAGACTGACCCACAGATCTTATAATGTTTTTTCTTGAATATACGGAAAATGAGATGACTGCAAAGGAACATATGGAACTCAAAAAAGAGGGACAAATCTAGGCTGATAGCATTTTAACCGAATAAAAAATTTCACTCCACACTGTGAGGCACAAATTTTTTTCAATACCCCAAAGAAATTTCTCTCCCTTTTTTAATCTTTAGGAGAAGTTGGTAACTTTTTACAAAATTTTTGTATAAAATAGCTCCAATATGTCCCTTATTGGGGTAGAAAGATCTCTTATGTAACACTATTCATTGGGATGAAAGATAGCTTCCTTTTTCCTTCAACAGTTTCTTACACAACTCTGTGGTCAGAGTGGTAGAACATTAAAGTTTAAACAGAATAAGGCACTTGGCAGGACAACTAATGTACCTAAATAAGCACAAGTAAGGCATTAAAGTTCATCTGGTTTTAAAAAATATAGTCACCCCCGTATCATATAATTAAGTATAAGTAGGCTCTAGTTCTAACCTTATCATCATAAAAATGGTACCTAACCTGGTGGCAGTGTTTGGATACAAATAAAGAGGAAATAATTATAAACTCCAAAAAAAAAAAAAAAAAAAAAAAAAAAAAAAAAAAAAAACGACTATAAATATTCAGTTCACAAAATATCATCAAGTGAAGCAGGTTCCATGAGTTACCATAAAGAATGTTATGATTTCAAGGGAAGGGGCTAACGGCTGTGATGTTTGCTCTTGTAAGAGGCTTAAACCATCTCATGCAACAACATCAAGGGAGGAAAGATACTTTACAATCATATGGGTTTGGTTTATTATTCTTAGTATTATTAGTAATCTCATCTTCTACCTTTATCTTACAAGAGAAAGAAGTGACGTTGAGCTAGAGCTCATTGGCTCATATAGGTTTCGTTTTAAGAAAAAGTTTCTTCAACCTAATTATTATTGAAAAATGTACTAGTCAGGTGCTGCAGCAACAAGCAGTTATATAGCTTATGCATGTGTTTTGTCTTTTCTTTCTTGCTTCAGAAATGTTTGATTGACCTACAAATTGTTCTTTTTTATTTTGGATAAGTAAATGATATTAAAACTATATAACAATCACACATCTTTCATGTTGTTACTAATCATTTATGGTATTTCTACTTTGTTTAATCTATTCTGGTTCTTAATTAAATGAATCTATTAGATTTTATATTACCTTCTTTGTAAATTGAATATAATTTCTGATGGAAACTTGACTTAATTTGGAGGTTCTGTGGTCATTTTCGCTATACCTTGAAGCTGTAGCAATCTTACCGCAATTGGTATTACTACAAAGGTCAAGGAACATTGACACCTTAACGGGGGACTACGTATTTCTTCTTGGGTATGCCACCTTTATTATTTCGTAGAAGCTGGGCTACATTCTTTCTGTCCTATTGACCTTGCTGCTTTGATTGAATTTAGTTTAATCAAATATCATATTGTTCTGCTTTGGATTAATTATTGTCATTCTACATACACTGACTTTTTCTTTTTTGTGGATTCTTTATGTTTTATATTGTTAGACAATATCACTCCAACTTTAGTGTGTGTCTACCCAAATGCTTGTGCATAAACACACAGATAACCTTATTATTTTCATGATGTAAGTAATAGGTAGTTTTGTTAGGTTTAATTACCTGGTTAGTAGGCTATGAAGTTCCTGGAAAAAATATATTTTTGTTATATTATCTGTTAATACTGCAATACTAACCCTTGAAAATACTATTATGATATATTTTAGGGTTTGTAATTTCAGCATTTACATCTCTCAATCAGGATTGTCAGATAATGACGTGAACAAATCAGCTCCAGTTAAAAGAAATATGTTTGTGATGTTGTCGTATTGGAATAATGTTTCTCTTTGATATTTCTATCAGACTTATAATTTTAAAGGGACAAGTTGAAAGGTAGAGTTCCTGGCGGAAAATGGGATGAAGAGATTGTTGGGCATGGGGATCATTCTGAAAAGGAAAATGATTGAAAAATGAGGATTTTGAGGTTTGGTTTGTCACGCAATGGTGAATAAAGTAAATTTTCTGGTGAGATTTAATAATTGACAGTAGTTTGGGATTTTTTTTTATGGCACTTGGAGGGAGCTTTAGAAATTTGATAAGTTCAGTGTACTAGTAAAATTGAGAAAGTATATTTAATTTAAGATCTCTCTCTCTCTCTCTCTCTCTCTCTTGTTTGGTGCACTAGGCTGGGGTTTAACCCAATATCTTTCCCAGTCCTACTCTTCTACCTGAGAAGCCAAGTCCTAATCACCTGATGAAAAGGTTTCTGATGAATTACAAAATAGTTATCCCCTTTAGGACTCAAGGGATTTTAGGCAAAGCGCGAAAGATATTTTTGATTGGACCACCTCTAAATTTTCATGGTGGTGACTAGATGGACCCATGTTGATTTTGCACAAGTTTATGAAAATCAAATGAATGTTATGGCACAATCATTCTGGGGGAAGTTGCAGTACTCTTTGTGGTTATGTCAATATTTCAGGGTGTTGTAAGATTATTCCTCAAATCATTATTTTAATGATGTTTATAGTGTCTTCAATTTCATGAATAATTAGTGTAGTATATTTGTATTTCTGCTATTGTGGTGGCTGGAGAACTCAGTTGAGTCATTTGGGTTGACACAGTTATGTTCTTTGTCAATAGTGGAGCCAAAGGGGAAGCAGCAGTGTTGGTGTTATTATCTAGAGAGATATATGATGGTTGTGTTGGTTTTATTGGGAAACTAGTGGTGGAGGTGATGGTGGACAGTCTCTAGAAGTATTACCGGTCTTCATGTTAGTATGGTCCTCATAGTGCTGCTCTTTTGGTTGTTTGATGATGGTGAAGAAGATTTCTGGTGGTATTATTTTGGGTATTGAAACTGGTATCATGAATGGTTAGAAAATGACAATTGAAATTTATTTTGGGACAAAAATGATTATGCTTTTAGCTATATGTCCCTGGCAATTATCTCAAGCATCTAAATAGCTGTTAGTATGTAGATTACCTTTATCTGCTATAACCTTATAACACATACAAGAAACATCTTTAATTTTAGTCTTCTTTGCTAACAGCTATGGAAAATAAGGACTTTCTCTACTAGTGCTGCTATTCCAATGCTTTTTAGTCTATGGAAGATTGATTCACTAGTTTCTTACATACACAACATGTTCTGATGGAGTCAAAGTTGCATGCACCCCCAAGCATGCTATTTGTGGTCATAACCATAATTCATTACTTTGTTTATTCGGGTGAAAGAGCCTTATAGAACTCTATTTTCTTAACTTCCATAGTGTGGCAAAATAAATATTCCACTTAGCTACATGGCTGTTGTTGGATGAATACGACTTTGAATGATATGTTATGAACTTCAAAATTTTTTTAAATTTTTTTTAGGAAATAGAGAAAGCTATTATATTCATTTTGAGAATCTCAATGTGGTAAAGATTACATTGTCCTCATATGCCTTGATGTCACTTCCATGATATTGATCAACCATTTCTATAGAAAGTAAATTAATTTGTTGCATCTGACTTGGCATTTCCAAAGTATTTGGTAGCATAGTACAGATGTACCGAATTAATAAATTAATTTTGCTTGGTTTCTGAACACTATTGCACAGTGATTTCAATAATTGAATTGGTCCAAACTTAATATGTTGTATGCGAATATTTAGTTTTTTGAAAGATGGAGGGACCGCTAAATAAATGAAGCTACATGACTCTTGGCTGAACTTTTATGTCACATATTAACTGAATTATCTTGGATTTGAAAGTAGTAAATATGGCTTGCTTTATGTTTGATTGCCAAGCATATGGTTTTGTTTGGTGATATTTTCTGTCCCATAATCTTGCAGTGTTTACCGAGTTTTATATCTCCTCAATTGGGTTTACCGCTTCTTTATGGAGATTCACCACATACGCTGGATACGTAAGTTTGGCTTTGCTTGCATTTTAATTATAGTCCAGCTCATTTATAGTAATATATTCTTAATGAGCTCTTGTCAAATGCTAAACACAGCTTGGGTTTCGGGCTTGATTCAGACAGCTCTTTATGCTGACTTTTTCTACTACTATATCAAGAGGTACTTTCCATTCCGATGCTGTTAAATAAGTTTGTGACACTCACTACTTTTTCTTTTCCTTCCTGCTGGGAACTAAGTCGGCAACAGTTACATAGAAATAAACTTGGAAAAACTGGCTTCTGTAGGTTGCTTTCTTACTAACTTATATGATTTGTGTTCAGCTGGAAGAACCGTGAGAAGCTTAAGCTTCCTGCTTGAAGTTGATCTTTCTTGGCCTATTGAGAGAATTTTACTGACAGAAGAATAAAGTTACCTCAGGGTGTTAACTTTCAGGATTTCATTTATTTCTTTTTTTGCTTTTTGATGAATATTTTCTTGTTTTTGGACAGCTTTTATACTTGCTACAAAAATGTTCTTTGAAGTTTGAACTAGAGAAAAATGACAAGAATCACCATAGTTGAATTCCTGTCCTGGTTACACCAATGATAATAATAATAATAATAACAAAACTGTACTAGTTAATGGATGGTGTAATTTGCAAACTGCTGCTAGTAGCACTGCTGGCTTGGTAGAATTCTGCTTTTGCAGCCTGTAAGCATATCTTGTCCCATCATCTCTGCAAGGTGAAATTATTTAGTACATTGGTATGTTACGCCTTCCTCTCATCTAAAGTCTCACCTTTAGATTCCGCACGAGCCACACCCCTCATTTGTGAGCGAGGCAATGAGGCATATTACACTATTACACTGACTGTACAGAATTATCTTTCCTTGAAAGGTGCCTTCTTAACATGAGATTTTGAAAGGAAAAATCTTGTATGGGCACTGACTAGATTCATCTTTTGAAAATCCCAATTGTGAAGGTCCCAAAACTGTCAAATTATATGCACAGTTCATTCTTGCGCTGTGCCGTGTTGCAGTTTGCAGGTCATATAGATAATGGGCCTATGCCTTTAAAGTTTTAAAGGGCTGTGATTCTATGGACTATTTGGATGGATTCCAATCCTTAGTACTTTTTTTTTAATAAATAGTTGAAAGTGGGGAAATTTAAATTTTGAATATCTCCATTAAAAACATCTGAATGTGTCAATTAGTTGAACTATTTAGCTATTAGCATTTGACCCTTATTGGAATCGTCCGATGGGTTTGGACTTTTTTCATGTAAGAATGGTCCACCCTTCACATACGTCTAATTTTATGTCTAACTAGTTGCAAACCCACATTATTAGTGGGCAAATATAATATAATTATTTTATAAGAATAAAATGTAAAATTTGTAGGTCAAATAGTGAATGTATTATTTAAAAGTATTTTCTATTTTTATAAGGTTTATGTATTGGAACATGTAACATATTTTGCATTCAACAATAATACATAGTGATACACACACACACACACACACACACACACACACACATATATATATTGTGTGTGTGTGTGTATTTCATAAAAAGATTTAAATTACATAATTATAATATTGTTTTATATAAATGAAGAAGATGTTATTAAAATGATACATATATATATATATATATATATATATGTATGTATGTATGTATGTATGTATGTATACCATAATCAGTTAATTGATTTGAACATATACAAGAATATGGGAAAAAAAATGTAACAATAAGTTTAAATTATTATATAAGTTTAGAATTGTAGATTTTTTTTTCTTTCCAAATATAAGTATATAATGTCTATATTATTGAAACTTGAATTTCAAGGTAATCTTTTGGATACTTATCATATTTATTGTTTTTTTAGGCTCTACATCTCTAATTGTCTATCATGTTTGTATTTTTAGCAAAAAACTAAAGAGTTTTACATAAATTGAATAAAATTTCATACTTTTTAACCCAAAAATTAAGGAAAAAAAAAGAAAGAATAAATTTTGAGCTCAAAATTGAAAAGGCAATCTACAAAAAAGAATTAATATAAGGCTTAATTAGGCCAAAATGGACTGAAACGGACTGAGTGGACCAAAATGGACTGAATTGAACCAAATTGAATTGAAATATTGAAGTGGACCAAATGGACCTAATTGAATCGAATGGACCGAATTGGAACGAAATACTATATTGATGTGACTAAAAAAGATCTTTTAAATAATGCATCTTATGAATGTTTTCATTTAAATTTTTAATAGTAAAAAAGAACATTTATACGATATTGTTTACTAACTAAAAAAATTTACAAAGTGACATGATTGGTTAGTGTCACATCAACAACACAATAAACAAATTCCTAATTATTTTTTAGTGATACTACATATTGTTAGTACAAATTTTACTACACACATTTAAGATTTACAAATTTATATAATATCTAAAAGTTAAAATGTAGCAGTTATAGTAATCTAACATTTTCCTTATAGTTGTCAAACTTAGAAGGGAAAAAGAACAAGATGAAATATCAATAATTGAGAAGACCTTGATACCAAATATGATGGAACCTCCGTGTGTGGGAAGGGGAAATGGATAACTACTTCCATTCTTGAGATATATGAATATAGCACATGTTAGGGTCATAATTTTATGTAATTGGCTAATCTTGTGATAAAATGCACTTTACTTGTAATTGGTAGATCTAAGCTGGGTTTAATACATTAAGAAATATGTTGTTCAAGCATATCTAATGTTCATTAAATCTCGACAGATACTGCTATCAAGACTAAATGAGAAGCTCAATTTATCAAGAATTATGATTTTCAATTTTCTAGATCTAAAATTTGGCCCAAGTTTGTTTAGGGTTTCTTTTCTAACAACCTTAGATATATATAAGGCTTATTTTAAGAGCCGTCACATGTGGATATATAGACAAAAATAGATTATTTTTCTCTGGGAGAAGCTACTGCATTTGTATGCTATAGGGTTTTGCGACCAAGTACTTCCTGATTTTCATTATTAATGGAGTGAAGAACTTTGCAACGAACAACATTTGTTCAAGTTGCAAGAGTTAGTCATGTATTGGGATTCGTGTAAAGGGTTAATCACAGATTAAAGATATGTGCATAAAAAAAAAAAAGAAGGCTAGGGTTTTGTAACAAAGTGCTTCTTGATCTTCATTGTTGATGAAGTGAAGAACTTTGCAGCCAATAACATCTGTTCAAGTTGTTGGAATTAGTCATGTATTGGGATCCGTGCAAAGAGTTAGTCACAGATTGAAGATTTGTGTATCAAGGGAAAGAAGGCTTCTACAAGATCAAGTTCAATTGGATATTAGAGTAAAGGTTCAACTGTAAGTTGATATTTTAGAATAGGCCAAAGTAGTTGTAAGATTCTTTATACTTGTTGTAAGGTTGAAATTTATCAACCATCTTGTTGGCTTTATTCCGTGCCAATTTGCTTGTAATTTAAGCACTTAGTAACCCTGTATTTAGGTGGGATTATTGTAAGGGTAGTGTGTGAGAAGATGTGAAGAAAAACTCAAGTATGTGCAAGAAGAAGAGTTTCGCGGTTAGGACTCGTGGCTAACTCACGACTGGCAAGCCGCCAAATGCAGGCACATAAGAAGCACACAGGGAAGTTGAAAGGTCGCGCCAGCTATCGCATTACAAGACAAAAGTCCCAGGTTGGGCAGGCCATTACGTCGCGACTTAAATTTGCGACTTGGACAAGCCGCGAGGCCAAGTCGCCAATTAGCCCTGTTTGGCAAAAACTGACTCTTCGTATTCCAAACACACACCACTATATATAGACCCTTATACCTACTAAATTGTGAGAGCTTCCAGAGAGAATTTTGTGAGAGAAACTCTAGAGAAAAATAAGATTGCCTCATCCCCAATCTTTACCTTAGAGATTCTACAAATTCCTCTTCTCTCTTTCTCTCTATTGTTACATTCTTGATAGGCTTTTAGCCAAATTCTTATCTTATCACACCTACGTCTGTGAGAAGGTTCATTTGGTGCCAAGGGAAGTAGTTTGAAAGGAACCAATATACATTGGTTAATACTATGGTATGGTAGCGGAATCCGGGAAGCTAAAGAAGAAATAGGTTTGGTGTAACCTCGTTGGAGCAAAAAACTTAGAGGGCTTAGGTACTTGGGTAGATTAGGCTTGGAGGGTCTTCTGCTGCTCATGTATCCCAACTACATTCTTTAGTAGATTATTTACCGCTTGGAGGACGGCAGAGAGGTTTTACGCCGAGGACTTTGGTTTCCTCTTCGATAACACATCATGTGTTGTCTATGTGTTTGCATCTTCCTTCTCTTTATCTTTGCCTTATATTTACTGTTTTGGATGTGTTTATATTTGGTTTAGATTGTTTATCAATTCTGTTATAAGCTTGTTATCATGTTCCGCACATTAACTGTTTGATATAAAACTTGAATTGGTATTTTTATAATTTAGAGTCTAAACGTTTAAGGGTGTTTTATACACATATTGAACTTTCAATTGGTATCAGAGCGGGTACACTTGTTGTGGTTTTAATACCTGAGTATGATCCTTGACCCCTTGTTGAGATGGATAGGTCTTAATCTCTCAATGTTCCACCATTTTTTTATTGTAACAATTATGTCTTCTGAAAAGTTAGAATGATGGCATTTCTATGCTTTATTGATGACACCGTGTGGGATGCAGTTGAAATATGTTGGACTAGGCTAGAGGATGCTAAATCTACTTGGGATAAGGCAGCTCTTATGGCAGCTAATGCTAACAGTAAAGCTTTAAATGCTATATTCTGTGGTGTGTCTTCAGATGAATTCCACAGGATATCTCACATGACAGTGGCCAAGGAAGCTTGGGAGATTTTGGAGACAACTTATGAGGGGACTAAGAAGGTGAAGGACACAAAGCTCCAAATGCTTACCACCAAATTTGAAGAGCTTAAGATGGGAGATGATGAGCCATTTGATTCGTTTTATGGAAAGCTCAATGAAATTGTGATTGCGAAGCTCAATCTTGGTGAGAAGATTAAAGATACTAAGGTGGTGAGAAAAATTTTGAGGTCCTTACCGGAGAGTTTTGGAGCAAAAGTCATAGCCATAGAGGAAAGCAAGGATTTGGGTGAAATTAAAATTCAAAAGCTCATTGGGTCACTTTAAACGTATGAGCTTGGACTGCCTTCCCACAAGATGAGTAAATCGCTTGCTCTTAAAACCATCACTGAAAGAATGGATGATCTTTCTGAAGAAGATGGAGTGGAGAAGGAAGTAGCATATCTTACGAAAAACTTCCACAAATTTCTAAAGATGAAGAGCAGTGGGAAACCATTTAACAGAGGAAAATATTGATCTTCCAGAGGTGATAGGAAAGAGTTTACGAGGAAAGAAGGGAAGGATGTTCAATCTCCTTCGAACATTGTGTGTTTCGAGTGTAATGGACATGAACACTTCAAAAAGGAATGTCTCAATTATTTGAAGTCAAAAGGAAAGGTCTTTGCTACTACCTTGAGTAATACTGACTCATCAAACTCTGACACTAAAGATAGCTGTGATGAAGAAGGGAATTACTCTGCATTTATGACGATTGCACATATGGAGTCATCAGATGATTTGGGTACACTCATGAAGGAGCTTGGGAAACATTCTGATTTGGAGTCTATTGGAATAGTTGAGGAGTTTGAAGATGAGGAAGTTGAAAAAGTAGTGGGATTGCAAGAGACTTACAACTCACTCCTTAAGAAGACCGGTGAATATGCTAAGGTGGCTAATGCAGCCATTAAGAAGATGAAGAGGGCTGAGGAAGATTACAAAAGTCTTCTGGCACAATACAAGAAGGTGAAGTATGAAATTGAGATACTAAATGGTGAGCTGTCGGAAGCTTATACCAAAGTAAGATTTTTTGAGCAAGAGGTGGTGCAAGCTCATGTCAAGATAGAGAGAGTCTCCTCCCAGAAGTTAGAAGATGTTATTTCATCTCAAAAACCTTTCTCAGACAAGTCCGGGTTGGGTTACACCGGAGGGAGTAGCACGTCAGCCAAGGTCGTCAAAGAAGTGAAGTTTGTAAAGGCTAAAGAGATGATTGTGAATAAGTTTATTCTTGAGAAAATTAAAGCTGAGAAGATGAACAATGTGGCTGATCAACGGGTGTTCAATAAGTCCCACAGTCAATCAGACTCCAGATATGGAGCTAGAGGAAGATCACTTCCAAGATCTCAGCAGGGTCCTAGAATGAACTATTTTTGTCACTATTGTGGAGTACAAGGACATACAAGATCCAATTGTCATAAGCTGAGAGCAGTGAACAATGCAAGTGCTCCTTGGTCACGAGGAAGAAGAAACGACAATAGGTCTTGGGGTGGTGAGCAACCAAGAAGTCAAAACCGTGATCCAGGAATGATGGACGCGATGAAGATGATCGGTGCCTTTATAAATTGCCTGAAAAGCTTCACACGAAGGTTTGACAGTCCTAATTTTCGTACCCAATCTGTTAAGGATATCACCCCAAACGCACGTGACTGTGAGAGACCGCGTCCCTGGCCCGTTTTAATGAATGTTGGGCCAAACTCACGTGAATGGGTGGAGTCGTGTTATTGCCCCTCAAAATGGAGGTTCGACTAGTTATTTTTCCCCTTTAGATTAAGGGTTTTACAATGGAGTCGCCACTTATTTAATTATTGGAAAAATAAGAAAACCATAATTAAAAAAATTCCTTATTTTATTAATTTGAAATTAAATTTACATTGAACATAGGAAATTACATGGCTTTGGTCCTAGATACAATCTAAGATAAAGTACATGGTTTTGTTTCCTAATTACAATCTAGAAATTGAAAATTACAAGGATAAACATTTGATCTACTAACCCTTGATCTAAGTTCGGAGGCTATGTTACAAGGTGGGAAGGTGTTAGGCACTCACCTTGCCCGGTAAAACCGGTCTTCTAGACTATGGTGGCCAACATTCATATCACATCATCCAATATTTTATCAATCAATTTGCATGTTGAATTTAAAGTGTGTGCATGTGATAAAACCTAATTCAATTTATTAAGCACTTCATTTGGATCGACAAATAAATTCTAGTGAATGTGTGTGTATGGTGATATCCTAGATTCAAGGACTTGAAAGAATTATGAAAGAAACATGTTTTTCATATTTTTGATGTAGATTTAAGATTAAAACTAGTGTTTATGCATGAACATGTGATGAACAACCAAGAACATGTGAAGAACATATAAGAATAATTAAGAACATTCAAACATATTCAAATGATTACTATCATGCTTTAATCTTAAACCCTTATCATGGTAACACAAAAAACAATTAGGGAAAGAGGTTATACCTTCATGTAAGATCCATATGGTGGAGGAGGAGACTTTTGAGGGAGATTCTAAGGGTGGAGGAAAAGAAGAGCTAGGAGAGGGAGAGTGAGTCTCACTCAATACCTTGAGTCTCAGGAAGACTAAGATATGACAAAACTACTCAACTTCACTAGAACTCAAGAGAGGAGAAGAGAGGGGGTTTTTGGTGTCCTGGAATGAAGGAGGGGGAGGGTTTATATAGTAGTAGTGGAGGGAATATGAATGGAAGGCCATTTAATGAGGGTTGACAAGGATTATGAACCTAGACCTCATTTTAGTCTTGGGAAAAATCTGGTGCATTAAATGGAGAGATTGGTGGGAGTGAGGAGCAAGCCAAAATTCGGTTTTTCCGTAGCTGCTGTAATAGCTTGTAGAGCCAACTTAGAAAAATCATATCTAACCCATTCTGATCGGAATTGTATCGTTCTTGTGCTCAAATTGAAGCCCCGGATGTCTAGTTTCTGGGAAAATTAACTTCATTCACAGATTCAAAATATTATGAGAGATATTGATGAAATAGTGAGCAGAGGTCATTTGTTAGAAAATGGTTTCAGCACAATTAACATTAATATGTCCCAAATTAGCTCCCAATTAACATTAAATGACTCAAATCACTCTCATTTCAGAATTAATTGGTTCCTAATTTACTCTAATTAAAAGATAATTACACAAATTACTCATTGAATAATTAATGTTTAACTGTCTAATTAATTAGGCGTATGCAACCTCACCATAAAATATAGTCCTAACCAATTAAATTATAACACATCATTGATCTCAAATTGATTACACCTATAACCAATTGAAATCAATTGTTCATAATCACATATAGTCGGACTCAATTTGTGATAGTACATCTTAGCCATTAAAACTTGATTTGATGATAACTTTCAATCTAATGGTCCGATTAGGGCTTATGACCAGTCAATTTGATCGTTACAACATCAAGATCATTTTGGTGAAATGAGTCTAATGGCTAGAATCAAGATGTAAATTTTTAAAGTGAAAGTACCATTTTACTCTCCATGTGAGGTTAAATGCGGGTTGCAAAATAGGGTGTCAACAGTGACGTGTGGGTGACGAAGGGTATTCATGTATAAGCATTATAACATGTCCATGCATCAATACTTCCCATGTTTGTGAATATGCTTGGTTGTGTGCTTCTTGCTAGTTTTTAGGTTGTTATTTTGTGTGTGTGTTTGTCTTTGGTTCAAATGTTTTTACATTTTTTATTGTTATGTTTTTTATTAATCTTTTACTGCTTTTGTGTCAAAAATCCAAAAACACATAAAAAGTAGAAAATTCAAAAAGTTTGATCGACTTTGTTGAGTTTTGTCTCAGAGCATGTTTTGCCTTGTACACTTGTACTAATGGCTTTGTGCATTTAATGAGCTTAGCTTGTCTTTTATGCACTCATAACATTGTGGAAGAAATTCTGAAATCTATGTGACTGTTGTAAATAGATCTTTAACCTTGTCATGAATAATTAGTGAATGGTTTTGTTAATCTTGAGACATGCATAGATTCATGCCTATATATCTTCCCACTTTTTATTTTTATGCTTAAAAGAGCTCTCTAAATGTAAATCTCCAAATGAAAAGAGATATAGAGCTGCAAAAGTCTGTCGCATATACTAGTATTCGACTAGAAAAAAGGGAAAGCGACCAAAATAAAATGTATGATGCCCAAAAAGCCAAAGGCTAACTCATAAATTGAAATATCAAAAATTTCAGGTATCTATCTCAAAATGAGATTTTCTTTGCTCAAAAAGTACAAATGATATGTTGAATATGGAGTCAAATGAAAAGTTTCAAAGAATTGTTATCAAGTGCATGTGGGAGGTTATATATGCACATTTCTATAATTGAGATAGGTCATATTATTTAGTGCTAGTTATGTATGATAGGTCATATTATCTAGTGCTAGTTTTGTATGCCTTGATTGAATTGATCATTGAAGTTTCATATCAGACTAAGGACTATCTCATTTTTGATATCCACACACAATACACAAGTATATGTCCAATGAATGCCATATTCATTTATGTGATTGTACTTGATTAAATGTGTTTTTACAAGCTCAATCTTTGTTGATTAAACACAAAAAGATTTTTGAGTGTTTTAGTTTGTTTTTGGAAAGTGTTTTTATTTCTACAAAAATGTCAAAAATTTGAAAAACAGTGTTGCCCTGTTTTGGCGACTTAGTCGTGGGTAAGTCTAGTTGCATGCTCCAATCGCGAAGCTCACTCCAAGAGTTTTCGCCGGTCACTGGTGATTCAAGGCTGCAGTCGCGAAAAAGACTTAAAATTTTTTCAAAAATTTGAGTTTTTGTGGTTTTCGCGGCTCAATGTGGTGACTTGTTCGCTGGTGGAAGGTCCAGTTGCGAGGGGAACACAGAGATTTTCGCGGTTCAGCTCGCGACTCTCCCGCGGGTAGATCTTTTAGTCGCAAAAAACACTTAGAAGATTTTTTAAGAATGTTGGTTTCATAGTGTTTCGCAGCTTACCCTAGCGACTTTTTGGCGACTTGATCTAGTCGCGAAAAACGCGTGTTTTGCGTTTTAAAGACAGTTTTTAAAATTGTTTTTCAGTTTTTCCCTCGAACTTTAGTGACTGTTCATTGACTTCCCCAAATCACTATTTCAAACACTCAGTGTTCACTCTTGTGATACCTCCATTTCTGCATTTTTTTTTCTTCTCAAATCTTCAAGAAAAAGGTATGGGTTTTCTATCCTTTACTTCAGATTTCCTATTCTAAGTTTTTTTTTTCCTTGAATCTTTGTGTTTTGAAAATGGATTGTGTTTGGGTGTTTTGTTTTGGGTTGTTCATTATAGTGAATGTCATCTGATTGACTGTTATTGTTGTTGTGAACTTTTTGGTCTTTTAGTTGGGTTTGTTGAATGAGTTTTTGTTGCCAATGACTTGTTCAGTGTGGCTTCACATGATGTTTTGACTTATCTGAGTACATATCACTTTCATGATATTGTGTTGAAGTACTTGTTGTCTGTGACACTTTGCTACTCATGTTTGACAGAGTGTGCTGTAATGCTTATTACTCTCTGTGTTTGGCAATGCTTATTCTCTCACTCTATTGACTTAGTTCTCGTTCTGTGGTTCTATGTCTTCTAAATCTGTTTGGTCTTTGTACTCTCATCTCTTGACTAGATCTAATAAAATGAGTGTGTTGTGGATTTGGTACTTTGCTGTGTATTTGCTCTTTTACAGATGTCTCGACGATCCTCCAAAGGAAAAGAGGTTATGACAGAAGAGGGAACATTACCTGTTGCAAAACGAACACGTTCTTCATCACAGCCATCTACTGAACTCAATAGTGAGTTATTCAGAACTCCTCAGCACCTACAGGCTTACTTAAGCATTTTTGACCGGGCAACTTCTATAGTGGAACGGGAGGTTAGATTTGACACTTTGGAAACCACTTTTGTCCCTTGGATCTTCGAGGCAAAAGATTGGGTAGAATTATTTGGAAACTTTATTGATCCAATGATGGAACTAGTGAAGGAGTGTTTCGCGAACACAATTGATCTTGAAACTGAACTACACTGTATGGTAAGAGGAATAGAGTTCATCATTAGTCCGGACACCATAGCTGAACTTCTTAGAATCACAAGACCTGAGAATGCTGACCTAACTCCTTATGATGATCGCACTCCAGTGATTCAGGACATTCTCCAAGTTCTTGGTCCTGGCCATGAACTTATCATGTTTACCAACCTCTATCCGTTGACCAACATGGTGTATATCAACCTTGGAAGGGCTCAATTTCTATGTGATCTCATCACAGGCACCACCATTGACATCTGTGCCCATATTTTTTATATCATAAGAAAGATAACGACTCGAACAGTAGCACGAGGGTGCCTTCCATTTTGCAGTCTCATTATGAAATTCATTCTAAGTGAAGGTGTTACTCCTCCATCAGTTGGGAAAGTAATTGCTCGTCCTCGACTAATCTCTATGTCCACTCTACAAGCTAGTAGAAGTAATTCATCCAAAACTCCAAAAAGTGCACATTTCTCTCCTACTACTCCTTCTACTCCTGAGCCAGATTCACATGTACATGCCACCCATGTATCACAGCAAACTAGCACTACACAAGCACAGTCTGCCCCTCAACCTGATAGGTTGGAGATGCTATTTGAGAACCTCCATAAGCGCCTTGAGGAATTGGAAAAGACTCTCAGAGAAGGCCAGAGAGAGCAGTCAGAGAGAATGGTCATCATGCAGGACCAGATCAATGTTTTAGCAGCTCAAGTTGAGGGCATTTTCACTAAGTTACAACAGTGACCCTTTGGCCATTCCGGTCAAAAAGGGAGAGATTTTTTGGCTAGCACTTGAGGGGGAGTGCTTATTTGAGGGGGAGATTCATAATCATATGTGCTATTTTGGTTATAGTTTTGTTATTTTGGTTTGGATTAAACTCATATCTCTTAAATGTTTTTAATACTTTGGTTTGTTGATGATGTTATTCAGTTAGTTCAACATATGTTTTTTTTTTTTTTTTGGTTTGTACCCATGTTACTTATGTAAGCTTTAAGGGTTTTGTTTTTATGTACACTTATAGGCCTTTGTGGTTTGTACCATGCTTTATGCAGCCTTTGTGCTTTGTTAAATCAGTACTTCTAACCTAATGCTATGCATTTCTTTTTAAGTATTGTCACTCTTGTGCCCGTGTAGGATTTTTCCTAGATGCATATACTTTATGTACTGTGCATTAGTTGAGTGTTGGTTATTCAAGGGATTTGCCTTGTATTTGTCATCTTGAATGTCCGGATGTTTATTCCAAGTGTGAATGTACACTGTGATAACTTGTATGAAGTGATTACCTGTTTTTGGTCTTGCCATAGTTTATTGCTTTACTCCATTGTACTTGATCGCATTGTGCTTGTTCTATTTGCTTTACAAGTTTTTTGCATACAATGAACTTATTGTGTTGTTGTGTTTCAAGAGTTACTTATTCTTATGGTTTTAAAACTTCACAGATTCTAGAGTTAAGTGTGAGTGAGTTTTCCAACTGTTCCTAACTCACGCGTTAAGTCTAGAGTTTGTTTTAGGGTTTTGTCACGGAATAGCCAAAGAGGGAGATTGTAAGGTTGAAATTTATCAACCATCTTGTTAGCTTTATTCCGTGCCAATTTGCTTGTAATTTAAGCACTTAGTAACCCTGTATTTAGGTGGGATTATTGTAAGGGTAGTGTGTGAGAAGATGTGAAGAAAAGCTCAAGTATGTGCAAGAAGCAGAGTTTCGCGGTTAGGACTCGCGACTAACTCGCAACTGGCAAGCTGCCAAATGTAGGCATGTGAGAAGCACACAGGGAAGTTGAAGGGTCGCGCTAGCTGTCGCACTACAGGACAAAAGTCCTAGACTGGCCAGGCCGTTACGTCGTGACTTGAACTCGCGACTTGGACAAGCCGTGAGGCCAAGCCGCTAATTAGCCCTGTTTGGCAAAAACTGACTCTTCGTATTCCAAATACACACCACTGTATACAGACTCTTATACCCACTAAATTGTGAGAGCTTCCAGAGAGAATTTTGTGAGAGAAACCCTAGAAAAAACACAAGATTGCCTTATCCCCAATCTTTACCTTAAAGATTCTACAAATTCCTCTTCTCTCTTCCTCTCCATTGTTACATTCTTGAGAGGCCTTTAACCAAATCCTTATCTCACCACACCTACGTCTGTGAGAAGGTTCATTTGGTGCTAAGGGAAGCAGTTTGGAATGAACCAATATACATTGGTCGATGCTATGGTATAGTAGCAAAATCTGGGAAGCTAAATAAGAAATAGATTCGGCGTAACCTCGTTGGAGCAAAAAGTTTAGAGGACTTAGGTACCTGGGTAGATTAGGCTTGGAGGGTCTTCTACTATTCATATATCCTAATTACATTCTTTAGTGGATTATTTACCACTTGGAGGGCGGCGGAGAGGTTTTACGCCGAGGACTTCGGTTTCCTATTCGATAACATATCGTGTGTTGTCCATATATTTGCATCTTCCTTCTCTTTATCTTTGCCTTCTATTTATTGCTGTGGATGTGTTTATATTTGACTTAGATTGTTTATCAATTCTGTTATAAGTTTGTTATCATGTTCCGCACATTAACTGTTTGATATAAAGCTTGAATTGGTATTTTTATAATTTGGGGTCTAAATGTTTAAGGGTGTTTTATACACATATTGAACTTTCACTTGTAACCACTTAATTGTTGATTAGTAGATTTTTGGGAGTTATGACCTTAAAATTACCCGATAGGGTTTTTGCTTTACGAAAGGTTTTCCCCATTTGTCATTAAATCACCGTGTCAATTTATTTTGCGTTGCATTTAGTTTAATTGGTGATTTGTTGGTGTCTTCACGATTAGCATGTTATTGAACTTAATCAATCAACTTAGGTAATTGAATTAATTAATCGAAGTCAAGCTATTTTAACCCAATAGTACCATAAATGGTTGCTCGCCATCATTCATTACGAGCATGCTGCGGTAAGGTTCCTTTTTCTGTATAAAATATATTCTTTTAGCTAAAACTATCATCCTATTGTATTGGAAACTGTATGATATATTCAGAACTATCCAACTATGGATTTCTTAGCTGTTTTACACCATGCCTTCAAAATTATAAGAAATGTCATACATGATATATGGAATAGTAACAGTTATTTCTTTCATCATTTTGTCTCTCTCACACACACAAACATAGCTGGCTAGGCATGTACGTAGTAGGCACACACATTAGTACACATACAGAACAAAAATGCACAGAGAGTCGTTAATTACAAGTGAATACTGAATAGTTATGTTAGTTAGTTACAATGGCCCTTGTTATGAACATCAACAATGAATCAATGATAGTGTCTCCTTTGTGAACATATAGTGTTGGTCCAACAAACTTGCCATTAACTGATGTTCTTTTGTGCTGCACCGTCTCGTACATGGAGCTTCTTATACCTACGTACAATCAAAAGTTTACACATATTTTCGACAACTCATAAGTCATTACCAAGCATGCATGTTTTTATATTAATAGGTGCGCAACTACATGCATGCAAGCGTGCGTACGTACATGTAACTTTATTCATGACATAAAGAATTAATCAATAAATTAATGAATAACATGATCCTCATAGATGCTTGGTAATGACTCATATATATATATATATATATGTATGTATGTATGTATGGTTATAGGCCCATCATTGGTAACCCTTGGGCTATAGGTCTGATACCAATTCCCTAATGGGCCTAATCCATGGCGCTCGGGAGATTGGGCGATGAACTGGTTAGTTCTCGGAGTTTGACCTTGCTTGTGGTCTGCTCCGGGTGTATCTCGGTAATGCTTTGGGGGATATCACCGCCAAGCAACATTCAGTGTCTGTAGCGAGTCCCGAAGGCTAAAATCTCCGTTTCCAAAGTGGGGTCCATGTCTGTTAGGAATAATCTTGAAGGGCCCAACTTGCACAAAAAATAATAAAAGCAATCATTGCTGATCCACTAAGGAAGGATATAAATAGGGCAAGAGAGGGAGGAAGAGGGGGTTAGACACGAGAGGGTAAGGAACAAGAAAGCTGCAGACTGAGAGAGAGAAAAATTAAGAACAAACAACCCTAGGTAGAAGGAAGATATCTGAATCACAAATACTAACTTTGGTCCGAAGGACCTTCCCATTGTAGATATTCATACACCCACTACAACGAATAAATTGTGAGCCCAATAAAGGAGTTAGCACATTAACCAAAATTTTGGCACGCACAATTATATATATATATATATATATATATTTATATAGAAGATAGTGTGGAAGATTGCTCAAACTGATTAATAAAATTACAAAGCAATATCAATAATATATCAGTAAAACAAGATATGATTAATTTATAAATAAAATAGATAAGTGCAAAAGCGTATAAAATTAAGGATTAAGTAAAACTTATCGTTGAGGCATGAAACTAAATCTGCTGTTCTTAAGAAGCGATTTCGCTGCCATTAGAATGAATTCGTTGGTACAAATGGCTCAGACGATTGCTCTCCAGAATGCAATGGCAACTCTGTTAATGTGTACTCACAAACAGAGTTTCGAACTTATCACGAATGCCCTAGAGAAATTTTTTGATATAGAAACAAATAAGAAAAATATCAGTGTCATTTTTCTCTCTCTTTTTTTTTTTTTGGGAATCAATTATATATATAAACTAGAACATGCACTTGGAATAAATGAGCTTACGGTGGAGAAAGACGAAATTGGAGGAATTTGTTTTTCAATCGGTGCCGCAAGTCAAAGTGTATTTTCTTAAAACTAAGGAAAGATGCGGCATACCTGTTGCTAAGGAAAGAAGAGATAATTGTGGGATTTGTTTGCTGGCAATAATACCCACGCAACCTAAGGAAGATTCTAGTTGTAGATTGTTTGGGCTTTTTCCAACTAAAAGAATTAATGGGCTTAATTTTTAAAACATACCCAACAATACACAAACACACAAAATTTGTTTGGCCAAAACACCATTTTGGTCCTTACATTTTAGGGTCATGGTCAATTTGGTCCCTACATTTTAGTAGCAGTCAATTTGGTCCCTATTATTTTTAAGTTGGAATCAATTTGGTCCTTACCGTTAACTTACTAACGGAAAATGCTTACGTGGCAAATAGTTTGTTTTGTGGGCGCACACGTGGCTAATATAATAATATATAATTATATATTTAAATATTTAAAAAGCCACCTAAGCATTTTAATTTTAAAAAAAATCCATTTCAGAAAAAAACTGAAAGATTAACTGGAAAATGGAAAGTACAAAAATAAAGAAAATGATTTTTTTAATCTTTAATTTATTTTCTTTTCTTTTTCATCCTGGGACTTTCTTAGCTTAGATACAAAACATAATATCCAGCGATACAACAATACAACAATCTGAAACCAAACATTCCAGTAGCACTTTGATTTATTTTCTTCTTCACCTCTCTCTCTCTCATTCTGTCTCACACACAGAAGCAAAAATCCAAATCTATTTTTCCAATAACTGTGGCTGAGTATAGTAGAGCAAGAGGGGACATCGGTGGCTTCATGCGAGGATTCGACATTAGATGCCCAAGGGGAACTGTGGATGTGGAGTATGCCGCCGTAGACGACGCAAGGAGGAGAAGTGGGTCTCATCCATTCCGATAACTCACCGGAACATATCTACCTCCACTCACTTCGGGATGGGTGATTGGGATTCGATATTGGCGAATAGATCTAGGCCTTGTGGTTTTGAATGCACTATTTGATTATAAATGGCAAAACCAACTTCTGGTTGTTGAGTTTTTCTACCTTCAATGGTTTGGATATTGATGGTGGCTGTAAATGGTTAAATATGGGGTGTTGATAGTTGTGAGAAGTTGCTAAGAAAATAGATAAAAAGAGAAGAATATGAAAGAAAATTGAGTCTGCGTGATTATTGTTTAGTTTTAGATTGTTGAGTTGCTAGGAATAGTGTTTGGAAGCTAAGAAAAGTTTTTAAGAATACAAAAGAAAATAAAAGAAATTGAAGATTGTTATAAAAAATAATATATTTTTTTCTTTCAATTAATTTTTTCGTTTTTTTTTTACATGGATTTTTTAAAAATTAAAATGCTTAGGTGGCTTTTTAAATATTTAAATAAATAATTATATATTATTATATTAGCCACATGTGCTCCAACAAGACAAATCATTTGCCACATAGGCATTTTCCGTTAGTAAGTTAACGGTAGGGACTAAATTGATTCCAACTTAAAAATAACAGGGACCAAATTGACTGCTACTAAAATGTAGGGACCAAATTGACCATGACCCTAAAATGTAGGGACCAAAATGGTGTTTTTGCCAATTTGTTTTGGAGAAAAAAATTGCAAATTCCTTTAAAGAAAAGTTAAATTGGCTTGAGTTGTAGCATTGAAATTTGAAGGAACGTGTTTCATCTATATCAAAATGTTTGTGACATGCTTATTATATTGATTAGGGATAGTAGTGAATTTTCCATTGGGGCCAATATATTGGACAATGAATAGGGTTTGCATTTTCAAAATCTGTTAAATAAAATATGTGGTATATATATATATATATATATATATAGAGAGAGAGAGAGAGAGAGAGAATCCAATCTTGATGAATCATACAAATATCTAGCCAATAATAAATTTGATTTATTTCTATGTACTGCATAATCACATAGCTTTATTTAATTCCATATACAATGTATACCATATACTATGAGAACAAATAAATTACTTCTTCCACAACAATTTCATTATTTTGCTCCACATATTGTTGTGGAAGCAATAGTGATTGTCATGGTAACAATTCCACAAATTAAAATTATAAACAATAATACTATAGACATACTGAACAAGTTAAGAACATGGTGAAAACAAAAAAACAGTAAATGAATGGATTGGCCCAATTCATAAATGCTTATGTCTTCCCTATCATTTGATGTAACTACTCATGGGGAATGAACCAACATGATATTTGAAGTTTGCAGCTAACTTCAATAGGGTGGCATGTCTAGTGGTGGTGGTAAAATATGCGCTTTTCGACCTTTCCCTTTTTTCACTACAAATGCCATGTCCATGCCCCATGTCATATGCCGATCAAAATGGCAGTGCAAAAACCAAACTCCTATCATCACAAAACATAAACAACAACATCATCATCATTGTAGTATTAAGTGAGAGGGGCAAAGGTTGCATCCGGAGCATTGGACAGAATACAAGACTGACACATGGTCAGATATATATTGTATCTAATACTCTAATGTACTGGACATAAGTTAAATCTTAATATCTTGAATACTTAACGAAATCCAAAACAAGTGTTCAATTTTGAACACGTTCACATTTAGTGTTCCAATGCATTGGACACAAATTGAACCTTAAATGGGGGTTATTAATTTTTTTTTTTTTTAGTAGTTTGACAAACCAGGATTGTTGGCCATGAATCTAATGGCAGTCTAGCCATCTAGGGGAACATCAATGGTGTTCATAGGAGGAGGGTCAACAAGATTATATCTCAGTGGGTCCTTATCCTTGTCAAAGTTTCCAAGACCCATTCCAACCACATAGAAACTGTATCCATGGAGATGCATTGGATGATCATTCCCGCACACCAAAGTCGTGCCTTGAAAAACAAGTTCCATAGTCGTGTTATACTTTAGTATCTTAACCTTGGTCCCATGTCTAGGTGTCTCTAGGTACAATGGCAAGTCCTCAGCAGTGAAATTAAATAAATATGGTGGGAAATCTGGAAAATTTGTCCCAAATACTCCAATGACATGACCATAATAAGCTTGTAATATATAGATGTATGGGTCCACAAAGCTTATGTTATTAACACTAGTGGCTAGTCGCGTCCCATTAGGCCATGCACATGAATTGTTAGGACATGGGAATGTGTTGACTGAGATTACAAAAAATAAATGTTTGGTTATGGTTATTGGGACATTGACTGGATGATTTTTATAGGCGCGCTAAGCTTTTGAGGCTACTTGTGAAACTAACTGAGGCATTGGTATTATTAAAGTAAGGAAGATTATTAGGTAGGGAAAAAGAGAAGATTATTAACTGAGGCATTGGTAGGGAAGATTATTAACTGAGGCATTGCCATGATCAACCTTTAGCTTGAATGTGTCTACAAGTAGTAAATCACATTAGTAGACTAACACTTTAGCCAAAAAGAGAAAACAGAAGAAGAGAGTTTATGGACACAACTTTTATATCGTAATTTTTTTTACTACTTAAAAACAGTAATTGTGATCATGATATATGGAATAATATTAAGGTATTTGTGAAAGTAATTGTTCACTATTCACAATTGACCATTTGTAACAAAAATTGTGATAAATAGTATAGTCCTAAAAAAAATTGATAAAAAAAAAAAGAGTATCATTTGATAAAAACTTAGTAACTTGACAATTGATTATTGCCTTTCTAAGAAGGATGGTTTTTTTCTTTCTTTCTTAGGGCTAAGACGATGACTTTATTATTCTGACCATCTTTAAGTATTACTGCCATTTGCATCTTATTGGGTTAAAGTTCACCGAGTCTTGGTACTACTGTTTGAACTATGACATTTACCAATTGCAAGTAATTTCCTCAATAAGTCTAAGTATAGTATCAAATGTTATTATTTATCAATTTAAAATATATGGATCATAAATCAATGAGACTTAATCCTTGAAAAAATTTAATCATTTTTCATAAAAAAGTTACTTACATTTAAATTAACTAAGTGGCACTAATACTAAGACGCCTTAATTTTGAGTAAAAAAAACTACTCAATGTAATAAACCCCTCACACATTACAAACATATATTAAATCAAATCCGTGCTAATTTTTGTTGTTGTTTTTTTACTGAATGATCAAATACTCCATGCTTTAGGTGCTAAAAAAATTTACTAAGAAAAAACCATACTGGGGTTCAAACAATAATGGATAAGAAATATGATGATAAGTATTAGAAAATTTTTAAATAATTAAATTCATATTCTTCCTAACCATTTAAGTTTTTAAGTCAATTTATAATTTATCATTAGCATTCAAAACATGATTAAGGGTTTGTTTGGGAGTACTTTAGGCCAAGGCCAACATAACTTGAATATTTTATTTTATAGATTTATAACTTTGAAATTAATTAAGCCATCTACTTAACCTCAGTGGCGGAGCCAGGATTTTAGTTTAGGGAGGGCAAAGTTACAATATAAGATTGGAAAAAAAATTATTCTAAAAAATATTAGTTTGCATCAATAAAAATAAATGAATAAAGATATCAATTCATATTAAATAAAAATTAATTGAAGACATTAATCAATATATTTATTTACAATTCAAGAAATTAATTAATGTACTCAAAATAAACCGTGAGATTAACTCAATGAAAAAGTGTAATAAATATAACAATATATTTTAAAAGTTGTATAATGACTCATTGGGCCATTGGCTATGGACCTACTGCTTTGAGCTGAAGTGGTGAGAAATTTAAACTTTGTTTGGTGGAAGATTATTTTAATAATAAAAAAGACTTAAGAAATATAGTGAAATAAGAAAAATTAATTTCAATTATTGTGAAAGATAAGTGTAGTGAGTCAATTTTTATGTATCTATTATCTTCTATACATAAAACATTTTTAATTTTTTAATAGATAATAGATAATAGTGTTTCTTTTATATGAAAATTTTCACTTCATTGTTAAATTAAAAATAATGGTACAATAAGTATATGAATTAGCAAGAATCATTTCAACATGGCCACATTCATCCCATTGCATGTTAATTTTGAAATGACGCGTGGTGTACTCCTTGATTACTAGCATTGCGAGTGTTGGACATATATTAGCTTAAACTAATTAATTCATTAACCTGAGAGGAATATCATCTAACAAAACCCTCTCTCTAGTCCTCAACCTCACCTAATGAAAATTTGGCTGACTTAAAAAAAAAACACTGTTTTTGGGCCAAAAAAGTGAGCATATCTTCTAATATGAAGGCAAATAGCACTACTTGGATAGCCACCAACGAGTGTAAAATTTGTAAATCAACTAAAACCCTTCCTCTCTTACTCACTTAGATGTTATGCTTATATCTTTGTAGGGAGACAAACTAATCTAACTATCCAATAGTAAAGGAGTTTTGCTGGAGGTTAGGGGGGGCAGTTACTCCCTCTCGCCCCCCCTTGGCTCCACCTTTGCTTAACCTTAATTATAATTTAGGTGAAGAGGTTTGGACCTAAGGACGAATTGATAGAGGTTCAAAAATCAAAATTCCAGTCATCATGCTTATTAATTCATGTATAAAAGGAAATAAGTTAATCAAGAGCAAGCTTAAGCCTGTTTGAAAAACTAATAAACCAAACCCCATTATATGGTCCAGGTCTAGCTTGCTGGTAATAAGACCATGCCTTAATAAAAACTGATCACCGTGTACATTTTAATGTTCAATCCCACTTGGACTAGGATATATAATGTCAAAAACATCGTTTCCTACTTCATTTTTTTTCCTTGGAAGTTGGGACACTGCTTCTATGGGATTAGCAGTGTGTTTATCTTCTTACCAGTACTCTTCAATCTTCCTCCCTTTTCATTCTAGTTAGTAACGTCAATCTTAGAAGCATTTGGTAGAAAATAAAGGACTATAAACATTCTATACATATAAAACTGTAGGAATCCTTGACCTGGTTTTGAGCACGGATAAAGAACACCGGGTTGTCCATTGATAGTGTAAGCATCAGAAACATCAGGGGCTCCTCCAGTATAAATAGTTTCATCATAAATTGCCAATATTTCTTGCTTCCACCACTCTCCTGTATAATCAAAGATTTCCAGTCATTTCAAAAATATTTTTCTGGTCAAATTGTGTAACATTTTCTTTACTTTTAAGTTGCACATACAGCTTGACTCTTCAAATTTGAAAGACAAAAAAAAAAAAAAAAAAAAAAAAAGGTCCCAATTATTGAGAAGGCTAATCTTATAATACCAAATATGATTGGAACCTCTGCGTGAGGAAGAGGGAAAGGATATTTGGTTCCCTTCTTGGGATGAATGATTATAGCACCATGAATCGTTACTCACCATCACTCACTATGAGAATGCCACCATAGGGTCCCTACTTCTGTGGAAAATATAATCTTTTGCCTAACCCTTCCACCCGATTGTATGGGGTTGTAGAGAGGGAAAATTCCCGACCTATCATAGGCTGACACATTACACTATTAAGTCCATAAAATATAGCCAATTACAAAGCTTCATGTATTGCTGCTAGGTTTTGTTATCACTACTCAGAATCCAACAGAAATTTGCCAAGTGTCATGCAAAAACCAATCACGCATCAGCGCATGTAAGCGATGACATAATCAATCCAGCACGTGTAAGCGATAACATAAGCGGACCAATCAGGCTGTGACATGTGTCACCAATCAAACTCTGCCACGTGTCACTCATCCACTCCCCAAATTCTTATAAATAGAAGCCTTCCTAAGACATTGAGGAGGACACTAAGCCATCTGAAGCACAAATAGCATCATAGAAGATTCAGAAGTACAGAAGCTCTTTAGGAATCAAGCCTTAAAGCCTTCAAGAATTTCAAGAACTTCAAACTCAAAATCGAAGAACATTCGAAGCAGAATCATCCAAACTATCTGCTAGATCTCAAAGTTCATCGGAATCAAGCTCAAAAGCCTCTAGAAACCTCAATGAACCATAAATCAACGAAACTCTACGGATTCAAGCCTCTAAAGCACCGAAGAACTTCCACCGCAAACCTTCGAAGATGAAGAACGCACCAAGAACACGAAGAACATATGAAGAACACGCAGAACAAAGAATTTCTAACAAGCTTACAGCCAGAGATTCATTGTGATTTTGTTTCAAGAGTCTTCAATCCATCCTTCAGCCAAATTGAAGAATATCAAAATTACATTATTACAATTCCAATCAACAAATCTTTTAAGGAGATCGAATCAGAGGATCATTCTTTTTTTAATTTCAGAGAATTGTACTACACATTTATCAATACAAATTCGCACTTGTGAAACTATTTTACTTGTTTGATTGATTTCAAACTAGAAATTTAGTTGTCTACAGGGGTATTGTGTAATGTATTTAGGGCCATCTGACCAAGGATATCTCGGTTGTTTTACTCCATGTCTATAAAATTGTAAATTAATATTATCATATACAATGCATAGTTAATTAGCAGTTCCTTATATATTTCAATTTCTTCTGTCAAAACAAAAGTGCACGGATCAGAGTGATACCAATGAATAGTTATGTTAAAACTTCCCTGGTTATGGACATCAACAAAGATAGTATCTCCTTGGTGAACATGTAGTGCTGGTCCTGGAAACTGGCCATTTACTGTCAAGATGTTCTTTGTGCTGCACAGTCTCGTGTATGGAGTTGCTTTTACCTACAATCCAAAGTTTACACACATAGATGCTATAACTCATAACAAAGCATGTGTACATATTAATAGGTATACAACTACGTACATGCATGCAGTGTGTACGTAGTGAAACTATTTTACTTGTTTGATTTATTTCAAACTAGAAATTTAGTTGTCTACAGGGGTATTGTGTAATGTATTTAGGGCCATCTGACCAAGGATATCTCGGTTGTTTTACTCCATGTCTATAAAATTGTAAATTAATATTATCATATACAATGCATAGTTAATTAGCAGTTCCTTATATATTTCAATTTCTTCTGTCAAAACAAAAGTGCACGGATCAGAGTGATACCAATGAATAGTTATGTTAAAACTTCCCTGGTTATGGACATCAACAAAGATAGTATCTCCTTGGTGAACATGTAGTGCTGGTCCTGGAAACTGGCCATTTACTGTCAAGATGTTCTTTGTGCTGCACAGTCTCGTGTATGGAGTTGCTTTTACCTACAATCCAAAGTTTACACACATAGATGCTATAACTCATAACAAAGCATGTGTACATATTAATAGGTATACAACTACGTACATGCATGCAGTGTGTACGTACAGATATCTCTATTCAAGTTGTAGAAAATCAAACAATTGCATTTCAAGAAATGAAAAGTGAAATTTTATCGTATTAGTTACTTACGGCAAAAGTATGATGAACATAAGCTTGGCAATGAATGGCACCGACAATTAAGACTAGCCAACTCAAAAGTTTTAGGTCCAACCACATTTTTTTTTTGGGAGCGGGTGATGGAAACCTTTTTATTTTTCCTTTCATTCTTGTAGTTTTTTAGTGAATTCCTTAGGTACCGTTTATATAGACACGAGGCTAACAGGAAACGTGATTAACTTTACTGGTGAAGGTGTCATGGGACCATTTAGATGCTTAACTAATTGTACTCTTAACTTCAAAAATTTTAGGAGTAGAACTAATTCTATATCAGTTTTCACAGCTATATTTGATATGACTTATTGTGAATGATGGAAAAAAAATGATCGATCAATGTGAAAGTAATAAATAACCCGTTACAGTTTGCCATATGTAAAGATAGTTGTGAAAATAAGTATGAAATTTATTGTAGTTTTAGAATAATGTTCAGAGAAGCAAACATTATCTTTTCAGTTTTAATTTATCAAATAGGATATGACTTATAGCCGTCTTTTCTTCTCAATTGTTTATTTATTTATTTTTATTTTTTTAGTTTAACTTGAGATAAGTGCTACATCTAAAACATTTTAACAACAAATTATGAATGATTAGTTGTTATTGTCACTAGGAAAAAAAAAAAAGGGAGAGAGTGAAGGTAAGCATGTTTGGCCTAGTTTATAAGTCGGTCTATTTGATTACTTGACTTATGTATAGATTTTTAAATTTTCTTTTAATTATATAAATAATTTTTAAAGTATTATAAACTAATAAACCTAATAACTTCATTCAAACACAAAATCATATTTAAAAAATTCAGTATTCATTTGCACGTATATACAATATGGAATATGCTTGAATTATTTTTAAAAAATGAGTTGATGAAGAAATAATTATGAGTATGTACTATAACAATGTGAGGTAAGAATTTTAGTTAAATTTCCTAAGGACTGAAATGCTAAACACAAAGGAAGCAATTTTGTTTTTGTTCAAAATGAAAATTAATGAATATATTCTTGTTTATCTAGAAAACAGATAGAACATTCCAAATGATTCACTTCTGATTTTTGAGTAACAAAACTTTTCCACGTTCCAAATGACTTCTAACTTTTGAGCAACATTTCATGAAGAGCATGACAATGTCAATCCATAAGCTAGAAGCAAAGTTATAATATTAATTAGTTTGCCAATTCTAAAATCAACTTGAAATTAAAGCAAGATATTTCTATTAAAAAAATTTCTTCTAGAAGAGGCGATAACATTAAAAAAAAAAAAAAAAAAAAAAAATACTCGTTGTGTTGTTGTCAACAGTATTGTATATCTTTAACTTGATCTTGAAGAAAATGAAAATCTCATGGGAAAATACAAGTCATCATCAACCTGAACCGTTACCCTATATATCATTGTTCAATTATTTTTGGGGCTAAGGACCTAGATAAATTGAAAACTAGAAAAGTTTAAGTTATACAATAAATTAAAAGAAATGCTTAATCCACAACATTTTTATAATATTTTCACAATAAATCCTAAGTGACAGGTTGTTACTGGTTGTTATTATTGGGATAAAAAAGTAATCTCAGTAGTATGTTCAAATATAAATCGAATAGTGTTACCTTTAATTTATAGATATTATAATGGGCTATAAAACTAGGATGGGAAACTTTTTTTTTTTTTTTTTTTGAGAAGCAAGTTACTGAATATTATTAAGGTAGGCTACTAAGGTCAGCCTAAACAACAAATGATAGATCTGGTGGTACATTTTCCATCCAGATTTGCATATGATTGAGGGATTTTGAGTTCCTTGCTAGAGAGTGAGCTAACTTATTACCCGAACGGTGTACAAGAGAAGTTTTAAAAGCTGAAAAGAAACTACTAAGGTACACAATGTCTTGCACTAAATGTCCATAGGGTGTGAAGTTCTTGCCTTCTGCAAGCAAAGCTCAGTGTAAAATTTCAGAATCCCTTTCTAGTAAGAGATGGTCAAAACTCAGCTCCACAGCAAGTTCAAGGGCTCTCCGTGCTGCAAGAACCTCAACTCAATGATTGTCATTGGCAGGGGGATTTTTGGAGACAACAATGCCACAACGTGTCCTTCTTTGTTTCGTATGACAACACCTAGTCCTGTGCTCCCATCTTCAACAAATGTGGCCCCGTCGAAATTGATTTTGTACCAATTATCTTGGGGCGGAGTCCATGCTGTTGACTGCGTTTTCCTCTGTTTTGCTGATATTATAGGGCTGGAATGGGACTCAAGTTGTTACTCCTGAGAGTGTTCCAGTATCTTGTCTAGTGGGAGTGTTGGTTTCCCGAGTCGGAGATTGTTTCTCCGATTCCACAAGTTCCATAATACCAAGGAAAAGAGCACTGGATCTGCTGTACCTGCAAAAATAAAACCAATAAAGTCAGTGAAGCATGTGCTCTGTTTGAGAGAGCTTTGGTTCCACGCTGGTATGGAGTTTCCAAGAGATTGCAAGGCTGGACAGCGGTAAAGTGCGTGCAGAACATCCTCATCTTCTTGTTTGCATATCTCACATCGTCCATTAGGTGTGATCTTGTGCCGAAACAAGTTTGCTTTGGTGGGTAGGGAGTTTTTGCATGCTCTCCATATCAGTGTCTTCACTTTGTTTGGAACATCAAGAGCCCAGATTTTGTTCCACAATGGTGACGAAGCTTGGGTTGATGACTGACCTGGTTGTTGCACTCTAGAGGCTTCCTGTAAAAAGCGGTAACCGGACTTGACAGTGTAAATTCCGTCCGATGTGAATGGCCATATAAGAATATCATCTTGAATGGAATGACATAGGGGAATGTTTTTTATAATTGATGCTTCAAAATCATAAAAAACTGCCTTAACTAAATCAGCCTTCCAAATTTTTTGCCTCTGATCAATAAAATCTCCCACCTTTGCACCTTCCCATCCAACCACCATAGGTGCGATGATTCTAGGATTATGTTTAGTAGGCAGCCAGTTCTCCCCCCATACATTTACTGATAGGCCCGACCCTATTCTCCATGTTGCACCTCTCTTAATGACATCCCTCCCCTTCAATATACTCTTCCAAGCATATGAGGCATTTGCCAGATTTTTTGCTTCCATGATTGTAGAACTTGAAAAAAACTTCGCCTTAAAAACTCGGTAGAATAAGGAATTCGTGTCATGGAGTAGATGCTAAGTTTGTTTGGCTAGGAGGGCATCATTAAACAAAGCAAGGTCTTTGAAGCCCATGCCCCCTTGGCTTTTGGGTTTACACAAATCTTGCCATTTCACCCAATGAATTTTCCTATTATCACCCTTTTGACCCCAAAAAAATGTACATATCATTGATTCGATATCATGGCATAAGGAAAGTGCTATTTTGAAGCATGTCATAGTGTAAGTGGGTAGAGCTTGGGCCACAGATTTGATTAGGATCTCTCTTCCTGCTTGAGATAGGAGTTTTGCTTCCCAACCAGCTAGTTTTTTCCAAACTTGTTGCTTGATATGGGTGAAACTCTCCTTCTTTTTTCGACCCACAAGTGATGGAAGGCCTAGATATTTTTCATATTGTTGAATGACTGAAACTCCAAGCATATTTTTGATTGAAGATTGCACCTCTTCGGATGTGGATTTGCTAAAGAAAAGAGTAGTCTTGGTGCGATTAATTTGTTGCCCTGAAGCACTCTCATATTTAGCCAAAATATCAAGTAGGCATTGGCATTCACTTTCCTTGGCCCTGCAAAAAATCACACTATCGTCTACAAAGAGTAGATGAGTTATCTTAGGTCCATTTTGACAAATAGATACGCCTCTTATGTCGCCATTATGGGCTGCCTTTTTTATTAGACCGTGAAGGCCTTTAGTGCACATGAGAAAGAGGTAGGGGGATAGGGGATCCCCTTGTCTAAGTCCTCTTGTAGGAGTAATATTGCCATGGGGTTCACCATTAACCAAAATAGAATAGGATGCATTTGTAATACAGAGCATCATAAGATGCACCCATCTACTATGAAAACCCATCTTCACCAAAACACGCTCCATGTATGGCCATTCCACTCTATCATAAGCCTTACTCATATCGAGTTTCAAGGCCATAAAACCTGTCTTTCCTTTGTTGTGATTTCTCATATGATGCAAGGTTTCGAAAGCCACTAAAATATTATCAGAAATTAGGCGCTCAGACAAAAAAGCACTTTGATGTTTAGATATAAGCTGAGGCATAATCTTTTTCAGTCTATTTGCCAGAACTTTAGCAAAAATACGATAAAGCACATTACTCAAACTTATAGGCCTAAATTGGGACACATATTCCGGATTCTTAACTTTAGGAATTAAAGTTATAAAAGAATGACCAAGAGATTGTGGCAATGTACCTGTGTTCAGATAGTGTAGAATGGATTGAGAGACATCTAAACCAATCAGGGACCAGTAGCTTTGATAGAACAAAGGAGGCATGCCGTCAGGGCCGGGAGCTTTCAAGGGTGTCATTTCTTTCATTGCTGTTTCAACTTCTTCAATGGTGAATGCCCTTGTAAGTGTGTCATTCATAGATCCAGTGACCACCTGAGGAATAACTTCTAATACATCTTCCAAGTTGTTCGGGTTTGCCGATGTAAAGAGTTCCCTATAGAATCTAAGAATGGTGTCATTTACTTGGCTTTGTCTTGTGCACCACCTACTCGTGGAGTCATACAATTTAGTGATGTAATTGCGTCAGCGACGTTGAGATGCTTTATTGTGAAAGAATTTTGTGTTCCGGTCACCGTCTTTCAGCCACAAAATCCTAGACCGTTGTCTCCATATTTGTGCCTCCTTGTCAAGAAGCAAGTTTATTTCCGATTCCAATATTCTCAATTAATTATTATTATCAATTTTAGAATATCAATACTGCGTTTCAAAAGATGGAAAGATAAAGAGAAAATGAGAGAAAGATGAAAAAAAGAAAATTGATTTTCTCCATTAGGTTGATAAGAATGAAAAGAAAAACGTAGAAAGCAAATCCTCAAAGATTCAATTTTTGCAATCCACCCAATTTGAATGGAAACCACCCCAAAAAAGAGAAGGGAAAAGTGAAGACTAAAATTTAACCTTTCATGACTCAAAATTTAGATTTTTACCCGTGACTTTAAATTCATCCCTGTTTCAAATTCATCTGAACATAAAAGTATAATAATAATAATAACAATAATAACATTTTGGTTAAATTACAAATTGAACGCTTTAACTTTAATCAAAAATCAATTTAGTCCTTAAACTTTTTTTTTTAAATTAAGTCCTTTAATTTTCAAGTTTATTCAATTCAAACCTTTGTAGTCTTCTTTAAAAAACTCTATTAAGAACCCATTAAAGCATGAGTAGGTATCTTATGCGCATGATGCATACTATTTTTGCCTAAAACATAAATTAGGCAGTATAGAACATCATTTTTTATTGAGTCACTAATAGAGCTTTTTTTTTTTTTTTTTAAATGAAAATTAAGAAAAACTTAAATTGAATAAACTTAATAATTAAAATACTTAATTGAACGACTACAAAGGATTAAATTTCAATAAAAAATAGAAGTTGTACTTTATAATTTAGCGTAACATTTTTATTTCCTTTTGCCAACCAAAGGAAAGAAAAATAATATTTCTTCTTTCTTCCTATCTCTAAACATACTGTTATCTTCATCACCTGCAACCAGCCAAAGTGTAAATGTCTATTTCTGATTATCAAAAAGAAAAAGAAAAAGAAGAAGGTATATTTCTAGGTTGAAACCCTGTTATCTTCCAATTTTTGTTTAAACCCTATATTAGAATTTCGGTAAATTATATTTTCTATGAACATATAGTAGAACATATAACTCTATTTATCAACACAATTAAAATAAATGCTTAATACCACATACATACATACATAAGAACATATATATATATATATACACACACACATTCCTAATGATAAATCATCAAACTCTAATGTGTGTTGAAGATCCGCTACACTATCTGAGAAGACGAAAAGTTTTTGACCACAAATTTCAAAGAGATAAGAAAAAAAACGCAGACCAAAGAAGTCAAACTAATTGAAGCCACATTTTGGCTACTCAGGTTGAATATTACTTATTTCTTTTCAAAAAAAAAAAGGTTAAATATTACTTACTATGAAATTAAAAGGAAAATATTTTTATAACAAAATGCAAAACCAAAAACAAAACTAAGAAAGTAGCATACAGACATTTTCTTGTTGGGTAAGACAAGTCATCCTGGAATGTCTTGGTAGTTGGTAGCCAAAGTGCAAATAGATTATGATTGACAAGACAATGCTAAAATTTTCACATGGCACTTCTAATGATGTTAATTAATGCTAGGTCTACAACATTTTTTAATATTTTCACAATAAATTATAAGTGGTAAGTTGTTATTAGTTTTCATTTGAACTTACTACTTATATAACTTTTTTATTTACCAGTAATAATTTGTTATTTAAAATTTGTTATGAAATTATTATGAAAATATTATGATGCTACATTACTTATACTAGAATAGACTTTATAATCCCAGCCAAATAAATAAAATATATAGATGCTGATAATATTAAAATCATTTCTCTCTTCTAACTTAAATATAATTAATTTTAAAATGTGGCCCCCAAAATAAAAATTCTGGTCCTGCCGGTAAACCTTAAATAAGTCAGCACCTAACAAATTTGTGAAATGTAGATGTGAGATGTAGGCGAAAATTTTACTCAAGAATCCAGTTATGGTTGCAGGGAGACTTGCAGTTGCCTACATGTGGTATTCATAGATAGACGAGAGAGGGAAATATTGGCTGGAACAGTACTTGCATCTTCTTAATTAATTTCTTTTATATTATATGTAAAGGGAGAAGAAATTATTGGCTAAAGCTACGTGATCATGAAAGCATATATGTGTACTACTTTTTTTTTTTTCATTATCAAAACCCAAAATTTATAATAAATTATTATAATGATTGAAAATAAATATGCGATTTCTTTTAAAATTCTTCAAATCTTTATTAATAAAATTTTATTCGGAAAAATATTTTAAAATTTTAAAAAATAGTAATATAGTTTCATATAGTATAAATTATGTTAGTGATTTTAATGCATTTACAATGAGGCACATAGTAGAAGCACATTATACAATTTCTAATACTTATATTGAGAAAACACAACATGCATGCCATGTGTATTGATTACAAAAAATCACATAACGTGAACATAAATTCAGGAATAATAAATATTTAATTTATTAGGTGTAATGCGTATTATTTTAATAGAATATCATATTTATAGACAATTCATTTATTTGCACATGTAAATTGATTATAATTATGTGTATTTTCTTGATATTTATGAACCATTTGACTTTATTTTTTCAAAAAATAATATTTTTAGTTAGTTTTTACACCCCTTAACACAATATGTTTATCCTAATATTAAGCCAAGTTGATTAACAAGTTTGCTAATTAAAACTAGGTTAAACAAATATGTATAAAATAAATATAATGCGGAAAGTAAAGAACACATAGATCTGATGACCCAAGAAAACCAAACTGGTAAAAAACTTGGGGAGGATTTAACCTAGCTATCCTCAAGGTAAAAACAGATCCACTGTGAAAGAATTGGAGTTTGTACAATAAGACTTAAACTACTAATATCCTATTACTATCTCGTGTAAAAAACTTACTACTACGATCACGTGATAGCTCCGAATCTACGGACTACTTCTTTCTTTGATCTGCAGTAACCATAAATTCTCCTACTTGTGACTTTGAAACCCCTCTCAAAGGTTTCGGATCTTCTTGAAAGTTCTTTATGCAATAACTGAAGCAATCATTAAGTTCTTGACGTGAATCTTGATCTTGATAACTCTATGTGTGTGTATGAAGGTAAACACCTCTCAAATCTCACAAAAAATTCAACACACAACTCAACAAAGACCTCTAAAACGTAGTTAGGATTTTTCGTTTATACTTGGAGTGAAACACTTAAACACTACGCGACATATGGGCTTGGGCTGGTTTGAGAATTTTGTAGAAAATTACTAATGCACGACTTTCAATCGATTCAGTCTAACTTTCGATCGATCGAACCTTGCAGATTTTGAATAGTAATTCCTGCAATTATTCGATTCCAACTTTACATCAATCCAAACTTTGAGCAAGCCTAAACCTAGACTAAATTTTTTGATTATGGTTTGCCAACATATACAAAAATTGAAGTTCTAATACATTAGTTCCTAAAGTCTTAGAACCTAACATTTTTATTTAATGTAATATTGAATGCAAGAGTGAAATTCTATCATAGATAAAGCAAAAAACAAAAGTACCCATTCATGACATGATTGTAGCATGTGTGGTTATTTGTTGGCAAAAACATTTTCATTAAATGATGTTTTTATATATTTTGAAAAAAAAAGGTCAAACAATGCATAAATATCACGAGGACACGTAAAATGAATTTGTGCACGTGAACTAATGAATTATTGACAAATACACACACACACACACACAAACGCATACATGGACGAAACTATAGGTAGGGGCCCAAGGGAGCCTGTTCCCCCTAGTCTTAAGAAAAAAAAAAGTATATATATATATATAGGTATATTTTTTACAATTTTATATTTGAACCCTCTTTTTCAAAAAATATGGGCTCCCTCCCTTAAAATTTACATTGATTTTATTGTAATAGTATTTGCATTAGTTGTAAAATAGCATAAAGCCCTAAATTTATCCAATCAACCTTAAAATACACCTACATCAGTTTATATATAATTGTGCAAAAGTACATTGTGCTACAGTAAATTTGTAAATTTGTACAATTACTATAGCACAAATGTATTTTTGCGAATTTACACAATTATTATAGTACAAATGTATTTTTGTACAATGATACATAGACTAATGTAGGTGTATTTTGGAGTTGATTGAGAAAATTTACACAATTATTGTAGCTACGCAAATAAATATTTTAGAAATTATTTAGATTGAGAGCAGTGGTTTTCGGTTGGAGAAGAGATAGATGATTTAAGATAAGAATAAAAAATTGATAAGGAAATAGTATTCTGATGAAATGTGGTGTAAAATAAATAATCTAATGTGAGGAATTTTGAAAATTTAGTGTATAAAAAAAAGTAGGTTATTATACTAAAATAGATAGAAATTTTTGCATAAATTGATGCAATTGCTCTAATGTAGTAAAATATAATGATGTTTTGTGTCTTTGTTTTTGTTAGTAGATGATTGCATAATAATGTATTACGAGACAATGATTTTGTGTACTTGTTTTTGTTGATAGTTTGTTAATACTAAATAGATGCTTATTTGAAATTTCATAATTTTTTTTATTATTTATACTTTGGCCCCCCAAACTTGAAATCCTGGTTCTCTCTTTCTCTCTCTCTCTATATAACTCATAATTATGTTCTTTTAAAACTTGCTTTTTTTTTTTGTTTTGTTTTGTTTGTTTGTTTGTTTAATGTTTTTAACCTGTACTTTTTTTTTTTTGGGTGATAAGGAAAATTTAAAATTAAACCAAACAAATAGACAAGATACAACTAGCGACACAAGTTGAAATATGTGCTACCTAGTGATTAGCCCCTCACCCCTTTTGTTAGCTGAATACGTGGAGCCTTTTCGATCAAGAAGACATCTCATGAGACTGGTTTTTACGAAATATATCTTTCACAACATATGAAACTTACATATAAAACTCATTAAGAGAAATGTCTTACAAAACTGTCTTATAAAATAACTCTTTCTTGTTGATCAACTTTTGTCCTTTACGAATTGTGTATTATGAACATAAAGCACCGACTAAGAAAGCTAGAGGGGTTGAAATTATTATTGGCCCACAAATATGCCAAATTAGCCCATTAATCATCACTACAAAAAACTAGGGCTATCCCAGCTTTTTAAACCGTCGCTATTGCCCAAAAACCGCCAGTATAGACCCAAGTGGCCTATCTCGACACTTTTTTTCCTGGTGCTTCATAGCATTGCCCAACAGGTGTAACAATAGGTGCTGAGGTAATAGGTTAACCTAGGGGTAGTTTCTAAAAGTGCTGTTGTAGCTCTCCTATAGTGGCGGTTTTTAAAACTGCTGAAAAAAAAAAAACGCTAGTATAGAATGAGTTTTTTGTAGTGCAGGGATAGTCAATGTTTTGTCTTGATACGGCAGGGCTAAATTCAGTGATTCCAATGGTGAATGACTAATGGTAGATGTGTTTTTTGTTAAGTTCTCTTTGCTAAACGTTATATTTATTTATTTGAGAAAAGGTTTTTTTTTTTTTTTTTTCCCTTCAACTTTCATTGTTTCACAAGACATTCTTGTAAGAGATGCGTATTACAATTTGTCACTACATTGCGTCGTAATAGATCTTACTAAGAGAGATGTAGTGAATAAGAATGAAACAATTTCATGTTCATCCACAGACTGGGAGTTGTCGTATGATTTGGAATATTTGAGGGATCCCACACCTCAGTGACTATAAAACAAATCTTTATTTCATTTTATTTATTTCAACTTCTGTTCTGTAATAGATATTGATGAGTCCAATTTTCAATGGTATCATTAGTTGTTATGGACGAACCTAAGATATGTTATGCATTTATGGCAAACATTTATGTCAGAGAGTAACAGACAAAGCAATGGGAAAAAAGACGTTACACAAATCAAAGCATCCACTTGTAACATATTAACCATTACAAATAAAAATGAATGCCGAGATCCGTTACTCATTAAAGACAAGATGGCTATAAAGCCAGAGAAAGAGTAGAACCAAAAGGTACACATAATTTTGATCCTAAAAACTACCCCAAAGCTGAATTCCATTGAGATATCCCAATTGAATTCCATCTGACTTTATTATCAGAGGGTTTTTGGCACACACCACACCATTGTATTTCTTCTCTTTGTTTTAGATCTTATTGCAGGTATGTCTCTGGACGAATACATTGCCATCGTCCATCCATGGAGACGAGGAACTCAATTGTTGATTTTCTGCATCATCAGACATCAAGGTCAAATCCTAATAAAAAGTTGAAATCTTATGTCAAATCCTAATCAAAGGTTGAAATGTAATTAAGGTAATCATAATCCTATTTGTAGTGTAATGAAATTTGATAGGCCACAAACTGAATGACCCCTTGTGATTATACCAATTAATTAATTAGCCAAGTTATTAATTAATCACTTAATCATGCAATTGCGTGGAAGCACAAACAAATCACCAAAAACTAAATATGCAGCGGAAATTAAATAACTCGGTGATTTGTTTACGAATGGGGAAAAACCTTGCGGCAAAAATCCCACCGGGTGATTTTCAGGTCACCACTCCTGAAACTCTACTATAATCAAATCAAGCGGTTACAAGTAAATGAATCCCAAGTACCTTACCAACTTGTAGTTGAACCCTTACCCCAATACCCAATTGGACTTGATCTGTAGTGACAATTTCTACCTTTGATGCACGGCTCTCAAGTACGTGACTAACCAATGCGCGGATCCCAGTACGCGACTTCAAAACACCAACTTAAGGAAGAGCAGTTGGCTGCAAAGTTCTTCAGTTCATCCTACACGATGAAGATCAGGAAGATGCTTGGTCACAAAGCCCTTTGGTGCAAATACACAGCAACTTCTTCAGAGAAGTTGAACTAGGTCAAGAACTTTGTCTTTGATCACAATTTGCTTGAACAGAGATTGCTCAATGCTTTTGCAACTTGTGTCCCACTTGACGGCTCTTAAAACAATCCTTTTATATGTTTAGGGTTTGGAGAAAAGAAGACCCAAAAGCATATTCACGGATCCCAAGAAAATCAGATCAGAAAATCTGAAATTATAAATCTCGACAGATAGCAGGTGTCGAGGTAGCTATCGAGCAAGTGTCGAGCTTTAATGAATTTGCACTTCAGCTTGCTTTTTCTTGGACAGACTTGATGACTTCAGCACTTGACATTGAAACCTTGTTTCTTGAAGTATTAAAAACACCTAGAATTACCCAATTACAAGTAGAGTGCGTTTTGTCAAAGGATTTAGCCAATTTACATAAATAAGTGACATATGTTCTTAGCAAGTGAAAACACATATGTTCTAACAAAAGTATTGTAACCTTGGTTTGTTTTGGTTTGGTTTACAATTTTTACACATATCCTGATTTTCTTAAATAGGAGAATTAGTATTCAGGTACTCTCCCCCTATTGTTTTAATCATAGTATTGTACAAAAAAAGGTTCATTGTAATACTTTTTTTTCGGAGAATTAGTTTAACATGGTTTTATTCAATAACTAGTAAATCAACCGCAACAAAATTATTTATATCGCTTTAATCCTAAAATGGCCTGAGTTACATTTTTCAAATTATGCCTATGATCAATAGCCTCCACACATAGAATATGTATTGTTCTCAACACTCAAATCTAAATCATCACAATTAGGATTTGAGATATCCTTTAAGGTCAAGCTTCAATCATAATTTCTTTCTCTCTTTCCGAATTCCAATTGTCTTCAAGTGTCCACCTTAAGCTTGAGAGGGGTGTTAAAGATACCAAGGCCCAAGTCTGTTACATGATTCTATCCTAAGTTTATTGTATCTAATCATATTTGGAATACAAGCAAAGTAATCATAATCTACTAGTAGTGCACGTATTCTCTCTCTCTCTCTCTCTCTCATATTTGATAGAATTACATATAATGAGATCATCTTTTTTTAATGTTTTTGAGATTTGAAAGTAAAATTTTATTCTTGATATGAATGATGTCATTTTACACTTATTTTATTTTATTTTTTATAATACATTATGGTCAAGAACCTTATAACTCAATATTATTATTTGTCTCATGGATGGAGCTACCCGAATTTTTTTTTAATAAAAATTTTAGTATATGAATAGGTACTAATCATGGGTATTGAAACACAATTCAATACCCATGATTGCTTTACCATAATTCTCCCTCACCAGGGCCACCACCACCAAATAAATAATATATAAAAACATAAAAAAAAAATTGCTGTAATGGGAGGGCCAGTCAACTATGCTTGTAACAAAATGTAATAGAGTGGTAACTTAGTTGGTAGACTAGGCTTGTAGAGTAAATGAGTTTCATGTCTGGCTAGGAGAAGGCTCTGACTTCTTCAAACATTTGTACAACAAGAACTAGTAGTCTAGTTCCTTAGTACAACTACTGCTATTTTAATTAAATTAAAATAAAAAGGTTAAGAGATTGTTATAGCATTATGTCCCCATAAGTCCTCTCTTAGCTAAGTTCTACCTATCCATGGCATTCTTTAACATGGTTTTAGACATTTACTTGACCAGCTAAGAGAAGACATGTCACATAGGGATCACAATACAGAAATGCTTTGAATTCCACAAATTGCAAATCAAATATCTGAGAGTTTACCATTTTTTACAAATTGCTAAATTGTATGATACAATACCAGGGCCTTAACGAGTGTAAAAATACCTTGCAAATCATTGTTGGAAAGCAAAATATTTTTGAACTCACAAGGTTCCAGGTACTAAGGGACTAAACCACCAAGCTGCTACATTGTATGAGCTCCACATGATGATGACACAAAATAAAGTGCTATGACATTAATAGCTTTACTCATTGTTCACAGATGACAATAACACAAAAAATAATCCAAATGTATGGATTACATATGAATGTTCAATAAGTGTATAAAACACTATAAACGTTTAGACCCCCAGTTTGCAAAATACCAATTCAAGCTTAATATCAAACAATGTATGTGCGGAAAATGAATATAAACTTATATTAGAATTGATAAAAAATCTAAACCAAATAAAATCACATCCATAACAGAAATTAAATGGCAAAGATTAAGGGAAGAGAGATGCAAACACAAGAACAATACAATGATGTGTTATCGAAGAGGAAACTGAAGCCCTTAGCGTAAAACCTCTCTACTGCCCTCCAAGCGGTCAATAATCCACTAAAGAATGAAGTTGGGATACATGAACAGCAGAAGACCCTCCAAGCCTAATCTACCCAGTATACCTAAGCCCTCCAAGCTTCTTGCTCCAACGAGATTGTGTCGAATCTTTGTCTTCTTTAGCTTACCGGATTCCGCTATAGCCCATAATATCAACCAATAACCATTGGTCCCTTCCTAACTACTTCTCAAAGCACCAAATAGCCTTCTCACAGATATGGGTATGGTGAGAAAAGGATTTGGGTAAGAACCTCTCAAGGATGTAACAATGGAGAGGATGAGAGTAGAGGAATTTGAAGAGTCTCTATGTGAAGATTGTGGATGAAGCAATCTTATTTTTCTCTAGGGTTTCTCTTTCAAAATTCTCTCTAGAAGCTCTCCACATTTCATGGGTATAAGGGGTATTTATACTAGGGTGAGAGTGGAATGCGAAGAGTCAGGTTTTTCAAAATAGAGCTGGCTGGAGGCTTGGCCTCGCGACTTGACTGAGTCGTGAGTTTAAGTTGTGAGCTAACAGAATGGCTAGGCTGGACTTTTTTTCCTGTAGTGTTCCAACTGGCGTGACTATTTATCTTCTCTACATGCTTCACTCGTGTGCTGCAGTTGGCGGCTTGCTAGTCGCGAGTAACCTAAAACTCCTAGCCGTGAGTCTTTGCATCCTTGCACAATCTTGAGCATTTCTTTACACTTTCTCACTTACTACCCTTACATGATTCCTACCTAAATACAGGGTTACTAATTGCTAAAATACAAGCAAATTTGGCACGGAATAAAGCCAACAAAATGGTTGATTAAATTCAACCTTACAACGTAGAACATAAAATTGTTAATGCCTAGTAAAAATCATTGTTCACAAATTGACAATGACCAAAAAAAAAAAAAAAAAAAAACCCAAATATAAGGATTACATTCTTAGACTGCATCCTTTGAATGGCTTTTTCCAAAGTTGGCACCACCACACACTTACTGTTAGCACCACCACCATATATTGTTAATGGTGCTATTGAAAGTCTTACACCAGTGAAACTTGCAGCAACAGACCTTGAACCTCCAGCCCTTGAATCTAGAGCACTTGCAGCAATAGTCCTTGAACCTCTAGCAATTTACATCACTTGCTGCAGCAACCCTTACACCTCTAGCCCTTGAATCTACAACACTTGCAGTAGTAGCCCTTGCACCACTAGTTGCTTGCTTCTTGTTTGTTGTAGGTGTCTTCTTAGCATTGGTAGACACTGTACCCTACATTACAACACAAAACAATATATAAGTATCAAGAATTAATGATGGCAAACATAACATAGGGCACATAAAACTAACCTTGTCTTTTTTGGATGGACATGTTTTGCTATTATGTCCCACCTTCTCACACTGAGAGCACTTGATGATGGTACTAGCCTTGCTTAGCTTATATGGGTTTTTGGGTTCTAAAGAATGCCTCTTTCTCTTTATCTTAGGTCTACCATGTTGTATCTTGTCCTTGGGTGGTTCCAAAGGATCTATTGATGTCCTTCTCTACTGTTCCATGCTAGCCACAAGGTAAATTATTGGTTCATATGCCTTCATGTATGTCTCAATTGTGTAATAAGGATGCTCATAATCTTCAGGTACACTTTCATCAAATAGTATGGTAGAGATGGCATTCTGATGTGGGATGCCAGTAAGATCCCACTTCCTACAACCACATGTCCTCTTGCTCAGGTTCACAACAAACCTTTGATGTTTGCACTCAACATTAAATAAACCATTTCCAGCATATATTGACACAAAATCAAAAGACTTCAAACCTTCATTGTCTAACTTTGTTTGAATTTTGGGACATATTTTCCCTGTCAATTTAGACATCCCTTCCCTCTTTAATTGGAACCTCCTCATCAGCTTTTTCCTAATCTTTTCAATCATGGTTACTATAGGCTTGTCCCTAGCATCTAAAATATATGAGATGGAACTCTCTGACAGATTATTCACAAGCAGGTCACTCTTTGATAGTCTATGAAATATGACCTAGACCACATGGATGGATCTACATTATCCAAATACTCATAAGCTTTTAGGCACAATTTCTTAAGCTCGCCCATTTGTTCAAGAAACTCATGCTCTATATATGCTATAGCTGCAGCCCACAACTTGTCCTTAAGTGCTTTCCCCTTGTGGCCTTTATCTCTATAATTGACTGTATAACTAAAAATAGTTTCTTGGAACTTTATGACAAATAGAGATGTATGTCATGGTTCTACTAATATCTATTCCATTTCTTCAGATTATAAATTCCAAACATTACAAAATTGTAGCATTTTGATGTGCAAATACTACATTACAACATACAACTCACATAATACCATTGTATGTCCTTACAAATCATAAAATTATGGCAAATACATTCTTTTGTCGGTCCTAATTTGCATAGCTGTACTAAATAAGAAGATGGAAACTAAACATTTGTATGTAGTGCATGCATAACGACATATATTCCCTTTCTTCATTTGATGCACTTGCTACAGCTCTGCAATTGATCTTTTTGCTGCACTGTTCTCCTTTTCCAACCTTTTGATTGTCTTCTCTATGTTAATAATGATGTTATCTTTTATTTTTATCTTGTTCATTTCTTTCAAATACTGATTTTTCTGTGGCACTTCCAAATGCTAGTCATTGTAAAGTTTTGTAACAACTACAAATTAGATATTCTATAATTTTTTTTTTAATTTTTATATTTTAGTCACAATTTTTTTTTCGATTTACAGTTTTTAGTTTGTTTGTTGGATTTGTTGCTCGGGTTTGCTCCCATGGCAGCTGAAATGGCTTAGGAAGCCTTAGTTGATAGTTGCTTTGCTAATTTATGGAGTTTGTCAAATGATTCTGTATATTTGGAGTGTGTCAACAGTTCAATCCTTCAAATATTTTTTATTCTATAATTTTTTTTTTTTTTTTTTTACTTTGCTGATTTGTTAAAGTTGAATTGTTACATATTCTATGTAACATAATAAAATTAGACATTGTAACTCATAATAAGAATGTTTTGTTAGCAATTGCAATACAGAAAAAATGAGCACCTCATAAAAAAAAAAAAGTAATTAAAATGTAATAATAATTATAATGGTGTGGGTTTTTTTATTTTATTTTATTTTTTTTTAACTCTACAGTTCGATAATAAAGTGGATGATGGTGATTTTTCCATATATTTTTGAAGTCATTTTATCTGAGTTTTTTTTTTTTTTTGTTGCTATTTTTATATTTTCGACCAAATTATTTATTTATTTTTTCCAATCTACACTTTTTTAGTTTGTTTGTTGGTTTTGTTGCTTGGGTTTACTCCCATGGTAGCTAAATATGACTTAGGAAGCTTCAGGTGATAGTTGCTTTGCTAATTTATGGAGTTTGTCAAACGCATTTGTATATTTGGATTGTGTCAACAGTTCAGTCCCTCAAATTTTTTTTTTCCTTTGTTGAGTTGTTAAAGTTAAGTTGGAGCTAAAGCTCATTGGCATCTATGTTATATGCAACTTAAACTTCCTGGATTCATATATTTTTCTTAGCCTTATATATGTTAATTTTTTTCCTTTTCAAACATCCAGAGATACTTCTCCCTTACAGTTTAGCTTCACCTATTGAGGGGGAGAGGCAACCAGGTTTTTTGTCTGTCTTTTGTTGGGTAGAAAGTTGGGAGGGGGAAGAAAGAGAGAAATATCTTTCTGGTAGAGAATATTTAAATTCCATTGAATTCTTAGTTGCAATGAGGATTTTGATTTTTTATAATCAGAAAAAATGAAATGAAAGTGTTCAAAATTCTTTTGTATACCTTTTTGAAAATATTTTTGCTATATGGTTGGCATATTATTAATATCCTCTCTTATTTTCTTTTCATTTTACTTGCAAATAGAGGTTTGATAGGATCTAATGAATGAAGAGCATAGATTTTTGTTAGCGCAGAGTACTCCCTAATTTCAAGGATAGCTTATATTCATGGTGAATGATTCTTGGACCTTTCAACCATTAATCCTTGAGATGGCTCATGGAAGTTCTATGAACAATGTTTACTTGGTAAGTGCATTCATTTCATTAGCATGACATTACTTTCATAATTGAAGTCACTTATATTCTTAAGGATGCTAAGCATATTAATAACCTAGCAATGGAGAATTAGATATATCATATATGAAAACTACGACATTACATGAGTCCAGCACTTTTCAGTCTCAATTACAGAAACTCATTAGTTGTTAAAAGAATTTAAATTGAATGCTAAATAATCACATATTTAATATCATTGAGTTGTTTAATGTTTACTCTTCAACTAAAGTATTTATGATTGTTGTCTTTTTATGAGTGGACAACTGGTATTGGCAAAGTTACAATCCATTCTCTTTTGTAGATTTGGTAAATATTTACATTTTAGCTTCCAATTCTTTAGATTACTGCCACTTCCCTTCTGGGTGTGTGTAATTTCTACCAAAAACATTCTTTAGAAATTAGAGGGTTTCTCTGTTTTCTTTCTAATAAAATGTTTATCGCTTAAAAAAAAGGAAAAAAGAAAAGAAAAGAAAAGAAAGAATATTGCTGAACAACAATAGCTATCAAACAGAAGTGAACAAATGAGTATTCTTTCAACTGTTTAGGTCCCCAAGTAAAATTTCAAATACAGTATTGCTATTGATTAGACCTTTTCTCTTCATGTTTCCCATATTAATTTCCTAGTTACGCTCACTTTCTTGGTATTGGTCCTTATATCAGTGAGTCTTGGAATTTAACACAGGGGTCTAGAAGTTTCATTGTACGATCACGTTATATATCTAGACATTGTTCTGGGAAAAAAAATTGGCATTCAAGGTGAAGGTAAGGCCCTGCGTCAATTCTTCTAAATGAATCTTCTATTTTTCTACCTAAACTCCCATTTCATATTTTTTCTTCCTATGAATTGTGGAATGGTCATTGTTTGCAAAATAAATTTACTGCACAAATGAATTCAAAAGCTTTCTCATGACTTTATTCTATGGAAGCAGTTTTTTCAAAACCCAGGGAAAATTATACTTCTAAGATCAAATAGATGTTGATGTACTATAATTTTTCCCTTTTAAGAATTGTAATTAGTCTCAATTGATTAACAAGTGCATGAAAGAAAAGCTTCATTTTTTTTTGTCCAACTAATGAATTTTCCATTGATTAGACTATTGACTCCTTGGTGGTTGGTAATAAAAAAAAAAACAATAGAAACATTTACAATGGAGATTGTATCTTAGCAAAAAAAAAAAAAAAAAAAAAAACTATTTACTACCAAAGAACCAAAAAATTATGTGTTATTGAAGAAGCTAAAGCTAAAATTTTTACAACTACAGTAAACTAATATAAATATCAGTTGACTATAGCAAGTTGTTAAAAATAAAATACAATATTTTATTAAGATTACATCTCTTCCTTCAATTAAAAAACTTAAATTCTCTCTCTTCCTTTTTTATTTTAATGAGTTGTTTTATTATTTTAAATGAAGTGATAAAAAAATAGAGCATTTGATATTGAGTGTATTTTAGAGTGAGGTGGTAAAATAGATAAAATAGCTTTTAATTTTGAGGTGTTAAAGCTAAAATTTGTAATAATACCACCATGAATGCTCTAACTTCAAAAGAAAAAAAAAAAAAAAAATCCTAGCCAACCTAGTATTTAAAAAAAACATTGTTTTGTTTTTTGTTTGTTTGTTTGTTTTTGTCTTTATTGGTAAATGGTTCCATCTTAATGTATTTAGAAATAACGATTTGTATATCTATAATTTTGTAATACTATATGGATGCCTATTTAGAGTGTTTTTATTTTTATTTTTATTTTTATGTTTTATTGATTTATTTATTTTTAAGACTCGGGTCCCTGCTAGCTTAAAATCATGGGTTCATCTCCACATTTGAACATAGATTTCTCCGCTATTTTACACCATACCTTCAAAATTATAAGTAATGTCATATATGGTATATATTATATGGTTAGTACAGTTATTTCTTTCATCATTCTGCCTCTCTCACACATAAGCATAGTTGGCTAGGCATGTACGTAGTAGGCACACATATCAGTACACATACAGAACAAAAATGCACATGTCATTACCAATGAATACTGAATAGTTATGTTAATTATAATGGCCCATGTTATGAACATAAAAAATGAATCAAATATGATGTAATAGTCTTTTCTTCCCTAATAGTGTCTACTAGTCGCTAACACGTGCGATGCACGGGAAAGCTATTAATAACTTCCCTAATATGAAAAAAAAAAATCAATATCTTGGTATAAATTATATACCAAACCAATAAAATCTATCACTTACAAAGTAATAAAATCTATCACATACAATGAGATATCATGATAACCAAGAGCTCGAGATCATATTTAGAAAATATATAACTGATATAAGTACACTCCAATACAATTAAGTACACAAATATAGTTAATTCCATACTCATTCTGAAACCTCGAAAATGTTTTGAAAACACAAGAACTGTTTAGACCCCCAAATTAAAAGTTACAGCTTGATTGATTATACACTAACTTAATACTAAGTGCAGAATAATGTAAATGCGAGCGGATAAACAAACAAGCTACTTTAATCCATATTCACAACAACACAACAGTAAAATGAAATGTAAAAAGGAGTAGGAAAGAAGGATGCAAACACAATATAACATGCCGATGTGTTATTGAAGAGGAAACTGAAGAATTTGGTGAAAAACCTCTTCGCTACCCTCCAAGCGGTAATCGATCCACTAGACAATTAGTTGGGATACATGAGTTAGCAAGAGACCCTCCAAGCCTAATCTAACCGATGTACCTAAGCCCTCTAAGCTCCTACTCAAACAAGGCTTCTCGGAACCGTGTCTTATCTAGCTTTCTGGATCCCGCAATACACCCGATTGCATCCACCAAGCCTCACCGGCTTCTCTTGGCAAATCCTCAAAGCTTCCCAAGCTCCAAAATATTCTCTACACTCTGAATAGGTTGGGGTATGTTTGGGTATAAATCTCCTCTCAAGGTGTGACAATGGGAGAGGGAAGGAGAAGAGGCTACAATGATTTCTCACTAAGGATGAGTAGCTCTCTTTCTAAAAGATGGGTGTGTGTGTTGTAGAAAACCTATCTAGAGTTTTTCTCTTTGAATGGCCTCCTCTACATTTGTGGGAAATGATGGTATATATAGTATGGGTGAAGGGTAAGAAAGTCACTCTAAAAAATTTTCTAGGCAAAATGTTTTGCGACTACCTCGCGGGAAGGCTTTACCCGTAAGACACTTGCAAAAACGACAGTCTGGCACAACTCTTCAGCTTCCAGTCATGAGCTCCTCACATGCCCTTTTCGTGGGAAACCTTTTTGCGAACTTCTCGCGAGCTAGTCGCGAAATGCATTGATCTTCAATTAAGCTTGAGTCTTCACCAACTTAATACTAAACCCAATACAATAAAATCTCACAAAATACAAGGAAATAAATTAAAGCAATTACAACACTTTTGTCATGGAATAAAGCCAACATAAAACATAGTTGTAAATCACAGCTTTACACATTCAATCAAGTATCTTTCATAAATTACATTAATCATTCTTGATGTCCAAGATGTATCTAAATTCTAACATTGCCAGTAAACAAAGATGCTAGACCTCAATGGGATTGAAAAGACAACATAATGCCAATTTACACAATTTCTAAAATCATTATTTCCTTTATTGAGAGAGAGAGAGAGAGAGAGAGAGAGAGAGAGAGAGAGAGAGAGAGAGGGGTGGCTGTTGTGTTGCATTTCTTAAGAAGAATCTACCCTGTACATTTTTTGATATGTAATCAACAAATAACAAAATAGATGTACCACATTTAGAGTATGCACATTTGGGAGATTAAAAGTAAAGTAAAATGAGAAAATGAACCCACCAAAAGCTTTTTGCTCTCCTTCTGGATGTTGTCTTTTTCCAACATCTTTCAAAATCAAATTTATGTACTCCTCAAAGCCATGTAAGACATAAAAATTAACATTTGACCAAATTTACATGTATTCACTTTAAATTGTGAAAGATGCTAAAAATTAGGGTGATATCAACCTTTTAACCAAAAATCAACATTTTAAAGATTGCACATCAATCAACAATTTTGCCATTGTTACTTGCATAATATATCTTTTTATTTGTGACAAATATGGTGCAATTTTGGCCAACAAATTTTACTCAAAAGCCAAGATTAGACAACCTCCATCTTGCATTACTCTAAGAAACCTATAGAATTACCCTAAAATCAAAAAGAACATGCCACAGCCATGGATAGGACGCAAAAAAAAGAAAGAAAGTACATGTTCACAAAGATTTCAAAGTAAAAAATATACATGTGGGTCTGTTTGGATTGAACTTATTATTGCTGAAACTGAAAACTAAAAACTGAAAAATGAAAATACTGTAGCAAAATAATTTTTAAATGTGTGAATAGTGTCATGGGACCCATTTTTAATAGTTTTAAATGCGTGAATAGTACTGCTACAGTGCATGAACAATGTTGCTACAGTACATGAACAGTGATTTTTGTCTCCTATACAGTACATTCATGTGATTTTACTGTTCATGAGCTGAAGGAAAAAAAAAAAAAACCCAAAACATTGAAACTGAAACGCGCAAAACACGCAATCCAAACGGCCTCATTATGTAAACAGAACTTTTTCCACCACTTCTACACCTTCTAAAACACCAAAATAACCAAACCTCCTAAAATGAAGTCATTGAATGCAATCTTTTTTAAATTAAGTCATTAAAATAACAGCAAATGACTAACAGCAAGATCTGTTTGAAAACCAATTCTAAATAGTTCAAGGCTTCCAAAATTTGAGACTTTCAAGTTTCTTCTAGATTAGATAACTCTAAGTTAGGCTGATTATGCTCTTTTGGTAGTATTGCCTAGCAGATCTACTATTCAAACATTACAATTGTTCCAAATCAACCCTTCAATATTCTATCATCAATGTGGAATTTAGCCAGTTACTTCAAAAAGAATTTGATTTACAAAGTAGGCCACTTACCATTATTCGGGTCTCTTTCAAAGACAGAAATCGGTCAAGAGCATTTATAAATATAATATGTCTAGATGATAATTCAGTGATATAACAATAGGGGAAGTGGCAGCATAAATAAAATCTAAATGCATCTTATAGGGAGTAACAATTAGCATAGGAGAAGTGAAATTTGGATCAAACATATCTTTGCAGCTCTCCATACCATTTTAAATCACAATCATATCATTGAAAAAATTATAACACTATAAGAAGAAACTATACAATGTATAAAAAGAATTGAAATGGAACAGAACTGATACTGTACAAAATTACAACAGAAATTGCTATGATAAGCCTAAAGACTGAGCTAACCACATTTTTTTTATAAGTAAGTTACACATACATTGGCTGGATCTTGAACCCAAGACCTCACCATCCACTTTGCTCTTACAAGGAGATGATGTGTGATTAGCTAGAGCTCATTGGTGCACTGAGAACTAACATACAAGCAAGTTTAGAACACAAAGAGCCTCCACAAAGCTGATCAAGCTTGCTCTCTAGAATTCTTCATAGGTTTGATATCCAATAAATTAAATCAAAACCAACCAACCAAAATACAGAAAACTAAATCCTATGAAATGCAAAATTAAAAATATTTTTGTTGGCGTTCATATATTTTGATGAAGATTAAGTCTTTCAAACATGGAAGACTCATAGCTTGTCTACAATTATATGGATAACAACAAATAGAACCCAAAATATATTTAAAACCTTATTCAGAAGCTTTGAATTAAAAAAACAAAAATTAGTAAACCAAAGTGCTAAATTGGACCCAAAAACTACAATTTCACTCCTACTAACAAATAAATAAAGAGAATAGGTTAGGGAGGAAATCCTAAATTAAATTAAAAACATAACTAACCATTCCTCAAAATGCCAAGAGACAAAGCCTAGGTAGAATTTGATCTTCTATAGTGTTCCCCTGGAAAAACCAAAAAAGAACAAAGAGGAAACATATCAGCAATTGAAATCTATAATTGCAGCAAACCTTAATTAGGAACTCCAAAATCCCAAAACTAATAAAAACCCTAAATCAATCCTTTAGCCTCAAAGTCATCTTGATTTCGTCCTAATTCAAGAAGAAACTATGGAAACAAAAACCACAAATTAATTATAAGCAAATAGATTAGGACAACAGCAACAAAAAGGAAGAAGATAAGGAAGATTGAGGATTCAAGGTGTTCTTACCAAGGAGTTCTTGAGAAATTGAACCGGCAGATTTTGGGGCAACACTCACTTTTCGATATTGAATAAGAGAGAATGTCTTTACACATACTGTGGCCTGGCCTGGGTGTGCAAACTGTAATGGTAAGAGTCGGTGGTGGTCAGTTCTTGAAGAGGTTTAGGGTTTTATCGGGTTTGATTGAAAAAAAAATTAGAGGATGCTGAAAGGGTAGAGAAGAGATGAGGGAGAGAAATAAAGAACAAAGAGGAATGGCGTTCAGAGTTAGGTTTTGGGGAAGGAGAACAAAAATTTTGGGTACGAGTTTGATTTTGCTGTGGAAAATAGAAATAGTTTTTTTTAGTTAATTTAAAAAAAAAATAATGTTGATAATTTAAAAATAATGATGACGTGGACTGGGAAATAGAAATAGTTTTTTAATTTTTTTTAAAATAATGATGATGTGGAAAATTGTGAGAGTTTCAAAGTCTTTAGTTATACATATACATATAAATATACATATGCATATATATATATATATATATATATATAGATTAATTGTTTCTATTTTAAGTGTGCGTTTAGTATGGATTATTTTTGCTAATTTATTTTACTATTCAGCTTATTTTTGCTATTATTTATGGGTCTCACTGCACTTTTTTGGTATTATTCATGACACTGTATTATTTCAGCTAACTTTTACCTTTATTTATAGTATTTTTAGCAAAAAGTTTTCAATTTCAGCAAAACAAGCGAATCCTAAAGATAGTCAACAGAGACAAGAAGGACTGAGGGAATTGCCCTCTCCCTATATAACAATTAACAAAAAACCATGTGCCCCCCATTCCTGCCCATGCACGTATGCCTTGTATTTTGGTCCACACTTCACAGATTTTAGAGGACACAACACTATTTTCTGTTTAAGTATATAACTTAAACATATATGAATATATTTTCTTTCCATTTTTGAATTAATTGATTTTCCCTTTTAGTTCTATTGAAAAACCCAACTTCATTTTTAAGGCTTATTATGCTTCCAGAGTAACCGTGGTAGCAAATTTTCCTTTATTTATGGATTATTTAGAAAAGCCATGGTGGAAATTTAAAACCCAATTAGTCATTGAAAGAACATAAATAAAGAGCACATTAATTAATGTTAATGGATATTGGTCTATTGGGCTCTAGGGCCGGTTACTTTCTTATTTTGAACTACGCATATACTTTTACAAAACATATATTTGTAATACAATGTATTTGCATGAAATACAGCAATTAAAAAAGAAAAAAGAAATGATGTGAAGTAATTTCGAGTTTAAACCTTAACTTTGAAGACATTTGACCAGTTCAAATTAAATGGAAAAAAGTTTGTGAATTGGATCCAAAATGCAGGGTTTAATTAAGGAGTACGAATTTGGTAAAGATAGGGTGTAAAACTCATGTTTTATACCATCTAGGAAGAGATTTCCAAATTAATATTTTTCTTAAAATTCAATACATCCTAACACACCTACTAACATCTTAATAAACTCTCAATTTGGTTGGATTTATGTATGGGTATTATAATAACATCTCAATTAGAATTAATTAGGTGTTGTTGTGCTTATTTTTAAATATGTGATAAGATGATATGGCATGTTGAGATTTGAGGGGTAAAATATGAGTTTTATACTACGTTTTTATAAAATTTAATCCCTTAATTAAGATGTAGTTACCTTTTAATGTATCTAATGCAATTAATTTCTTCTTTCGATAATTAAAGTATTAAGATTCTTTTAATTTGTTTCTTGATTGAAATCGTATTGTACTTTTTTTTGAGGGAAATCTTATTGTACTTAGATTTATTAGTTGCGCACACAAGTTATTATTATTATTAAATTATTATCAATTAATTGTTGCATGTCAGAATTGTTCAAGTCAATCTATCAATAATTTCAGTTAATTATAATGTCTGTATATTACATGCATGTACATATTTTTTGACTATTGGAATAAACTAGTAAAAAAACATTACATACTTTTATCTCTTACAGAGCAAATCATTATAAATTTATTGATTCTTTTTTGATAAGTAGTATTTCACTCATAGTGATGAAATAGATTCGGAAAAAAAAAATATAGACATTAAAAGGTAAATTTTTAGCAATATCAGTTAAAAAAAGAAAAGAAAATATAAAATCTTAGGAATCTCTAAACCCTGCATTTGGTTCATCGCAAATGAGGAGTTCAATAAAATATATAGTCATTGAGGACTTTTCGCTAGATTTGCAGTTCATAAAAAATTGAAAAAAAAAAAAAAAAAATCAAGAGCTTTTCACTTTAAATGTAAACAACTTAACACTTAAATTAACCTTTCATATTTGCATCACGAAAACCACAAAATTGCAGTCACAATACATCAATTTCAAGCCTGACATCTCTGTTAACCCAACCTGGTTCACGCCAGCTGAAAAGAATCCATGCCATAAATGGAGAGAAAGTCTTAACTCACTGTTGGTGCAAATACAATGGTAATAGAAATAACACAAAGAGAAACTGAAAATACTTCTGAATATTATTAATGTAAAGAGAAATTACACAATACTATTTGGACTGAGGCGCAGCACTCGCTCTCTTTAAGGAGATTCAAGCCCTTAGTTGGCTAAACTTTGTAATTGGTGCAGACCTTCTATGACTTGTCTCCCCCAGGATACAACAGCCCAACAAGTGTTGTATGGCTAGAACAACCTCAGCACAAAGTGTTCAAAGGAGTATTAACTCGGGCCATTTACTCACCAACGGATATGGTAATTGCTTTGAATGGGCTGTCAAGTAGGAGGATCCAAGAGGCTGATTCATTTCCAATTTTGATACCTCCACTCTTCACCTCCCTCTTGTGCACGTATCTAGCCCAATATCTGAGTCAAAACATTTTAGCCAATTAATCACCACAATTAAAAAGAATAAAATAGTCTCTCTCTTTTTCAATGTGGGATTAAACATTTTCACTAACTCCCCATCTTCCATATTCACTCTCACATCTTTACATTTATGTTATTACATTTATTTATTTTAATCATTTAATATTAAAATGATCCAACACTCACTACAAACTCATAGCAGTCTTGTCTGAAATTGGAAATCTAGAATGGAAAGTCAGTTACTTCTCAAGAAATGAAAAGAATTTTATTTTGACTCAATTATTTGTTGGTTTCTTTGTGTTAGGGACATATTTTATGTAATTGGTTAATCCTTTGACAAAACGTACTTTACTTGTAATTGGGTAGATTTAGGATGAGTTTAGTACTTTAAGAAACAAGTGTTCAAGTTAAGTATTGAAGTTATGCAAATTTGACCAAGAAACAAGTGAAGAAAGTGCTGTTCATTAATACTCGATAGAAGTCTTGACAGAATCCTTTCTATCAAGATTTAATGTTGAAGCTCAACAGAAACTCGACACAAGTTGTATTTGTCGAGAATTACGAAATCAGACTTTTCAGATATGATTACACGCATATTCCTATGTATTTATGTAGGGTTTTTATTTTTCTCACAACCCTAGATATATATAAAGATTATTTTGAAGGCCGTTGCGCATGCATTGTGTGGTCGAATGCAAAAAGTGGCCTAGTTCATTATTATCTCTGTAGAAGTTACTGTGTTTTTACGCCAAGAGTTTTGTGACCAAGGAGCTTCCCGATCTTCATTGTTCATGAACTGAAGAACTTTGCAGCCAACAATCTTCTTCAAGTTGGTGGAGTTATTCACGTACTGGGATCTATGCATCATTGGTTAGTCACGTACTAAGATTCGTGCATTAAACGGAAAGATTGCCACTATAATACAAGTCCAATTGGGTATTGGGATAATGGCTCAACTGTAGGTTGATATTTCGGGATAGGCCAAAGGGTTTGGTAAAATTCCTTATACTTGTAACTGCTTGTGATTGATAATAGTGAATTTTTGGGAGTGGTGATTTTAAAATCACTCGGTGGGGTTTTGCCTCGGTGGTTTTCCCCATTCGTAAACAAATCACTCGTGTCAAATTTGTTTTCCGCTACACTTAGTATAATTGGTGATTTGATTATGCCTCCATGCTTTGCATGTTAAATTGACTTAATAAATTAACTTGAGTAATTAATTAATTTGCCAAGGGGTCAATACATTTTTGCCCCTATCACCTTGTAGTGCAGCAATGAGACAACTTAGGAGGAATACTTGTTCTACATGTATGGCTTGGATTGTTAACACCGAATTGCTAAACTTACCGACATCACACAGCCATGCTTTATCTCTTAGAGGCACAACTATTTTGGTTTTTTTGTAGGCTATATTTCTTGTGGTACATATGCTAATGGAATATGCTAACTATGAGTGGGAGTGTTTTTAGGGTTATTCTTTTTTTTTTTTTTTGACAGAAAGGCTGTAGAAGTTTATATATATATATATATATAGTAAAAAAAAAAAAAAGAAAAAGAAAAAGAAAAGAGAGAGAGAGAGAGATTGATTTTGTATTACTGTAATCGCTCTAGTTTTTTTTTTTTTTTTTTTTTTCATTTTTATTTTATTTTATTTTATTTTTATTTTATTGAATTTTTTTTTTCATCACCACTTGTAGATGTAGGCTTAGAATCAAATTACATAAATCTTTGATATTCTTCTCTTTGTTTGTAATTGAGTCTTTTTTTTATTTTTTTATTTTAATTTTTAAATTTTGTTTTGGTACATATTATTTGTTTGTGATGTAGGCTTAAGATCAAACTATAAAATCTTCTCAAAAGATCAAACTATAAAAGTCATAGATGTATTGAGATTTCAAGTAATCAATTAATTAAGCTCAATCCCCTTCAACCATTATGTAAACTATCCCATTAAGAGAGTCCAATTCTTTACATATTGTAACTTTATCTATAGGACTAATACGACTATTTTGTTTGTTATCAATTCATTGGCTAACCCATTCTTCTGCATTCCTTCATTTCTGTTAGGCTCTAAAGATTTAGGTTTAAATGTTTAGAATCATATTTTAATTGTGTTGGCAAACTGAGAACAAAATATGTCTAGTCTATGTGTTAGGCAATGCTTATATGTGTTGGTATTAAGCTTCAAGTTCAGTTGATCGCAGAAAAAGGGAGTCAGTTTCTGCCTTGCTCGACCAATTGAGAATTAGGCTCGATTGATCGAAAATCGCAGGAAACAAGATTCTGCAGATTTTTAAATCATGCCCAAGCCTGTGAAAATGTTTAGGGTTGTATTCCAACTTCTCCACATATAAAAAGGAAACCCTAACTACGTTTTGCAAACTTGGAGAAGACTTGTGTGTTACTCTTTGTGAGATTTGAGAGGTTTAGTATCTTCTAACTACACAAGAATCTATCGGAGCAAGATTTACAATCAAGTGTTGGTAGAACATAATTGCTGCATCAAGATCATTACTGATGGTGATCTGAAACCTTTGAGTGAGATCTCAAAGTCACAAGTAAGGGTGCTTGTGTTGGTGTAAATCCAAGAAGAGAAGGAGGCCGAGTCAGTAAGTTACTACCTGAGGTAGCATTAGATTTAGGGTTAAATATTTTGTAAAAATTTCAATTCTCTTACAGTGGATTTACTTTACCTTAAGGATAGCTAGGTCAAATCCTCTCCAGGGTTTTACCTTGAAACGGTTCGTTTCATCGGTTTTTCTAGGTCATCATATTATGGTATCATTTATTTTTCGCTGTTTTGCTTGATATGATTTATTATTGTTTAACCTAGATCTGAATAATTAATCTAAGTAATCACTTGGCTAATATATTAGGTTAAACAATCTGCTTTAAGGGGTCTAAATGAACAAACAAGTGGTATTAGAGTAGGTTAGCTCTTGTTTATAGGTTTCTTAACCTTGGGTTGATCCTTGACCCCTACTGTCATGGAACACGGTCACTCTCTTGTGATCCCCTCACACTTTGATGGGAATAACTATGCTTATTGGAAGGTTAGGATGAAAACCTTCTTGAAATCTATTGATGAGAGAATATGGCTATCTGTTGAAAATAGTTGGGAAAGACCAACCACTGCTATTGGTGAATGGACTACTGCCCAAAAGGAAGCATCAAGCTTTTACGGTAAGTCTATGAATGCTATATTCAATGCTATTTCTATGGAAGAATTCAGGAGGATCTCAAATGTGGAGATTGCTCACACTGCTTGGAACATCTTACAAACAGTGCATGAAGGCACTAAGACAGTAAAAATTAATAAATTGCAGGAGTTGACCTCTAGATTTGAAAGTATTAGAATGTCTGATGATGAATCTTTTGATGAATTCTATGCTAAATTGAATGATATTGTCAATTCTGCTTTTAGTTTAGGTGAAGTTTATGATCAACCTAAAATTGTCAGGAAAATTCTTAGATCATCAACTGAGGATCTCTTCAGTCCTATGAATCTGAATTACCAAAAACAAAAAAAATCCAAATCTATGGCTTTGAAATTTGTTGATGATTGTGGATTTGATGATAAACTCTCATCTACTGAGATTGCTTATCTTACAAAGAACTCTAGAAATTTTCTGAGAAATAACAATAGAAAGGCAAGAAATAGAAATAATGTTGACCCTAAGAATGTGAAGAAGAATGACACTGCCAAAAATAACAATTCTGAAAGATCAAAAGATAAAGTAGGTCAATCTTCCAATAATTCTTTAGGACAACAATGTTATGGTTGTCAAGGTTATGGTCATTTAAAATCTAAGCGTCCAACATTCTTGAGATCTAAAGGTAAAGCTATGGCTGTTACTCTGAGTAATGATGAAATTTCTGATCATGAGTTTGAAAGTGATTAAGAAGGAAACTTTATGGCTTTCACTACTACTGCTGTAGTAAGTGAAATTGAGACTGTTGATGAGAACCCTTTTGATAGGGAGCTCTTTGAGAATGCTGACTTGCAAAAAGCTTATAACAAGCTATGCAAGATTGCAGCCAAAGATGCTATGAGTGTTGAGTTAGAGTTGAAAAAGATAAACACTCTTGAACAAGAAAAGAAAATTTGCTGTTAAAATTGTTTGATGCCAATGAACTCTTGACTTCTGTTAAGATTGAGAACATGACTTTGCTTGAAAAAAATTAAAAGTTTAGAACTAGAATTATCTATTGCTAGAGAACAAATAGATAGGACTTCTACTTTTAAATTTGATGATATGTTAAATGTTCAAAATCTATTTCTGATAAGACAGGACTAGTGTTTATTAAGAGTGGATCTTCTTCTATTGTTAATCCTCCTAAGTTTGTACCTGCTACATCCTCTTCTATTATTCATCCATTTGTGTCTGAAGTTAAGGTATACATAAGGAAGAATTTTTAGCTTCTAGAAGAACTAGGGTAGATCTAAGTGAGTCTAAACCTAAGAATCCCAATCAATTTGGAAGCAAGAAACACCATAAACATGAGTGGTTTTGTCACTTTTTGTGGTGGAGTTGGGCATACTAGGCCAAATTGCTTTAAGTTGCTAGCTGCAAAGCAAGCAACTAAACAAAAAGTGCCTGTGTCAAAAGCAGAAGATCTTATGACACTTATCCATGAATTGGTAAAGCTTCTTAACCTTTATGCCAATACCAGAGCTAAAATTAGGGCCAATTCAAATAGAAATCCCAACTCCAAGTTTGCATCTAAGAGAGTCTGGATGCAAAAGACATAGTCTCAGTGAGTCTGTCTGACATAGTCCTTGTGTTAATTCTTTCAATCTCTTGTGACCAAAACTATTTTTCTTTAAGATCTACATTTGCATTACATTCAGACATTTCATTCTAGGTTTATTTTGATGTTTTTCAGTTAAAAAAAGAAAAAAAAATCAGAACCTAAAAAAAGAGAGGAAGGTTTTTGTATTATACATCTTCAAGATGTGTAATTAAGATTGGCCTATGAAATTTACATGTCATGATTGTGTACCTTGGTTAGCTTTGATGATCTTTATTTTTTTGCACTTTGCTAGTTTGTGCTATGTAGTGCTTATATTGTGTGAGTTGTTTATGGTTTTTAAACACATGCTCTTGATTTTGAAGTCACATTCTTTTGATTGTAAGGACCAAAAAAATCCTAGGAGAAAAGAATAAATAACCATCTCACCACTATTACTTGCCAATTATGAACACCTGTGTGCAAATCATAAAAGCTGTGTGCGGTAAGGTGTAGCAATTGCACATTAAGATATTCAAGGTGTTGTGTTATAATAAATAAAAGAAGCAAAAAATAAAATGAAAAATAAAGAAAAATATGCTTCAAAAGAAAAAGAAAAAAAAAAATTGCATGGCAAGCATGTTTTCTAGGAGATGTGGGAGTTATATGATGTAACACTTTAGGTGATGGTCACTTTCAAACTTATGTAATGGATAATGTAGAAATTGTGCTTATTTTCTATCTACTGATCACCTTGTGAATATCTCATACACTTACTAGTTGCACACACCATAAGCAAGTCTTTGTTAAACTCTGTACATGTGATTGTGTGTTAAGTTTTGTGGCCTTCCAAAATTTAACTTCTTGATGTGTTTAATGCCTTTTGGGGGAGTGAGGAAAGAAAAGACTTATAAAATTTGATAAGGTTTGAATTTTTCTTAGAAAAGTTTGGTTTTGTAAAATATTGAAATCATGAACATGCATCTCATATCATAAAAATAGTTTTTCAAATGTTTCTGCAGAAACGTTTTCATTATTTTTCAAAAAATTCTGTTTCTTCAAGATTCAATCTATCGAGTCTGTTTTTTGACCAATCGAAAAGGTGTAAGAAAAATTTAGTTTTAAGCTCAAACTCTTGGGCTTGCTCGATTCCTTCTCGATTCCCTTCAACCAGTCGGACCTATTTTTAAGTGATTTTCAATTCCTTCCCGATTCCTCTTGGCCGATTGAATTTCGATTTTTTAAAACAAATAGGAATCACATCAGCTTTTTAAATTTTCTTTCTCTCCGATTCCTCTCTCGATCCCTTCTCACCAATTTTTTTTTTTTTTTTTTTTTTTTTTTTTTTTTTTTTTTTTTTTTTTTCTGGTCGTTTTTCTTGGTTAAAGATTCAAAGGTTTTCTTCAAAAACTTAAGGTAAGACACTTTTGCCCTTTCTTTTTGATCAAATTACATGCATTCATGCATTTTTCATGCATTTTGTTTTTTGAATTTTTGCATCATTGAAAAATTGGGGTTTTTGTTATTTTTGTGCATTTTGATCAAAACTGATACATGGGTTTTTGTTCATGCATCATTTAAATTCCCATGCTTTAATTTCAAAATTTTCATGGTTTATAAAATTTTTGAAGTTAGGGTTCATATATTCTTGAGAGATTTGGGGATTTTGTTCAATTGGGCAAAATTGGCTTGTGTTATTGATAGATTGAGTGATTATAACATGTTTTATACTTGTTGTGTTCAATTGATCAATATATGAATTTTTAAAGATTAGGGTTTTCAAAATTGGGAATTTTGTGAAATTATTAATTTTCTTGGTCGATTTTCAAAATTATGTTGAAGTTGAACTGTTTTGGAGCATTAGATCATGCATCATGTGTATTCTAATGTCATGCATCATATAGTTTTTCAAAAATTCCATGTTATCTTGTCTCTACCCCATTTTAATGCAGTTTTCCCTTGGTTTTTGTTGTGTTGTTTTTGTTTTTGTTTTTGTCTTTAGTCATGGCACCTAAGGTTGGTAGGAAGTTTAAGACTAGAGCTAATAGGAACACTAGGTGTTCCTATTCTGGATCAACTTTAGTTGATAGAGATGGGTTTTTTCCTGCCAAATGTGAGGAGACCTATGAGACCTTAACTAAATATAGGTCTATTTGGGATGAAAGGGAGAATGTGTTGAGTGAGTTAGATCCCTCCATCTGTAGGAACTTTGTGTCTAGGAACTGGGTTTCTCTGTGTGAGGTGTCTGATCCTCCTCTTGCAACTATGATTAGAGAGTTTTATTCAAACCTCTTTGTCTATTTTGAGGTCATAGGTGGTCATTACTTGACTTCCTGGGTTCGAGGTCAAGAGTTTACCATCACTAAGCAAACAATTTTTGAAGCTTTAGGAGTGCCTTTAGTTCGTAAATCCACATATCTGTACATTGAGTTTCCTTTTGTTGATGACATCATGTCCTTACTTTGTGGTAGGTTTGTTTCTTGTGGAATTGAACCAAGAATCAATTCTTGTGAATTTACTGAGCTTAACTCTTTTTATTATTTAAGGATTTCCTGTTATAACATCTATCCTATTTCTCATGTTTATACAGTTCCTATAGATAGATGTGCTTTTCTTTATGCTCTTGTTACTGATGGTTCTATGTGTTTTCCCTCTTTGTTTATTTAAACCATTTTTGATATTTCTAGTAGTAAGAGTAAAGGTTGAAAATTGTTCTTTCCTATGTACATATATAGGACTTTGAGGTTTTTGGGGTTGTCTAATTTTCCTCCCTAAGAGTTAGTTCACATCACTGCCCTTATAGAAGCCACATTTCTTAGACAGCAATAGGCACAGATGAAGAGTGTTGAACCAAGCACTGGGACTTCAAAAAGATCACAAGGAGAAGCTTCTACTGTAGCTCCTACCTCTGGTGCTATGCTTGCTACTGAGGAGACTTTTGTGGATCCGACTGCAGTTATGGATCCTTTAGGTGGTGTTGATGAAGTAGATCCTACTGTTGCCCCTCCTCTCTCACTATGTGCCATGATGGAGTCTTTCATGACTACTTAAGCAGCTTATGGATAGCTTCTAGATGAGTTGTTGACTGAGGTTGCTTCCTTAAGAGCTGATTTTGCTGAGTATAGGAGTGCGTTTCCACCTCCTCCACCCTCTGATGAGTGATGTTGCCTTTGGCAATTTGTAACAAAAAGGGGGAGTAGGTATAGGACTTTTTGTACTTAGGGGGAGTAGAGCTATATATTTAGGGGGAATTTGATGTATTTTCTTTTGTTTTGATGTTTTTTTTTTCTTTTTACATTGTTTATATCTATTTAGTGTTTATGTTCTTGTTTCACAAACATTGATGTGCTTATTGATTATGATACTTATTTATGATGAGGTTATTCATTATTACTGTCTCTTTACATGTTTTGTGAATTAAAGATCAGATTTTTACTTAGATTATGTTACTGTATTTTACACACATGCATTTATGGTTTGTTTTTAATGTTTTAGGAATCTACATGTTAATTCTTTCAACAGCTACTGCCTATACTAGCAACTAATAGTTAGTAGTTGTGTTAGAATTGATTAGGGCAATATCTTGTATTTGGGCTGGTATTTAAATTTAAGCATTTCATTATGTATGTGTGTTTTGTCACGAATTGCCAAAGGGGGAGATTGTTAGATTCTAAAGATTTAGGTTTAAATGTTTAGAATCATATTTTAAATGTGTTGGCAAACTGAGAACAAAACATGTCTAATCTATGTGCTAGGCAATGCTTAAATGTGTTGGTGTCAAGCTTCAAGTTTAGTTGACTGCAGAAAAAGGGAGTCAGTTTCTGCCTTACTCGACCAATCGAGAATTAGGCTTGATCGATTGAAAATTGCTTCTGCAGACGTTTAGGGTTGTATTCCAACTTCTCCACATATAAAAGGGAAACCCTAACTATGTTTTGCAGACTTGGAGAAGACTTGTGTGTCACTCTTTGTGAGATCTAAGAGGTTTAGTACCTTCTAACTACACAAGAATCTACCGGAGCAAGATCTACAATCAAACGTTGGTAGAACATCATTTCTAGATCAAGATCATTACTGATGGTGATCTGAAACCTTTGAATGGGATCTCAAAGTCACAAGCAAGGGTGCTTATATTGTAAATCCAAGAAGAGAAGGAGTCTATGGATTCGGAGCTTGTATGTGGTTGTGTCAGTAAGTTATTACATGAGTTAGCATTAGATTTAGGGTTAAATCTTTTTTAAAAACTTCGGTTTTCATATAGTGGATTTACTTTATCTTGAGGATAGCTAAGTTAAATCTTCTCCAGGTTTTCATATTGAAATAGTTCATTTCATTGGTTTTCCTAAGTCATCATATCGTGGTGTTATTTATTTTTCACTGCTTTGCTTGATATGATTTATTATTGTTTAACCTAGATTTGAATAATTAATCTAAGTAATCACTTGACTAATATATTTTGTTAAATAATCTGCTTTAAGGAATCAAAATGAACAAACAATTTCAATTATTTTGTTTTCAAGTTTGGATGGAGAAGAGAGGATATAATAGGGAAGTACGAGGAGTGGAGAAAAGGGAAGATATCCCTCCTTTATATTTTGACATTTTAAAAATTGTAATGGATGAGAAGGAAGTAGATACTAGATATCCCTGCCTTTATTTAATTAAGAGTGATTATAGGAACTAATTAGTAGTATACAATTATATATTTAACCTTTACAAATTGACTTGTGACCAATCAGTCAACCACTAGAAAATAACTTTGGGATTCATTTGTTGTATTAGTGAAGTGATATGAATTATATTATTGTCATTTAGTTTCTAAACATAAATTATGTAATAAAATTTGTAATAAATTTAACATTTTCCTTTAATTAGTTATGGGATGGAAATGAAAGAAAATAATAATGTACAAATAAATAGATAAATATGTCATTCCTCTATTAACTTCCATAATTAAAAAATATTGTGGGATAAAATAGAAAGTATGTAAAAATTAATTAAACTAAAATCCCTTCAAATCCAAACCCACTCAAATCCTTTCTCCTCCCTCGTTCGATTTGATTGATGTTCTCCTCGTCTTTTTTATTTTTTAATCTTTATTGTTTACTCCACCTGCCACGTGAAAGCTAGGCCTTTTGTTTTTCTTTAGGTTTTTCCTTTTAAGTGTCAAAATTAGTGTCACATGAGTTGCTTAGTTAGAAGTTTACTTCTTTCTACCTCTCTTGTGTGTATATTTATTTATCAAAAAAAAGAAGAAAAAAAAATTCTCCATTTTTGCTTCACATGTATGTTTTTTTTCCATTTTCCTCATATATATATATATGAGATAGGTTCAAGTTACACTTGGGATAACTTTTATAAAGATACACATTTTTTTTACTAAAGATTTTTAAAAGATTTAACAGTTGAAAAAATATCATTAAATGTTATTCCTTTTCTCTTCATTACCTAATTAATACTATAATTTTTTTTTTCTCTCTTTCCATTTTTTTTTTCCTTTTTCTTTCCACCCATAGAGCACAATATCATTTTTTTTTCTAGCCTTTAAAGAGCACTATATAGTTTTGGTGTGGGTAGAAACTTCAATATGAGTTTTGAATTTGAGATGTATTGTTACTTTTGTAAGAGACTTTGCTTTATTTCTATGGCTAACAAGCAGCACATGCGTAGACTTTGCATGCTGGTATGAGTTTTAAATACACTATATTATTTAAAAAATCATACTAAACTTCCTGCTGTGCGTCTGTGCCCACAATGAAACTATGAGATGGGTTATAATAACCTAAAAGAAATAAATACAAGAAGCCCACTGATATTTATATAACCTGTAATAAAAGGAAAGAGGGAAGTGCTAGAGGTTTAATTTAGCAGAAAAAAAAAAAAATGATAAAACATGGACACGACTTCGATTCCGCTGTTAAAAGCAATGAAAGAAAAGTTCAATGTTTTCTCATTCTCAATATTTACTAAGAAAGTTGCTTAGAAGAAGAAGAATGGCTAGATTTGAAGGGTGGAGAGACTCATTTAATGCTTCATCACTTATTTTTAGAAAAATAATGAGATGGCTAATAGTGTGTTTTTTTAACATTAGATTTAATAAAAATCAATGGTCTAAAAAAGGTATAACTTTTACAAAATTACACTAGGTGTAACTTGAACGCATCTCTCTCTCTCTCTCTCTCTCTCTCTCTCTCTCTCTCTCTCTCTCTCTCTATATATATATATATATATATATATAGGGAAGATAGTGTGGAAGATTGATTAACAAAATTACAAAGCAATATCAATAGTATATAAGTAAAACAAGATATGCTCAGATTAATTTATAAGTAAAATAGACAAGTGCAAAAACGTATAAAATTAAGGATTACGTAAAACTTATCACCGAGGCACGAAACTAAATTCGCTGTCCTTAAGTAGCGATTTTGCATCTACTGTAATCAATTGGTATTGCTTAATCACACGGCTTTATTAAATTACATATACTCAATGTATACCATATACTATGAGAACAAATAAATTACTTCTTCCACAACAATTTCATTATTTTCCTCCACAAATTGTTGTGGAAGCAACGGTGATTCTCATGGCAATAATTCCACAAATTATAATTATAAACAATAATATATACTACAGACATATCGAACAAAGAGCACGGTGAAAATAAACAAACAAATAAATGAATGGACTGGCCCAATTCATAAATTCTTATGCTTCCCCTATCATTTGATGTAACTACTCATGAGGAATGAACCAACATGGTATTTGGAGCTTGCAGCTAACTTCAACAGGGTGGCATGTCTGGTGGTGGTGGTAAAATATGCGCTTTTCGACCTTTCCCATTTTTCACTACAAATGCCATGTCCATGCCCCATGTCATATGCCGATCAAAATGGCAGTGCAAAAACCAAACTCCTATCATCACAAAACATAAACAACAACATCATCGTCATTGTAGTAGTAGTATTAATAGTGTAAGGGGCAAATATTCCATTCTAAGCATTGGTCAGAATACAAGACTGACACGTGGTCAGATATGTATTGTATCTAATATTCTAATGTAGTGGACGCAAGTTAAACCTTAATATCCCGAATACTTAACGGAATCCAAAATTGACACATATTCAATTCTGAACACGTTCACATTTAGTGTTCCAATGCACTGGACACAAATTGAACCTTAAATGCGAGTTATTTAAAAAAGAAAAAAACAAAGAAAAAAAGAAGAAAAAAAGAAGAAGAAGAAAATAGTTTTAGTAGTTTGACAAACCAGGATTGTTGGCCGTGAATCTAATGGCAGTCCAGCCATTTAGGGGAACATCAATGGTGTTCATAAGAGGAGGGTCAACAAGATTATATCCCAAAGGGTCCTTATCCTTGTCAAAGTTTCCAAGACCCATTCCAATCACATAGAAACTGAATCCATGGAGATGCATGGGATGATCATTCCCACCCACCAAAGTTGTGCCTTGAAAAACAAGTTCCACAGTCGTGTTATACTTCAGTATCTTAACCTTGGTCCCGTGTCTAGGTGTCTCAAGGTACAATGGCAAGTCCTCAGCTGTGAAATTAAATAAATATGGAGGGAAATTTGGAAAATTAGTCCCAAATACCCCATTGACATGACGATAATAAGCTTGTAATATATCGATGGATGGGTCCACAAAGCTTATGTTATTGACACTAGTGGCTAGTCGTGTCCCATTAGGCCCTGCACATGAATTGTTAGGACATGGGAATGTGTTGACTGAGATTACAAAATATAAATGTTTGGTTATGTTTATTGGGACATTAATTGGATGATTTTCATCGACTAAGCTTCTGAGGCTACTTGTGAAACTAATTGAGGCATTGGTATTATTAAAGTAAGGAAGATTATTAGGTAGGGAAGGAGGTGAAGATGGGGTATAGTTTCCATTGTATTCGAGAATAGCAGTGGTGGTTGTGTTATCATAAGCAACACCAGGTGCGGCAGAGTATGCTCTAGCAGCCATGTAATAGTGGTCAGATTTCTAGTTCGCCTTTAGCAAAATATCAATGGTTTGGCCAGGGGATATTGTGACATAACTTGATTCCAATGGCTTGGTGTAGCTACCATCTGTTCCCACAACAGTGACATCGTGTTTGGTAATGGCGAAAAAGAGAATATCCATCACGGCAGCATTGATAAGGCGGAGGAGATAAGTCTTTCCATGATCAACCTTTAACTTGAATGTGTCTGCAAGTAGTGAATCGCATTAGTAGACTAACACTTCAGTTAAAGAGAGAAAACAGAAGAAGAGAGTTTATAGACACAACTTTTGTACTACAATCTTTATTGCTCCTTTAAAATGGTGATTGTGAGTGATATATGAATTAATATTAAGGTATATGTGAAAGTAATTGTTCACTATTTACAATCGACCATTTGTAACAAAAATTGTGATAAATAGTATAGTTCTAAAAGAATTGATTAAAAAAAAAAAGTATCATTGGATAAAAACTTAGTAACTTGACAATTGATTATTGCCCTTCTAAGAAGGGTGATTTTTTTTTCCTTTCTTAGGGCTAAGACGATGAATTAATTATTCTTACCATCTTTAAGTATTACCGCCACTTGCATCTGATTGGGTTAAAGTTCACCGAGTCTTGCTACTACTATTTGAACTATAACATTTACCACTTGCAAGTAATTTCCTCAATAAGTCTAAGTATCAAATGCTATTATTTATCAATTTAAAATATATGGATCATAAATCAATGAGCCTTAATCCTTAAAAAAAGTTATTCATTTTTCATAAAAAAAAGCTAATTATATTTAAATTAACTAAGTGGCACTAATACTAATTAAGACACCTTAATATTGAGTAAAAAAAAACTACTCAATGTAATAAACCCCTCACACATTACAAACATATATTAAATCAAATCCGTGCTATTTTTTGTTGTTGTTTTCTTACTGAGTGATCAACTACTCGATGCTTTAAATGCTAAAAAAATTTACTAAGAAAAAACCATACTGGGGTTTGAACAATAATGGATAAGAAATATATGATGATAAGTATTAATTTGAAAATTCGTTAAATAATTAAATTCATAATTTTCCTAACCATTTAAGTTTTTAAGTCAATTGATAATTTATCATTAGCAATCAAAACATGATTAAGAGTTTGTTAGGGAGTGCTTTAGGCCAAGGCCAACAATAGGAGTGGCAATTTTTATCTATATCAATGAACCTACTTATTACCCACCTAATTTGAATAAGTCTTAACCCAACTCATTTTAACTTTTGGGTAAAATGGGTAAAGACCCATATGGGTTATTTAGTTAGGCCCAACATAACTTGACATTAATCTTTTATTCTATAGAGTTATAACTTTGAAATTAATTAAGCCACTTACTTAACCTTAATTATAATTTTGGTAAAGAGGTTTGGACCTAAGGACGAATCGATAGAGGTTCAAAAATCAAAATTCCAGTCATTATGCTTATTAGTTCATGTATAAAAGGAAATAAAGATAATCATCAGCAAGCTTAAGCCCGTTTGAAAAACTAATAAACCAAAGCCCATTATATGGTCCAGGTCTAGCTTGCTGGTGATAAGACCATGCTTTAATAAAAACTGATCACCGTGTACATTTTAATGTTCAACCCCACTTTGACTAGGATATATACTGTCAAAAGATCGTTTCCTACTTCATTTTTTTCCTTGGAAGTGTGTTTATCTTCTTACCGGTACCCTTCAATCTTCCTCCCTTTTTATTCTAATTAGTAACGCCAATCTTAGAAGCATTTGGTAGAAAATAAATGATTATAAACATTCTATACATATAAAACTGTAGGAATCTATGACCTGGTTTTGAGCACGGATAAAGAACGCCAGGTTGTCCATTGATAGTGTAAGCATCAGAAACATTAGGGGCTCCTCCAGTAAAAATAGTTTCATCATAAATTGCCAATATATCTTGCTTCCACCACTCTCCTGCATAATCAAAGATTTCCAGTCATATCAAAAATATTTTTCTGGTCAAATTTTTTAACATTTTCTGTAGTTTTAAGACGTTGCGCATACAGCTTGACTCTTCAAATTTGAAAGACAAAAAAAAAAAAAAAAAAGTCCCAATCATTGAGAAGGCTAATTTTATAATACCAAATATGATTGGAACCTCTGCATGAGGAAGAGGGAAAGGATATTTGGTTCCCTTCTTGGGATGAATGATTATTGCACCATGAACCGTTGCTTGCCACCACTCACTGTGAGCATGCCACCATAAGGTTCCTTCTTCTGAGGAAAATATAATCTTTTGCCTAAACCTTCCACCTGGTTGTATAGGGCATTGTGTAATGTATTCAGGGCCATCTGACCATGGATTTCTCGGTTGTTTTACTCCATGCCTTTAAAATTGTAAATTAATATTATCATATACGCATAGTTAGCAGTTTCTTGTATATTTGGATTTCTTTTGTCAAAACAAAAGTGCACGGATCAGAATGATACCAATGAATAGTTATGTTAAAATTGCCCTGGTTATGGACATCAACAAAGATAGTATCTCCTTTTTGAACATGTAGTGTTGGTCCTGGAAACTGACCATTTACTGTCAAGATGTTCTTTGTGCCGCACAGTCTCGTGTATGGAGTTTCTTTTACCTACAATCCAAAGTTTACACACATAGATGCTATAGCTCATAACAAAGCATGTGAACACATTAATAGGTATACAACTACGTACATGCATGCAGTGTGTGTACGTAGATATATCTCTATTCATGATGTAGAAAATCAAACAATTGCATTTCATAAAATGAATAGTGAAATTTTTTCTTATTAGTTACTTACCACAAAAGTATGATGAACATAAGCTTGGCAATGAATGGCACCGACAATTAAGACTAGCCAACTCAAAAATTTTAGGTTCAACCACATTTTTTTTTTGTGGGAGCGGTGGGAGTGGGTGATGGAAACTTTTTTATTTTTCTTTTCAGTCTTGTAGTTTTTTAGGGAATTCCCTAGGTACCGTTTATATAGATAGACATGAGGCTGACAGGAAACGTGATTAACTTTAGTGGTGAAGGTGGCGTTGGACCATTTAGATGCTTAACTAATTGTACACTTTAACTTCAAAAATTTAGGAGTACAACTAATTTTATACCCATTTTCATAGCTATATTAGATATGATTTATTGTGAATGGTGAAAAAAAAAAGATCGATTAATGTGAAAGTAATAAATAACCAATCACAGTTTGTTATATGTATAGGATAATTATGAAAATAAATATGAAATTGGTTGTGGTTTGAGAATAACGTTCAGAGAAGCAAACATATTTTCATTTTCAATTTCAATTTATCAAATAGGATATGACATATAGGCAGTTTTTCTTCTCAATTGTTTGTTTTTAGTTTAGTTTATTGTTTATCTTAAATTATTCCAGCTTTCAAGTCTATCTTGGTCCTTAGCCCCAGAAATAATTGAACAATGATAGGGTAACGGTACAGGTTCATGATGACTTGTTTCTCAAAAAAAAAAAAAAAGCTTATGATGACTTGTATTTTCCATGAGATTTTCATTCTCTTCAAGATCAAGTTAAAGATTATACTGTTGACAACAACAACAATGGGTATTTTTTGTTTTGTTTTGTTTTATTTTGTTTTAACGTTATCGCATCTTCTAAAAGATTTTTTTTTTTAATAGAAATATTTCGCTTTAATTTCAAGTTGATTTTAGAATTGGCAAACTAATTAATATTATAACTTTGCTTCTAGCTTTGAAACTACGTTTTTTTTATATGGATTGACGTTGTCATGCTCCACATGAAATGTTGCTCAAAAGTTAGAACTTAGAAGTCTTTTGGAACGTGGAAAAGTTTTGTTACTCAAAAATCTAAAGTGATCCATTTGGAATTGAAAGCTTAAATAGTGTGAAACATTATAGCCAATTTAGACTCCCAATTTTAAATTATGGCTTAGTTGCTTTTACTCTAACTTAATTAAGTACGTAATAAGAGTAAATAATATGCAATTGAAAGCTTAAATAGTGTAAAACATTATAGCTTGTTTAGACCCCCAATTTTAAACTTATGACTAAATTCTTTTACTCTAACTTATCTAAATGTAGAATAAGAGTAAATGATACACAATAACCGGAACTACTTTCTAAGCCATAACCACAAGCAAGCAATTAACAAATATAAAACTTAAAGAGTAAGGGAAGAGAGATGCAAACACAAGATGACACCGAAACGTGTTATCGAAAAGGAAACCGAAGAAATTGGCAAAAAACCTCTTCGCAACCCTCTAAGTTGAAATGATCTACGAATAAGTTGGAGTACAAGGATACCAAAAAGACATTCCAAGCCTAATTTACTCAAAGTACTTGAGCCTTCTGAGCTTCAGCTACCAACGGACTTCTTGAAGTCTTATCTTCATTAGCTTCCTGGATTTCGTAATAACGCCTGATTGCATCGCTAAGCCTCGTCAGCTTCTTTTGGGAAATCTCAAATGCTTTCCACTCTAAAAAACACTCTCTACACTCTGAATATGTGTGAGTTGTGTTTGGGTACAAATCTCCTTTTAAGATATAACAATGGGAGAGGAAAAAGAGAAGAGACTATAAGGATTTCTCTATTGAGGATGAGTAGCTCTCTTTAACAAGTTGGGTGTGTTGTAGAAATCTCTCTAGGGTTTTCTTCTGAATAGCTTCCTTACACTTTTGTAGGTAATGAGAGTATATATAGTATGGGTGAAGGGTAGGAAAGTCACACTTAAAATCATCTAGGCAGTGAGTTTCGCGGGTCACTTGTGACTTGGCCTGAGTCGCGAAGTGACTCGTGACTTGACTTTTCAGCTTTCAACATGTGCTTCTCATGTGACTTTCGCGGGTTGCACCACTCGTGAGCCAAGTTGCGAGATCAACTTCTTGACCAATTTTCATCAACTTAATACTAAACCCAATACAATAAAATCCCATAAAATACAAGGAAATAAATTAATGCAATTACAATACTTCTTGTCATGGAATAAGTCAACATAAATGTTATATGAAAAATCACAACTTAATAGCAATAAAATTGGAACACTACTCTAAGGTATAAGCAAGCACAATAAAAAATAAATGTAAAGCTTAAAGAGTAGGGAAGAGAGAAACAAATACAAGATAATACCGAGACGTGTTATCAAAGAGGAAACTAAATAATTCAGCGAAAAACCTCTCCGCGACTCTCCAAATCGAAATCAATCCACTAGTGAATAAGTTAGAGTATATGAATATCAAAAAGACCTTCCAAGCTTAATCTATAAAATGTACTTGAACTCTCCAAATTCTTGCTACCAACGGGCTTTATGGAGCCATGTCTTCACTAGTTGTTTGGAACTTTGGATATGCAATTAGCTCCAAATTGCATCCATCACTCAATGGATTCTTCCAATACTTCCCATATGCATCAAAACTTATCTCAACATTCATAATGATTGAAGTAAGTGTTTGCGCTAAGAAACTCTCAAGGATGTGTAGATGAAGAGGTAAAAATAAAGGAAAATTTAGAGAAAATGGGGTAGAAGATTATGGGCAAACAATCTCTGACTTTCAAGTGTTTGGCTAGGGTTTTCTCTCTCAAAAGTTTCTTGAAAAAAATCCTTGTTACAATTTCGTGGGTAATGAGGGTTTATATAGTATTGGTAAAGGTATGTGAAAAGGCATACTCAAAATCATCATGCAGGAATTTCATGGGTCACTTGCGACTTGGCTTGAGTCGTGAAGTGACTCGCAAAAATCCAGTTTAGCAAAGACTTTTCAAATTCCAGCATGGGTTTCCCACGTGACCTTTTTGCAGGTTGGCACTCGCGAGCTAGTCGTAGATTCTTTATCTTCACAGAATCTTCACCAATCTCTCATACATAACCCTTACAATAAATCCCACAAAAATACATGGAAATGATTGAACAGAATTACAATCAAATTTGACATAGAATTAAAGCCAACATAAAACATAGTTGAAAATTACAACTTTACAATCTCTCCCTCTAGCTATTCTGTGACAAAACTCTAAACAAACTCTAGACTTAACAGAGGCAAAACTCATTCACACCTAAATTTAAAACCTATGAACCACTTGAACCATATACACTTGTATCCTAAAACACTTGCCCATAAGAAATTGATTCATTAAGTTCGAGACAGGTAGAATACAAGGCATGTATATAGAGTAAGTAGAATGCGATCAAGTAAAAGCAAATGAGATATGAACATATAACATGACTAGATCAAACATGAACAGTCATTAAGAAATGACCACTGTTAACTCCCGGCCTTGATTGGAGCAAAAAACTGTCGTTGTTGGGCCTTTGTTTGACCACCCGCTGTGGCGACTCCCCCGCGTGCGCTGGGCCCGTTGGAGGCCCCCTTCTCGATTGATTGTGTGCGTGTGGTTCGTGCAGTGCTTTGGGTGCTCTCTCTCTCGGTGGAGGAAGGTATTTGTCTACATTTGGAAGTGTGATAGGACTCTTAGCCAAATTTTAAGGGAGTTACCAAAGGTAAGTGAAGTCGTCACCAATCATTGGATTTTTCTAAGGTGTGATTGGTCACCTGTTTCTAGTTGATTTTATTACTAATCCTAGGCTAAGAAAAAGGGCATTTTTCCTAATCTAACGTGGATGGTAAAAAATATTGATTCTTGAGTCTGGAAATTTAGTTACGTGTGGGGAAGGTGTTAGGCACCCTACAATGCCTGTCCAAGGATAGTCCTTTGTTTTGATAAAACTTTAATTTTTGGAGATTGACAGTAAAAACATGATTTTGACATTAACTTTCGGGGCGTTGCATGCATGGGGACTTTGAGGTTTGGCTTTTGAATGGGAGTGGTCTTAATCTATGCTTTCCTAAGGTATTTGGACAAAGTACCATTTTTCCGTGGTGAAAATCCGGTGACATGTCACCTTACTTTCACGGTGGAAATTAGGCATCGCATTGCCTTAGGTGACATGGATTGTGACAATCACATCGGAAGGGGTGAACAGGTATACACACACACACACACACACACACACACACACACATACGCATCATGTACGATGCTAGCACACAGAGTAGGAAAGTAAATGCCTACACCCCTAGAGCATGGCCCAAAATATAGGTGTAGGAAAGTAAACAGGAGTCGCCATACTCTAGAGATGAGGATGAATGGTACATGAGATGATATACCTAATACAACCTATCTAAGAAAGAAAGGAGGAAGGAAGGGGGTTTAAAAGAGTACATAACCAAATGGGAGAGGCTAGACCCCTAAATCTACTAAACATTGTCGTTTGACTTATATCTACATGCTTGCATCCTCGCCCTTTTTGCTTGCTCCTGGGAGACCATGCCCTAACTTTATGCGTCCTTGCTCTATGTGTGTACATGCAAAGGCAAAGACAAGAAACTAGTAGACGAGCAATGGAAGGAAGAAGATGCAAAGACCACGGGAAAGAGGCATAAAGTAGATAAGCATGATAGACATGGCAAGCATAGCAGCAAGAAAGCAAGCAAACAAGTGAGAAGCCAAACAAGCAAGAAAGCAAACAATAGGTGGTGTCTGCGAGGGACAAATGTAGGTTTGGATCAAATGTCTATAACTTCATTGTGTTGAAGCATGGATGACACACTAGCAAGCAAGACTCATGCATGGACATGTGAGCATGTGTGTAAAGATACATAGAAAGCCAACGGGTGGCATAAACAAGCATGGCAAGCATATCATTGCACGAAGCAGAAAGGGGGAAAGGTATACATGATGCAACTGGCATCATGACAATGCGTCCCAAATGGTTACATCCGAACAATGCCTTATGGGAGTCGGATGTAACCGCGTAACCGGAAACCCGCTAACGGTGTCAGGCGTGGTAAAGCCTAGAACAAGACAAATGTAGGTTTGGATCGAATGTCCATAATTTCATTGTGTTGAAGCATGGATGACACACTAGCAAGTAAGACTCATGCATGGACATGTGAGCAAGTGTGTAAAGATGCATAGAAAGACAACAGGTGGCACAAACAAGCATGACAAGCATATCATTGCATGAAGCGGAAAGGGGGAAAGGTATACATGATGCAACCGGCATCATGGCGATGCGTCCCAAATGGTTACATCCGAACAATGCCTCATGGGTGTTGGATGTAACCACACAACCAGAAACCAGATAAGGGCATCAAGCGTGGCAAAGCCTAGGACAAGAGAAGCTAGCACAAGCATAAAGCATAGAAGCAAGCAAGCATAGACATGCAAATTGGGGTGATTCAAACCCTTTTATGTGGGCCTTGGTGTATGGCCAATGACAAAGACCACAGTGTCTAAATCGAGTCCTAACCATTAGGCCAAAACACAAGAAAATGCGATAAAAGGAACAGAAGGGCTACAATAGCACATGACATGACAAACAAGGTCTAGGCCTAAGCACATACACATGGCATGGAGAGCACAAGAACATGGAAGATAGTGTAAAGCATGTAGAGAGCATAGATCTGAGCACACAAGCACAAGAAAACATAGATCTAGACACACTGGCATTGAAACATGCATGTAAACATGTAGATTTAAGCAAAGCATAACCATAGACATGATATCAAGCATGTGGGCATGTAAACCTAACATCAACATAGAACAAAAAGAGGAACAAAACATAGGAAAGCATGGCATAAAGCATAAAGCATGTAGATCTAAACATAGAAGCATGTAAGCATGTAGATCTAAGCATTAAACATGGCATAAGGTGCAAAAAGCAAGGAGATTTAGGCTAGAAGCACAAATAAAGCAAGAAACATGCTATAGAAAGCAATAAATCATGTTATTCAAGCAAAAAGACCAAGATAAATGCTAGAAAAAGATTTAGAAAGTTAGGGTATGGATAGTAGCTAAAAACCTATATCCACACCCTTAAACCCCAAATCCAAGTTGTAGAACTAAGGAGAAGAAGATTGGATATAAGAACAATACATTGTATTTTTGATGAAGAAGGAAGAATCAAGAGACTTTGATGTATTTTTTGCATTTGGAGGAGGGAAGAAAGGTTCAGAATTCATCCAGGCAGGGAGTAGGACTAAGGGAGTCTTTTTTTTTTTTTTTGGTCTGGAGGGTGCCTGGGCCTTTTATAGCCCTGGCACACTTTACGAAATGGGGCCGCCGCCTTCAAATGGCCACAGATTGGGTTGATCTTGAAATCCTTGGTAAGATTTTGATTTCCTATTTCTGAAAAGGTATGGAACATAAAAATTCAATGGATAGATCAAAAGTTATGGCTCTCGGAAGTTAGTGGTGCATCGATTAGTGTGTTCTCCCGGTTTTCGTGATATCTTGGCCGTTCTAACTCCGATTTCGACCCATGAATAGTCGTTGAACTAGAATTTGATAATCTTCACGATGACATTGGTTTCAACCCGTTCTGACGACCTGATCAAATTAGGGTTTCTGGGGCCTACTGGGAGTTAACTCCAAGTCAACTAGGTCAAAGTTGCCAAAAATATCTGAGAAGCTAGATTTTGGTATAAAACTATGATAAGTGTTGTTTTGTGAGAATTTTGACCTCGCTTGACCTTCGGTCAACCCTAAGTTGACCAGGGGCATTTTCTTCATTTTAGTTGAAAAAGGCACTTTGGTTGTTCTGGTGTCCGAATAGGTTGCACCACATCATTTTGGATGTTCTCGCAGCCCCATGGAGAGAAAATAACATTTTTTGATTTTTTGGGGTTCGACAGGCAAATCGAGGGCAAAGAAAATATGGTATCAACAACCATATTGAACATTTAACAAGTAAATGAACATCCGAACATTCAAGCAATTAAGAGCAGTGCGAAAATTAATTGTATGTCCAACAAGCACATGATGCATTTAAGAAACTAAAGCAAGAGGCAATAAATAACTAAAAGTATCAAGAAACGACTATAAAAACCAAGATATACAAGTACTAAAGAAAACACAGTTTTAAACTAAAGTACTTAAAGCTAAAATAAAGCAAAGTAAATAAAATCTACTAAACAAAATAGGGCATAATGCTGTTAGAACTTCTAAGATGTGTGGTTGTAGGTTAGCTTCCTCCATTATATCCACTGTGCTCCCCCTTTCTATATGCACTCCCCTTTACTCTATGATGCTCCCCCCTTACTCTATGGTGTATTCACAATAAAGCTTTCTCCCCCTTTTTGACATGAATAGCTAAAGTTCCGTCTCGAGCTTGCACTGAATCTTATCCAATTGTGTCTTAATAGTAGTCAAGCGAAGCTAAACATGATTACTGTGAGAATACATGATATTTGTAAGTCTAGTCATGTACTCGTGCAATCCCTCCATCAAAGTCATCATCCTATCCATGTGAGGGATAGATGATCCTGACTAAGATTGAGTGTTGGAAGGTTGAGGCTCTAGAGTGTGAGGAGGTAATGTTGTAGGGAATGTGGAGACACTAGGAGCAACTGAGCTCTTCCCAATGGGAGAGGCAAGAGAGGAAGTTTTAGATCCACTCTTTGAAGGCTTGGAGGGTCTCTTCTTTGCTGTTTCAATAGAAGTGTGAACCTTGCTGCTCTGAAGAGAATGCAAGGAAATCGGACCTTGACGAGGCAAGACTGTTCCATTCTTAGGAGGATGGATGCACTTGAGAGTCAAAATCTTCATAATTAGGTTGCAAAAAATGAAGACATGTCCTTACAGCTGATCGTCTTGTAGTCCTACCCAAAATTTGAAAAATGTGAGCACAAATGTCAATTTGAACTCCATTAATAAGATCACAGAGGAATTGGGCTCTTCCAAGACTGATGAAACCTGTGTTGGTCAGTGGGTATATGTTTGAGTACATAATCAATGTAAGATTCTTCATTTTCAGCTTGAATCTTGAAGTATCAATTGATGTACCCGTGGAGTAAACTTTGAGATCTGCTCCTAATGTTTCAAGAATTTGGACAACTGGAGCTAATCTATCATCATAAGGGGATGTATCCACATTTACCAGACGATTCATTTGAAGAATCTTTGCTGGATAGTCTGAAGTGATGACGAAGTCCTTTCCACAAACCCAACATTTCAGTTCAGCTTTGATAAACTAAGCATTAAAGTAGAATTCCTTGACCACCTCCTCAATAGGATCTTCAAAACCACTAAACAAGCTATTGCCCAATCTCTATCAGCAAGGATTTTAGGGATGAAAGTTGATCCCAATGTGTCAAACCTCACAATTTTTTCTACCACAGTTGGGGCATTCTTAAAGTTGTTGTAGAAGGTTTGAGAGTCTAGAAAAGTCTTGAACCTCTTGTTATCAAAGTTTGCCGATGATTGTCGAGTCCTGTTTGATATTAGAGATGATGTGAGATCAATCGGAGGCTCTTTACTACATGAAGATCGATGAGGCATTTGCAAAATAACCATACAAACACAAACCATACACAAAAATGGCAACAAACTTGATTAAATGCAAATTAGTACAAAAGACAAGAACGAATTAAACAACTATTAAAAAATAAGTAAAAGAGCATGCACTAGAACACAAAGACATGAAAACAATGCTAGAGGTCTAATTAGACAAAGAGCATGAAAATATGCATGACATGTCCATTGTTGATAGGCCAAAAATGTATTGACCCATTGTGATTAATTTATTAATTAATTAGCCAAAATTATTAATTAATCAAATTAACATGCAAAGCACATGGTAGCACAAATAAATCACCAATTAAACTAAGTATGCAGCGGAAAATAAATTGACACGGTGATTTGTTTATGAATGGGGAAAACCTACATGGCAAAAACCCCACCGGGTAATTTTAAGGTCACCACTCTTGAGAATCCATTATTATCACAACAAGAAGTTACAAGTAAATGAGTCCAGTACCTTATACCAACCTACAGTTGAGCCCTTACCCCAATATCTAATTGGACTTGTTCTGTAGTGACAATCTCTCATTTTCAATGCATGGCTCCTAGTATGTGACTAACCAATTGCGCGGATCCCAGTATGCGACTTGATCACTAACTTGAGAAGGATGTTGGCTGCAAAGTTCTTCAGTTCATCCAGACGATGAAGATCATGAAGTTGCTTGGTTACAGAACCCTGCGGTGTACAAATACAGCAGCTTCTTGAAGAACTAGGGCAAACTAGGTCTCTGGTCACACTCTTCTTCGCACTTGTGAAATTTTTTCTTGTGCCACTTGTGTCACCTTTGACAGCCTTTAAAATAATCCTTATATATGTTTAGGATTGTGAGAAAAGAAAGCCTAAATATATAATCATATATAGGATGAGAAACAGTCCTGGAAAACTGAACTTCATAAACGTTGACAGATACCCTATCTGTCGAGCTGCTGTCGAGCCACGGGATTTAGACAGCTCTAAGTCTCGATAGATACTAGCTGTCGAGCTTTAATGAACAACACTTTTCACACTTGATTCTTAGACAGACTTGTATGACTTTAACACTTGAACTTAAAACAAGGTTTCTTGAAGCTTCAAACACATCCTAGATCTACCCAATTACAAGTAAAGTGCGTTTTATCAAAGGATTAACCAATTACATAAAATAGTGACATATGTTCCTAACATGTGAAACACATATGTCCTAACAGCTGTAACAACATCCACACCTGTTTAGCAAGCAAAGCATTATTAAATTTCTGAATATCTCTAAAGCCCATACCTCCCACGGATTTTGAAGAACAAAGCGTACTCCATTTAACCTAGTGGATTTTCTTAGCATCACCTTGACCCCACCAGAACTTGCGAATCATGGCTTCAATATCTTTGCATATACTCACCGAAAGTTTGAAAACACTCATGGAATATGTGGGAATAGCTTGAACAACCGCCTTGATCATCACCTCCTTCCTTGCTTGAGACAGTAGCTTTTCCTTCCATCCTTGCATTTTGGTCCAAATTCTTTCCTTAAGTTGGGTAAATTACCCTTTCTTTCCATGCCCAACAAAAGAGGGGTGCCCTAAATACTTCTCTTAATGTTCTATTGTTGGAACTTGTAGAGATAATTTAATAGCCTCCTGTATCTGCTCATCAATATTTCTAATAAAAAATAAAGTAGTCTTTGTTTTATTAATCATTTGCCTCGAAGCTGCTTCATAATAAGATAGAAGTTCTTGAATCTTCTCACATTCGGCCAAGTAGACCTGCAAAACAACAAGCAATCATTTGTGAAAAAAAGGTGAGTAATCTTAGGCCCCTTTTTGCACAAGGAAAAACCCTGAATTTCCCCCTTCAAAGCTGCTCCCCCAATGATGGCATTCAATCCCTCAGCACAAAATAGAAACAGATAAGGTGAGAGGGGATCTCCCTGTATCAAACCTCTAGAAGGCTTAAACAAACCTTTAGGCCCACCATTCACCAAAATAGAATAAAACATGGTTGTGATACACTCCATGATCAGAGCCACCCAAGACTCTTGGAAACCCATCCATAAGAGAATTTTTTCAAGAAACAACCATTCCACCTTGTCATAAGCATTACTTATATCCAATTTAAGAGACATGAAACTTGTTTTCCCCGTACAAGTATTTTTCATATGATGGGGGGACTCAAAGGCTATAAGGATATTACCAGTAATTAATTTGTTAGCAGTAAAAGCACTTTGCGCTTCTGAAATAATAGAATTCATAAAAGGTTTCAGACAATTTGCAATAACCTTACTAAAATTTTTATAAATCACATTACACAAACTTATAGGCCTAAAAACAGTCACACGCTTAGGATTTTGAACTTTAGGGATAAGGGGTTTAAAATTATGGTTAATGGATTACAACAATGAACCCGAATTTAAGCTAAACAATACTGCCTGAGAAATATCCATACCAATCTCACAACTAATTTGGTTTTTTCGTAGGCTATATTTCTTGGGGTTTATATGCTAACTATGAGTGGGAGTGTTTTTAGGGTTTTTTTTTTTTTTTGGACAGTTAAGCGATAGAAGTATATATATTGATATAGTAAAAGAGAGAGAGAGAGAGAGATTGATTTTATATTATTACTGTAATTGCTCTAATTTTTTTATTGAAATTTTATTTTCATCACCACCAGTAGATGTAGGCTTAGCTTAGAATCAAATTATAATAATATATATATAGATCTTTGATATTCTTCTCTTTTTTTTTTTTTTTTTTTGTAATTTAGTCTTTTAAAAAAAAAAATGTTCTGGTTCATATTATTTGTTTGTGATGTAGGCTTAAGATCAAACTATAAAATCTTTTCAAAAGATCAAACTGTAAAATTCATAGTTTTATTGAGATTTCAAGTAATCAATTAATTAAGCACAATCCCCTTCAACCATTATGTTAACTATCCCATTAAGAGAGTCCAATTTTTTACCGATTGTAACTTTATCTATAGGACTAATACGACTATTTTGTTACCAATTCATTGGCTAACCCACTCTTCTGCATTCCTTCGTTTCAATATATATATATATATATATATATATATTTAAAGTTTGGATGGAGATGAGAGGATATATTAGGGAAGTATGAGTAGAGGAGAGAAGAGGAAATGAGTGGAGGGAAGGGAAGATATCCCTCCTTTATTATATATTTAACCTTTACAAATTGATGTGTGACTAATTAGTCAACTACTAAAAAATAATTTTGAAATTCATTTGTTGCATTGGTGAAGTGACATCAATTATATTATTGTTACATTAGTTTGTAAATGTTAATTATGTAATAAATTTTTTAATAAATTTTATATTTTCCTTTAATTAGTTATGGGTGGAAATGGAAGAAAATAATAATATATAAATAAATGGATAAATATAACATTCCTCTGTTAACATCCGTAATTAAAAAATATTGTGGGTAAAATAGAAAGTATGTAAAAGTTAAATAAACTAAAATCCCTTCAAATCCAAATCCATGCAAATCCTTTTCTCCTCTCCTTGTTCAATTTGACTGATGTTCTCCCCCTCTTTTTTTTTTTTTTAAATTATTTTTTAATCTTTCTTGTTCTCTCCACCTACCACGTGAAAGCTTGGCCGTTTGTTTTTCTTTAGGTTTTTCCTTTTAAGTGTCAAAATTAACGTCACATGAGTTGTAGATTGTTTGGGCTAATTTCAACTAGAAGAATTAATGGGCTTAATTCTTAAAACATACCCAACAATATATATACATACATACATATATACACATATATAAAAAAAAAATTTGGAGAAAAAAATTGCAAATTCCATTAAAGAAAAGTTCAATCGGCTTGAATGGCAGCGTTGAAATTTGAAGGAACATGTTTCATCTATATCAAAATACCTGTGACATGCTTATCATATTGATTAGGGATAGTAGTGAATTTTCTATTTGGGCCAATATATTGGACAAAGAATACGGATTTGCATTTTCAAGATCTCTTAAATAAAATGTGTTAAGGTAAGGAAGAAATTATTAGGTAGGGAAGGAGGTGAAGATGGGGTATAGTTTCCATTGTATTCTAGAATAGAAGTGGTGGTTGTGTTATCATAAGCAACACCAGGTGTAGCAGAGTATGCTCTAGCAGCCATGTAATGGTGGTCAGATTTCTGTTTCGCTTTCAGCAAAACATCGATGGTTTGGCCAGGGGATATTGTTTGGCCAGGGAATATCCATCACGGCAGAGTTGATAAGGCAAAGGAGATAAGTCTTGCCATGATCAACCTTTAGCTTGAATGTGTCTGCAAGTAGTGAATTGCATTAGTAGACTAACACTTTGGCCAAAAAAAAAAAAAAAAAAAAAAAAAAAAAAACAGAAGAAGAGAGTTTATGGACACAACTTATGTACCAAAATCTTTTTTGCTACTTAAAAACGGTGATTGTGATCATGATATATGGATTAATATTAGAGTATATCTGAAAGTAATTGTTCACTATTCACAATTGACCATTTGTAACAAAAATTGTGATAGAGAGTATAGTCCTAAAAAAATTGATAAAAAAGAGTATCATTTGATATAAACTCAGTAACTTGACAATCGATTATTTCCTTTCTAAGAAGGATGAATTTTTTCTTTCTTTGTTAGGGCTAAGACGATGACTTTATTATTCTAACCATCTTTAAGTTACCGCCACTTGCATCTTATTGGGTTAAAGTTCACCGGGTCTTGGTACTACTCTTTGAACTATGATATTTACCAATTGTAAGTAATTTCCTCAATAAGTCTAAGTATCGTATCAGATGTTATTATTTATCAATTTAAAATATATGGATTATAAATCAATGAGCCTTAATCCTTCAAAAAAGTTAATCATTTTTCATTAAAAAAAAATTACTTACATTTAAATTAACTAAGTGGCACTAATACTAATTAAGTTGCCTTAATTTTGAGTAAAAAAAAAAACTACTCAATGTAATAAACCCCTCACATATTACAAATATATATTAAATCAAATCCATGCTATTTTTTCGTTGTTTTTTTTACTGAATGATCAACTACTCCATGCTTTAGGTGCTAAAAATATTTGGTGTTTATATAGGCATATACAAGGATAGGTTGTAATAATGATGTTTGAGTTTGGAGAATATGGTTTCATAAAGTGAAAATTCAAGTTTTGGAATTTTCTAAGTAAAAATTCGAAAATTTGAATTTTCTAAATTTTTTTGCAGAATTTTCTAGTGACTATTTAGAAAGGTTGAAGAGGTTTCAATCTTTGTTAACCGTTTTATGAAAAAATAACTAACTCTCCATATGTACCTTTTCATGAAACATACATGCCTTTTCATGAATAGAGGCTTATGTTCACTTGAAAAATAACTAACTTTCTGTATTTGCCTTTTCATGAAACATACATGCCTTTTCATAAATAGTGGCTTATGTTCACTTGAAAAATAACTAACTCTCCATACGTGCCTTTTCATGCAACATAACCCCATGGGTATAAATAGAGGCTTATGTTCACTTGAAAAATAACACAAGGAACACAAGAAACCTTGTGGTCATTCTCTAGAATTGCTATCTATAGAACCCAACATCTTGGTTGTATCTTGAGGACAAATTTGTGATAACCCTTTAGCAACAAAAGTGTAGAGGGTAAATATTGTCTAAGAAAAACGATATAGTTCTTTCAAGTTATCTATTTTCTATTTATTTTTTGTGTTAACCTTATTCTTCCATTATTACTGTGTAATATCCCAACAAAATTTACTAAGAAAAAACCATACTGGGGTTTAAACAATAATGGATAAGAAATATGTTGATAAGTATTTGAAAATTGTTAAATAATTAAATTCATATTTTTCCTAACCATTTAAGTTTTTAAGTTAATTGATAATTTATCATTAGCAATCAAAACATGATTAAGAGTTTTTTTGGGAGTACTTTAGGCCAAGGCCAACATAACTTAACTTGAATCTTTTATTCTATAGATTTATAACTTTGAAATTAATTAAGCCACTTGCTTAACCTTAATTATAGTTTAGGTGAAGAGGTTTGGACCTAAGGACGAATTGATAGAGGTTCAAAAATCAAAATTCCAGTCATTATGCTTATTAATTCATGTATAAAAGGAAATAAAGTTAATCAAGAGCAAGCTTAAGCCTGTTCGAAAAACAAATAAACCAAACCCCATTATATGGTCCAGGTCTAGCTTGCTGGTGATAAGACCATGCTTTAATAAAAACTGATCACCGTGTACATTTTAATGTTCAACCCCACTTGGGCTAGGATATATACTGTCAAAAACATCGTTTCCTACGCCATTTTTTTCCTTGGAAGTTGGGACACTGTTTTCTATGGAATTAGTAGTGTATTTATCTTCTTACCGGCAATCTTCAATCTTCCTCCCGTTTCATTCTAATTAGTAACGTCAATCTTAGTAGCATTTGGTTGAAAATAAATGATTATAAACATTCTATACATATAATAAAACTTTAGGAATCTTTGATCTGGTCTTGAGCACGGATAAAGAACACCAGGTTGTCCATTGACAGTGTAAGCATCCGAAACATTTCCAGTAAAAATAGCTTCATTATAAATTGCCAATATTTCTTGCTTCCACCACTCTCCTGCATAATCAGAGATTTCTAGTCATTTCTGTTAAATTACCGATTGTCCCAAAAGCTTAAGCTGTTGGGATATGGTAAATTTAATCATTTAACCAATACTTCTAACACTCCCCCTCACGTGTGGGCCGAAACTACCTTTTAATAGGTGAGGCCCAACACGTGGGAATTTAAATGGGAGGTAGAGTGGAGGAGATAAGGATCGAACTCAGGATCTCATGCTCTGATACCATGTTAAATTACCGATTGTCCCAAAAGCTTAAGCTGTTGGGATATGGTAAATTTAATCATTTAACCAATACTTCTAACAATTTCAAAAAAATTTTTCTGGTCAAATTGTGTAACATTTTCTTTACTTTTAAGTTGCACATACAGCCTGACCCTTGAAATTTGAAAGATAAAAAAAAAAAAAAAAAAGTCCCAATTATTGAGAAGGCTAATTTTATAATACCAAATATGATTGGAACCTCTACATGAGGAAGAGGGAAAGGATATTAGGTTCCCTTCTTGGGATGAATGATTATAGCACCATGAACCGTTGCTCGTTACCACTCACTATGAGCATGCCACCATAAGGTCCCTACTTCTATGGAAAATATAATCTTTTGCCTAAACTTTCCACACGGTTGTATGGGGCATTGTGTAATGTATTCAGGACCATCTAACCATGGATATCTCAATTGTTTTACTCTATGCCTATAAAATTGTAAATTAATATTATCATATACAATGCATAGTTAATTAGCAATTCCTTATATATTTCAATTTCTTCTGTCAAAACAAAAGTGCACGGATCAGAATGATACCAATGAATAGTTATGTTAAAATTGCCCTAGCTATGGACATCTGTTAGGTTCTAAAGATTTAGAATTTTATGTATTTAGAACTTTAATTTGTATTGTTGGCAAACCATGATCAAAACAGGTTTTTTAGTCTTGTCTAGACTTGCTCAAAGTTGGGTCTCTCATGTAAAGTTGGAATCGAGTGGCTGCAGATGCATTAGTGCATTTCGGCCTGGTTCGATCAATCGAAGAAAAGACTCGATCGATCGAATCTCGGGTAAAATGTTTTTCTGCAGAATATTTCAGCTCAGCCCTAACTCATTAAATGTTTTGGGTTTTCTGTTTTTACCCTAGGTATATAAAGAAAAACCCTAGCCACGTTTTTAGAGTTGCTCTAGTTGAGTTGTTGCTCATACTTTGCTGTTTTGTGTAAATCTCTTATGAGATTTAGAAGAGCTTTCCTTTACACAAAGCTTAAGGTTTTCAAGGTAGAGATTACTTCTACATCTTGATAATCAACTTGGTTGCTACCATAGAAGCTTAAAGATTATCAAGCGTGGGTGCTTGTAGCTGATTGAAGAATCCAAGAAAGAAGGAGTCCGTGAATTCGGAGCTTGCACGTGGTCATGTCAGTAAGTTCTACTGGTGGGTAGTATTAGGAAGTCAAGCGGGGAGCTTGTAAGTCTTTTTGTATGAACTTCGATTCTTTCATAGTAGATTCAGGTTTGCCTTGAGGATAGGTGGGTCAAATCCTCTCCAGGTTTTTACCGTGTGGTTTCCTGGGTGATCATATCTTGTATTATTTATTATTCCGCTGCTTTATACTTTTGATATGATTGTATGTTTGTGATAACCTAGAATTTCTTAAATTGACTAAGTTAATCACTTGGCTAGTTAACTAGGTTAATCTGGTTGGTTTAAGGGGTTTAAAACCGTTCAACATCAACAAAGATAGTATCTCCTTGGTGAACATGTAGTGCTGGTCCTGGAAACTGGCCATTTACTGTCAAGATGTTCTTTGTGCTGCACAGTCTCGTGTATGGAGTTTTTTTTACCTACAATCCAAAGTTTACACACATATATGCTATAACTCATAACAAAGCATGTGTACATATTAATAGGCATACAACTACGTACATGCATGCCGTGTGTGTACGTACAGATATCTCTATTCATGATGTAGAAAATCAAACAATTACATTTCATGAAATGAATTGTGAAATTTTATCGTATTAGTTACTTACCACAAAAGTATGATGAACGTAAGCTTGGCAATGAATGGCACCGACAATTAAGACTAGCCAACTCAAAAATTTTAGGTTCAACCACATTTTTTTTTTTTTTTTTTTTTTTTTTTTTTTGGGGAGCAGTGGGAGTGGGTGATGGAAACCTTTTTAGTTTTCTTTTCAGTCTTGTAGTTTTTTAGTGAATTCCTTAGCTAGGTACCGTTTATAACTTTATATAGAGACATGAGGCTAACAGGAAACATGATTAACTTTACTGGTGTAGGTGACATGGGACCATTTAGATGCTTAACTAACTGTACACTTAACTTCAAAAAATTTAGGAGTAGAACTAATTCTATAGCTATTTTCACAGCTATATTGATATGACTATTGTGAATGGTGGTAAAAAAATGGTCAATCAATGTGAATGTAATAATTAACCTATCACAATTTGCCATATGTATAAGATAGTTGTGAAAATAAGTATGAAATTAGTTTTGATTTTATTATAACGTTTAGAGAAGCAAACATCTTTTCAATTTCAATTTTTCAGATAGGATATGACATAGAGCCATCTTTTCTTCTCAATCGTTTTTTTTTTTTTTTTTTTTTTTTTTTTTTTTTTTTTTTGAGTTTAACTTATTGTATAACTTAAATTATTCTAGCTTTCAATTGTATCTGGGTCCTTAGCCCCAAAAATAATTGAACAATGATAGGGTAACGGTACAGGTTGATGATGACTTGTATTTCCCCATGAGATTTTCATTCTCTTCAAGATCAAGTTAAAGATATATAATACTGTTGACAACAACACAACGAATATTTCTTTATTCTTATTTTTTTAATAGAAATATATTTCTATTAAAACTATGTTGATTTTAGAATTGGCAAACTAATTAATATTATAACTTTGCTTCTAGCTTTAAAACTATGTTTTTTTTATATGGATTGACGTTGTCATGCTCCCATGAAATGTTGCTCAAAAGTTAGAAGTCATTTAGAACGTGGAAAAGATTTGTTACTCAAAAATCAAAAGTGAATAATTTGGAATGTTCTATCTGTTTTTCAGATAAAAAAAAGAATATATTCATTAATTTTCATTTTGAACAAAAAAAAAAAAAATTGCTTCCTTTGTTAGGACATATGTGAGAATTGTTAGAGACATATGTTCTGTATATATTGGTTAATCTCTTGACAAAAAGCACTTTACTTGTGACTGAGTAAATTTAGAATGGGTTGAGTACTTCAAGGAACAAAAGTTCAAGTTTAGTATTGAAGCCATGAAAATTTGTCTAAGAAACAAGTAAAGAAGTGTTGTTTATTAAAACTCGACAGATAGCTCGACAGAATCATATCTATCAAGGTTTAATGTTGAAGCTCGACAGCAGCTGTATTTGTCGAGAATTATGAAATTAGAATTTTCAGATTTGATTTCACGACTATCCATGTGTATTTATGTAGGGTTTCTTTTCTCATAACCATAAATTTATATAAGGATTATTTTAAGGGTCATCATAGAAGAAGCAACTTGATGCAAAGTGATTATACATGCATATTGTGATCAGAGACAATTTGCCCTAGTTCATATTTTTCTCTATAGAAGTTACTGCATCTTTGCACCAAGGGTTTTGTAACCAAGAAGTTTCTTGATCTTCATTGTTGGATAAACTGAAGAACTTTACAGCCAACATCTTCCTCAAGTTGGTGTGTTAGTCACGTATTGGGATCCATGCATCATTAGTTAGTCACATACTGGGAGCCATGCATTGAAAGGAAAGATTGCCACTATATTACAAGTGCAATTGGGTATTGGGATAAGGGTTCGACTGTAGGTTGATATTAAGTACTGAGATTCCTTTTACTTATAACCACTTGTTTTGATATTGAGGCTGTTATTACATTCTTTCACCTATCTCTTCATGTGTGAAATGCCACAAACTGAATGACCCATTGTGATTATACCAATTAATTAATTAGCCAAGTTATTAATTAATCAATTAATCATGCAATTACGTAGAAGCACAAACAAATCACAAAAAACTAAATATGCAGCGGAAATTAAATAACACGGTGATTTGTTTACGAATGGGGAAAAACCTCGTGGCAAAAATCCCACCAGGTGAATTTCAGGTTACCACTCCCGAAACTCCACTATTATCAAATCAAGCGGTTACAAGTAAAGGAATCTCAAGTACCTTACTAACCTATAGTTGAACCCTTACCCCAATACCCAATTGGACTTGATCTGTAGTGACAATTTCCACCTTTGATGCATGACTCCCAAGTACGTGATTAACCAATGCACGAATCCTAGTACGCTTCAAAACACCAACTTAAGGAAGAGAGGTTGGCTGCAAAGTTTTTCAGTTCATCCTATACGATGAAGATCAGGAAGATGCTCGATCACAAAACCCTTTGGTGCAAATACACAGCAACTTCTTCAGAGAAGATGAACTAGGTCAAGAATTTCGTCTTTTGATCACAATTTGCTTGAACAGAGATTGCTCAATGCTTTTGCAACATGTGTCACACTTAACGGCTCTTAAAACAATCCTTTTATATGTTTAGGGTTTGGAGAAAAGAAGGCCCAAAAGCATATTCACGGATCCCAAGAAAATCAGATCAGAAAATCTGAAATTATAAATCTCGACAGATAGTAGGTGTCGAGGTAGTTATCGAGAAGGTGTCGAGTTTTAATGAATTTGCACTTCAGCTTGCTTTTTCTTAGACAGACTTGATGACTTCAACACTTGACCTTGAAACCTTGTTTCTTGAAGTATTAAAAACACCCAGAACTACCCAATTACAAGTAGAGTACGTTTTGTCAAAGGATTTAGCCAATTTATATAAATAAGTGACATATGTTCTTAACAAGTAAAAACACATATGTCCTAACAATCTCCCCCTTTGAAAATCCGTGACAAAACCACAACAAACAAATGAACATATGAGAGAAGTCATAAATTACTAAACTCATATTCACTTGTTGAATACAATAAAATCTATCCTAACACAAACTCTTGAAAAACTTTGCAAGAAGAAAGTTTATGGCAAGTAGACTTTGACAACCTCTATTTTTGAAACACTTTAAACAAAACTCATCAAGGCATCTTGTGTGAAACAGAAATAATAGATTGCATACAAGTATAAAAAACATGTGTATAAAGATAGAAAAGAAACAACACATGAAGAGAGAGGTGAAAGAAACATACATCCATATATAAAGAAAATAAGTACAATGTATGTAAAAATGGTCAAAGGACCTCATATACAAGATCAATGTATCTATAAAGAATAGAAAAAAAAAGATACATCAAAACCTCACTACATCCCTCAAGAATATCAACACTCCCCCTATCAAAAATGTCCTATACTAACTCTCCCCCTAAGATGACTACTCTCATAACCCAAAATCTACTCCCCCTTTTTGTCACGAGTGACAAAGGGTAGAGTGTCATGTAGACATCTCATCAGTAAAGCTAGCATCTCTATCATCATCATCATCATCCTCATCCTCAGAATCTTAAGATGCTGGAGTAGGTGGTGAAGGAGTAGCTTCTAGAGTAAAACCACCCATGGTCGCCTGCCGTCATGTGATACGACCAACACGAACATTCACCTGATACAACTCAGCGGAGAGTGTATCAAGGCAAGTGTCCATGCATTACAGCTGTGTCATAATGTCTCCTAGAGATACATCGCCCGTAGAGGAAGAAGGAGCAGATGTAGATGGAGCTAATCTAGATGAAGTCGAGTGGGAGGGAGGAGTGGAATCCATCTGTCGCGACCTAAATTGCGCCTCACTACGTTTTACGGTAGCGGCATCTATGGCATAAATGTGTGTGAAGTGGTCAGACACAAGAAAGGGAATAAAAAAATGGCGTAAGATTCTTGTGATAGCAGAAGGAAAGATGAGCTTATCACGGGACACCGAATCAAGATGAATATTTATGATAGAAAGAATAAAGTGAGAAGGAAAATCTATAGTAAGATGCTCTAAAAAAAATAACAAAAATCGAGCACGAGGCTCTGTGATGGAGTTGTAGTGAGAGAGAGGATGGAGTACAAACGTCATCACCATGTTTTGGAATCTAGGACCTTTAGTAAAAGGCCTATATGATGTGTACTGATGCTCACCCCAATCAGTAGGGCGCTAACAAAAGGCAGAAATGAGCTCATCTTTAAACATAGTCCTCAGATGCTCACAAGAAGGATAGTCAAGAAACTCTATCCTAGGAACCCTAAGCACATCCGCAACTAGCTGCGGTGTGACAGGGATACGCGTACCTCGAACGTTAGTGAAAAAGAGAGGCACTAAATGATCTATCCCGTGCATATTAGAGTAAAACTCCTGAATCAGCACAAGAGGACAAGTGACCGAGACGTCACATAGCAACTCCCATCCCCTACTGTGAATGACAGAAGGAAGGTTAGTGTTGGCAAAGTCCGCTAGAATGACTTGGCGTTCCGAATGAACACCTCGTCAAGAAAAGTTCTCCGAAAATGCCTTGTGGGCATCTCCATCACGGAACCGAAGGTTAAGAGGAGCAGAGTTAGAAGAAGAGGAAGCTCCAGAACGCAGAGGGTTCCGAGCAGGAGTGGATTTACGTTTGGGTGCTATAGACACTACTAACGTAAAAGAATGAGAAAGAGATAGAGAGGGAGACAATTAGAAAAGTCCCAACATAGTTCAAATAGATCAAATATATTGAATAAAAGGAACGTATGCATGGGAATGCATGAGCATGTAACATGCAAATCAAAAGGCATCATGGGCTCAGCCCAATCCAATCCTACCAGCACACAACATAGAGCACACATCTAAATGCATGTAAATATCATTCTAATGCTCATGGAATGAAATGTATGACATTTTGAAAGCATTTAAGTGAAAACCCAACCCAAAATTTCAAGAAAAAATCATCAATTTTGAAAAACTCCAAAAATTTTCAAAAATCCCAAAAACTAGGTTTCAAAACATGAAATGCATGAGAAAGGGAGGGAAAAATGAACTTACCAAGTGATAGAAACCAAGGGAAGATCGAAAATGAAGTGGGTTTGAAGATTTGAGTGAGAGAAAGGTGGTTGGGAGATGAAACGCTTCGGACAGATTGAGAGAGATCGAGAGAATGAGAGAAAAATCGCGATAAAGCCTTATATAGACACCTCAATAAATCTCGACAGCTGAGGTGTCGAGAGGTATCGAGAAAGCTATCGAGGAAGGTGTCGAGGATTTGGCCTTCGATAGCTTTAAGTGTCGAGAGGTGTCGAGGTACAAGAACAATTTCAAAGCACAGAAGCTCGATCGATCGACCAAGTATCGAGTAGGTATCGAGGAGAGAGGAACTTTCTCGATCGATCCATCAGGTGTCGAAGAGGTGTCCAGATTGCGATAAGAAAAAGGCTTGAGAAGCTCGATAGAAACCAAGGGTTTTGTAACCAAGAAGCTTCTTGAACTTCATTATTGGATAAACTGAAGAACTTTACAGTCAACATCTTCCTCAAGTTTGTGTGTTAGTCATGTACTGGGATCCATGCATCATTAGTTAGTCACGTACTGGGAGCCATGCATTGAAAGGAAAGATTGCCGCTACATTACAAGTGCAATTGGGTATTGGGATAAGGGTTCGACTGTAGGTTGATATTAAGTACTGGGATTCATTTTACTTATAACCACTTGTTTTGATATTGAGGCTATTATTACATTCTTTCACCTATCTCTTCATGTGTGAAAGGTCACAAACTGAATGATCCCTTGTGATTATACCAATTAATTAATTAGCCAAGTTATTAATTAATCAATTAATCATGCAATTACATGGAAACACAAACAAATCACCAAAAACTAAATATGCAGCGGAAATTAAATAACATAGTGATTTGTTTACAAATGGGGAAAAACCTCGCAGCAAAAATCCCACCGGGTGATTTTCAGGTCACCACTCCCGAAACTCCACTATTATCAAATCAAACGGTTATAAGTAAAGGAATCCTAAGTACCTTACCAACCTATAGTTGAACCCTTACCCCAATACCCAGTTGGACTTAATCTGTAGTGACAATTTTCACTTTTGATGCACGGCTCCCAAGTACGTGACTAACCAATGCGCAGATCCCAGTACGCGACTTCAAAACACCAACTTAAGGAAGAGAGGTTAGCTGCAAAGTTCTTCAGTTTATCCTACACGATGAAGATTAGGAAGATGCTTGGTCACAAAACCCTTTGGTGCAAATACACAGCAACTTCTTCAGAGAAGATGAACTAGGTCAAGAACTTCGTCTTTTGATCACAATTTGCTTGACCAGAGATTGCTCAATGCTTTTGCAACTTATGTCACACATGACGGCTCTTAAAACAATCCTTTTATATGTTTAGGGTTTGGAGAAAAGAAGGCCCAAAAGCATATTCACGGATCCCAAGAAAATTAGATCAGAAAATCTAAAATTATAAATCTCGACAGATAGCAAATGTCGAAGTAGCTATCAAAAAGGTGTTGAACTTTAATGAATTTGCACTTCAGCTTGCTTTTTCTTAGATAGACTTGATGACTTCAACACTTGACCTTAAAACCTTGTTTCTTGAAGTATTAAAAACACCAAGAACTATCCAATTACAAGTAAAGTGCGTTTTGTCAAAGGATTTAACCAATTTATATAAATAAGTGACATATGTTCTTAACAAGTGAAAACACATATGTCCTAACAATGTGTTGTTTCTTTCTCTCTTTATGCATATGCTTCTTATTTATTGTATGCAATCTTTTATTTCTGTTTCACACTAAGATGCCATGATGAGTTTTGTTTAAAGTGTTTCAAAAATATAGGTTATCAAAGTCTTTCTTGCCATGAACTCTCTTCTTACCATGATGAGTTGAGTGATTTATAACTTCTTTCATATATTTGTTTATTTGTTGTGGTTTTGTCACAGATTGCCACAGAAAGAGATTGTTAGGACATATATGAATCATGTTAGGAACATATGTCATCTAGAATTGGCTAATCCTTTGACAAAATACACTTTACTTGTATTTGGATAGATCTAGAATGTGTTTAATACTTTAAGAAACAAGAGTTCAAGTCCAAGTGTTAAAACCATGCCCTAGTTCATCTTTCTTTTGAAGAAACTGCTGCATTTGTACGCCATAGGGTTTTGTAACCAAGGAGCTTTGTGATCTTCATTGTGTTGATGAACTAAAGAACTTTGCAGCCAACATCCTTCTCAAGTTGGTGGTTAGTCACGTACTTGGATCCATGCATTGATTGGTTAGTCACGTACTGAGAGTTGTGCATTGAAAATGAGAGATTGTCACTATAAAACAAGTCCAATTGGGTATTGGGGTAAAGGTTCAACTGTAGGTTGGTATAAGGTACTAGATTGTCACGTAACCGCTTGTTGTGAAAATAGTGGATTTTCAAGAATGGTGACTTTAAAATCACCCGAAGGGTTTTTGCCTTAGAGGTTTTCCCTATTTGTAAACAAATCATCGTGTCAACTTCATTTTCCGCTGCATATTAATTTAGTTGGTGATTTGTTTGTGGTACCACGCGTATTGCATGTTAATCAGATTAATTAATTAACTTGGCTAATTAATTGGTTAATTCATCACAAATGGTCAATACATTATTGACCTATCAAGATGTCTATGCTTCCTTTCAACAATATCATTTTGTTGAGGAGTATATGGACAAGAAATTTGGTGAATGATACCATTTTGAGACAGGTAAGACTCGAAATTATTGGAGATATATTCACCACCTCCATCAAACCTAAAGGTCTTGATTTTGGCAATGAATTGAGTTTCAACCATGCATTTGAATTGAACAAACTTTGCAAACACATCTAATTATTTTCAACAACTGGCAGGACAAATGAAGACAAGAGGTCTTTAATCATATGAAGGAAAGGAAATCCTTAATTCTAAAAGACAGGACAGAATAGCTTCTAACTCCAGAGAACAATCTGGTAGCTCTGCCTTAAAAGATGAATTTGTTACAGTCTATGTCAAATAGGAGAATGACACTGTTCAATGGCTGATAAAGGAAATGTAGAACACCAAATCATTCCATAATGTTGCTACACTAAAGGGATAGCAGACTGCAACTTGCACCATAAGGTCAGAGTTCAGGAATGAACAGCCAAAGTTGGTATCTGATAGTTGATTGTTTTTTGATAGGTTGATTTATTCAAACACCTCAATTTTTAAATCAAAACTGTTCATTGTGAAACCAGATCAAGATCAATTTACCAAAACTTAAACGTAGAGAGGATAGTCCATAAAGCAACCTGACCCAGTCCAAATCAAGATATGAAAATATATATATATATATATTTGTTAATCTTTGTAATGTATAAATGAGCCACCAAAAAGAATCTGGACAAGATGACTGAGTAGAGGACCATTGTTCCACATCTCAAAAAAGTTCTTCTGTAGAAGAATTAGAAGGCCAACAAGAGATTGCTCAGTTAATAGAAATGAAAGTTGAGCAGTCATTTATATAAGATCAAAAAGCTTTTGGATTCAAGTAGGTGGACCCTTAATTTTGCCTGTAGCCATAGGTGTACATAGTTCTAAGTAGTAGATCATATCATGAATCCTTAGCACATTTAACACTGAAGGTGCTCCAATCATGTGAAATAGGACTTCTAAACAAAGAGGAAGAATCAGATTAAACTTTTTCCCCCATTAAGAGGACTAAGTCTGTTATTCCACAAGAACTTTCTCGATCCTGCCTGATATATCTTCCATAAGATTTTATTAAAGCAATAAAAAAACTTTCAGACCAACATCCTTTTTCACCATTGTTTGTCAAAAAAGAAAATTTGTGTGTTCACTGTATTCTATTATAAAGCAAAAATTAATAACTCATCCTCATAAAGGTAAGCAGGCTATGAGCCAACAAATACAAAAGAGACTGAACCCAAATGACATGTCATAAGGAAATTCCAAACAATATTTGCAGTCATCTCATTTTCTGAATATTCAAGAAAAAACATTATAAGATCTATGGGTTAGTCTAACTTCTAAAAAAATATTGACTACTCAATCTATATAATTGCTTTTGTGCTCTCATCAAATATTCAAGGCAGGGCCTTGAAACCACAATTGTTATTTGTTGCATCCTGTCTAGAAATTTTAACCATGTATATGTCATCCTTTTTCTTTTAAACCATGTAGGAGTGCTAGGACGAAACTAATTTGATGATTCCTATATCTGGAGAAACACTTTGGCTAACCATATAATACTATTTTCCTGGTCGATGTCTTTCCCAGACTTAAATGATTTCTGTGAAAGTGGTCTGGTAAGGCAGTTTTTTGAACACATTTTAAACATACTAATCCTCTGATATTCAAATGCGGCCTCTATAATTGAAAAGCAAATATTTAGTTGCTAGTTGTTGAAAGAAGAACTATAACAATAAAAAGTCATATTTCAAATAACAAAGAAAGGTCAGACCCAAGTTGTGGGTTAAAGCACCATGTTTGACCTTAGTTCAAAGGTCGACAAGTCTTGACAATTATTTGTAGCATATGCAATCAAAGCAACAAGTTTCAGGTGAGTCCAGGAATCAGACTCTCCAAGAAATTGGAAGTAAGGCTGTCTACCATGATCTCTCTCAGACTCTACGCAAAAGTGGGAGCTTTGTGCACTGGGTACATCTTTTTTTTTTTTTTAAAAAAAAAAAATATGTTATCAAATAATAGTTGATATATGATCCTCTTTAGAAAAATAGTTATTTAGGGGAAAAGGAATTCATAGTTCCAAAAAAGTTAGATCTGTGAAACTAGCGACAAACTACCAAGAGCAAATTAGAACAACAAAAGGCTTCAGAAAAATAGTTACTTAGAGTTAGATCAAAGCTCCAAAAACGCAGGCATTCAAAATTAAAGTTCCTCAATCAAAAACAACTTTTCAGAAATAACCATCCTTTTGAGTAGTGAGTTTTTGTATCATTAAATAAGACAGACTTTTTAAATGAGCAACCTACCTACCATGAATCAAAAGTTCTAATAAAAATTAGAAATTTAGAAGTGTATGTGCACCATGTTGAATATGATAAAGCAAAACATTCCGTTTCATTAAGCTTGAAGACCAAAGCCAATGAAATGCATTTTCATTAACCCTATAGACTAAAACACACCGTTTTATTAAAGCAAATGGCTTCTATATTGGTTTTGCTCAAACGGTGTCATATTGAAGATTCAAGAATTAGTTGGTATTGGCAGGCTTTTTAGTTAGGCAGATTTGATCAACCATCTCCACCTTTCACGGATTTATTTCATATTTCCAGGAGTTCTGTTTTATTCAGTTAGGGAGGTTTACTTGTATAAATACTATATCTAGGATCACAGTATAAATTAAGCAAGATCAAATACAATTTCTCTTTGATCTCTCTCTCTCTCTCTCTCATAATTGTTTGTTGCTCTTCAATCTTGCTAAACATTGTTAGATTTTCTCTGTTAGAATTTCTTCATGGTATTAGAGCCTTCGATCTCTGCAAATAGCTTAACCATGGCAGCATCAAGCTCAGCTATGGCTTCTTCGTCTGCAGCTCTTACAAGTTCCAACGTAAGTGTAATGAATCAACCTCTGCTATTGTTATCTAATATGGCTAACATGATGACTATTAAGCTAGACAACACAAACTACGTAGTTTGGAAGCATCAGATGACTATGCTCTTAGAAACTTACTCAATGTTTGAACTCTTGGAGGAACCTCAATTGATTCCAGAGAAGTATCTTAAGGATCTTTCTAGTTCATTCACAGCAATTCTGAATCCAGATTATGTGAATGGGAGGTTAAAAGAAAAGGCTTTGCTCACCTTTATGAGTTCCACACTTTCTCCCTCTATTGTGGCTTTAACAATTGAGTGTACCATTGCAATGGAGGTGTGAATGGTTCTAGAGAATAGGTTTTCATCTATTTTTAGGTCTCATGTAATGAATCTCAAAGGAGAGTTGCATAATATTAAGATAGGCACCAATTCTATGGACATTTATCTGCAAAAAATCAAAGTGATTAGGGACAAGCTTTTTGTTGTTGGTGTAATTATTGATGATGAAGAATTGCTTCATATAGCAATCAAGGGGCTACCTATGAACTATAATTCTTTTAGATCTACTATAAGGACTAGAAGCACTTAACTTAGCTTTGATGAGCTTGCTACAATGCTCAATATAGAAGAAGAGTCCTTAAATGAAGGTTTGGAAGTTAAAGATCCAATCTTTGCTATGGCAACTGCTTCCAACTCAAGGCCAAACAACAATAATGGCTATAATCAGTCCTACAACCAATCTTACAACAATAGAGGAAGGGGCAGAGGCAACTACAACAATAGAGGAAGAAACTCTAACACTCCACAGAATCAGTTTAGTCAATTCTCACAAAATCAGTTTTCTGGTACTAAATCAGAGAGGCCTACTTGCCAAATCTGTGGTAAACTTGGACATTTGGCAATTGATTGCTATTATAGGATGGACTATGCTTATAATGGAAAGCATCCACCTACAAAACTTGCTGCTATGGCTACTGCCTTGAATGCATGTCTTGCTCGAGAACAACCCTGGCTTGCTGACAGTGCAACCACAAATCATGTGACCTCAAGTCTTAATCATCTAAGTTTTCCTAAGCCCTACAATGGTCAAGGTCATCTCACAGTTGGCAATGGTCAAAATCTGCCTATCACTCATGTTGGTAATACCACTATTCCTTCATCTTATTATGCTCTTCATCTTAAAAAATGTCCTCAGGGTTCCTTCCATTGCTTCTAATCTTGCATTTGTGAATAAAATTTGACATGACAATAATTGCTAGTGTTATTTTGATGAAAACATCCTTTCTATTTAAGCTTTGGCCACGGGGAATGTTCTCTACTAGGGCAAGAGTGAAGGTGGTGTCTATCCCATCTATATATCCTCACAAAGCTTCAAAGCTTTCCCTTACTTCCAAACTCTGCAACAATGTTGCTTTGTCTTCTGTTTTCAATAAAACTCTTCGGCACATGAGACTAGGTCACCCACATGATTAAGTTCTTCATATTCTTTTTCCAAAGTTCAAATCTATATCAAATAAGTGCACTAGTTCTAATTACTCTTGTACAGATTGCTTATATGGAAAAATACCTAAACTTCCTTTCCCAAGTCTCAATTTACTGCATCGAGTCCTTTCGAACTTGTTCATTCTAATTTATGGGGTCCAACTTCTATTACATCTATGAATGGCTTTAAATATTATGTTCTTTTCATTGATCATTTTACTAGATTGACCTGGATTTATTTGTTGCAAAGTAAATCTAAGGTCTTTGATAAGTTTGTTCATTTCAAAAATATTATTGAAAATCACTTCTCTACCAAAATTAAGACCTTCAGGTCTGATGGAGATGGGAAATTCACATCTACCACTTTCAAATCTTACCTATCTCATAATGGTATCATACATCAGATTTCATGTCCATACACTCCCCATCAAAATGGCTTAGTTGAAAGAAAGCATAGGCATCTTATTAAGACTACAATCACATTTTTGTCTCATGCTTCCATTTCAACTACCTATTGGTCTTATGTTGTTCAAACAAAAATCTCCTTAATCAATTTACTTCCCACTTTTGTCCTAAATTTTTAGTCCCTTTGGCATAAATTGTATAACTCCTAACCTGATCTATCTCAACTCAAGGTCGTTGGTTGTGCATGTTTTCCCTGTCTCAAGTCCTATACTTCCCATAAATTAGAACCTAGATCTAAAGAATGCCTCTTTCTAGGATATTCCACAATCTCTAAAGGTTATCTCTATCTTGTCCTTACTACTAAGCAACTATACACTTCTAGACATGTTGTCTTTAATGAGTCCAAATTTCCCTTTTCCACCACTCCTTCCACCAATTTTGTGTCTTCCTCTTCATCATCATCAACTTCTGATCCCTTGTGGTTGTCTAATCTCCTTTATCTCTATTCCACTAATCAACCTTCCCTTTTAGGGTCTTATACTCCACACACTACCTCTAACCAACCTAATCTCACTCCTACCATCACTGAGCTTCCCACTGTTCCTCTCCCTAACTCTCCTCCACATAAAAATTCCACTCCTACTACATCAAATTTTGCAATAATAGATTCTACAGTCCCCAATTATGCAGTGCTTGTTTCTACAGTCCCCAATTCTACAGTGCCTGCATCTACTTTTATCACTGATCTCATTCTTATTTGCTCTTCCACCACCACAATCCATAATCAACATCCTATGCAGACTAGATCTAAAAGTGGTATTACTAAACCAAAAATGTGCTACAAGGTTGTTATTGACTATTCTTTTACAAAACCTCCAACTTACAAAATTGGCTCTCAATACCATAAGTGGTGTGAAATTATGGATGCTAACTTCCAACTCTACAAAAGCAAGACACACAAGCAGCTCATGGACAACTCATTGATGAGCTACTTTCTGAGATTGTTGTCTTGAGAGCTGACTTTGCTGAGTATAGGAGTGCATTTCCACCTCCTCCACCCTCTAATCCATGATGGTTGCCTTTGGCAATGCATAGCAAAAAGGGGGAGTTGGTTTAGAGGTGTTACTCTTGTACTTTGGGGGAGAGTTAGAGAGTTTTTATATTTAGGGGGATTAGTTTAGTTGATGATGAGAGTTTTTGATGTATATTTTCTCATTTTTTATGTATATTCTCATCTATTGTTCTTGTTTCACAAACATTTATGGTTTATGATTGACTATGATGGTTTATTTGATGATTATTCACTTGATATTTTGTCTATCTTTTATGTTTTGTGAATTCAAGTTCAGTTTTTAAATTTTGGATTTATACTGTAATTTCCACACATGTGTTTATAGTTGTTTTGAGTGTTTTAGGAATTTACAGGTTAATTCTTTCTCATCTTCTGTCTATTCTAGTAACTAATAGTTAATGGATTGTGATGGAATTGTATTTGGGCAAAAATTCATAAGTTGGGCTAATTCTTGAGTTGAGCAATTCATATATATGTGTGTTTTGTCACGGATTGCCAAAGTAGGAGATTGTTAGGTTCTAAAGATTTAGAATTAAATGTTTAGAGACTCAATTTGTATACGTTGGAAAATTGAGAACAAAACCATGTCTAGGATAGGTGTTAGACATTGCTCAAAGTGTGTTTTGTCATGGATTGTGAAAGGGGGAGATTGTTAGGTTCTAAAGATTTATAATTAAATGTTTAGAGACTCAATTTGTATATGTTGGTAAACCAATAACAAAAACATGTATAGGATAGGTGTTAGACATTGCTCAAAGTGGTTCTAATCAAGACTCAAGAATATACAAGCTGCAAAAAAAAAAAAAAAAAAAAAAAACAAAATTATGTGAAGCTCGACCGATTGAAGAATGAAGCTTGACCAATCGAGTATCGTAGAAAAAGAATTTCTACAGAATTTTAAAACAAGCCCAACCCGCAAAAATGTTTAGGATTTCAGTCCAACACTCTTAAGTATAAATGGAAAACCTTAGCTACATTTTGAAAATGGTTGGTAGACTTGTGAGTTGCTCCTGTGAGATCTGAGAGGTTTTATATTTTCTAACTCTACAAATGTCTACCAAAACAAGATCTACAATCAAGTGCTGGAAGAATCTAGTTGCTGCAAGATTAACAAGTCGTGATCTAAAATCTTTGAGTGGATTCTCAAAGTCACAAACGTGGGAGTTTGTGTTCTGCAAATCCAAGAGAGGAGTCTATGAATTCGGAGCTTGCACATGTTAATGTCAGTAAGTTACTACTGGAGGTAGTAATAGATTTAAGGTTAAATCTTATTGTAAAAACTTCAATTCTTTTGTAGTGAATTTATTTTTTTACCTTAAGGATAGCTAGGTCAAATCCTCTCTAGGTTTTTACTTTGAGACGGTTTGTTTCATTAGTTTTCCTAGGTGATCATATTGTTGTGTTCTTTATTTTACTGCTGCTGTGAATGGTATGATCTCTCCTTGTTTAACCTAGATCTCATAATTAACCTAAGTAATCACTTGGCTAATATATTAGGTTAAAAAATCAGTTTTAAGGGGTCTAAAAAAAACAAACACGTGATACTGAAAGCAATCATTCTTTGGTATCTCTTGACCATAAAGTTTTAGCCTTGCTGTAGCAAGACAAAACATTGACTATCCATGATTAATGGGCTAATTTGGCATATTTGTGGGCCAATAATAATTCCCAACTCCTCTAGCTTTCTTAGTCGATGCTCCATGTGCATCATACATGATTAGTAAAGGACAAAAGCTAATCAACAAGAACAATTATTTTATGAGACGGTTTTGTAATGAAGACATTTCTCTCAGTGAGTTTTATACGTAAGTTTCATATGTTATGAGAGAGATGTTTCGTAAAAACATGTCTCATGAGATATCTTCTCAATCAAAAAGGCTCCACGTACTGTTATTCAGCTAACAAAAGGGGTGGGGGGCTAATAACTAAGTAGCATACATTTCAACTCCTGTATATAATGAATAATTGGGTGGGACATTAGTGCCAATCCTTAGTGTAGATAAGCAATAATAATAGTATAAGGTAGCATGCTTGTTATATTTAAGGCTATCATCATCATTTTTGTTCAATTATTCATGCTTTTTAAATGGTAGTCTAAGCCTTAGTTTCCATAATATAGTCAATACCACATGGCTGCTGTGGTATTTGCTAATTTTCCACGACGTGGAACTCTAACCCCATTAGACTTTAATGGCCCGTTTGGATGGAGGGGGGAAGGAGGGAGAGCGGAGGGAAGTAAAGTAGAGTTGGCTAAAAATAAGCTAATTTTGGACTAAATCTATTCTACTCTACTCCCCCTCCATCCCCTCAATCCAAACGAACCGTAATGCTTGCCCTATCAATTGCATATGTGGGGATCCCATTGAAGCGTCTAAGTTACAACTTAATTGAGTACTATATATAAAATAAAAATATAATTAAAATAGCTGAGACTGAACCTTTTTGCATTACTTAATTTTAAAATGCATGGATAGCAGTCCACGCGCGAAATAGAAAATGAAATTATATGTTAGTTAGTTACATGATTCCCTCTTTCTTCCTTGAATGGTTAAAAGATAGTATTTAACCTGAACCGTGAAGGAAGTCACAAATTTCTGTTTGATTGGGACTTGTGAAGTTGTGATCACTTGCCTTGTTTCCTTTCTTTCTATTAATGGTAGATCTTGGTTAATCTAGGTTATTATTTAAAGGTCTTCTTAACGTGTGATTAAAAGAACAGGTTAAAAACATTAAACAAAGAAAAGAGGGCAGGTTTTAAAATAACATAATTATGAGTTATATATATATATATTGGGTAAACATTAGATCAAGCTGTGGCGTAATACACAGGTTTTACACTAGCCAATAGACCTTCACCACGTCACCTTTTGTATTCTCATCACTTAAATCAGATTTAGAGAAACAGAACAGAACGATTTAAAAAAAAAAAAAGTTTCACGCCGTTTGGTTTGGATCTGCTTCCTTCATGTCGTGTCCTCTCCTTCACACCATGATAGCCCGGACCCAGTTCCTAAGACCAAAAAGAGTTCAAAGGCTACATATTCGAAGAAGATTGGCGATGGGTTAGGGAAAACTAAAGCTATTACATCAACTGGCGTGAAGAAAGTTAAGGAAGGAACCGCTGTGGGTCTTCATTGGATCAAAGACAAGTACCAGAAGAAGTAGCTGATGATGCATGTCTCGTTTTCAATAATCATCATCTTTTTTTGTTCTTCAATTTTATTGGGCTGTATATAATCTTCATTCTTCTGATACTTCTATTTATTTTCTTTGCTCCTACTTTTGTTTAATAAAAACTCATTGTTGCTGTGTACAGATTTTATTAGAGCTAGATCTATTACACTTGTCTCTTTATATATATGCAATTTTTCTTTTCTTCTTCTCTTTTTTATATTTATTTATTTTGTTATGCAGAGGTGAAGCAGATCCAAACGGCGTGAACCTTTTATTTTTTTATTTTTTATGAAATCGTTCTGTTCTGTTTCTCTAAATCTGATTTAAGTGATGAGAATACAAAAAGTGACGTGGTGAAGTTCTATTAGCTGCTGTAAAACTTGTGTTTTAGGCCACAACCTGACCTAATATTTACTCATATATGTTTGCCAATAATTCATTAGTTCACATGCACAAATTTATTTTTCATTTCCTTATGATATTTATGCATTGTTTGACCTTTTTCTATTTCCAAAATATAAAAACATCATTTAATGAAAATGTTTTTGTCAAAAAATAACCACACACGCTACAATCATGTGAATGGGTACTTTTGTTTTTTGTTTTATCCGAGATAAAATTTTACTTTAGCATCCAATATCATATTAAATAAAATAATATTTTTTGAAAAAATAAAGTCAAATAGTTCGTAAATATCAAGAAAACACACATAATTACAATCAATTTACGTGTGCAAATAAATGAATTGTCCATAAGTATGATATTCTTTTAAAAAAATATGCATTACACCTAATAAATTAAATATTTATTATTCCTAAATTTGTGTTCATGTAATGTGATTTTGTGTAATCATTGCACATGGCATGGATGTTTTGTTTTCTCCATATAAATATTAGAAATTGTATAACGTGCTTCTACTATGTAACTCGTTGTAAATGCATTAAAATCACTAACATAATTTATACTATATGAAACTATATTACTATTTTAAAATTTTTAAAATATATTTCTGAATAAAATTTTACTACTAAAGATTTGAAGAATTTTAAAAGAAGTCGCATATTTATTTTCAATCATTATAATAATTTATTATAAATTTTGGGTTTGATAATTAAAAAAGATTAAAAATAAAAAATAAAAAAAGTAGTACACATAAATTAATATGCTTTCATAATCACATAGCTAAAGCTAATAATTTCTTCTCTCTTTACATATGATATAAAAGAAATTAATTAAGAAGATGCAAGTGTTTCAGCCAATTCCCTCCCTCGTCTACCTATATGAGTACCAAATGTAGGCAACTGCAAGTCTGCAACCATAACTGGATTCTTAAGTCTAAAATTTTCGCTTACAACTCACAACTACATTTCACAAATTTGTTAGGTGCTGACTTATTTAAGGTTTACCGGCAGGAGCAGAATTTTTATTTTGGGCGCCACATTTTAAAATTAATTATAATTAAGTTAGAACTTAGAAGAGAGAAATGATTAATTTAAGCTTATATATATATATATATATATATTCTTTTTTTTTTTTTCACGAAAATTGCAAGATGAGGAGGGAATTTTTAATAGCTGTTCCCTCTCCGCCTGAATTGAAAATCCATCTCTACATGCTTAGTGTGTTAAATCCATCTGAATATTACAAGCTAAGATCATTTGCTTGACAGTATAACAAAATAAAATATGTTTGAGTTCTTTTTATTTATTTCTACAAGATATAAATTATACTCTAACCTAATCTAAATATATATATATATATATATGTGTGTGTGTGTGTGTGTGTGTGAAACTTCCTCCTAGAGACTTGAACTCCAAACCTTGCCCTCTCACACTCCACAAAAACTTTGTACCTGTGAAATAACGATCACGTCAAGAACACGTGATAGTTGGGGTTCTAGCTTAGATTTATTATATCCTTCCTAAGTTAGGGCAAATTGTGCAAAAGTACTAGTGGTAATTAGAAGGGATCCCTTCCTAATAAGTTTATTGAACCGTTCCCAAGTTTGTGCAAACTATATATGCAAAAGAACTGAGGCCAAGACTTTCTTGCTTTGAAATGAGGCATACTGAAAAAAACCAATCTTCTACATATCTAAGTATTATTAAAATTTAATGATGTAGATGAAGGGTGTTCCACCATATGTTAATTTTGTTCTCCTAGCCAATTTTGTTTTCTTATTCAATAAAACGTACTCGTTTTCTTCTCAAATATTGAATTATTAAAATATAATGTTAATGTAGCTCTTAATCCCTCAAGCACCACCATTGCAATTGTGGCTAGAAGTTCTGATGGCAACTGTTAGGTTCTAAATGTTTAGAACAATTGGCAAATCGTAAACACAAACTTGTCTAAATATAGATCTTAGAGTCTATAGGTTTTATTAGACAATGCTCAAGGTGATTCAAGTCAAGATTCAAGAACATACAAGCTGTAGGAAGAAGACTTCATATTCTGTCTGGTTCGATCGATCGAAGAACAGGCTCGATCAATCGAAAATCGTATCTGCAGAATTTTAAGTTAGCCCAAATAGTAGCTTAAGCCCATTAAGGATTAGGGTTTTAAATCTACTTCTCCTACTATATAAAAGAAATCCTAAGCCACATTCTTTTAGAGTTTTAAGAGAGAGAGAAGAGTGTGCCTCTTTTGTATCTAGGGTTTTGTACCCAAACCTCTCTAAGTCTTTGTTACTCATATTTTGCGGTTTGTGTGAATCTCTTGTGAGATCATTAAGGAGCTTTCTTTCACATAAACTTAGGGTTTTCTAGGTAGAGATTATTTCAATATCTTGATGATCAACTTGGTTGCTGCCATTGGAGCTTAAAGAATAACAAGCATGGATGCTGGAGAATCCAAGAAAGAAGGAGTCCGTGGATTCGGAGCTTGTACGTAATCATGTCAGTAAGTTTTACTAGTTGGTAGCATTAGGAAGTCGAGCGGGGAGCTTGTAAGTCCTTTTGTATAAACTTCGATTCTTTTATATAGTGGATTCAAGTTTACCTTGAGGATAGCTAGGTCAAATCATTCCAGATTTTTTACCGATTTGGTTTTCCTGGGTGATCATATCTTGTGTTATTTATTTTTTCGCTGCTTTATATTCTTGATATGATTATTTGATTGTGTTAACCTAGATTTGCATAATTTGACTAAGTTAATCACTTAGCTAAAAAACTAGGTTAATCTAATTGTTGTGTTTTAAGGGGTCTAAATTTCCATCAAGTGGCAGCAGAGCGGGTAGCTCATTTATTGTAGATCTTTTGATCTCTGAGCTGATCCTTGACCCCTGTTGTCATGGATAATTTGAAGTGTCTTTCTGCTTATGTTTGTGATGCTTTGAATAAAAATGACACTATTGTTTCTATTGATTTTTTTGATAATTTTGAAACTCTTCCTAAGGAATTATCTAAATCTTTGAAATTTTTTAAGAAATTTAAAGAAGAGTTAAAATTGGCTAATCTTGAAAAAGTGATTTGATTGTGAGATTAGATGAGTCTAATAAAAAGAATGAATTTTTGAGAAATCAAATTTCCTCTCAAGATGAGAAGATGAAAAGCTTGGAACAAGAGTTAGTTGAATCTAAAACTAAAATTGAAAATTTGACTAGTACCAAGCCTGTTGTTGATAACAGAAGTGTTTCTGTTTCTCTTAAGCCTAAGACTGAGAAAGTTTATATCCTTCCTTTCAAGAGGAATAATAAAGAGAAAGGCTTATTTTGCTAGGTTAGACAAAGGTAAAAGTTCTGATGTTAATGTTGAAGTTCCTAAACCTATGTCTAAACCTGCTACTAGTGTGCAAAAGAAATCTGTTTTTATGCCTACCTATCACCTTTGTGGTGTTGTTGGTCACATTAGACCAAATTGTTTTTTGTTGAGGCAAAAACCAAAATCTGAGACTAGATTTGCTATTAGGAATACTGATGTTCTTAAATTTGTTCCTGTTTGTCACTTTTGTGGTGTCTCCAGTCACATTCGTCCCAATTGTCATAAGTTGAAATTTAAGCATTCTGTATGTCAATCTAGGATATGTGATGATATTTCTCCTGTCATAAGTTCAAATAAATTGTTTTATATGCTTTTAAAAGATTTAAGCTTGTTGGCTTATGAAAGGAATTTGCAGGATTTTAGTCTTTCTCAGAAGTTTGGTATATTCCCTCAAATGCACTCTGCCTCTCATGGATTTTCACCTACAAAGCCGAAGACCTGTGCTATATGGGTGAGAAAAGATTCTCTAAGGTGAGTGTCGCTGACTTATCCTTGATTTAATTCTTTCAATTGTTTGTGGACATGTTTTGTTTTTGTTTTTGGTTGTTTTGTTTTTTTATTGAAAAAAATCCAAAAACATTGAAAATTTTTCAAAAAGACAAAAATATTTTATTTTGAGTCTTGTTTTATTTTTCTTGAGGATTACATGAGTTATAATATCTCTCTCTTGATTTGGAACATGCTTGACATTGTGGATAAACTTGAATAGTTTGTGCTAAGCTATTTCTAATTTTGTGTGAGTATGTACTAGTTTGTACATGTACTTAAGGGTTAATTAAAAAATTGATATTTTTTATTTGTGTACCCTCTATAGCTTAGTTAAGCATTGTCATACATTGCATTTGCATTGTTCTTTTAACATAATGTGTGCTTTTTGTTTTTGGTCATAAAACTTGTTTTTAAACCAAAAAGATTTTGTGTTTTGTATTATATATCATGGATTTGAAATCAAGGTTGGCCACCTTATCTTTACATAAAATGTTTATGTACCTTATTTAGCTTGGATGAGTTTATTTTATTACACTTTACCGGTTTGAACTTTGTAGTGCATGTTGTGTGGGAAAGATATTTATAGTTTTTGATCACTTTGTCTTGATCTTGAAGTTACATGTCTTTGATTGTCGGACTTGAACATTTTGAGAAAGGCATAAATAACCATCTCACTACTGTTCACTAGTCAATCATGAACACCTTAGTGCATATCTTAAGATTCTGTGCTCGAGAAAGTGTAGCCCATGCACAAAAAGAACATAAGGTGTAGTCTCGGTTTAATTGTTAAATGCTTAAAATTGGTGTGTACTATTAGGCTTGATACCAAATCACATAATTAAAATTGGTATGTATATTATAAGGCAAAATTCAAGAAACTTACATGATTGTAAGCTTTTATTTTAGGAGAAGTGGGAGTTATATGATTTAACTCTTTAAGTGATAGTCTCTTTTAAATTCTATGTGATGAATTTTGTAGACTTTGTGATTGATTTTTATTCACATATCACCTCACATGTATCTCAAGTTTTTGCTAGTTGCACATACTACACAAGTTACTCTTTACTAAACTTGGTACATTTTATTGTGTGTGATTTTGTTGTGACCATCCAAGATTAAAAGTTCCTTGATATTAATGCAAAATGTGTTTAATGTTTGCGCTTTGAGGACAAATTGATTGAAAATCTTGATTTTGGAAGATTTAGGTTAAATTCAAGTGTTTTTGAAAAACTTTTTGTCTCATACTCATGCATTTTTCATAAAACAATGTGCTTTGAGGAGTTTCTGCATTAAAATGCTCTATTTTTCAAAAATCTGTTTTTTCCAGACTTTCGATCGATCGAACCTGTTTCTCGATCAATTGAAATTGCGATTAAAATTTTTGGTTTGAGTCTGCCTGACTTGATTGATGTTCGATCGATCGAAATTGAAAAATTTTCAGTTTCTATGTTTTTGACCAAAATTTTTTTTTCCATGCATCATTTGTGTTTAGGATTCACATGCAATGCATTGATTTCTGGATCCATTTTGCAGTTTTGAAGTCATATCTCTCATTGTTTTCACACATATCATGCATACACTTTACTAAATTGAGTACTCAACTTGATTTAAAAATTGATTGATAAATTTTTGAGTTTTGTACGTTCTAGTATATGCTATTTCTTATGTGTGAACTGCAAAAAATATTTTTCTTAAGAGATATGATGGATAATCAATATGCAAATATTTTTCTCTATTCATGTAACTGTTTATGAGTCACATAGTGTCAAGTTTGCATTTATTGAAAGAGAGAATATTTTTCTTCATGTGTATCCTCACCTTAGTTTTTAACTTTGGTTTGTGTGATTTTCCCCACCTCCTAAAGTTTCCCCAAAACTATTTTTTCCAAAAACTTGTTTTGTTTTTCCCATTTTTATAGGGGGAGAAATTTTTTTTTACCTTTGTGGTTCTTAAGGGGAGTTGTTGCTCTTCATAAAGGGTGTTGTCTCTATTTTTTCTTACTCTATTGCATATGTTTTTTGTCTACCTTCTAGTTAGGTAGTCTTTGTCAATACATGACAAAAAGGGGGAGACATAAATGACCTGTTTGTTTTGTTTAGGAGGAGAATATAAAAACTTTTTGTTGTATCTAACTTAGGGGGAGAGTTAGTTTACTTATGTTTTTATTTCTGTTTCTTGTTCATTGCTCATTAATTTATATTTATGAGTTATTCATGATATATGTCTTTGTTTTTTGTTTTGTGAAGTCAAGAATTTAATTTTGATTTACTTGTATTTTTTCCACACATCCGCTTATGCGTTTGTTGAGTGTTTCAGGAAATATACAGGTTGATTCAATTGAGCTGCTGTCTACACTTGCAACTGATGGATAGTTGTTAGGTTGAATTTGTTGTAATGGGCATTTTATTGTATTGGGTTGTTCTTGTATTTGAGCATTTCATTTTGTATGAAAGTTTTGTCATGAATTGCCAAAAGGGGAGTTTGTTAGGTTCTAAATATTTAGAACAATTGGCAAATCGTGAATAGAAACTTGTCTAGATATAGATCTTAGAGTCTATAGGTTTTATTAGATAATGCTCAAGGTGATTCAAGAACATACAAGCTACAGGAAGAAAACTTCATATTCTACCAAGTTCGATCGATCGAAGAACAGGCTCGATCAATCGAAAATCGTATCTGCAGAATTTTAAGTCGGCCCAAACAGCAGCTTAAGCCCATTAAGGATTAAGGTTTCAGATCTACTTCTCCCACTATATAAAGGAAACCCTAAGCCACGTTTTTTAGAGCTTTGAGAGAGAGAGAAGAGTGTGGCTCTTTTGTATCTAGAGTTTTGTACCCAAACCTCTCTAAGTCTTTGTTGCTCATATTTTACAGTTTGTGTGAATCTCTTGTGAGATCATTGAGGAGCTTTCTTTCACATAAACTTAGGGTTTTCTAAGTAAAGATTATTTCAACATCTTGATGATCAACTCGGTTGCTACCATTGGAGCTTAAAGAATAACAAGCGTGGGTACTTATAACTAATTGGAGAATCCAAGAAAAAAAGAGTTCGTGAATTCAGAGCTTGCACGTGGTCGTGTCAGTAAGTTCTACTGGTTGGTAGCATTAGGAAGTCGAGCGAGGAGCTTATAAGTCCTTTTGTATGAACTTCGATTCTTTCATATAGTGGATTCAAGTTTACCCTGAGGATAACTAAGTCAAATCCTCCCTAGGTTTTTTACCGATTTGGTTTTCCTGGGTAATCATATCTTGTGTTATTTATTTTTCTGCTGCTTTATATTCTTGATATGATTATTTGATTGTGTTAACCTAGATTTGCATAATTTGATTAAGTTAATCACTTGGCTAATAAACTAGGTTAATCCAATTGTTGTGTTTTAAGGGGTCTTTTCCATTAGCAACATTGTTAAAGCTTTGGGCCAACAGCATTTGTCAGTGTTCCTTGATAGCTGATGCAACTGCTATACCATGGGCTCTTCAATTAGTCTTAGAAGAAAACCGATTGAAGGAGACTCAAAGCTTAAAAAAAAAAAAAAATGCTAAGTTTAAATGCATGAAAAGATATACAACAAATTAACAATTAAAAAAATACAAATTTTGAAATATAACTTTCAAATACATTTGATCAACACGTTATCTAATATGTCCCCTTCTGTTAATAAATTCACCTGAATACAAGCTAAGATCATTTTCTTGACAGCACTACAAATTCCTATTATTATAAATTTATAATATAAAAATTAGGGAGTCCGCTACATAACTTACGGCAAGATATCATTTATAAAAATACTCAAAAGAAACAATTAAGATGATGATCGTGATAATATAACAGTAATAATAATGATAGTATTTTTTTTTGATGAAAATTATGATAGTACTTTCTTTTCTTTTCTTTTTTTGTGTGATGAAAATAATGATAGTACCTTTTTTTTTTTTTTTTTTATTAAATTAAGAAACAAACACACACACATATAAGGGAGAGGGAAAGGGATTCTAACACAAACGTACACCACAACTCCACTCAAAAGTCATGGTAACTTTTAAGGGAGTGTGGGGCAAGTTATACTACATACAACACATTCTTTTAAACAATGTAGAACAATTACCTATTCTTTTTTCTTTTTTTTTTTTTTTTTTTTTTTTGAGAAATAAACACACACACACACACAAAGGAAAAGGATTTCCGTATAATAACATCATTTTGTCTATATCTTGGCATGGATAGCATGGTTCTCAAAACCGGACCAGATCGGGAGGTCGGACCGTGAGAACCGAGATGAAAACCGATTTTTTAAGCCTAAAGATCCGGATTTTTTGTTAATTTCGTGAACCCCCTAAAACTAGGGTTAGACCGCACGAACCGGTGAGAACCGTGCGGTCCAACCCCTTAGCAATTTTTTTTTTTAATAAAAACAACTTAACACAATTTTATTCTACTTAATTAAATTATCCATCTCTTACAAGGAATAAAAAATTATAATTAAAATCTTTCAAAGATATTCAACTTTAATTCAAAAATTAATCATAAATTTTAATATTTTCATGGTTATTATTTTATTTTGTTAACTTTATTATTTAATTATTAAATATATGCTTGAAAATCATTAAATTTCCTTTACATATATAGATATATTAGTCAATTTTTCTAATTTTATAAATTTAATATCTATATTTAGGCTTTAGTTAATTATGATGTCATCACGGTTCGACCCCGGTTCGACCTCGGTTTGACCCCGGTTAGACCTCGGTTCAACCGTAAAAATCTTGAACATCTCCCTTTTACGGTTCAATAAACGGTCCGGGTCTGAAAACCTTGATGGATAGTTGAATACAATATTATTAACGTCAATATATTTTATTTATTTGGTTGAGATTGTAAAGTCTATTTTAGTATGTGTAATGCAACATCATAATAATTTTATAACAAATCTTAAGTAGCAAATTATTATTAATAAATAAATAAAAATGATGTAAATGGTAAGTTCAAGTAAAATTAATAACAACTTATCACTTATAATTTATTATGAAAATATTGTAAAAACATTAGACCTAGTTTTAATCAACATTGTGAGAAGTACCATGTGAAAATCTAGAATTAATCTAGAATTGCTATTCTCGATCATAATCTGTCTGCACTGCTACCATGACATTCCAGGATGACTTGTCTCTTACCCAACAAGAAAAGGTCTATAATATCCTACTTTCTTAGTTTTGTTTTTGGTTTTGCATCTTGTTATAAGACTATTTTCCTTTTAATTTCTTCTTTTTTTTTTTTTATACACCTTTTAATTTCATAGTAATTAATATTCAACCTTTTTTTTCCCCGAAAAGAATTAAGTAATATTCAACCTGAGTAGCCAAAATGTGGCTTCAATTAGTTTGACTTCTTTGGTCTGCGTTTTTTACCTTATCTCTTTGAAATTTGTGGTAAAAAACTTTTCGTCTTCTCAGATAGTGTGACGGATTTTCAACAAACATTAGAGTTTTATGATTTATCGATAGGAATATTTAATTTCTTCTACTTTGAATATTGGGGTTCTAGCTTGGGCAAACTATGCCAAAGTACTGGTGGTAATTCCAAAAGGGAGGCCAAGACTTTTTTGTGCAAGTGGACTTACTACTTATTAGGGATCATAATTCGAAGGGAAGCCAAGACTTTTTGTGCAGGTAGACTTATTACTTATTAGGGACCATAATTCGAAAAAGAAAGTATACCATATTTTCAGTAATACCAATTCAATATCTGTTTTTGTATTTGCTACCCAATAAATGAGTGACACATGTTTCAAAAAACTACATCAAACTACTCAAATAAATAATTAATTTATCTTCCCGATAGTATAGAAGATTGTTATTAATTTATTGGGGTAATCTGATGTGATTTTTTGAAACAAGTGTCACTCATTTATTAAATAGGAAATATCAAAACTGATGTTGAGTTGGTATTACCTAAACATGGTATACTTTCTCAATTCGAAGGGAGGCCAGGACTTTTTGTGCAGGTGGGTTTTGATTTGAAATTGAGGACCTGGCTATGGGCTATAAATAAAGAATGTAAGGCTTAGGCTAGCATGGGAGAAATTATAGAGTTCTCTGGTAAACCACGTCATCTGTTCACCATTCCACTAAAAAACTTCCACTTGTTTAAAATTGCTGAATCAATAATTAATTTTTATTTTAAAAAAAAATTCTAATTAACAATTTTAAACAAGTGTCAGTTTTTTAGTGAAATGGTGGACCACATCACTTGTCCACCATGTGGATCTTATAATTTCTCCTAGCATGGGTGATGGGTTTTGTACTTTTGTTGAAATTGTTACTTTTTTATGTTTAAATTTTTCACTCAAATTGATACTTCCTTGGTATGAACATGATATAATTTTTTTTTTTAATTTTAAAAATAGTTACAATATGTTTCTAATTTCTCAGCTCGAATAATTTTTTCTTAAATCTTCAAGCACTTTGTGTATGAAAAGGTACCAATTATTCTTGATAGGTTATGATATACATAGTTGGTAGCTTGTGCAATTTACAAAAAAGTTGAGCATGAATTTTCTTTTTTAAATACACAGCTTTTTCTTTTTTGGGACTAAATATATACTAATTATATATATATTTTTTTAACAAATAATTGTGATAATAGATATCTATGATATGATGATTGTTCCTCTCTCTCTCTCTCTCTCTCTCTCTCTCTCTCTCTCTCTATATATATATATATATATATTAGAACCTTAAACTTCAATTCACAATAGAAAAATGACATGTGTTTTTTGTCATATCTAATGCATATGATAAGGATACATAAAACTTCATCCAAATTTGTAACTAAATTTTATTTTATATATATATATATATATATATATATAAACACTTAGTACTATATATATATATTCATAAAAAAAATGTAATATTGTACCTAAATTTTAATATAGGGTTTAAACGAAAATTGGAAAGAATTGAAGGACTAAATTGAGAGCATAGGGATAACTTTTGAAAGGTAAGAAAAGACTTCTCGGTGGAATATGACAAATGTCCGTTATCTTTTGTATTATCATCTTTTGTGTGTGGGACAATTCAGAAAGAAAAAAAAATAGAAATCCAAAATTTGCATCCAATGTGATCATACTTCATTTGAATTTAAAAGGACTCCACGGCGATGCAAAGATATTATATGACATATGATTTATGAGTCTCTTATGACATCATATATTATAAATAAATAAAAATCTTATGACACCCTTTTAGCAATTTTTTTAAAAAAAGAATTCTTATGATCATGAGATCTTGGTCTAGTGCCACCTCTGATAATTAATTAATTATATCATACTTCAACTCAAGGATGATAAGAGTAAAAAGGTCATCCTCCCAAGCAATTGATTATTCTATTCTATGCACGTGGGTTGATTTTCTTAGGAACTCACCAACCCATTTGACTTTCGACAGGCCAAACTTCAACCTAGAAATAGACATTTACACTTTGATGGAAGATATATGTTTAGAAATTGGAAGAAAGAAGAAATATTATTTTTCTTTCCTTTGATGGGCAAAGGGAAATAAAAATGTTACCCTAAATTATAAAGTACAACTTCTATTTTTTTTTTTTAATTTAATACTTTTTATTCGTTCAATTAAGTATTAACTTTTAAGTTTATTCAACTTAAACTTTCCGTTAATTTCAGTCAAAAAAGCTTCATTAGTGACTCTACAACAAAATTACATTTTATACCTTTTCATGCTTTAGAGGGTTCTTATTTCTTAATAGAGCATTTTTAGAGGAGAATAACAGAGGCCGAAAATGAATAAACTTGAAATTTAAAGGATTTAATTTAAAGAAAAATTAAATTTAAGGACTAAATTGAATTTTGATTAAAGTCAAATGGTTCAATTTGTAATTTAGCCAAAATGTTGTTGTTGTTGTTATTATTATTATTTTATGTTCAGATGGATTTGAAACAAGGATGAATTTAAAGTCATGGGTAAAAATCTAAATTGACTCATGATAGGTTAGATTTTAGTCTCCACTTTTCCCTCTCTTTTTTTGGGTGATTTCCGTTCAAATTGGGTGGATTGCAAAAAGTGAATCTTGGAGGATTTGCTTTCTACATTTTTCTTTTCATTCCTATCTACCTATGATGGAGAAAATCAATTGTATTTCTTTCATCTTTCTTTTATTCTCTCTCCCCTTTCTTTTGAAACAAGTATTGATATTCTAAAATTGATAATAATAATTAATTTTAATGAAATTAAGTTTCCCATCCTGGTTTTATAACCCGTTAATATCTATAAATTAAAGGTAACACTATTCCACTAGGAAAAAAATGGGGAGAGAGAAAGAGCATAAGCATGTTTGGCTTGGTTTATAAGTCGGTTTATTTGATTATTTGACTTGTGTATAGATTTTTAAATTTTATTTTATTTTTATAAATCATTTTTAAAGTAAAATAAACTAATAAACCTAATAAGTTCATTCAAACACAAAACCATATTTAGAAATTTCAGTATTCATTTGCACTCTGTTAAGACATATGTGATTCACTTGTTAGGAATATATGTTACTATTTTATGTAGTTAGATAATCCTTTGACAAAACGCACTTTACTTGTATTTTGGTAGATCTAGGATGTGTTTAATACTTCAAGAAACTATATTTTAAAATCAAATGTTGAAACCATGCAAGTCTGTCCAAGATTCAAGTCTGAAAAGTGCCTGTCATTAAAGCTCAATAGCTGCTCGACACCTCTCGACAACTAGGCTATCTATCGAGATTTTCAACTTCTTCTTATCGCAATCTCGATAGCTTCTCAACAGTTGGTGGGTCGATCGAGAAACCTCCTGTTTCCTCAATAACTGTATCTGTCGAAGTTTAAAGCTCGACACCTCCTCGATACCTCTCAATCGATTGAGGTTACAAGAATTCAGATTTTCAAATCTGATTTTCAGCCCATTATGACATGTATGTGTAGGGTTTCTTTTCTCACAACCCTAAACCTATATAAGACTTATTTTAGATGTCATCACATAAGAGAATACAATGAGAACATATACAAAAGGTGACTAATGCCTTATTCTCTCTGAAAAAAGCTACTGCGTCTTTGCGCATTAGAGTTTTGTAACCAAGTGCTTCTTGATCTTCATTGTTGATGAAGTGAAGAACTTTACAGCCAACTTCTTCTTCTAGTTGGTGATTAAGTCATGTACTAGGATCCGTGCAATTGGTTAGTCATGTACGGGAATTCGTGCATTAAAGGGTGGTGTTCATATATTAAAGAGTTCAAAGGTTTTGAAGCGATAAAAGGTTTCTGCTGGAAGTTCATTTACGGGGATTGTAAAGTCTAGGAACAAAGGTTCTGTACTAGATCTAAAACTTCTCTTTACTATAGTGGATTACTTTTCGAGAAGGTTTCCCCCTAATTTTTTACCGTGAAACTAATTTGTTTCATTGGTTTTCCTAAGTCATCATATCTTGTTTTATTTATTTTTCTGCTGCATGATTTTGATATGATATTGATGTTTGTTTGTTTTAACAAGTTTTATTAATAATAAATCTAATTAACAACTTGGATTTAAAACTTGTTAATTATATCAACCGGGGTCTAAATTTCCCAACACACTCCAAAGTGGGATTTGCACGTATATACAATATGGAATTTGCTTGAGTTTTTTTTAATAAACGAGTTGAAGAAATAATTATGAGTACTACTATAATTATGTGAGGTAAGAATCTGAGTTAAATTTCCTAAGGACTGAAATGCTAAGCACAAAGAAAGCAATTTTTTTTGTTCAAAATGAAAATTAATAATATATTCTTTTTTATCTGAAAAACAGATAGAACATTCCAAATGATTCACTTTTGATTTTTGAGTAGGAAAACTTTTCCACGTTCCAAATGACTTCTAACTTTTGAGCAACATTTCATGGGAGCATGACAACATCAATCCATATAAAAAACATAGTTTTAAAGCTAGAAGCAAAGTTATAATATTAATTAGTTTGCCAATTCTAAAATCAACATAGTTTTAATATAAATATATTTATATTAAAAAAATTTCTTTTAGAAGATGCGATAACATTTAAAAAATAAAAATAAAGAAATACTCGTTGTGTTGTTGTCAACAGTATTATATATTTTTAACTTGATCTTGAAGAGAATGAAAATCTAATGGGGAAATACAAGTCATCATCAACCTGTACAGTTACCCTATCATTGTTCAATTATTTTTGGGGCTAAGGACCCAGATATAATTGAAAGCTAGAATAATTTAAGTTATACAATAAGTTAAATTAAAAAAAAAAAAAAAAAACAATTGAGAAAAAAAGATGGCTATATGTCATATCCTATCTAATAATTTGAAATTGAAAAGATGTTTGCTTCTCTAAACATTATTCTAAAATCACAACTAATTTCATATTTATTTTCACAACTATCCTATACATATGGCAAACTGTGATGGGTTATTTATTACATTCACATTGATTGACCATTTTTTTCCCACCATTCATAATAGTCATATCAAATATAGATGTGAAAATGGGTATAGAACTAGTTGTACTCCAAAATTTTTTGAAGTTAAGTGTACAGTTAGTTAAGCATCTAAACGGTCCCACGCCACCTTCACCCGTAAAGTTAATCATGTTTCCTGTTAGCCTCACTTCTCTATATATATAAACGGTACCTAGCTAAGGAATTCACTAAAAAACTACAAGACTGAAAAGAAAACTAAAAAGGTTTCCATCACCCACTCCCACCGCTCCCAAAAAGAAAAAAAATGTGGTTGAACCTAAAATTTTTGAGTTGGCTAGTATTAATTGTCGGTGCCATTCATTGCCAAGCTTATGTTCATCATACTTTTGTGGTAAGTAACTAATACGATCAAATTTCACTATTCATTTCATGAAATGCAATTGTTTGATTTTCTACATCATGAATAGAGATATCTGTACGTACACAAACTGCATGCATGTACTTAGTTGTAAACCTATTAATATGTACACATGCTTTGTTATGAGTTATAGCATCTATGTGTGTTAACTTTGGATTGTAGGTAAAAGAAACTCCATACACGAGACTGTGCAGCACAAAGAACATCTTGACAGTAAATGGCCAGTTTCCAGGACCAGCACTACATGTTCACCAAGGAGATACTATCTTTGTTGATGTCCATAACCAGGGCAATTTTAACATAACTATTCATTGGTATCATTCTGATCTGTGCACTTGTTTTGACAAAAGAAATCGAAATATATAAGGAACTACTAATTAACTATGCATTGTATATGATAATATTAATTTACAATTTTATAGGCATGGAGTAAAACAACCGAGATATCCCTGGTCAGATGGCCCTGAATATATTACTCAATGCCCCATACAACCGGGTGGAAAGTTTAGGCAAAAGATTATATTTTCCACAGAAGTAGGAACCCTATGGTGGCATGCTCATAGTGAATGGTGGCGAGCAACAGTTCATGGTGCTATAATCATTCATCCCAAGAAGGGAACCAAATATCCTTTCCCTCTTCCTCATGCAGAGGTTCCAATCATATTTGGTATTACAACATTAGCCTTCTCAATAATTGGGACTTTTTTTTTTTTGTCTTTCAAATTTGAAGAGTTAAGCTGTATGTGCAACTTAAAAATAAAGAAGATGTTACCCAATTTGACCAGAAAAATATTTTTGAAATGACTGGAAATCTTTGATTATGCAGGAGAGTGGTGGAAGCAAGAAATATTGGCAATTTATAATGAAACTATTTATACTGGAGGAGGCCCTAATCTTTCTGATGCTTACACTATCAATGGACAACCTGGTGTTCTTTATCCGTGCTCAAAACCAGGTCAAAGATTCCTACAGTTTTATATGTATAGAATGTTTATAATCCTTTATTTTCTACCAAATGCTTCTAAGATTGACGTTACTAATTAGAATGAAAAGGGAGGAAGGTTGAAGAGTACCGGTAAGAAGATAAACACACTGGTTATTATACCATAGAAAACAGTGTCCCAACTTCCAAGGAAAAAAAATGAAGTAGGAAACGATGTTTTTGACAGTATATATCCTAGTCCAAGTGGGGTTGAACATTAAAATGTACACGGTGATCAGTTTTTATTAAAGCATGGTCTTATCACCAGCAAGCTAGACCTGGACCATATAATGGGGTTTGGTTTATTAGTTTTTCGAACAGGCTTAAGCTTGCTCTTGATTAACATTTTTTCCTTTTATACATGAATTAATAAGCATAATGACTGGAATTTTTATTTTTGAACCTCTGTCAATTCGTCCTTAGGTCCAAACCTCTTCACCTAAATTATAATTAAGGTTAGGTAAGTGGCTTAATTAACTTTGAAGTTATAAATCTATAGAATAAAAGATTCAAGTCAAGTTATGTTTGCCTTGGCCTAAAGTACTCCCAAAAAAAAACTCTTAATCATGCTTTGATTGATAATGATAAATTATCAATTGACTTAAAAACTTAAATGGTTAGGAAAAATATGAATTTAATTATTTAACGATTTTCAAATAGTTATCATCATATTTCTTATCCATTATTGTTCAAACCCCAGTATGGTTTTTTCTTAGTATATTTTTTTAGCACCTAAAGCATGGAGTAGTTGATCATTCAGTTAAAAAAACAACGAAAAATAGCACGGATTTGATTTAATATATGTTTGTGATCTGTGACGGGTTTATTACATTGAGTAGTTTTTTTTTTTTTTTTTTTTTTTTTTTTAACTCAAAATTAAGGCAACTTAATTAGTATTAGTGCCACTTAGTTAATTTAAATGTAAGTAACTTTTTTTTAATGAAAAATTATTAACTTTTTTCAAGGATTAAGGCTCATTGATTTATAATCCATATATTCTAAATTGATAAATAATGACATTTGATACGATACTTAGACTTATTGAGGAAATTACTTGCAATTGGTAAATGTCATAGTTCAAACAGTAGTACCAAGACTCGGTGAACTTTAACCCAATAAGATGCAAGTGGCGGTAATACTTAAAGATGGTTAGAATAATAAAGCCATCGTCTTAGTCCTAAGAAGGAAAGAAAAAATTCATCCTTCTTAGAAAGGCAATAACCGATTGTCAAGTTACTAAGTTTTTATCAAATGATACTCTTTTTTTTTTAATCAATTTTTTTACGACTATACTATTTATCACAATATTTGTTACAAATGGTCAATTGTGAATAATGAACAATTACTTTCACATATACTTTAATATTAATCCATATATCATGATCATAATCACCGTTTTTAGGTAGCAAAAAAGATTATGGTACATAAGTTGTGTCCATAAACTCTCTTCTTTTGTTTTTTCCTTTCTAGCTAAAGTGTTAGACTACTAATGCAATTCACTACTTGCAGACACATTCAAGCTAAAGGTTGATCATGGCAAGACTTATCTCCTCCGCCTTATCAACTCTGCCGTGATGGATATTCTCTTTTTTGCCATTGCCAAACACAATATCGCTGTTGTAGGAACAGATGGTAGTTACACCAAGCCATTGGAATCAAGTTATGTCACAATATCCCCTGGCCAAACCATCGATGTTTTGCTGAAAGCAAAACAGAAATCTGACCACTATTACATGGCTGCTAGAGCATACTCTGCAGCACCTGGTGTTGCTTATGATAACACAACCACCACTGCTATTCTCGAATACAATGGAAACTATACCCCATCTTCACCTCCTTCCCTACCTAATAATCTTCCTTACTTTAATAATACCAATGCCTCAGTTAGTTTCACAAGTAGTCTCAAAAGCTTAGCCGATAAAAATCATCTAGTCAGAGTCCCAATAAACATAACCAAACGTTTATTTTTTGTAATCTCGATCAACACGTTCCCATGTCCTAAAAATTCATGTGCAGGGCCTAATGGGACTCGATCAGCCACTAGTGTCAATAACATAAGCTTTGTGAACCCATACATCGATATATTACAAGCTTATTATGGTCATGTCAATGGGGTATTTGGGACTAATTTTCCAGATTTCCCACCATATTTATTTAATTTCACTGCTGAGGACCTGCCATTGTACCTAGAGACACCTAGATATGGGACCAAGGTTAAGATACTGAAGTTTAACACGACTGTGGAACTTGTCTTTCAAGGCACGACTTTGGTGGGCGGGAATGATCATCCAATGCATCTCCATGGATATAGTTTCTATGTGGTTGGAATGGGTCTTGGAAACTTTGACAAGGATAAGGACCCATTGAGATATAATCTTGTTGACCCTCCTTTTATGAACACCATTGCTGTTCCCCTAGATGGTTGGACTGCCATTAGATTCAGGGCCGACAATCCTGGTTTGTCAAACTACTTCATTTTTTTTTAATAACTTGCATTTAAGGTTCAATTTGTGTCCAGTGCATTGGAACACTAAATGTGAACGTGTTCAATATTGAACACGTGTCAATTTTGGATTCCGTTAAGTATTCGGGATATTAATGTTTAACTTGTGTCCAGTACATTAGAGTATTAGATATAATACATATCTGACCACTTGTCAGTCTTGTATTCTGTCCAATGCTCAGGATGCAACCTTCGCCCCTCACACTTAATACTAAAATGATGATGATGTTGTTGTTTATGTTTTGTGATGATAGGAGTATGGTTTCTGCACTGCCATTTTGATCGGCATATGACATGGGGCATGGACATGGCATTTGTTGTGAAAAATGGGAAAGGTCGAAAAGCGCATATTTTACCACCACCCCCAGACATGCCACCCTGTTGAATTTAGCTGCAAGCTCCAAATACCATGTTGGTTCATTCCTCATGAGTAGTTACATCAAATGATAGGGGAGACATAAACATTTATGAATTGGGCCAGTCCATTCATTTGTTTGTTTTCACCATGCTCTTAATTTGTTCGGTATGTTTGTAGTATTATTGTTTATAATTATAATTTATGGAATTATTACCTCGACAATCAATGTTGCTTCCACAACAATTTGTAGAGGAAAATAATGAAATTGTTGTGGAAGAAGTAATTTAACTGTTCTCATAGTATACGGTATACATTGTGTATAGAATTAAATAAAGTTGTGTGATTAAGTAGTACGTAGAAATAAATCAAATATTATTATTGGCTAGATATTTGTATTATTCATCAAGATTGGATTATCTCTCTCTCTCTCTCTCTCTCTCTCTCTCTCTACACACACACACACACATATATATATATATATATATGTATGTATAAATATGTATTATTGGCCCATATATTAAGGCGTATAAATTAAGGCGTCTTAGTATTCGTGCCACTTAGTTAATTTAAATGTAAGTAACTTTTTTATGAAAAGTGATTAAATTTTTTCAAGGATTAAGTCTCATTGATTTATGATCCATATATTTTAAATTGATAAATAATAACATTTGATACTATACTTAGACTTATTGAGGAAATTACTTGCAATTGGTAAATGTCATAGTTCAAACAGTAGTACCAAGACTCGGTGAACTTTAACCCAATAAGATGCAAGTGGCGGTAATACTTAAAGATGGTCAGAATAATAAAGTCATCGTCTTAGCCCTAAGAAAGAAAGAAAAAAACCATCCTTCTTAGAAAGGCAATAATCAATTGTCAAGTTACTAAGTTTTTATCAAATGATACTCTTTTTTTTTTATCAATTTTTTTTAGGACTATACTATTTATCACAATTTTTGTTACAAATGGTCAATTGTGAATAGTGAACAATTACTTTCACATATACCTTAATATTATTCCATATATCATAATCACAATTACTGTTTTTAAGTAGTAAAAAAAATTATGATATAAAAGTTGTGTCCATAAACTCTCTTCTTCTGTTTTCTCTTTTTGGCTAAAGTGTTAGTCTACTAATGTGATTTACTACTTGTAGACACATTCAAGCTAAAGGTTGATCATGGCAAGACCTCCTCCGCCTTATCAACTCTGCTGTGATGGATATTCTCTTTTTTGCCATTGCCAAACACAATGTCACTGTTGTGGGAACTTATGGTAGTTACACCAAGCCATTGGAATCAAGTTATGTCACAATATCCCCTGGCCAAACCATCGATGTTTTGCTAAAAGCAAACCAAAAATCTTACCACTATTACATGGCTACTAAAGCATACTCTGTTGCACCTAGTGTTGCTTATGATAACACAACCACCACTGCTATTCTCGAATACAATGGAAACTATACCCCATCTTCACCTCCTTCCCTACCTAATAATCTTCCTTACTTTAATAATACCAATGCCTCAGTTAGTTTCACAAGTAGCCTTAGAAGCTTAGCCAATAAAAATCATCCAGTCAGTGTCCCAATAAACATAACCAAACGTTTATTTTTTGTAATCTCAGTCAACACGTTCCCATGTCCTAACAATTCATGTGCAGGGCCTAATGGGACACAACTAGCCACTAGTGTTAATAATCATTAAGGTTGAATTTAATCAACCATCTTGCTGGCTTTATTCTGTGCCAAATTTGCTTGTATTTTAGCTTTTAGTAACCCTGTATTTAGGTGGGAATCTTGTAAGGGTAGTGAGTGAGAGAGTATGAAGAAATGCTCAAGGTTGTGCAAAAAAAAAAGGGACTCGCGACTAGATCTTGCAAGTGGCTCACGGCTTGCAAGTCGCTAGAAGTTGCACACATGCCAAGCATGCCAGAAGCTCAAGAGTCATGCCAACTATTGCACTACAAGACAAAAGTCCCAGGCTGGCCAGGTTGTTAGCATGCGGCTTGAACTTGTGACTCAACCCAGTCGCGAGGTCAAGTCTCCAAAACACCTTGTTTTGAAAAACCTGATGTTTCACATTCTATTCTTACCCTAGCATAAATACCCCTCATTCCCACGAAATGTAGAGAGCTTCCAGAGAGAATTTAGAGAGAAACCCTAGAGAAAAACAAGATTGCCTCATCCACAATCTTCACCTAAGAGACTCTTCAAATACCTTTACTCTATTCCTCTCCATTGATACATAATTGAGAGGTTCTTGACCAAATCCTTTTCTCACCATACCCACGACTGTGAGAAGGTTCATTTGGTGCTAAGGGAAGCAGTTTGGAAGGGACCAATAATTATTAGTTGATGCTATGGTTTATAGCGGAATCCGGTAAGCTAGAAAAGAAAAAGGTTCAGCTCAACCTCGTTGGAGCAAGAAGCTTGGAGGGCTTAGGTACTTGGGTAGATTAGGCTTAGAGGGTCTATTTCTGTTCATGTATCCCAACTACATTTTCTAGTGGATTATTGACAGCTTGGAGGGTGGTGGAGATGTTTTACGCCAAGGGTTTCGGTTTCCTCTTCGATAACATATCATGTGTTGTCCTTATATTTGCATCTCTCTTCCCTTTATCTTTACCATTTAATTACTGCTGTGATTGTGATTATTTATGGTTTAGATTATTTATCAATTCTGTTATAAGCTTGTTATCATTTTCTGTACATACATTGTATGATATAAAGCTTGAATTGGTAATTTGTTGTTTGGGAGTCTAAACGTTCATAGTATTTTCAATGCTATTTAAACTTTCAATTGGTATCGGAGTAGGTGCACTTGTTGTGGTTTATATACCTAAGTGCGATCCTAGACCCCTTTTGTTATGGATTTTGCCATGGAAAAGGCCATGCTGAATTGTGGTTCAAATGTTTATGATAATGACTCTATGAGTATGTTTGAAGGGTATCCTAACAATGAACTCTTAGAGTTATTAAAAACTAAGAAACATGCTAGGATGTTTGCTAACATGCTGAAATATTTTAAAAATAAGAATCACATCTTACACAATAGTCTATGTGAGTCTAACTTTTTGATTAAGAAGTACAAAAGAAGAAATAGAATATTGTGTGAAAAAGTTGATAATCTGAAAAAGAAGATTCAATCTAACAAATGCATGAATGATGAAAATAAATTTCTGCATCATGGTCAAGAATGCTTGTCTCATGCATGACTATTTGTGCACACCTCATTGAAGGTGTATAACTCATGCTTATGATATCTTGATAGCGGTTGTTCTCGTCACTTGATAGGAAATAAATCACTCTTTAAGACTCTCAAAGAGAAAGTTGGTGACTATGTGACATTTGGTGATGGGAGTCATGCTCAAGTTCTCGGCAAAGGGATTGTTGAAATACCGGGATTACCGTTATTGAAAGATGTGTTATACATCAAAGGGTTGAAGGCAAATCTTTTAAGTATCACTCAAATATGTGATGAGGATTTTCTTGTTCAGTTCTCAAAGAAGGGGTGTTTAATCATTAACGAAGAAGGAATTCAAGTCTTGGAAGGAAATAGGACTACCGATAATTGCTATGGAGTAGTTCCTACAGCACCTATTTCGAGTAGAAGTGCTCATGTTGACATGCTGGAACATTGGCATCACAAATTTGGGCATGCAAATTTCAAATAAGTAGCTAAAATTTCTAAACTCGAAGTAGTTGAGGGGCTTCCAAAGTTTGGGAAGGTTGAGAAAACTATTTGTGGAGCATGCCAAATGGGAAAACAAACAAAGGCAAGCCATCACAAGGTGAATGTGATTGCTACCTCACGGTGTTTAGAGCTTCTCCATGTTGATCTAATGGGGCCTACAAGAACAAAAAGTCTAGGAGGAAAGAGGTACATTATGGTTATTGTTGATGATTTTTCAAGATACACTTGGGTTGAATTTCTTAAAGAAAAATCAGAATCATGTGAAAAATTGAAAATTCTTTGCAAGAGGTTACAAAACAAGAAAGGTGTTCCCATTGTCAAGATAAGGAGTGATCATGGAAAGGAGTTTGAGAATGCAAGATTTGAGTCGTTTTGTGAAAAGAAAGAATCAAAAGGATATTTTCAGCTCCCAGAACTTCTCAGCAAAATGGAGTGGTTGAAAGGAAGAATCGAGTGATTCAAGAAATGGCTAGAGTGATGTTATTCAACATGCAAATTCCTCAAAAGTTTTAGGGAGAAGCCGTGAACACTTCATGTCACATTGGTAATAGAATATTCTTCCGAGTGGGAACAAAGAAGACCACTTATGAGATTTGGAATGGAAAGAAGCCAAAAGTAAAGTACTTCCGAGTGTTTGGAAGCAAGTGCTACATTCTAAATGATCGGGAGAACCTTGGAAATTTTGATGCTAAAAGTGATGAAGGAATTTTTCTTGGGTACTCTACTACTAGCCGAGTATATAGGGTCTTCAACAAGAGAACTAAGACAATAATGGAGTCCATCAATGTGAAAATTGATGATGCCATAACCAAGGTAGAAATGGTTGACGATGGGGAAGGACAGCACGCCAAAGAACCCATTGTTGATGCCGAAGCTCTTGATATAGAAGCTGAAGGAACTACACTAGAAAAGGAATCAACTCCATTGAACACAAGAATGGAAACAAGATCAATGTCTAGAACATCAAGTCCTCTTACTCCTCCAGAAGTTCAGCCTCCCATCTCCTGTAATGATGAAGTCTCCATATCTAAGAAGTCATCATCAAAAGTGATTAAGAATCATCTTGACAGCAGTATAATTGGATCTTTAGATGAAGGTTTTCGTCTTAGAAAAGGAAACATACTCCTGGCCAATCATGTAACATATCATTGTTACCTCGCCCAATGTGAGACAAAAAGGGTAGAAGAGGCTCTCCAGGATGAAAATTGGGTAGAATCAATGCATGACTAAATCAATTTGTGAGAAATGATGTATGGGATCTTGCTCCTCGGCCTGAAAATGTTCATGTCATCGGCATTAAATGGATATTAAAAAACAAGACAGACGAAGATGGAGAGATAATCAGGAATAAATCTCGGTTGGTGGCACAAGGATACACTCAAGTAGAGAGAGTAGATTTTGATGAATCTTTCGCTCCTGTGGCAAGACTTGAGTCTATTCGAATTCTTATGTCCATCGCATGCACCATGAACTTCAAACTCTACCAAATGGATGTAAAATGGGCATTTCTAAATGAATATCTGAATGAAGAAGTGTTTGTTGAACAACCTAAAGGTTTTGAGGATCCTCACTTTCCTGATCATGTGTTGAGATTGAAGAAAGCCCTCTATGGCTTAAAACAAGCCCCTAGAGCTTGGTATGATCAGCTTACCCATTATCTCCTAGAGAGAGGATTCAAAAGAGGTTATGCTGATTGAACTTTGTTCGTTAAAAATGATGAAGATTACTTTCTAGTGGCTTAAGTATATGTTGATGACATAGTATTTGGAGCTACAATCGATGATTGGGCTATAGAATTTTCTAAGGAGATGAAGAAAGAATTTAAGATGAGTATGGTAGGGGAGCTTATATTTTTCATGGATCTTTAAGTCAAACAAAAGAAGGAAGGCATATTTGTTTCACAAGAAAAGTATGCTAGGAATATTGTCAAAAAGTTTGGACTAGTCTCCAAAAAGCATGCCTTCACTCCCATGAGTTCTTCCACAAAGCTGAATGCTGATTCTTCTAGGGTGGAAGTGAGTCCAACCTTGTATAGGAGTATTATTGGAAGTTTACTCTATCTCGTTGCAAGTAGACCAGATATTGCATTCAGTGTTGGTGTTTGTGTTAGATATCAAGCTACTCCAAAGCAGTCTCACCTGACTGCGGTAAAGAGAATTATACGGTATATCAATGGTACTCCAGATTATGGATTGTGGTATTCCAAGGATCAACTGCTTGTCCTGCTAGTTATTCAGATGCATACTAGGCTGGGAGTGTGGATGATCGAAAGAATACCTCAGGAGGTTGCTTCTACCTTGGTAACAATCTAGTCTCTTGGATGAGTAAGAAACAAAATTTCGTGTCTCTCTCTATAATTGAAGTTGAACACATAGCCGCTGGAAGTTGCTGCACATAATTCCTTGGGATGAAGAAGCTACTTCATGATTACGGGATTCCTCAAGATACAATGTGTGTCTTCTGTGATAACACTAGTGCCATAAATCTCTCTAAAAATCCAGTTCACATTCAAAGTCTTAACACATAGAGATATGCAATCATTTTATCAGGGACTTGGTGGAAGAAAAAGTTATATGTCTTGAATTCATACACACAGACAATCAAAAGACAGACATCTTCACCAAACCTCTCGATGGCCCACGATTTGAATCTCTCCGTAAGACCATTGGTGTTGGTACAATTCCTTGAATCTCATGTGTGTTGTGTGCTTTACCTCTTTATATTATATCATCTTGGTTGTAGGGCACACACTACTTTATTGGTTTATTGCATAGCATTTTTTTTTTTTTTTTTTTGTTTTAAAATGTTTTTACATTTTTCTCTTGATCAATCTTTTCCTGCTTTTATGTCAAAAATCCAAAAACACATAAAAAGTAGAAAATCCAAAAAGTTTGATCAACCTTGTTGAGTGTTGTCTCAAAGCATGTTTTGCCTTGTACCTTTATACTAATGGCTTTGTGCATCTGTGAGCTTAACTTGTCTCATATGCACTCATATCTTTGTGGGAAAAATCTTGAAATCTTTGTGATTGTTGTAAATAGATCTTCAACTTTGTCATGAATAATTAGTGAATGGTTTTGTTGATCTTGAGACATGCATAGACTTGTGCCTATATATCTTTCCACTCTTTATTTTGTTGTTTTTGCTTAAAGAACTCACCAAATGTAAATCTCCAAATGAAAAGAGATTTTGAGCTGCAAAAACCTGTCGCACATACTAGTATTTGACTAGGAAAAAGGGAAAGCGACTAAAATAAAATGTATAATGCCTAAAAAGCCAAAGGCTATCTCATCAAAATTGAAATATTAAAAATTTCAGGCAACTATCTCACAATGAGATGTTTTGATTCAAAATGATCAAATGATATGATGTATATGGAGTCAAATGAAAAGTTTCAAAGAATTGTTCTCAAGTTTGTTTGTTTGTTTGTTTTTTTTTTTTTTTTTTCTTTTTGTAAGAGGTCATATATGCATATTTCTATAATTGAGATGGATCATATTATCTAGTGCTAGTTGTGTATGCCTTGATTGAATTGATCATTGAACCTTCACTTTAAACTAAATACTATCTCATTTTTGATACCCACACACAACACACAAGTTTATGTTTAATGAATGCCATATTCATTTGTGTGATTGTACTTGTTTAAATGTGCTTCCACAAGCTCAATCTTTGTTGATCAAACACAAAAGGATTTTTAAGTGTTTTAGCTTGTTTTTGGAAAGTATATTGTTTTCACAAAAATGTCAAAAATTTCAAAAACAGTGTTGCCCTGTTTTGGTGACTCAGTTATGGGTTGGTCCAGTCGCATGCCCTAATTGCGAGCTCACTCTGAGATTTTTTTGTGGCTCACTAGCGAGTCAAGGTCTCAATCATGAAAAATACTTAGAAAATTTTTCAAAACTTGAGTTTTTATGATTTTTGTGGCTTAGTGTGGCGACTTGTTTGTGGGTGGAAGATCCAGTCGCGAGGGTTACACAGAGATTTTCGCGGCTCCCTTGGCGACTGTCTCACAGGTAGACCTTCCGGTCGCGAAAAACATTTAGAAAATTTTTCTGGAATCTTAACTTCTATGTGTTTCGCGACTTATCTGGCGACTGACTGGCAACTTGATTCAGTCGCGAAAAACGCGTGTTTTGCGTTTTATGGACAGTTTTTAAAATCATTACAGTTTTCCCTCGATCTATTATGACTGTTCATTATCTTCATCATTTGAACTGCTCTCATTTTCACCGTGTTTGTGCATACATCACCATTGTTGTCCATCATTTCTGATTTGATCCTCAAGACAAGGTATGGGCTCTGTCTCTTTCACAGTATTGATCACAGTTACAGCTTATTCCTTATGATTTGTATGGTTTAAAGATATTTGTATATCTCCTGTTTGATCTTGTCTCTGATTTCATGTTTTGAAATTGCTTTGTCTTGTTGGTGGTTATGTATGGATCTTCTTTATCTTGAGTACACTTTGTGATGTTTGTGGCACACACACATTCATTTTCATGTTTGGAACCTAAATCCCAATATTTTTTTAGGGTTTCTTTCATTACCCATGTTTTGGAACTTTCCCAATGCTAATAGTGTTTGGTGGTTTGTTTGGTTTTCTCTTTTGATAAAACATGACACAGGGCGAAAATGTCTCCATTCAAGAGAGCAACTGTAAAAGGGGGAAACAACAAAGGGAAGGAACATGTCATTGATGTTGATGAACTCTCACGTAGAGCAAAAAGTACTCGCTCATCATTTGGAGTGTTCGATCCCAACAAGTTCAGATCCTATGCTGCCTTTCAGAATCATGAAATTTTTTTCAAAAATGATACACCGTTACTTGAAAGGGTCATTGATCAACCTTCCCTTTTTGACACCGACATTCCTCAATGGTTTGCTCACAAAGATTGGAATTACCTTCTTTCCTATATTGATGATGCATATGAGGACTTGGTCAAAGAGTTTTATGCCAATGTAGTTGTTAAAGGCGAAGAACTCAAGTGCTGGGTTAGACGAAAGAGTATCTTAGTCTCTCTAACATATTTGGCTGAGATTCTTCACATCAATCGACCGATGTTTAAATAATCACCAGTTTACGATGATTTATATCCAGACGAGGACTTACTCCGGGATGCTTTTGGAAAAGACTTGGAATTCTTATCAAATGGGAACTCAGTTAGTGTTTCCTCTCTTCCTCTGAAATTGAGATGCTTACAATCATCACGTTTGACAACTTGTACCCAATATCTAGCACTGGGTACATGAATCTCGGTTGTGCCCTTTTTCTTCATGATTTGATCTCTAAAATTGAAATTAACATTTGTGCACATATCTTTCATGTCTTGCACAAAACAGTTCTTCGAACTGAATCATGGATATGCATTCTGTTTTGCTGCCTCATTTCTAGGATACTAAAGCTCAAAGTGTTAGGATTAGTGCCCTTAAATCCTATTGTATGATGCTATGTATGATGTTAAGTTTGACATTGTGTAGGACATTATGTATGACTTAATATTGTGTTTAATGAATTTGTTTTATTATTATCTGAAATAATGATAACATGAATATTCGGACATTATCATATAGTCCATGAGATGCATAGTATGTGATTTATGTGAAGATTCACAGAAGATATAAATCACAAGTTTTTTGTAAACTCAGAATTATAGTTCGTAGTCGGTGATGAAATTGGGCATTTCATCTGCGAAGACTATAACATATCAACTACGATGATTTGTCTTGATCATGGAAGTGGAGACTTCTAGTTGATGTGTTAATATGTTTTAAGAGTTAAGACATATTGAACTGGACCGCTGTGAGATTTATTATTCTCCTAAAGACTGTCAAATGAATAATAAATCTCACGACTTGCATTTGCATGACCTCTTAATCCTGAGAGAATAATGGACCTGATCATAAGGTGTAGGTTGCTTTGATATATCAGGAGTGAGATCTAAAGTTACGGTCAAAACTTCAGTATATTGGGTAGCCACATTTAGTGTTGATGGAACATATATTCTCAAAATGGAATTCATAGTCTCTTAACGGAGATATAAAGTATTCCCTTGAGATAAGTTTAATGAGTTTGTTATTCAGAGAGTTAGGCCTAACCACTTTAGTAAGACTAAAGTATATATTTATGGAATTGGACTTCATAAATATATAATGAATAACATTAAAGGATTAAACCGGGTACTCAAGGATTAAGATGTAGTAATTTACAAAGTGGCAGTCTACATTAATGACTTTGTATTACTACAATATTTTATGAAAGGGTTGCATGTATAATAAAGTCTTGAGATATAATTTATAGATAAGACCTAGAGTGCAACTATATTTATATAGTGGTATTAAATATAGTTAATGGTAACTTTGGGCTTGTCAAGAGTTGACAGAAAAGCCCAAGGCCCATTGGAGCTAGTGTCTTATTGGTCCCACTCCAAGCCACACACTTAAGCCCAATTGGTAAGGCCCAAAAGGCCAGCCCAATTAGATAAGTTGGTTAGATACAAAGGGAAAAATGTTCAGATTTTTCTGAGTGTGAAAAACAACATTGAAATGGTGTGCATGTGAGTTTTTGTCCCTCACTACTCATCCCTTTTGTTACCAATTGAGAGACCACACATCTTGGGTGTTAGTGGAATTGGAGTGAAGATTAAAAGTAGTCCCAAGTGCTTCAATCTTTGGTTTTGAAATTCACCGCTTCAAGGTACGATCTCTTGTTCTCAAAATTCTGAAATTTACTTAGTACGTGTTATCAATATCGAATGAAGTAGATCCGTTTAAAACTTATTTTCCACTGCACTCATCTTTATTTCCATCACAAAGGTATTCACCCTTCACTAGATGAATCTCCCTGCACAAAATTGGCACCAATCAACATGCGTACGTACAACGCCAGCATTGGTTATAGTCGGAAGGGAATCAAAATAGAATCTTCAGCCTCTCACAGTGGTTCGTGCTCTAACTCCTCCACATCTGATGAGCAACTAGACAACATTGTGAAATCTGTCAACGAGTTAAGTGCCAAGATGTCAGGCCTTTCATCTATCTTGCACCATCTCAATATTCGATGGGGTATGAAGTTCACCTCTATCCAAACTCAATTGGATCAAATTCAAAGAAAGCTATAAGATGATGAGGACTAGCTATTCCGTGACAAAAAAGGGGAGATAATGTTGGCAGGGGGAGTACAATGATAAGAGGAGAAACAACTAGATTAAAGGAGGAGATTTCAGCAAGAAGGATTCTGTTTACTTTCAGTTTTGTATTAACTTTGTTTTGTCATTCAGTTTTTTATTTACTGTTTTGTACCTGTTACCTTTGTAGGTTTTTAAGGTTCTTAGTTTAAGATTTGTACCCATGTTGCTTTTGTAAGCTTTTAGGGGTTTTTTTTTTCTATGCTTATTTGTAGGCTTTTATGGTTTGTACCTTGCTTATGCAGCCTGTATGCTTTGTGGCCTTGTACTTCAAGCTAAATGTTATGCATTTTCCTTAAGTACTCTCACTCTTGTGCCCTTGTAGGATTTTATTCCTAGATGCATATACTTCATGTACTGTGCATTTGTTGAGTGTTGGTCATTCAAGTGATTTGCTTTGTGCTTATTAGCTTGAATATCCTGATGTTGATTCCAAGTGAGAATGAGCATTGTGGTCACTATCTTACAGTGACTGCTTGTTTGGTCAAGCCATAGTTTATTACTTTATTCCATTTTGCTTGATAGCATTGTGTTTGTTCCATATGCATTACAAGTTTTCTGCATATAATGAACTTATTGTGTTATTGTGTTTCAGGAGATGTTTTGGTTTTATGGTTCAAGAGCTTCATAAATTCTAGAGTTAGGTGTGAGTGAGTTTTCCAATTATTCCCAACTCACGCGTTAAGTCTAGAGTTTGTTTTAGGGTTTTGTCACGGAATAGCCAAAGGGGGAGATTATAAGGTTGAATTTAATCGACCATCTTATTGGCTTTATTCTGTGCCAAATTTGCTTGTATTTTAGCATTTAGTAACCCTGTATTTAGGTGGGAATCTTGTAAGGGTAGTGAGTGAGAGAATGTGAAGAAATGCTCATGATTGTGCAAAAAAACAGAGACTCGCGACTGGATCTCATGAGTGGCTTGCGGCTTGCAAGTCGCTAGAAGTTGCACATCTGCCAAGCATGCTAGAAGCTAAAGAGTCACACCAACTGTTGCATTACAGGACAAAATTCTCAGGCTGGCCAGTCCATTAGCTCGTGGCTTGAACTCGCGACTCAACCCAGTCGCGAGGTCAAGTTGCCAAAACACCCTGTTTTGAAAAATCTGACGTTTCACGTTCCATTCTCACCTAGTATAAATACCACTCATTCCCACGAAATGTAGAGAGCTTTTAAAGAGAATTTTGAGAGAGAAGCCCTAAAGAAAAATAAGATTGCCTCATCCACAATCTTCACCTAAGAGACTTTTCAAATCCCTCTACTCTCTTCCTCTCCATTGATACATCCTTTAGAGGTTCTTGACCAAATCCTTTTCTCACTATACCCACGATTGTGAGAAGGTTCATTTGGTGCTAAGGGAAGCAGTTTGGAAGGGACCAATGATTATTGGTTAATGCTATGGTTTATAGCGGAATCCGGTAAGCTAGAAAAGAAAAAGGTTCAACGCAACCTCGTTAGAGCAAGAAGCTTGGAGAACATAGGTACCTGGGTAGATTAGGCTTGGACGGTCTATTGCTGTTCATGTATCCCAACTACATTTTCTAGTGGATTATTGACCGCTTGGAGGGCGGTGGAGAGGTTTTACGCCGAGGGCTTCGGCTTCCTCTTCGATAACACATCGTGTGTTGTCCTTGTGTTTGCATCTCTCTTCCCTTTATCTTTACTATTTAATTACTGCTGTGATTGTGATTATTTATGGTTTAGATTGTTTATCAATTCTGTTATAAGCTTGTTATCATTTTCCGCACATATATTGTATGATATAAAGCTTGAATTGGTAATTTATTGTTTGGGGGTCTAAACGTTCATAGTGTTTTCAACGCTGTTTGAACTTTCAACATAAGTTTTGTGAATCCATACATCAATATATTACAAGCTTATTATGGTCATGTCAATGGGGTATTTGGGACTAATTTTCGAGATTTCCCACCATATTTATTTAATTTCACTACTGAGGACCTGCCATTGTACCTAGAGACACCTAGACATGGGACCAAGGTTAAGATATTGAAGTTTAACACAACTGTGGAACTTGTCTTTCAAGGCACGACTTTGGTGGGTGGGAATGATCATCCAATGCATCTCCATGGATATAGTTTCTGTGGTTGGAATGGGTCTTGGAAACTTTGACAAGGATAAGGACCCATTGAGATATAATCTTGTTGACCTTCCTTTTATGAACAGCATTGCTATTCCCCTAGATGGCTGGACTGCCATTAGATTTAGGGCTAACAATACTGGTTTGTCAAACTACTAAAACTATTTTCCTCTCTTCTTTTTTTAATAACTCACATTTAAGGTTCAATTTGTGTCCAATGCATTGGAAACACTAAATGTGAACATGTTCAAAATTGAACACATGTCAATTTTGGATTCCGTTAAGCATTCGTGATATTAAGGTTTAACTTGCATCCAGTACAGTAGAGTGTTAGATATAATACATATCTGACCACGTGTTAGTCTTGTATTCTGTCCAATGCTCAGGATGCAACCTTTGCCCCTCACACTTAATACTAAAATGATGATGATGTTGTTGTTTATGTTTTGTGATGATAGGAGTTTGGTTTCTACATTGCCATTTTGATCAACATATGACATGGGGAATGGACATGGCATTTGTAGTGAAAAATGGGAAAGGTTGAAAAACGCATATTTTACCATCGCCACCAGACATGCCACCCTGTTGAAGTTAGCTACAAGCTTTAAACACCATGTTGGTTCATTCCTCATGAGTAGTTACAACAAATGGTAGGGGAGACATAAGCATTTATGAATTGGGCAAGTCTATTCATTTGTTTGTTTGTTTGTTTGTTTTTACTAAGCTCTTAATTTGTTCGGTATGTTTGTAATATTATTGTTTATAATTATAATTTGTGGAATTATTACCACGACAATCACTGTTGCTTCCACAACAATTTGTGGAGGAAAATAATGAAATTGTTGTGGAAGAAGTAATTTATTTGTTCTTATAGTATATGGAATACATTGTATATAGAATTAAATAAAGCTGTGTGATTAAGTAGTACGTAGAAATAAATCCAATATTATTATTGGCTTGATATTTGTATGATCCATCAAGATTGGATTCTCTCTCTCTCTCTACATACATACATATATATATATATATATATATATATGCATATATAATTTTTTTAAAAGTTGCCCACACATTTTATTTAAGAGACCTTGAAAATGCAAATCCACATTCTTTGTCCAATATTTTGGCCCAAATAGAAAATTCACTACTATCCCTAATCAATATGATAAGCATATCACAGGTATATTGACATGGTTGAAACATGTTCCTTCAAATTTCAACGTTGCCATTCAAGCCGATTTAACTTTTCTTTAATGAAATTTGCAATCTTCCCCCCCCACCCCCAAAAAAAAAAAATTATATATATATATATATATATATATGTATATATATTGTTGGGTATGTTTTAAAAATTAAGCCCATTAATTCTTTTAGTTGGAAAAAGCCCAAACAATCTACAACTTGGGACATTAATTTTGACACTTAAAAGGAAAAACCTAAAGAAAAACAAACGGCCAAGCTTTCACATGGTAGGTGGAGAAAACAAAGAAGATTAAAAAAAAAAAAAAAAAAAAAAAAAAAGAGGAGGAGAACATCAATCAAATCGAACAAGGAGAGGAGAAAAGGATTTGCCTGGGTTTGGATTTGAAGGGATTTTAGTTTATTTAACTTTTACATTAGCGACTATAATAAATGGTCATCGCTAATAAGGGTATTGTAGCGACAACACTAAGGTAGTCGCTAATAAGTCATCGCTAACGCCATGGAGGGAATTTTATTTACTTTTGGAATATGGAGGGAAACTTTTAGCAATGACAATAAATTTTGTTGCGACGACATTTAAGTCACTAAAATAAGGTTTATTTTAACAACGACATTTATCGTCGCTAATAATCATTTTTAGTGACGGCCTTATGTTTCGTCACAGATATGTGGCCAAAAATATATAGTAAGTATATTATATATATGCTTTATTTATCAGTGATGACACATTAGTGGTTGCTATTAGAAGGCTATTAGCGATGACACAACATGTCGTCGCAAATATATCTACCTAAATATAATGGAGGGTAAAATTTTCACTCTCAAAAAGTGGTGGGAATTATTGGAGGGAGGCATATTATATATTAGCAATGAATTAGGTCGTCACTATAAGAGATCTTTTAATGAAGACAAAGATTGTCGTCACTAATATGTGGTTAAAACAATTTTGATATAATATGATTTCTTTTTTTTTTATCAAATCCTCCAAATGCCTCTTAAAATATTTAAAATGACATAAATTCCTTTAAAATATTTGAAATGATTAAAATACCATTAACCTCGTCAAAATGACCAAAATACCCTCAAACTTATATAATGACCAAAAGAAACTTGAAACCGCCAAAGTAACTTAAAACTTTCAAATCAGTTATATATATATATATATAAGAGACAACGAAGGGCTTGTTGCTTCAAAATACTCTCAAATCATAATGTTACCCATTTGAAACTTGAAATCAATAAAATAATAAAAATTGAGAAAGTTTTGATTCCGCTCAAAATATTGACTAATTCTCATAGTTATCACAATGTGAATCGTATCGTGAATCAATTTTTTATTTTTCCTATATCATGTGTCATAAGAAAGGTATTAGTCAATATTTACCAAACTAATAAATTCATTATAAATTCATAATATATTCAACTAATAACCAATTCAATCATCAATTATGTAATAATATTTACCAAAAGTAAGTAAATAAATCAAATTAAAATATATTTACAACATACATATTCAAAATTAATTAAAATAAAAAATGATAATACATGATATATGCGGGGAAAAAATAAAAATTTTCATCATTTTGTCTAATCAACTTTATCTAAGTTAATGTTAACATGATGTTTATCATCTTTCAAAATTATTTCTTTATTAATATTTTCTAACAATTACTCTAATACCCAATAATCCACTGAAAACCTTCCCACTGAACCTAATTTCACAAAGTCTAGTGGTCTTAAGACCATCTATTAAGTTTGACCGGAATTGACCAACTTAAATTAAACTTTGACTGTGCCTTTCTCTAAATCTAATAGTTTGATTGTGACCATAATTTACTAGAATTAACATTTCATTACACTCTTCAAATCCAACGGTTAGATTTCAAATCTAAGGATGACGCGTGATGGACATATGTTATGTACCTTTATGGCTATGTTCTCTCAATCTAATCATCCAATTGTTCTCAAATATCACCAACACCAATATGTCACTATACTTTTCAATCCCAAAGATCAAGATTAGAATATGAATTTCACAAAGTCTAGTGGTCTCGAGACCATTTATTAAGTGTAACCTGGTTTGACCAACTTTAACGAAACTTTGACCACGCCTTTCTCTAAATCCAACCGTTTGATTGTGATCATAATTTACTAGAATTATCCTTTCATTACACTCTTCGAATCCAACGGTTAGATTTCAAATTTAAGGATGGCGTGTGATGGACATATGTTATGTACCTTTATGGCTATGTTCTCTCAATCTAATCATCTAATAGTTCTCAAATTTCACCAACACCAATATGTCACTATACTCTTCAATCCCAATGTTCAAGATTCGAATATGAATTCACAAAGTCTAGTGGTCTCGGGACTATCTATTAAGTTTGATTGAGTTTGACCAAATTTAACTAAACTTTGACCGCGCCTTTCTTTAAATCTGGCCGTTTGATTGTGACCATAATTTACTAGAATTATCCTTTCATTACACTCTTCGAATCCAACGGTTAGATTTCAAATCTAAGGATGACGTGTGATGGACATATGTTATGTACCTTTATGGCTATGTTCTCTCAATCTAATCATCCAATTGTTCTCAAATTTCACCAACAACAATATGTCACTATACTCTTCAATCCTAATGATCAAGATTCGAATATCAATTTCACAGAGTCTAGTGGTCTCGGGACCATCTATTAAGTGTGACTGGGTTTGACCAACTTTAACTAAACTTTGATCGTGCCTTTCTCTAAATCCAACCGTTTGATTGTGACCATAATTTACTAGAATTATCCTTTCATTACACTCTTTGAATCCAATAGTTAGATTTCAAATCTAAGGATTGCGCATGATGGCGTATGTTATGTACTATGTTCTCCCAATCTAATCATCCAATTGTTCTCAAATTTCACCAACACCAATATGTCACCACACTCTTCAATTCCAATTGAAAGTTCAAAAAGGGTATAAAACACCTTTGAACGTTTAGACCCCAAATTACAAAGATACCAATTCAAGCTTTATATCAAACAATTAATGTGCGGAATATGATAACAAGCTTATAACAGAATTGATAGAACAATCTAAGCCAAATATAAACACATCCATAGCAGTAAATATAAGGCAAAGGCAAAGGGAAAGAAGATGCAAACACACAGACAACACACGATGTGTTATCGAAGAGGAAACCGAAGTCCTCGGTGTAAAACCTCTCCGCCGCCCTCCAAGCGGTCAAATAATCCACTAAAGAATGTAGTTGGGATACATGAACAGCAGAAGACCCTCAAGCCTAATCTACCCAAGTACCTAAGCCTTCCAAGCTTCTTGCTCCAACGAGGTTACGCCGAACCTATTTCTTCTCTAGCTTCCCGGATTCCGCTACTTGACCATAGTATCAACCAATGTATATTGGTTCCTTTCCAAACTGCTTCCCAAAGCACCAAATGGACCTTCTCACAGACGTAGGTGTGGTGAGATAAGGGTTTGGTAAATGACCTCTCAGGGGTATGACAATGGAGAGGAAGAGAGTAGAGGAATTTGTAGAGTCTCTTTAGTTGAAGATTGGGGATGAATTAATCTTTTATTTCTTTAAGGTTTTCTCTCACAAAATTCTCTCTAGAAGCTCTCTCAATATGATGGGAATAAGGGTGTATTTATAGTAGGGTGAGAAGGAAATGCAAAACGTCAGTTTTTGCCAAACAGGGCAAGTTGGCGACTTGATCTCGCGGCTTGGCCAAGTCGCAAAATCAAGTCGCAACGTAACGGCCTGGCCAGACTGGAACTTTTGTCCTGTAGCGTGACAGCTGGCGCGACCCTTCAGCTTCCCAGTGTGCCTCTCACGTGCCTGCCTTTCGCGGCTTGCCAGTCGCGAACCACCCGCGAGTCCTAGTCGCAAGACTCTGTTTTTCTTGCACACTCTTGAGCTTTTCTTCACATCTTCTCAAACATTACCCTTACAATTTTTCCACCTAAATACAGGGTTACTAAGTGCTAAATTACAAGCAAATTGGTCATGTAATAAAGCCAATTAGATGGTTGATTAAATTCAACCTTACACCAATGATCAAGATTCGAATATGAATTTCACAAAGTCTAGTGGTCTCGGGACGATCTATTAAGTTTGACTAGGTTTAACCAACTTTAACTAAACTTTAACTACACCTTTCTCTAAATGCAGCCGTTTGATTATGACCATAATTTACTAGAGTTATCCTTTCATTACACTCTTCGAATCCAACGGTTAGATTTCAAATCTAAGGATGGCGCATGATGGATATATATTATGTACCTTTATGGCTATGTTATCTCAATATGATCATCCAATTGTTCTCAAATTTCACCAACACCAATATGTCACCATATTCTTCAATCTCAATGATCAAGATTCGAATAAGAATTTTACAAAGTCTAGTGATCTCAGGACCATCTATTAAGTTTGATCGGGTTTGACAAATTTTAACTAAATTTTGACTGCACCTTTCTCTAAATCCAGTTGTTTGATTGTGACCATAATTTACTAGAATTACCCTTTCATTATACTCTTCGAATCCAATGGTTAGATTTCAAATCTAAGGATGGCACATGATGGACATATATTATGTACTTCTATGGCTATGTTCTCTCAATCTGATCATCCAATTGTTCTTAAATTTCACCAACACTAATATGTCATCATATTCTTCAATCCCAATGATCAAGATTCAAATATGAATTTCACAAAGTCTAGTGGTCTCAAAACCACCTATTAAGTTTGATCGGGTTTGACCAACTTTAACTAAACTTTGACTGCACATTTCTCTAAATCCAGCCGTTTGATTATGACTATAGTTTACTAAAATTACCCTTTCATTACACTCTTCGAATCCAACGGTTAGATTTCAAATCTAAGGATGGCACGTGATAGACGTGTGTTTTGTACCTTTATGGTTATGTTCTCTCAATCTGACCATCCAATTGTTCTCAAGTTTCACCAACACCAATATGTCACCATACTCTTCAATCTAGTGTTCAAGATTCAAATATAAATTTTACAAAGTCTAGTAATCTCGAGACCATCTATTAAGTTTGATCGGGTTTAACCAATTTTAACTAAATTTTGACCGCACCTTTCTCTAAATCCAGCCGTTTGATTTTTATCATAATTTACTAGAATTACCCTTTCATTACACTCTTCGAATCCAATGGTTAGATTTAAAATCTAAGGATGGTGCGTGATGGACGTGTGTTTTGTTTATCTTGACATTAACCCTTACTAATTGTAGATTTTTCAAAATTTTTTCAAACTAAAGTTATTTTTGTTTTTCCTCTAAAATCAAAACCATTATTATCTAAACACATGTCTTACTCTTGATGCATGTAAGATATCATGAGACATATGCCTCTAAGACTAGGTAAGTATATTTTAAAATAATCAAAATACTCCCAAAACAAATTGAATGACCAAAATTTTCTCGAAACATCTAAAATGACCCAAATGCCCCAAACCTCTAAAATGACCAAAATACCCTTGAAATCTCCAATGGTCTCGGGACCATTTATTAAGTTTGATCAGGTTTGATTAGATTTGACCAACTTTAACTAAACTTTGACACACATTTCTCTAAATCCGATCGTTTGATTGTGACTATAATTTACTAGAATCAACCTTTCATTACACTCTTCAAATCCAATAGTTAGATTCCAAATCTAATTATGACGCGTGATGGACATGTGTTGCATACTTGTATAGCTCTGTTCTCCCAATCTAACCATCTAGTTGGTCTCAAATTTTGCCAACACTAATATGTCACCACCATACTCTTGAAATCCAATGATCAAGATTTAAATATGAATAGGAGCATGATGGTCACATGCCTTGTGGCCTCATGAAGATTCTGTTATCCTTGTTCTCATAATTTGACCATTCGATTAAAATTATGTTCCCCAAATTACTTCCTTTAAAGTTATTTTTCCCTTGGATCACATATGGGAGTGACAAAAGTATTAGTTCAAAGTACTACCTTTAAAATTATATTTTCCATAAAAAATACTAATTTTCAAAAATTCTTTTTTAAAGGGAAGATACTATTAGGTGCTCCCTTGGATCAAACATGAGATTGAAGAATCTTGACCTGTTTAATAAACTTATCAGGTTAGTGTCGACCTATTTAGTCAAATAGTCATGAGTCGGTACAACACAAACCTGACTAGTAAACACAAATTGTCACTCCTACAACCTAATGTGAGTGCTCTAAAATAGCTTTGAAGTTATTATTTTGTGTGGGTTTAGGTGTGTTATTTTTTTGTTTTCAATTTTTTGATTTGATCGAGGTGAAATAACAAGTAATAGGTCATAATTTTTGTAATAATTGTTTAATAATAAAATTGACTTAAATAAATATATTTTTAATTTATAATAATAAGAAAAATTTATTGGAAAAACTTCAAAAAAAAATTAAAAAAACTTTTTTTTTTTTCAGATGAAACCTGCCACGTTCCTATCAAACTAACCAATTTAATTAATTACCATTAAAGTTCCTCATAATTTTTTTTTATTACCATTAAAAATAATAAGTTTTAAAAAAAATGAAAAAAAAAAATTGGACCATTGACAAAAGCCCAAACGACTTCGTTCTCAAGGGCGCCAAACCAAATATTTTTCCCATGCTTGTATTTTCACATCAGTTTTCAATTTCATTCTTTATCACCAATCACTTAGATTTCAAAAAGAAAAAAAAAATCACTAATCACTGACACCTTTCTCTCTCTCTCTCTCTCTCTCTCTCTCTTTGTGGCTCAGTCTCACTGCTTGCAATCGAGCAACCGCTGCCACCATGTGAACCACCCTCACCTCTCTCTATGCCACTCACCCTCAAGGCACTCGCCACTATTCTCTCTCCATCTCACCATTTGGGTCCTTTCCTGGTAAAGCTTTGTTCTTTTCGATCTTTGTTTTGGGTATTTGACACAGGTACCAACTTTGTGGCTTTATTTAGAGATTATTGTAATGCTGATTATGATTTGCCCTTTTTGTATACGAATGTGTTTATCTCAAAGAAGCCAAAATCGTACCATACCGGCCGATATAGCCAGTATTTGTCTTATCGGTCGGTGAACCAGTACAGAAACACTTATGTGTCATTCCGCTTCAAATTTCAGCCGATACCGAACTGTACCGGCCTTACCGGAGAAAATCGGATGTTTGGGCTAGTAAAGAAAAAACCAGAAAAACATACCTCTAAAAAAGAAAAAAGCCAAGAAAATGTTATCGCCACTGCTTTCAGCCTTGCACCCTTCTCTGTTTCTTCTTCTTGCACTGTTTTAGTTTTACAGCCTTCTTCTCGCCCCACTTCTTCTTCTTCTTATCTGTTTTACATCATTTCTCTTGTGGGTGTACTGAAGATCTGGCTGGAAGGCATGCCAAGTTTATTTCCTTCTTGTTTTGTACGCTGACCATTGCTCTTCTCAATGCAAAAGTTAAAAAATATATTTTAAAAGGTAGTTTCTAGGACACGTGGTTGATGGGAGATTGTTAAGAGTTTGAAAAAAGCTTTGGGTTTTGCCTTTTCCAATGTGAATGACAGCCATAGTCTTCACATTGTTTGGAAAAAGTTTGAAAAAAGCTTTTTTCTTTATTTTTTAGTTGATTGAATTGTACTTATATGACAGTTTCGCTCGTTGTTCAAGAATTAAGTCTTTATTTTATTTTTATTTTTTACTTTTCATATATTTTCATTATAAAACTACTTACTTTTTATTTTTTAGGAATTAATCCAAGGTTAAAAAAAAAAAAAAAAACTAGATCTATATATGTATTTGAATATCTATATTATTATTATAATTTTACAATTACAATGTTAGGTTGGGTTAGAATGTAATATTATATATATATATATATATATATATATAAAATTAGTGATAATTCGAATTCATATACCAGTATTAATCGGCATTGAAATATTTCGTACTTATGATTAGATCAAAACTAAACAGCTCTCAATACGGTATTGGCTCTTTTGATTTATCTAGTTTGTTAGTTTTAATTATTTATATGATTTTCTCTTATGCCTTTTTTTAGTGATTAACTGAGATTATTTCTATTTTTAATAAACTCTATTGATTTTTCCTTTATTATAGTCGCTAGTTTTGAATCTTTTGATGAATTTGGTACTATCAAATTGAGATAGTGGCCTTTTCATTTGCAAACTTTACAATTGGATTCCAAATATTAATTTATTGTAATTTCTATTAAATGAATTTACTTACACTTGGTGGTTGATTTCTAAGGGAGTGTACTGCGTAGGTGTGATTCCAAAGTTGGTAAAGCTTTTTAAAGAAAAACTTTGGGTTAAAGGTCTGGGAAATTTCATCATAAAGATGAAATTTGGTCTCACCTTCAAAAAGATGCTTTGAGGCATAGATACAAACATTTGAGGAAGCAATGTAATGATACAAAGGTTCTTCTTGGGCATAGTGGGTTGTCTTGAGATCAAGAGAAATAGTAACCTCTGAGATTATGTCTAGGATTCTTATACCTTGGTGAATTGCCATTTATCCTTTCTAGTTTCAAAATAATTCAATAAAGTTGGTTTGCTTATATTGTTGTATTTTCATAGTAGTGTTTCTTAATCTACAATATTAGAGTCCTTTCAATTTCATTATCTCAGTTTTTGTCACCCAAAATCTGATGTTGTAGAACCCACAATTTTCAATTTAACTTTATTTGTGCTTGATTTGTGGAAATCCAACTTTTGATGGAAGGTATAACCAAGCAGGTCAAGATATTGGTTGTAATGGTGTTTGTGTGAGTTTCTTTCCTTAGGCCTTCCACTCCATGTAAAAAATTAATTACATGGATTGTAGTCAATGAGAAATTTGGTGAAAGTGTATAATGTGTCTTAATATATGTGTTCTTGCTCAGATTGCGTTGATTACAATAGAATTTTGTCAAGCAAGTTACTCTAGACAGTAGTCAGTGAGTAATTACTAAAGCCACTTTCAGGACATGGAGGACTATGAGCTGTGAGTAATGATCTCTCTCTCTCTCTCTCTCTCTCTCTCACACACACACACACAATACTACATATAGGTAGAAAAGATTCATATGATCAATTTACGACCACCTGCAGATTTATAGATGGAGGCCATGTGAAAACTACACTAGCATGTATAAAATACAAGTGTATTAGCTGCCCATTCACTATTATGATTAGTGTAAAAAATTGTCTAATTACTGTTTTGATAAGTTTTTTACTTTACTATGATGCAATGGCTACATTATGCTTTCTTGAAAGTGTCATGTAATTATGTAAAAGTAGTGAAATGAAATCTCCCAATTTTTTGTTAATGTTTGAGATTAATGATTTTTTTAGAAGCTATATGAAATGAAAATAAGTGTACCATTTTTTCTTTGGTACCGTTTAATAAATTCTCTCATAATAATGAGTAATTTTGAAATTGTGGGTGAAGAGGTTGATCAATTATTTGCTAATAGTCATTCTCATGGTCCATTATTTTATTGACCTTATGTTAGAGCAATTGCACAAAAGAATTTAATTGGTCTTGCATACAAAGTGCAAGCTTTGACTTGGATGATTGCATTATTCAGTAAACAATTTAGACTTCTTGGTGGCAAAGAAGTACTAGAAGATTATTATTTAAGTTTAATGAAAGACTATACATGCATCAAGGATCACTAGGTACAACGAGGGAGATTTGAATTGTTATGCCATTGTCATTGAGCTACAAAATTCTTGACGACTAATATGCTATTACAAGGTTAACAAAAGACATTATAACTCCATGTGTTTTGGTTGTGCAATAAAATTTACCTTGTCCACTACCTTGTATTTAAGCCTTAAGTGTTAGATAGAATATACATTGATCTCATATGCTTGGTTGGGAATCCAAATAGTCTTTTAAACTCGAAAATCATCACTGTGTTCTATGGGGATAGCCCTTTTGTTATCATAAGTTCCTTCTCTTTTTATTTTTCTATTCCCCTTGCCTCACTGTTTTTTCATTGCATAGTTAAATCACATCGTTTTTTTTTATCATTTTTTTTTCTTTTTTTGGGAATTGGTTTGATTTGGTGTTGGTTTTGGTAGTAATGGAGGAGCAGTTTATACTAAGAGTTACACCTTTTGTTGCAAAGCGACTAGATTGCCTCTTGAGTGAAAATGAAAATGCTTTGTCTTCAGAAGACAAGTCATAGGATTTGTCATTTTCGGGTGAGAATGTGCACTCCTTGATCAAACTTACTTTACAAAACTATTTTGTGATATTCTTGAAAAAAAAAAAAAAAATTTTGACAACAATGTCTAAAGCAAAAAGATGATGCATTAGGATTGCTCTGCATTCACAGATCCATTTTGTCCTTAATGCGTAGTTCCATTCATCTACTTGTGAAAGCCTTATTTTTATTGTTTGATATTGCTTATTATGATGAAGAGGGGTTTTTTGTGAGTTTAAATTATCAAGGAAAAAAATACGTATCTTCCAATATTAGGAGAGTGAGATGAGGAAAAACAAAGCAAATGTTTTGTTTGTAAGGTCATAAGTTTCATCATATCAACTATACTGTAGTACTTATTTCACTTCCATAATGAACCCTTAGTCTTACTTTTACCACAAAGTATAATCATTCAACTTATTGTAGAAGTTGACTCTCTCTGTGACAAGGAAGAAATTATTTCCCTAATAGGTCACATACTTGAAGATGCAAAAACTAATGGAAAAATTATATCCTCTTCAAAAAAAAAAAAAAAAAAAAAAAAAAAACTCATTGTTACAGTTGGAGTGAGCTTATGAACCACATTATGTTAATAATTTTCTTTATAAAAAATAGTTTTTTTTTTCCTTACTACTTTTTTTTTTTTTGAAATATTATGTTATCTATTTACATTCTTTGTTTTCATATGGTTATAAACAACAATCATTTATCAAAAAATTAATCAGAAAATTAAAAATTGTGCCCCTAAGCTAGTTAGAATAACTTACTAAGTTTAGTTTGATGGGGAGTCTCCTCAAGCATGACCTGTAGCCATTTGTTGTTTCTATTCTTAGCCTATATTTAGTATTCTTGTATGTCTTCATTTTTGGATTCTTGTAATTTTTTATAGAATGTGATTGTGATTGTTTGGAATTTTATTTGTGCAGTTTGAGAATCTGTCATTTGAGGTATTTATGTAGGCATCTATTGATTGCGTTTGATAGGAATTGTTGGTTAGGAAGAGAGCTTCAAAGAAGACACTATTTCTATAAGGTATGTTACTACATAAATAAGTTTGTCTAAACATTTGACAATTAGGTTCCATTACATGCTACACTACTTTTTTTTTTTTATTATTGTAATGACTACACTACATATTAACATATAACCACATCTACAAAGTAACAGGTTTTAGGCTAAAAATGTTTTCTCCACCTAATGAACGACCACATGAGATGACTGACTCAACGCCCCTTTCAAATGAGCAAGGAGGTTTTAGTGTATCTTGCAAGTGCAAGTGTAATTTTTCATGTAGTTATCTTTTTCATCATATAGACTTTGAACAAATATCTTTTTCAAGAATCATGCATTTTATCATGGGTTTGGTTTGCACTGTTTTGATGGATTTTAAACTTATGGAAAAAGATGTTTCCTATTAAGGGTTAGTGGGGATGATTGGATTGGTTGAGCTTTGGAGCCACTTCATATTAGGTTTTTCTTAGTGCAATCTTGGTGATGTAAAAGCCTAACAGGGGTTGTGCTCAAGGCATCAGCAGTGACATTGAATTGTGTTCAGGTCATGAAATTTTAATTTTAGGCTATGGGTCATAGAACCTCTCTAAAATTTTTGACCATTGTTTCCCTTGCAGAGCTTCCTCCACGACCTTTGCTCAAGAAACTTGCAAAGGAACTTCACCATTGATTGGTTATTTTCATCATTCTCTCTATGATTTCATGGAAGCGCACATGTCCATGCATTAATGAGATGATGAAGAGGGGAGATATATTTCATTGCAACAAGTTTCAGCTTGGTCGCATATCTTCACGAGGAATTCGTTATCATTTGATTAGTATTTAAGTGAATAGATTGGAGCTTTTATTATGTATATGATATTGAACTTGGGTATTATTTTCCCTTATTAGTAGTTATTGATTGAACAGTTGTTATGCTTATATGAGTATTTGTGATTGAAAATTTTTTATGTGCATAGGATTGTGCTTTGTTATTTCCCAACAGGTACCTATGTAAAATTCTGAATGTAAATTTTAAAGAAAAATAAAAAAATATATAAAATATTATTAGCGACGACAATGTCAACGCTAATATTTTATCATATCATTAGTGACGACAAATAATATCATCGTTAATATGCAAATTTTAGTGATGACATGTTTGTGGTCACTTATATATCATTATCTGTGACGATAGCAAACGTCGTTACTAGTAATGACATATTAGCGACAACAAAAATGTCATCGTTAATAATAATCTACTAGTGACGACAAAAAAATTCGTCATTACTAATGAGATAGTAGTGATGACATTTCGTCTTGGGGTCTCGAGTTATTTATGATGACAATTGTCACTATTAGCAACAACTTTGTCGTCGTTAATAGTATTATATTTGTGACAACATTAATATCGTCACTAAAAAACTTTTTTGTAACCAAATTCGTTTAACGAAAGTTAGCGACGACATTTTTCGTCGCCAATATAATTAGTGACGATATTTAAAGCATTAGCAACGACTATATGCCGTCGCTAAAAGCCAAATTTCTTGTAGTGTACAGAGGAATGATATATTTATCCATTTATTTATAAATTATTATTTTCTTCCACTTCCACCCATAACTATTTAAGGGAAAATATTAAATTTATTGCAAATTTTATTACATAATTAAAGTTTACAAACTAATGTAACAATAATTAATATAATTGATGTCACTTCACTAATGCAACAAATGAGTTTCAAAATTATTTTTTTAGTAGTTGACTGATTGGTCACACATCAATTTGTAAATGTTAAATATATAATGAAATGTATGATACTAATTAATTCCTATCATCACTCTTAAAGGAGGGATATCTTCCCTTCTCTCCACTCATTTCCTTTTCTCTCCTCTGCTCATACTTCCCTGATTTATCCTCTCATCTCCATCCAAACTTAAAAACAAAATAATTGAAATGAAGGAATGCAAAAGAGTGGGTTAGCCAATGAACTGGTAACAAAATAGTCGTATTAGTCCTATAGATAAAGTTACAATCTGTAAAAAATTGGACTCTCTTAATGGGATAGTTAACATAATAGTTGAAGGGGATTGAGCTTAATTAATTGATTACTTGAAATCTCAATACAACTATGACTTTTATAGTTTGATCTTTTGAAAAGATTTTATAGTTTGATCTTAAGCCTACATCACAAACAAATAATATGAACCAAAACAAATTTTTTTTTCTTTTAAAGACTAAATTACAAACAAAGAGAAGAATATCAAAGATTTATATATATATATATATATATATATAATTTGATTCTAAGCTAGGCCTACATCTACAGTAGGGATGCCCAACCCACGGGTACCCGGCCCGGTCCGACCCTAATGGGCCGGGTTTTACCCGGTCCGATTAGAAATAGGGTCGGATATGGGTTTCAAAAAAAAACCCGAAGCGGTTCCGGGTCGGGTCCGGGTTTTATCAAAAAAACCCGAGACCCAACCCGAGACCCGCCCCGTTTAAAAACCCGGTTGCTAAAATTACTAAACTACCCTTTATATATATATATATACATGTATCTAACCCTAATTCCCTCTTCATTTCTTCACTCAGCCTCCCTGCCTCAATCCGAAGTCCCTCACTCCTAGTCTCCCACCCTCCCTCACGCCTCCCTCCCTCAGTCCGACCCTCCCTCCCCCTCATTTCAGCTCAATCCCACACTCCCTCAGACTCCCTCAGTTCGACCCTCTCGTCGTTTTTCTTTTTTTCTTTTTTCCCTTCGCATAATCGGTCTCGCCCTCGACCTCTCTGCTCTCTGCTTCTCGACGTTTGAAGGTAATATTCTTTTCTTTTGATTACTTCATTTTGATTTTGATTTAAATTTGTTAAACACTTACAAATTTTGATGTTTTGAAAACTTTGAAATTTTTTAAAAAGGTAACAAATTGTTATAAATATATTATTATTGTTGTTGTTGTTGTTGTTTTTAATAATTTAATTGTTAAAAGTGGGGAACGAATCTTGATTCTGGGTAATAGGTGCATTTCACAATTTTTTTTTTTTTTTTTTTTAAGGTGTTGAAGTTTTCGGAGTTGAGAGTTGAGACCATGATTGTCTCACTTTGTTGACTTTGTAAACGCCTACTTAAAAAATGATAAGAGTAATAAGGCTTTGGTTTTGTTTCATATGCATTTTCAATACCAACAAAACCATGATCCAGATGAAATTTAAAAAATGATCTGGGATTGTTAACAGCTCCAATAATTATTATTATAATGAAAGTTGTTCTCAACTTCTTATTAGATCTTTAATTAAGAATAAGTCGTCTACCAGTGAAAAAGCTTATTTGTTGGGACTTGGGAGATGATGGTGGTGTCCTTTGTGTTTTCTGTAGAAATCAAGTAGAGAATAGGGACCATTTTTTATTATTATTTTCTATTCCTTTTCTCTAAATAGAATTTGGGTTAAAGTTAGACATTTGTGCATAGTATATAACCCTTGCAGCTGTTAGAATGATGTGATCCAGAGTACCAAATAAAAAAAGTGTACCACATGTTAAAAGAAAACTAATAAGAACCACAGCCTGAACAAGAGACGGGTGTGAAAAATATTTTAGAAACAAAAGGTGCCCCTTAATCACTAACTGTTTATTATATACTTTAGAGATTGTGTTGCAGAATATAATAACTAAAAATGTACAATAACAGTGATACTAATGTATGCCAGATTGGTTTGAGGGTTCTGGTTTTAGACCTAACTCTCTAGAAAAGGTTTTTTTTCTATATTGTTTGGGTTGTGATGACAATGGCAATGAAATATTGTTTTTTGTGTTTGTTGGGAATGCAGAGCCTAAAACAGAGATGGAAGACAAATAAAGATGATGGGGAGCCAAATGAAGATAGTACATTTCAATCCATTCTTGATGATGGGGAGCCAAATGAAGATGATGAGAGTTGTGCCACAATTGATGGGAGTTGTATCACAATTGATGAAGATTAAACATTTTGTATTAATGTAGTAACTTTTTTAATTTCTTAGACTTGTTGAATTAATTTGTTGGTTTGTAATTATTCTAAACTTGAGGGATTTATTTTGTAACGTTTTAATTTCTTGGACTTGTTAGACTTTTGATACTTATTTCTTGGACTTGTTGGATTTATTTTATTTTTATGTTTAGCTAGTGATTTTAGTTATGATTTTGTTGATTAATGATTAAATGGTTATCTTAGCTAGGTAATTTATTGATTTAAAATCTTAGTTATGATATATTGAATTATGATTATGATATTAGTTATGATTTATTGATTTATAGATTTATAATTAACAGGTCATTTATTGATTTATGATTGGTAGCCTTAGCCTATGATTTGGACTAATATGGCATTCGGGCCACGTTAATTATTTAGGCTTGAATATGCATGCTTAATGTAGGCAAAATCTGGGCTTAAATTTGGGCAAAAATTGGGCTTAAATCTGGGCAAAATTTGAGCTTAAATCTGGGCTTGAATTAAAATTTGGGCTTAAATATATATATATATATATATATATTTTTTTTTTTCGGTTGGGCCACAAATTGAGCCCAATTCCTAAACGGGGCCCGCGGGGCCCGGCTGGGGCAGGTTCGGGCCCCGGGAAAAAACCCAGTATCCTAAACGGACCAGGTTTGGGCTACGGGTCTTGCCCCGCGGGTCAGGTCTGGGTATGGAAAAATCCGGCCCGAACCCGACCCGTTGCCATTCCTAATCTACACGTGGTGATGAAAATAAAATTTCGATAAAATAATTAGAGCGATTATAGTAATAATATAAAATCTCTCTCTCTCTCTCTCTCTCTCTCTCTCTCTCTCTCTGTATATATATATATATATATATATATATATATACTTTTACCGCTTTTTTGTCAAAAAAAAAAAAAAAACCCTAAAAGCACTCCCACTCATAGTCAGCATATATACCCCAAGAAATGTAGCCTACGAGAAAACCAAATTAGTTGTGTGTCTAAGAACTAAAGCATGGCTGTGTGAATTGATATCGGTAAGTTTAGCAATTCGTGATTAACATTCCAAGCCGTACGTGTAGAACAAGTATTCCTCCTAACAAGGGCGGCTCTACAGCCAGCCCAGGGGGTTCAAATGAACCCCCTGGTTTGGCCCCAAAAAAAAAAAAAAAGAAATATATATATATATATATATATATATATTTTGACCTTAAAATATAATTTTGAACACCTTGAACCTAAATTTTGTTTAAACTCAATTGATATAAACTTGAAATATGATCATATTAGTGCTATTTTCACAATATTTTTACAATAAAGGTTAAGTGATAATTTGTAATTTACTTTTTATTTAAACCCATAACTGACATCATTTTTTTTACATACCTTTAACAACTTGTCATCTAGATTTTATTGGATAAATGTTTTGTCAGTAGCATTACTCTTAAAATTGCTTCTTTGTTAAAAAATAAATAAACCTTCTCTCTGAACTCTGGCTTACTTTACTGTTGATGGTAGAATGAAACTGTTTTTTCCTGCACTTTACTTCTTCATCAACAAAAAATTACACCACTTGTACAACTAACTAATTTGTATTTACATCTATGATTCTTTTTTCATTCTCTCTTTCTCCCTTCTATATTTTCTTTCTATCTAATCAAGTAGTTTGATAAGTGTTCTATAGTTTTTCGAGTCCAAAAAGTTTTTTAATGCTTGCTCCAATTCCAAGAGAATGACCACATGTGTGGTTAAAAATCCATACACTTCAAAAGCAAAATCTTATATAAGTTACTATTTATTTTTCTTAGTTTAACATTTATTCTCAGACCTACTCTTAAGTGTGTTACTATTCTTTTTTATCATATATTTTTATTTAATTGATATTACATATGATTATAATAAATTATTATTAATTTGACAAATATTATGATTAGTTATTTATTTATATGCATTCTATTATTGTTTTCTTACCTATCTTTAAACTATTAATAATTTTTTTAGACTATTTTACAATATAGTTGTATCGTATACTATTTAGAATACTGTGTTAGATTATTGTACGTAATATGACAATTGTATATACAAAATACAAATAAATAAATAAATTATCATTTTATTTTTTACTCCCCACAACAAAATCCTAGTTCAAAACACTATTGACCCCCCTAAAAGCAAATCCTGAAGCCGCCACTGCCTCCTAAGTTGTCTCGTTGCTGTACTCCAAGGAAACCAACAAATAATTGAGTCGGAATCAAATTCTTTTCATTTCATGAGAAGTAACTGACTTTCCATTCTAGATTTCCAATTCAAGACAAGACTTTTGTGAGACTGTAGTGAGTTAAGACTTTCTCTCCATAAATGGCGTGGATTCTTTAATTTCAGCTGGCCTGAACCACGTTGGGTTAACGAAAATGTCAGGCTTGAGGTTGATGTATTGTGAGTCTGTGACTGCAATTTTGTGGTTGTCGTGAGTCGTGACGCAAATATGGAAGGTTAATTTACGTGTTAAGTTGTTTACATTCACAGTGAAAAGCTCTTGATTTTTTTTTGATGAACTGCAAATTTAGCGAAAAGCCCTCAATGACTATATAATTTATTGAACTCTTTATATACAATGAACCAAATGTAGGGTTTAGAGATTCCTAGGATTTTATATTTTCTTTTCTTTTTTTAATTGGCATCGCTGAAAATTTACTTTTTAATGTCTCTATTTTTTTTTTCCAATCTATTTAATCACCGTGAGTGAAATGCTACTTATCAAAAAAGAATCAATAAAATTAGTAATGATTTGCTCTGTAAAATATAAAAGTAAGTAATTTTTTTTTACTCGTTTATTCCAATAGTCAAAAAAATACGTACATGCATGCAATATACATACATTATAATAAACTGAAATTATTGGTAGATTCACTTGAATAATTCTGACATGCAACAATTAATTGATAATTATTCCAATAATAATAATAATAATAATAATAATTGTAAGGACCAGATTTAAACTCCCAGCCCACTATGTGGATGGACTTCGGTTCAAAAAACCCAAAACAATGAATTTATAGAGAATGAGTTAGAAAACTGGGCTTTAGTTAATCAAAAAAACACTAGAATGAGTTCAGATGATAAGAGAATAAAAGAAGAAGGTTTGTATTGAAGAAAAATCATCATCGGCAAGGTTCGAGGATGTCTGTTCTTATTTATTATTCTGGTTCGGTTACAAATTTGGTTCTTGAGTACTATAGTGTTTTTCCCCTTTTTTCTTGATCTTCCTTTCCCGTTACCTTTCTCTCCTTTTATACTCCTTTTCTTTTTCATCCCTATCTTCCACGTGCATGCTAGATGGTTGGTCTTGATACTTGTCCTATTAGCACCTCTCATAAGTCTTCATGTAGTAGTAGTAAGGCTGAAATCCCCTATTTAGGTATCACCTCCATATTAATGCGGTTAGGGATTTAGCTGCAGTGCATTTAATGCAGAGGTAGCAGCTTTCTCCTTAGATATTTTAGGATCCTTCCATTTCTTGAGCTTCCATAGTGCTTATCTGTATCAACTAAGTGTTTCTGTGATGTTTCTCTGAATAGTAGACCATCTCTATGGACCTCGTCCTCAGTCAGCCAAGGTGGCTCTTATTCTCGGTAGAGCCCCTTGGGTTATTATGATCTAAATTGACTTCTCCGTTTGTTAATATGGTCCCTTTTAACAGCGTTTACCCCTTTTCAGACACTTTTAGTCCTTGGCTTGGGCCTTAGGTCCATTTTATACCCAAATAATGGGATCTGAGGCCCAAGGCCCCTACAATAGACCCTCAAGATTCTTCTTTTTGGATCCTCGGGAAGAAAAGAGGATTTTGATGCCGCTGTTAGTTGCCCCGTACTCCCTGCCTCTCTCCTTTGCTAGCGAAAACGCCTTTTTAACTACCCAAGACACATTTTTGGTGCTACGGCACTTGAGATGCACCCTCATTAAATTCTTATGACCTCTTGCCCCCACGTTTAATGATGCGATGCAAATCCAACGGCTGATATTTTTATTGGGTACCGAGCGGGATACAAATCAGCTTCTCCCTTGATATAATACCTCTCAAATCAACTTTTCCTCTCACTTTATCATTAATTTCATTCTAGCGCACATACCTTGAACTTGCACACCCTTTTAACTCACTTGAGCCTTTACAAATACCAAAGACTAGTCTGAGGACACCTTTACTCTTTCTGCAAGTCTTCTTGAACTTTTACCTTTTAAATTTCTATACACTTTCCCTCTCTTCTTACTCTCTCTTTTTCTCCTTGGCTCCACTTTCCTTCCTCAATCCCCTTATCTTTACCAGCCTTTCCTAGTAATGGGTAGATTTAAGAGCTTAGTAGACTTTGAGGAGGGGATGGCAAATTTTAGGACGATGTATAGGATACCTCTAGGGGCAGCCACTAGGTACTACAAAGAGGGACAATGGCACTTAGATAGGAAAGAGGGAGAGGTAGTCATCCCAATGATTGCCTTCATAGAAGGTGCGATGAGAATCCCCATAGGTGTTGTCACCAGAGATTACCTTAGGGCCCATAGGTTAGTTCCTACCCAATGTGCCCCCAATATGTTTAAAATACTAGGGTGTATAGATGCCTTTAATGAAAAAATGGGTTTAGGGTTGACTTACCACAATGTCAACTGGATCTACAACCTTCATCACCTCACTGGGCAGGGGTATTACCTTAAGTCTAGGTACTCTGAGGTTAGATTCATTCAATGCATCCTTGACTCCAATAAAGGTTTAAATAAAGACTTTTTTATTATATTAGGGGATTGGCATGATGGCCTCCCTTGTCTGACAAGGGAGGGCAAACCAGGTGGGGCTTTAGGCTTAGATTCACAATTCCAAAGTTATTCTATTTTTCTTTTTCTTTGATTTTTTCATGTATATAAGGTTTTCTTTGACTTGTATTTTGCTAATGTTGTCTTCTTGGCTTTCTTGATGATCTTGCAGACCTAAATTCTGTTGTTCCAAACTTCGGCCTCGTAATTCGGGAGAGTTTAGACAAGATCTTGAAGGTCGAGTTCTTCGTCCACTCCAACGGTCAACTCAAGGCAGCCCACCTGATATTAGGTTACAAGCCCATATCCAAGACTTTTCTTGTGTCGAAGTGTGTTATTAAGGCAAACGATCCTCAGCTGCATCGCATTAGCGTAGCGAGGTTTTCTTCTTCCCGGCCCTGTTCCAGAGGGTACGCTCTCCATAGAGCCTATTCTTCTTCTTGGTCCAAAACCGGAGGGTGTCCAAGTCACCACTCCCATTCCTGAAGGCATACCAAAAGTAGGAGCCTCGCCGCGACAACAAGCAACCGGAGTTGCCACTTTGTCTCGTACCACTAATACAGAAGAGAAAGAGGTGGTAGAAGTAATTGATTTCGAGGACGAGTTTGAAGTTTTCAACCAAGCCTTGTCCTTGGAAACTTTAGTCCCTGATCTCAGCTCTCTATTCTCACCAATAATCGACGAGATGGGCATTCAGCATAAACCAATGTCCAGTTTACTGGATTTGATAGAGTCCTAACCTGAGAGGGATGTACCTAGGAAGGCAGCTCATACCAAACCTCCCACTTCTTCACCTGTTTTGCCCTTCCCACCTGGACTCGTCGACCTAAAGAGGAAGAGGGAGAGCAAAGGCAAGGAGGTGATGGATGCTAGTAAATCCCACCCCGCTCAAGAGGATGAAGCTCATAAGGTAGCTAAACAGCCCAAGGTAGGATAGAGGGGTGCTGAAGGGGATGTGATATTCAGGTCGAGCCTTCAGCTTGGCTCCTCGCGCCGATGCTGGATGGGGCCCCTCTACTAGCTGACGCCTCCATTAGGGACTTTCAAGGAGGAAAAGCTATCCATATGGCCGATGCAGTGGAGTAGGCCCTACTGCTCCTTAGGGATATGGCCGAGTTGCAGTCCATAAGGAGAAATAAGGTTTTCCTTAGTCTCAAAAGATATTTAGCCATGGTATGATCTCTTCTTTTTCTTTTTATTTTTATTTTTTATTTTTTTTTATTTGCTTCATTAACTTTCTTTTTCTAATCCTTGTTTCTTTCTTTGGTAGGTTGTTCAAGCCTCCTTTTGGGTAGAGGAGATGGCCAATTACTGCCACAGGCAAATGAAAGAGGAGGAAGGAAGGCATATCGCTGCCATCGAGGCCTTTAGCGTGGCCAAAAAGAGCATCCAAGAGCTGAAGAAGAAACTGCAAGAGGAGGAGAAAGAAAGAAAATACGTGGCAGTTGCCTTGGAAAATGTTGAGAAACAGGTTGAAAGCCAAAGGCTGTAGCTGCACAATGTTGAGGACCAGTTGGCCACCTTTAAGATCCAAGTTACTGTGCTAAAAAAGAAACTGGAAGAGGTTGAGAAATCTAAGGCTTTAGCTGAGAAGGCTTGGGATGAGGCAGAGAAAGCGAAAGATGCAGTTGAGTAACATGGGTACGATGTTGGGGTGGCTGAGACTGAAGACACCCTTAAGGCTGAGGTCCTAGCCGTGTGTAGGACTTACTGTGCCTTGGTATGGGATGAAGCCCTCAGCCAAGCTGGGGTTGAGGTTTCTTCCGTGCTTAGGAAGGCAAAAAGCATCTACTACCTCACGGCTATACGCCCCTCAAGCTCTTTTAACTTTAAGGCTGACCCAGTGTCCTTGGAGGCAGGTGAAATTCTAGGTAGCCCTCCCAAAGCTCCTCTTGCAGCTAACACTTCTCCAGAGGGGGCAAAGCAGGCTGAGGACACTTCAAAGATAAGGGATGTCATAGCCTAAGGCTCTGTCCTTCCTCCAATTGCTCCAAAGGATCCCTCACAGAAAAAGACACTTCACAAAATATGGAACTGGTACTGGCAACTCTTACCATACCCCCAAAAGAGGATCCCAAGGACAAGGCCAAATTGTCTTGCACGGAAGCAAACACACAACCTCCCAAGGATCTAAAAGAAAAACTTGTAATAAAAATGAAGCAATAGATTGTCTTTTTTCTTTAACCCCCTTTTTTTTGCTTTCACAATTTGTAATCAACTTGCCTCTCTGTATTTAATTTTCCTTGTTTTAAGGCTTTTATTAATGAATGTTATGGGTATTTTCTTTCTCTCAGTGATTTACATACTAAAGTTGATATGATTTCTATTTTAGCTAACCCTTAATAAAAATAATAAAGAGGTGATACTTCTCTCATTGATCTACTTGAGTAACATAGTAATTGTCCTGTTTCATATGATCAGTAGCAAAAGCAAGTGAAATTTACTAAGTTAACCATCTCAGCAAAGCATAATCTTAACTTTAAGAACATACACAGTATTGCAACATGTACATAGGCTTAAAATTACTTTGTGCCTTACTCATCACCAAGTTCATAGGGTCAAAAGGGATAGTAAGCTTTTACACAAATATAGGTGTGCCCATAAATGCATTAAATGATGTTCATGAGCATCCATTTGGGATTCTTGTTGCAATGAAAATCATTGTTGTTTGGAGTAATTATACCTGGTACCAAAAATAGTTAATAAAGGATACTAACTTACCTTAAACATATATCTCACAAAGTTCGCACAAAGTTTGCTATAACCAAGGCTTTGCTTTGACACTTAGCCATTTGAAGGAGAGCGTTAATCTACCCCAAGGATGTGGTTCGAGGAGCCAGACATAGTTTAAGTTCTGTTTAACAATTAGAAAAATAATTGAGAGATACCAATTTTCCCAAGGTATGTGGTCCGAGGAGCCAGGCATGACCAAGGTTCTGTTTGATACATTAGATAATTATCATAATGTGTTAATTTTCTTAGAGCAGGTGGTTCGAGGAACTAGGCATAGCTAAGGTTCTATTTAACACTTAGAAAAATAATTGAAAGATACCAATTTTCCCAAGGTAGGTGGTCCGAGAAGCCAAGCATGACTAAGGTTCTGTTTGATACTTTAGGTAATTATCATAATGTATTAATTTTCTCAAAGCAGGTGGTTTGAGGAATCAGGCATAGCTAAGGTTCTGTTTAACACTTAGACGAATAATTGAGAGATACCAAATTTTCCAAGGTATGTGGTCCGAGGAGCCAGGCATGACACAGGTTCTGTTTGATACTTTAGATAAGTAATTGAGAGATATCAATTTTCCTAAGGTATATGGTCCGAGGAGCCAGGCATGAACAAGGGTCTGTTTGATACTTTAGATAAATGGTAAAAAACTTCTGACACATAACATAAGAAACCTAAATTGGGTGAAGGAAGCCTTTATTAATAATAATACCTCTTAAGGTTATTTACATTTCAGGGACGTGGTACAACCTTTTCTTCTAGATCTTCAAGATGATATGCACCTATTCTAGCCACTGATGTGATACAATATGGCTCTTCCTAGTTGGGTCCCAATTTTCCCTATGTTGGGTTCTTGGCTGTTTCGAAAACCTTTCTTAAGACCAAGTTTCCAACTGTTAGTGGTCTTAATTTTATGTTGGCATCGTATCCCTGCTTGAGCTTGTGTTGATAATAGGCTAATTGGACCATGACACTTTCCTTTCGCTCTTTAACTAAGTCTAAACTTCTACCCAACAGTTCATTGTTGTTGCTCGAAGTGAAGGAACCTGTTCTCAGTGTAGGGAATCCAGTCTCTAGAGGAATAACAGCCTCGGCCCCATAACTCATGAAAAAGGGCATTTCTCTTATGGACCTACGAGGTGTAGTCTGGTAAGTCCATAGGACGTGTGACAGCTCTTCCACAAATTTCTCCTTTGCATCATCCAATCTCTTTTTAAGCCCACTCACTATGACCTTATTAACGGCTTCGACCTGTCCATTCCCATGTGGATATGTCGGGGTGGAATATCTATTTGTTATGCCCAGATCACTGCAATACTTTTGGAAGGCTTTGCTATCAAATTGCAAGACATTGTCTGAGATGAGAGTACGAGGGACTCCAAACCTAGTGTCAATATTCTTCAAAATAAACCATTTGGCATCCACGTCCCTGATGTTTGCCAGTGGTTCAGCTTCAACCCACTTGGTGAAGTAGTGTGCCAACCAACAAGTACCTCTTATTCCCCATTGCCTTAGGGAAAGGGCCTACAATATCCAAGCCCCATTGAGTGAAAGGCCAAGGATTGGACAAATGATTAGAACTTTCCCCAGGTTGGTGAATGTTTGGGACAAACCTCTGACACTGGTCACACTTCTTTGCATAGTCTTGCGCTTCTTTCTGCATATTCGACCACTAGTAGCCTTGTGTAAGGGCTCTATGTGATAAAGATCTTCCCTGGTGTGTCTTCCATAAATTCCTTCATGCAATTCTTCCGGGATTAGCTCAACCGATTTAGGGTGTACACACAGCAGATATGGGCCAGAAAAGGATCTTTTATATAATTTTTGGTCCTTGGACAGTCAGAATTGAGGAGCCTTTCTTCGTACTTTGTCAGCCTTGGACTTATCCTTAGGTAAAACATCTTCCTTGAGGAACAATACGATAGCATCCATCCAACTAGGACCCACCTTTGTTTGATGAACATGAACCACCATTCTTCCTGCTTTGGCAGGTTTACACAAATTCTCTACATGGATTACCTGGGGTAAATTTTGTACCGAGGAGGTTGCCAATGTGGCAAGAGAGTCTGAATGTGTATTTTTATTCCTAGAGACTTGCGATAAATTAAAAAACTCAAACGTAGACTGTAAATGTCTAACCTGGTTTAAGTATTCTTGTATTTTGGGATCTCTGGCTTCTAACTCTCCTTGGACTTGGCCAATAACCAACCTTGAATCAGAGGACAACTCTACTACCTTTCCACCCATTTTTTGCACCATGATCATCCCTTCTAGTAGGGCTACATATTCAGCTACGTTGTTTGTGGCTGAGAAGCCCAACCTTAAGGATTTTTCAATCCTGATCTTTTCTAGAGATATCAAAATCAGTTTCACACCAGATCCCCTATGATTCGCTGCACCATCAACGTAGACCTTCTAGGCCAAAGGTTCTTGTATGGAGATTACCCTAATTAATTTTCCATCCATGTTCTTCTCCTTTACCGGGGTTTTAGCAAACTCAGCTACCAGGTCGGCATGGACTTGACCTTTTACAGAAATGTGGGGTATGTACTTGACATCAAAAGCCCCTAGAATCGTGCCCCACTTTTCAATTCTCCCTATGTAATCAGCACTCCAAAGTAGAGATTTAAGGGAAAGTTAGGTTAGGACAATAACTGTATGTGATTGAAAATAGTGAGGATGCTTCCACATAGCATGCACCAAGGCCAGAACAACCCTCTCTAACGGTAAGTAACGAATCTCAGCTTCATGTAGGGATTTGCTTACATAATAAATCAGCCTCTGTACGCCATTATCATCCCGTATTAGCACAAAACTCACCGTATGGAAGGCCACTGCGATGTACGCAAAGAAAACCTCATCCATCTCGGGCCTAGACATGGTAGGTGGCCGGGACAGATACTCTTTCAACTGTTGGAAGGCTAGGACACATTCCTCGGTCCATTCAAATCCCTTCCACTTATTCAATAAATAAAAGAAAGGTCTACACCTGTCTGCTGATCGAGAGATGAATTGGTTTAGTGTAGTGGTTATTCCCGTAAGCCTCTGAACCTCTTTAGGATTCCGAGGTGGTTGTAGATTATTAATTGCCTTAATTTGGTCAGGGTTGACATCAATTCCACGGTGAGTAACCATGTAGCCCAAGAACTTTCCTAATCCGACACCAAAAGAACACTTGGAAGCATTAAGCCGTAGCTTGTGCCTCCTTAAGATATCAAAAATGTTTCCGAGATCATTAACATGGTCGGATTCTACTTTACTCTTTACCACCATATCATTGATTAAATTTTGATGTTCTTTCCTAGTTGAGGCTTAAACATCCTGGTTATTATCCTTTGATAAGTAGCCCCTGTATTTTTTAAACTAAAGGGCATCACCTTATAATGGTAATTTCCAGTAGGAGTGACAAATGTTGTCTTCTCTTGGTCGACCAAAGCTAAAGGTATCTGATGGTACCCTTGAAATGCATCTAGAAAGCTCATTCGAGGATGGCCCATGGTTGCGTCTATTAGCTGGTCAATCTGAGGCATGGGGAAAGGGTCTTTTAGGTGGGTTTTGTTCAAGTCCGTAAAATCCACACATATGCACCACTTCCTAATTTTCTTTTTTACGACTACTGTGTTAGCCAGCCATCTAGGGTAAAAGACCTCTTTAATAGTCCCAGCCTGCTTAAGTTTCGTCACCTCGACCTAAACAGCATCAGAGTGTTCCTTGGATGGACGCCAAGGTGATTGCTTCCTGGGAGTGACAGATGGATTGACATTCAGATGATGGTAAATGAAACTCGGATCCACCCCTCGCTTCGTAGGTATTCCAGGCGAACACATCAACGTTCCTCCTAAGAAATTCCACCAACTCCCATTTCTCCTGAGGTGGTACTGAGCTCCTACCTGAAAAAACTTCTCCAGATCATCACCTATGGTAAATTTCTCTAAATCTTTACACTTGGCCTCCACGGTTGGCCCTTTTGTAGGTAATTATAGGGACTTTGACTGCTATAAGCCTTCCTTAGCCGAGGTTGAGGACTCGATTGCTGGCTGGTGCAAAATTGCAAACACAAGGCACTACCTAGCCATGGATTAGTTATCACCAGCTCCTCAATTTGGTCTCCCGATGGATATTTCACCTTCTGATGCAGAGTTAAAGAAACAGCCCCCAGGGCGTGAAGCCAGGGTCTGGCAACTATGGCCATGTAGGGAGAGAATGCATCAATTACAATAAAGTCCACTTCAACCACTTCTGAGCTTGCCTTCACGGGCAATCTAATTTGACCTTTTGGAATGACAATTTTTCCATCAAAACTCACCAAAAGTGAATCATAGACTGTCAAGTCTTCGGGTTTTAAGTTCAGCCCCTTATATAAATTAGGATACATAATCTCGACATCGTTGCCCTGATCCACCATCACCCTTTTCACATCATACTCTCCTATCCTGAGGGTTACTACTAAAGCATCATCATGTGGCTGGATGGTTCCTGCCTCATCTTCATCCAAGAAACTCAATGCTGGTTGAATTTCCATTTTAGCCCTCTTTGGCCTAACATTAGTGTTCCCGGTAGGTAGCTGAGCTACAGACATCACCCTAGAGGGTCGTGAACTAGTCTTCCTAGGTGCAGCAAAGATGGCATTGATTGTGCCTATTGGGGGCCTTGAAGAAGCATTCCCCTGAGTCCTAGACCTCGATTGGTCTCTTTGCCCATTGGGGCGATACAAAAGATGTTGTAATCTCCCCTCTTTGACTAATTACTCCAGATGATTCCACAATGTTTGGCAGTCCTTGGTGGTATGCCCCCGTTTCTGGTGATACTGGCAATAAAGGCTTTGGTTGCGCCTCAAAGAGTCTCCACTCATCTTGTTCGGCCATTTAAAGTATGGCTCGTTCTTAATCTTTTCTAAAACTTGATGCACCTTCTCTCTGAATACAGTGTTTACCACTTAAGGAGTTGCAGGCGCAAATTGCCCAACAAAACCCCTTTGGGGTCTGTTATTATTGTAGCGGTCTAACCTGAAATCCCTCCTTTCTGAGGGATAACCTTGCCCTTTGCCCTGTCCTGCTGTTGGTCCTCCTCAACCCTCTTGTACTTGTCAATCTGATCCATGAGTTGACATATACTGGTAACAGGTTTCCTAATTAAAGACTTCCTTAAGCCATGCTCGACAGGTAGGTCAAATCTTGAAAGTGCTAATGGCTACATCATCAAAATCACCAACAATCTCGTTGAACATCTCCCAATATCTGTCCGAATACGTCTTCAGGTTTTCTCCTTCTTTCATGGTCAAAGACAATGAAGAAGCTAAAGGCCAAGGAACCCTGCTACACATGATAAAGCGGGATCCAAACGCTTAAGTAAGTTCTTTGAGGGAATCAATGGAACTTGCTCTCAGACTATCAAACCACCTTATCGCCACAGGCCCCAAACTAGACGAGAATACCTTGCACATCAATAGCTCATTCTTGGAGTGTACGACCATCCTTTGATTAAAGTGGCTAACATGCTCCACAGGGTTTGTTCTTCCGTTATACATGGTGAACGTGGTTTGGGAAAATCGCTGAGGAAGTCTCCTTCCCTCAATCCAGCGTGTGAAAGGCGACCTAGAAATTTGGTTGAGTGCTTTACTCATAGCGTTGTTTCCCAAGCCAATCGAGGACGAATTTTTATTTTTGCTCTCATAATGATAATCCTCTTCATATGAGAAAGACTCGCTAGGGGGAGTCCTCGATCTGTGCCTATAGCTACCATCCTCTTCACCACCAGAAGAGAAGTCTAGATTGGATGGAGCTTGCATTCGCTATTTATGACGCAAGCTTCTCTTCAGATGATCAATCTCTTTCTGCATATTTTTGGCATTCTCCTCCTAAGAGTCGTGGCTTTACCTCAAGCTTGGCTTTTACTAGTATGGGTAGTATGTACACTTCCCTCTCGGTCCCTTTGTCATTCGAGATCACGGAAGTGATCTTGACGCTGAGATCCCATCGACTTTGCCTGGTATGGACTTGAACCTGCCATCGTTGAAAGTTGGATTCACTATAACCCCAGTAATCCCATAGATGGCACCAATTATAAGGACCAGATTTGAACTCCCAGCCCACTACGTGGATGGACTTAGGCTCAAAAAGCTCTAAACAATGAATTTATAAAGAATGGGTTGAAAAACTAAGCTTTAGTTAATCAAACGAACACTAGAATGAGTTCAGATGATAAGAGAATGAAAAGAAGGTTTGTATTGAAGAAAAATCGTCCTCAGCAAGGTCCGAGGATGTCTGTTCTTATTTATTATTTTGGTTCGGTTACAAATTTGGTTCCTGAGTGCTACAGTGTTTTTCTCCTTTTTTCTTAATCTTCCTTTCTCACTACCTTTCTCTCCTTTTATACTCATTTTCCTTTTCATCCCTATCTTCCACGTGCATGCCAGATAGTTGGTCTTGATACTTGTCCCATCAGCACCTCCCATAAGTTTTTATGTAGTAGCTGTAAGGCTGAAATCCACTGTTTAGGTATCACCTCTACATTAATGCAGTCAAGGAGTTAGCTGTAGTGCATTTAATGCGGAAGTAGCAGCTTTCTCCTTAGATATTTTAGGATCCTTTCATGTTTTGAGCTTCCATAGTGCTTATCAGTATCAACTAAGTGTTTTTGTGACGTTTCTTCGAATAGCAGATCGTCTCTACAGATCTTAGCTTCGGTCAGTCTAGGTTTCTCTTATTCTCGACACAACCCCCTAGGCTGTCATGATCTAAATTGACTTCCCCGTTTGTCAATATGGTCCTTTTTAACAGTGTTTACCCCTTCTCGGACGCTTTTAGTCCTCGAATTGGGCCTTAGGTCTATTATATACCCAAATAATAGGATCCGAGGCCTAAGGACCCTACAATAATTGAACGGTTTTAGACCCCTTAAAAACAACCAAATTGGTTAGCCTAGATTAATTAGCCAAGTTGTTACTTAGTCAAATTATGCAATTCTAGGTTAAAGCAATCAAATAATCATATCAAGATATAAAGCAGCGAAAAATAAATGAACACAAGACATGATGACCTAGAAAACTACACGGTAAAAACCTGGGGAGGATTTGACCTAGCTATCCTCAAGGTAAACCTAAATCCACTATGCGAAAGAATCGAAGTTCATACAGAAGGACTACAAGCTCCCCGCTTGACTTCCTAATGCTACCCACCTGTAGAACTTACTGACACGACCACGTGCAAGCTCCGAATCCACGGACTCCTTCTTTCTTGGATTCTTCAATCAGCTACAAGCACCCCCGCTTGATATTCTTTAAGCTTTAATGGCAGCAATCAAGTTGATCATCAAGATGTAGATATTATCTCCAACTTGAAAACGCTAAGCTTTGTATAAAGGAAAGCTCCTCAAAGATCTCACAAGAGATTTACACAAAACAGCAATGTATGAGCAACAATACAATTGGAGCAACCTTAAAAAATGTGGCTAGGGTTTAGTTTATATACCTAGGGTAAAAACATAAAACCCAAAACGTTTAATGAAGTAGGGCTGAGTTGGAAATTCTGCAGAAAATTCAACCTGTGCGATTTTCGATTGATTGAGTCTATTCTTCGATCGATCGAGCCAGGCCGAAAGTCCCAAGTACTTCTGCAGCCACTCAATTCCAACTTTACAATAATAAACCAACTTTGAGCAAGCCTAAACAAGACTAAATAATTATTTTGATCATGGTTTGCCAACATTACAAATTAGAGTTCTAAATACATAAAATCTTAAGACCTTAGAACCTAACAAACTCCCCTTTTGGCAATCCGTGACAAAACCCTAATTAAAAGCTCAAAGTTTTACAAGTAAAAAGCCCTTTACAAAGAAATGCTCATAAACTTCAAATTCAGCCTAACTACTATCCATCGGTTGCAAGTGTAGACAGCAGCTTAGTTGAATCAACTTGTATATTCCTGAAATACTCAACAAACGCATAAACGCATGTGTGACAGAAAATAGTAAAACAACAGGTATAACATTCTTGTAAGATTCACACAACACAAAATAAAGACATATATAAATGATCAACTCATAAATATAAATCAATAAGCAGTGAATCACAAATCAACAAGAATCAATAAAAGAAATATGTATATCAATCAATGTTACTCCCTCTAACATGAATATCTCCAAAAAATGATATACAAAGTGAAGCACCTAGATACAATCTAAAAACTCCACAAGCTCCTCTCAACAAGTAACAAAAATCTCCCCCTAACAACAAAAATCTCTACAAGTCAATCAAAACTCCACTTCCCCTTTTTGTGACGGAATGCCAAAGAGCAATCATGAGTCGCCATCAAAAGGAGGTGGTGAGGGTGAATGAAGACGCGCTAAATCGGCTCGGAGAGCACAAATCTCATCAAGTAAGTCCACCAAAATCTGACCATGAGCCGCCTGAACGGTCACGATAGTCTCCAGAGTACGACGAACATCAAAGTCGGTCGAAGGAGGTGGAGGAACATCAGCAGTAGCAGCATCATCACCAACTGGATCAGGAACATCCTCACCAGCCATACCTATAGAAGAAGAAGGAGGAGGTGCGCTACTAGACGGCTTGGACCTAGGGTGTTTATAACCAGCTTGAAAATAAGCGGCCCTCTGTCTAAGAAAGACGCACCTATGGGAGCTATCACATGAACGGGCTCAGAGGAAGGGAAATCATTAAGGTCAAGATGGAGCAAAATCCTATGAATGAAAATAGGATGAACAAGGGCATGAGAAGAAGATGAACTCCTATAAACATCGTTCAAAGAACGAAGAAAGATATGGGGAAAACTAATAGGAGCATCAGTAACTAGAGCATACAAAAATACACACCTCTCAAGAGGAATGGTGTGAACATGAGAAATGGGCCAGATGGAATGACACGCTATCCTAAAGAATAGATAGTGTAACCCGGAGAGCTCAGCAGAAGTGATCCTAGGATCAGAACCCCACTGGACAAAAGTCCCAGTGATGTAAGACAAAATATCGCTCAGCTCGGGAGACTCGTCATATGGATAGACAGGATCCCTAACCAACGGTACCCCTAGAGCATCAGCCACTACCTGAGGAGTAATGGTGTACCCTACACCTCGTATCCAACTCTTTACTAAAGTGTTGGAATTATAGACGTGGATAGAGATGTTTGAATAGAACTCTCTAATCAAGGCAGACGGTGGAGGAGGATCAGAAATGTCTAACAAGGGTAACTAGCCCCGACGCTCAAAATTTGCCTTAATGGCAAGATCTAGCTCATCTAACAGAACAGAACGCTCAGCCCAAATCTTCCTCTTAAGGTTAAGTTTCTCCAAAAGCTCTTGATTTTTCTCACTCGGAAACCTCTCACGGTCAAAGGAAGGAGGGGATGGAGAGGAAGAAGGAATGGACCTACGGGCTCTAGTCTTCCTAGGCATGATGCTAAGGAAAGGACAGAGACACAAAAGAGAAAACCAAAAGAAAACACAAAAAACAAAACCAAGGACAGACTGCAAGTTAGCAACAAAAATAATAGAATGAAAATCTATATGATGCATGAACAGATACAATGCCATGATGCATGTACTAATGCAGTGAGCAATTAAGTTCAATTGAGTTAAATTGACAAAACTGGCTTGAGCAGGGAATTTCTTAACAAAAACCCCAAAAATTGAAAACCACTTGAAAATTTTTAAACAAATTGATGAATTGAGCATTACAAAACTTATCACATAGATTATAATGCTTAATTACATCAACACAACAAGCCAATTGCACCAAATTCTACCCAATTTAACAAAATCCCCAAATCGGATTAATTAGAAACCCTAGAATTTTCAATTTCACACCAAACACAAAATTGATCAAATTAAACTATTAAGATCATGTCTATAGCATGTCCCTACAAAAACCCATTGATCAATTGCATAAAATATGGCATGAATCAAACGAAAATCCCAAAATTGCAAAGTGCGAAAATCACCCCCAAATGCATGAAAATATGCATGAAATGATGAAAATATAATCAAAAGGAAGGGTAAAAGTGTCTTACCGGCTTGAGGAGAGAGAGATTTTGCAAAAACAATGGAGGAAAATGACAAAAAACTCTATGTGGAGCCTTGCCAACTCGGAGAGAGAGAAGAAAAAGTTTGAAAAGTTTGAATAGTGATTTTGAAAAAGTCAGAACTGAACTTTTAAAAAACTTTTTCACGATATTCGATCAATCGAAAATTACATTCGATCGATCGAATGAAACAGTCATTTTAGAACAAACGAAAGCACTTTTTCGATCGATCGAAAAACAGACTAGATCGATCGAAATGGGTAGAGGCTCACTAAATTTTTGAAAAAAATCCAGTTTTGAAAGACGCAAACCTAATTTTGAAAAACAACTCCTCAAAGCATTAAATAAGGAAAGCAAAATGTATGAGTATGAGATGGAATGCTTTTTCAAAAACCCAAATTTTTTAAACCCAAATTATGTTAAAAACAAGTTTCAATCATTCTTCCATTGAATTTTCTCAAGCAACAAAAATGTTGTGCACAAATCTCAAGATATTTTCAAACTTGGTTGTTCAGATCAAAAATACACACACTAGCATGTACAGTGTTTAACAAAGAGTAACTTGTGTAGTGTGTGATACTAGCAAGAACTTGAGATATATGTGAGGTGATATGTGAATAGCAATCAAACACAAAGTCTACACAATTCATCACATAGAATTTAAAAGAGACTATTACCTAAAGAGTTACATCCTATAACTCCCACATCTCCTAGAACAAAAGTTTGCAATCATGTAAGTTTCTTGCATTTTTGCCTCTTATTAGTATGAAATGGCATTCAGCCTAATAGTACACACCAGTTTGAATTAAGTGAATTGGCATCAAGCCTAATAGTACACACCAGTTTTAATTTAATTTGAGGCTTCACCTTATGTTCTTTTTGTGCATGTGCTACACTTTCTCGAGCACAAAATCTTATGATATGCACTAAGGTGTTCATGATTGGCTAGTGAACAGTGGTGAGATGGTTATTTATGCCTTTCTCAAAAGAGTCAAGTCCGACAGTCAAATAACATATGACTTCATGATTAAGACAGAGTGATTAAGAACCATACACATCGTTCCCACACAACATGCACTACAAAGTTTCAACTAGTCAAGTGCAATGAATAAGTTCATCAAAGTTAAACAAGGTACAGAAGACATGACATGTGTAAAAAGATAGACTAACCTTGTTTTTCAAAAATCAAGAGAAAATAGTGTCAAACATAATTTTTGCTTTCTCCCTTTTTATTTATTTATTTATATTTATTTTTATTTATTTAAGAGAAAACAAATAAATCCTAGAATGAAATGCATGAATGTAATGCAATGCAAATCCTAGAACAAAACAAAAGAAAACACAAAAACCAAAGAACAATGGTCACAGAGGAATGAGCAATGAAGCACAAGGACTATGTCAGAAAGATTCAATTAGGTCGAGTCTTTTGCATCCAAAACCTTTTAGATGCATCACGAGCATTGGAGTTCTTATTCATTTTCGAGTGATTTCCAACTCCAGGATTGGAATAAAGGTTCAAAGCCTTTACCAATTCACCAATAAGTGTCATAGGATCTTGTGCTTGAGACACAGACACTTTTGGTTTGTTTGCTCTCTTAGTAGCTTGAACCTTGTAACAGTTAGGACGAATGTGTCCAGACTTACCACAAAAATGACAAACCCAAGCAGGTTTACCATGCATCTTGTCCTTAGAAAGGGTAAGTTTAGTTTCTCTCAGATCAACCCTATTCTTCTTAGGAGGTGAAACTTCTACGGGTTTGACTACCTCACTCACAGGTGGTTTGATAGTTTCACTCACAACCTCACTCGCGAAAGGTTTAGAAGAAGAAGAAGGAACAAAATTCGTGGAATGCGGTGCAGAGTCAAAGATACTTTCAACATAACCTAAACTAGATTTATCAGAAGGATACTTTTGAACATTCAGCATGTGATCAAGTTTAGAACTAGCAGATCTAGCAACAGATAAATCATGTTCCAAAGTTTTAACTTTATCAAACAAAAGCATGTTCTCAGATTTAACATTGTTCAAAAGATCATTAGCATCAAATAGTTTAACAAGCAAATTTTTTTTTTTTCAAGCTCAAGAGAATCAATTTTCTTCAGGCCAAGTTCTACATTCATAGCATCCCTAGCAGCAATTTTGCAGAGTTTATTGTAGGCCTCTTGAAGATCTGCATCCTCAGAGAGTTCCCCATCAGAAGGGTTCTCTTCAACAAATATGCTTTCATTGACTACAGCAGTAGCAGTGAAAGCAATGAAGTTTCCATCCTCATTACATCCGGACTCATCATCAGAAACCTCATTATCGCTAAGGGTTACAGTCATAGCTTTACCCTTAGTCCTTAAGAATGTAGGACATTCAGATTTCACATGACCATACCCTTAACAACCAAAGCACTGAGGACCCAAAGAATTATTTGAAGACTGACCAACTTTTTCTTTTGGTTTTTCAAGGTTATTAACCTTAGTGGGATCATTCTTCCTAAAATTTCTAGGTTCAGCAGTGTATGTACCTCTTGCCTTTCTATTGGTATTTCTAAGAAAGTTTTTGAAATTTTTGGCAAGATAGGCAATCTTTGTAGCAGAGAGCTCATCATCAAATCCACCACCATCAACTGACTTAAGAGCCATTGATTTGGATTTGTTCACTTTAGGTAGGTCAGACTCATAGGATTGAAGAGATCCTACAAGCTCATCAACAGAGATGGAGTCCACATCCTTGCTTTCAGTGATGGCAGTCACTTTGGGTCTAAAGTCTTCAGTTAAGGATCTAAGTATCTTCCTAACAATTTTAGGTTGATCATAGACTTCACCCAAATTAAAAGCAGAATTGACAATATCATTTAATTTAGTATAGAATTCATCAAAAGATTCATCATCAGACATTCTAATGCTTTCAAATCTAGAGGTCAATTGTTGCAATTTATTGATCTTAACTGCCTTTGTGCCTTCATGTACAGTTTGGAGGATTTTCCAAGTAATATGATTAACCTCAACATTAGAGATCCTCTTAAATTCCTCCATGGAAACAGCGTTGAAGATGGCATTCATAGCTTTGCTATTGAAGCCAGCTGCTTCTTTTTCAGAAGTTTGCCACTCACTCACAGGAGTAGTGGGCTTCTCCCATCCGTACTTAACGGAATTCCAGACTCTCTTATCAATGGATTTCAGGAATGCTTTCATTCTTACTTTCCAATAAGCATAGTTGTTCCCATCAAAGTGAGGAGGAACAAACAGAGAGTGTCCATGCTCCATGATAACAGGGGTCAAGGATCAGCTCAGAGATCAAGGAATCTCCAACAAAAGAGCAACCCGCTCTGATACTACTTGAACGGTTTTAGACCCCTTAAAAACAACCAGATTGGTTAGCCTAGATTAATTAGCCAAGTTGTTACTTAGTTAAATTATGGAATTCTAGGTTAAAGCAATCAAATAATCATATCAAGATATAAAGTAGCGGAAAATAAATGAATACAAGATATGATGACCAAGGAAACCACACGGTAAAAACCTGGGGAGGATTTGACTTAGCTATCCTCAAAGTAAACCTGAATCCACTATGCGAAAGAATCGAAGTTCATACAGAAGGACTACAAGCTCCCCGCTTGACTTCCTAATGCTACCCACCTGTAGAACTTACTGACACGACCACATGTAAGCTCCAAATCCACGGACTCCTTCTTTCTTAGATTCTTCAATCAGCTACAAGCACCCCCGCTTGATATTCTTTAAGCTTCAATGGCAGCAACCAAGTTGATCATCAAGATGTAGATATTATCTCCAACTTGAAAACCCTAAGTTTTGTGTAAAGGAAAGCTCCTCAAAGATCTCACAAGAGATTTACACAAAATAGCAATGTATGAGCAACAATACAATTGGAGTAATCTTCAAAAACGTAGTTAGGGTTTAGTTTATATACCTAGGGTAAAAACATAAAACCCAAAACGTTTAATGAAGTAAGACTGAGTTGGAAATTCTGCAGAAAATTCAACCTTTGCGATTTTCGATCGATCGAGTCTATTCTTCGATCGATTGAGCCAGGCCGAAAGTCCCAAGTACTTCTGCAGCCACTCGATTCCAACTTGATAATAATAAATCAACTTTGAGCAAGTCTAAACAAGACTAAATAATTGTTTTGATCATGGTTTGCCAACATTACAAATTAGAGTTCTAAATACATAAAATCCTAAGACCTTAGAACCTAACAATAATAATAATAATAACAATAACTTGTGCGTGCAACTAATAAATCTAAGTACAATAAGATTTCAATCAAGAAACAAATTAAAAGAATCTTAATACTTTAATTATCGAAAGAAGAAATTAATTGCATTAGATACATTAAAAGGTAACTACATCTTAATTAAACCCTGCCATAAGAAAGTGGCCGGCCCTAGAGACAGACCTATATCCATTATAATTAATTAATGTGCTCTTTATTTATGTTCTTTCAATGACTAACTGGGTTTTAAATTTCTACCACGGCTTTTCTAAATAATCCATAAATAAAGGAAAATTTGCCACCACGGTTACTCTGGAAGCATAATAAGCCTTAAAAAAGAAGTTGGGTTTTTCAATAGAACTAAAAGGGGAAATCAATAAATTGAAAAATGGAAAGAAAATATATTCATATTTGTTTAAGTTATATACTTAAACAGAAAATGGTGTTGTGTGCTCTAAAATCTGTGGACCAAAATACAAAGCATACATGCATGGGCTGGGGTGGGGGGACACATAGTTCTTTGTTAATTGTTATACAGGAAGAGGGCTATTCCCTCGGTCCTTCCTGGCTCTGCCGTTGGGCCAAGGTCTCTGGATAATTGAAAGTAATATAATCGGTTAAAATAGAAACAATTAATAGACACCACTGGGGAAGAAAAGACCATTACGTCATATTTGATTCATTGTTGACGTTCATAACAAGGGCCATTATAATTAACATAACTATTCAGTATTCACAGGTAACGACATGTGCATTTTTGTTCTGTATGTGTACTGATGTGTGTGCCTACTACGTACATGCCTTGCCAGCTATGTTTGTGTGTGTGAGAGAGGCAGAATAATGAAAGAAATAACTGTACTATGCCATATAATATATATCATATATGACTTTACTTATAATTTTGAAGACATGGTACATGTAAAACAGCTGAGAAATTCATGGTGGGATGGTTCTGAATATATCATATGGTTCCCAATCCAAATAGGTGATAGTTTTAGCTAAAAGAATATATTTTCTACAGAAGAAGAAACCTTACGCTGGCATGCTCACAATGAATGGTGGCAGGCAACTATTCATGATGCTATAATCATATATCCTAAGAACAGAAGTAGTTATCCATTTCCCATTCCACACAGGTTCCATCAAATTTGGTATCAAAGTCTTCTCAATTATTGATATTTGGTCTTGTTTTCTTTCCCTTTCAAGTTTGACAACTATAAAGAAAATGTTAAATAACTATAAATGCTACGCTTTAATTTTTAGATATTATATAGATTTATAAGACATATGTAGTAAAATTTGTACTAACTAGTATCACTAAAAAATAATTAGGAATTTTTTTTTATTATGTTATTAATGTGAAACTAACCAATCATGTCACTTTGTAAATTTTTTAGTTTGTAAATAATATTGCTTAAATGTTCGGTTTTACTATTAATAATTTAAATGAAAACATTCATAAGATGCATTATTTAAAAGATCTTTTTGAGTCACGTCAACTTAGCATTTTGGTCCAATTTGGTCCATTTGATCCAACTCAGTCCATTTGGTTCACTTCAATATTTCGGTTCACTTTAATCCAATTTAGTCTACTTCGGTTCACTCAATCCGTTTCGGTCCATTTTGGGCTAATTGGACCTTATACTGTTTCTTTTTGTATGTTTCCTTTTCAGTTTTGGGCTCCTTTTTTTCTTTTTTCTTTTTCTTTATTTTTGGTTGAAAATTAAGAAATTTTAACCTACTTGAGTCAAACTTTTTGGTTTTGTGCCCCCAAAAAAAAAAAAAAAAAAATACAAACAAAATGGACATTAGAAATCATAGATATGGCCTTACAAAAGCAATAAATATGATAAATGTTCAACAGATTACTATAAAATTTAAATTTCAATAGTATAGGCATTATACTTATATTTTGAAAGAAAAAAAAATGCTACAAGTCTAAACTTATATAATAATTTAATTTAAATGTTATTTTTCACTATTAAAAAATTAAATGAAAAATTCATAAGATGTATTATTTAAAAGATCATTTTGAGTAACATTAGCATAACATTTTAGTCCATTTGGTCTACTTCAGTCCACTTTGGTTCAATTCAGTACATTTTGGTCCGATTCAGTCCATTTTGGGCTAACTATGCCATATATTGATTCTTTTTTGTAAGTTGCCTTTCCAGTTTTGATTCTTCTTCTTTTTTCCTTAATTTTTTAATTAAAAAGTTATAAAAGTGTGAAATTTGATTCTATTTGGGTCAAACTCTTTAGTTTTTTGGTAAAAAATACAAACAAATAGGCATTAGAAATTAGAGATATGGTGATAAATATCCAAAAGACTACCTTAAAATTCAAGTTTCAATAATATAGACACATTTAGAAATAATAATAAAAAATGCTATAATTCTAAACTTATATAATAATTTAAACTTAATATTACATTTTTTCCCAAGTTTCTGTATATGTTCAAATTAATCAACTGATTATGGTATATTTAACCCAAAAAAAAAAAAAAAAAGTCATTTTAATAACATCTTCTCCATTTAGATAAAAAAATCTTATAATTATTATGTAATTTAAATAAAAGACTTAAATTACATTATATATATATATATATATATAATCACTATGTGTTATTGTTGAATGCAAAATACATCATATATTCTATTACATAAAACTTATAAAAATAGAAAATCCTTTTACATAACACGTTAACTATTTAGCCTAAAAATTTTATATTATATTCTTATAAAATAATTTATTATAGTGAAGGGTGGGCTATTCTTACATGAAAAGAGTCCAAACCCATCGGATGATTCCAATAAGGGTTAAATACTAAAAGCCTTGTAGTTCAACTAATTGATACTTCCGGGTGTTTCCAACAGAGATATCCAAGGTTCAATTTTTCCACTTCCAACTATCAAATTATCAAAAAATAAAAAGTAAGGGTTCGTTTGGATACTGCTTATTTTGCTGAAAACTAAAAACACTGTAACAAAATAATTTTTAAATATGTGAATAGTACGGTGGAACATATTTTTAATGAAAATTTTGTTGAAAAAAGAGGTTTGTGGGTCTTGTAAATAGTGCATGGGACCGACTAGAACTTAGTTAACGCTCTTCTCAAAAAGAAAAAAAAAAAAAAGTGAAAACACAAACACTACGGGCATGTTTAGTAGACTGTAATAGGCGTTGTAATGTAATAGTTATTCCTATGATTTAATTATTCTTTAGCTTGGTTATTTTTTTATTATAAAGAATAGTCATTCCTTATGAATAGTTATTATTCAAAATGAGGAGTAACTATTTCTCTTTAAAATGTAGATTAGTTATTCCTTAATAAGTGCAATAATTTTTATACTTAATATATTTTTAAATAAACAAACTTTCCATATACATCTCACAATTATAAAAATAAAAAATCATAAAAAATAGCACATATCTCTCTTAAATTTAAAAATAATAATTTTTAAAGAGATATAATTGTATGAGTAAGATATTTCCTAAAATAAATGTTAAGTTTCTTTCTAATGTTATAAGTTACAATCAAACTAATGAATATGTTTAGTTATTATATTACAATATTTTATTACTAATAATAAAGATTACAATTCCTGTCGTAATCCTCGTTCAGTGTACTAAACGTACTTTATTTAAATCAGCTGTATCTAAACACTGCTTAAGTATCGGAATCCATCCGAATAGCTCACAAAATCACAGCCCTTTAAAATTTTAAAGGCCTAGGCCCATTATCTACGTGACCTGCAAACTGCAACATGGTACAGTGCAAGATGAATCTAGTCTGTGCTCATACAAGTTTTGTCCTTTCAAAATCTCATATTACAAAGGCATCTTTCAAAATCCTCATTGCCTCGCTCACAAATAAGGGGTGAGGCTCATGAGCGGAATCTACAGGTGAGACTTAGATGAGAGGAAGGCGTAATATACCCAATGCATTAAATAATTTCACCTTGCAGAGATGATGGAACAAGATGTGTTTACAGGCTGAAGAAGCAGAATTCTACCAAGCCAGCGGTGCTACTAGCAGCAGTTTGCAAATCACACCATCCATTAACTAATACAGTTTTATTATTATTATCATCACTAATGTAACCAGGACAGGGATTCAACTATAACTAAGCTGGTGATCTTCGTAGAACATTTTTGTAGCAAGTATAAAAGCTGTCCAGAAACAAGAAAATATTCATCAAAAAGCAAAAAAAGAAAGAAATGAAAGCCTGTAAGTTAACACCCTGAGGTAACTTTGTTCTTCTCAGTAAAATCTCTGAATAGGCCAAGAAAGATCAACTTCAAGCAGGAAGCTTAAGCTTCTCACGTTTCTTCCAGCTGAACACAAATCATATAAGTTAGTAAGAAAGCAACCTGCAGAAGCCAGTTTTTCCAAGTTTGTTTCTATGTAACTGTTACCGACTTATTTCCCAGCAGGAAGGAAAAGAAATAGTAGTAAGTGTTATAAACTTATTTAACAGCAGCGGAATGGAAAGTACCTCTTGGTATAGTACTAGTAATAGAAAAAGTAGGCATAAAGAGCTGTCTGAATCACGCCAAACCCAAGCTGTGTTTAGCATTTGACCAGAGCTCATTAAGAAAATATTACTATAAGATGAGCTGGACTATAATTAAAATGCAAGCAATGCCAAACTTGCGTATCCAGCGTATTTGGTGAATCTCCATAAAGAAGCGGTAAACCCAACTGAGGAGATATAAAACTCGGTAAACACTGCAAGATTATGGGACAGAAATAACACCAAACAAAACCACATGCACGGCAATCAAACATAAAGCAAGCCATATTTACTATTCAAATCAAAGATAATTCAGTTAATATGTGACATAAAAGTTTGGCCAAAGGTCATATAGCTTCATTTATTTAGCAGTTCATCTTTCAAAAAACTAAATATTCGCATACAACATATTAAGTTTGGACTAATTCAATGGTACATCTGTACTATGCTACCAAATACTGTGAAAATGCCAAGTCAGATGCAACAAATTAATTTCAACGTCATGGCAGCGACATCATGGCATATGAGGACTATGTAATCTGTACCACATTGAGATTCTCAAAATGAATTTAACAGCTTTCTCTATTTCCCAAAAAATATTAAATTTTTTTTTAGTCCATAACTGATCATTCAAAGTCGTATTCATCCACCAACAGCCATGTAGCTATGTGGAATGTTTATTTTGCCACGCTATGGAAGTTAGCAAAATAGAGTTCCATAATGCTCTTTCACCCGAATAAAAAAAGTTATGACTTATGGTTATGACCACAAATAGCATGCTTGGGGATGCATGCAACTTTGACTCCATCAGAGCATGCTGTGTGTGTAAGAAACTAGTGAATCAATCTTCTATAGACTAAAAAGCAGTGGAATAGCAACAGTAGTAGCGAAAGTCCTTATTTTCCATAGCTGTTAGCAAAGAAGACTAAAATTAAAGATATTTCTTGTATATGTTATTAGGTTTTAGTAGATAAAGGTAATGTTAGGTTCTGAAGATTTAGGAATAGATACTTAGAATCATATTTTATTTGTGTTGGTAAATTGAGAACAAAACATGTCTAGTCTATGTATTAGGCAATGCTTAAAAGTGTAAGTTTCAAGCTTCAAGTTCAACTGACTGTAGAAAGAGGGAGTTAATTTCTGTTAAGCTCGGCCAATCGAGAAATTAGACTCGACCGATCAAAAATCGCAAAAATAAGATTTACAGAAGTTTTAAACAATTACCAAGCCCGCGAAAACGTTTAGAGTTTCATTCTAACTTGTCCACAATAAAAGGGAAACCCTAGCTACATTTTGGAGACTTTTGGAAAACTTGTGTGTTATTCTTTGTGAGATCTGAGAGGTTTTGTACCTTCTAACTACACAAGAATCTACTGGAGAAAGATCTACAATCAAGTAGTGGTAGAACCTAGTTACTACTACAAGATCATTACTGCTGGTGATCTGAAACTTTTGAGTGAGATCTTAAAGTCACAAGCAAGTGTGCTTGTGTTGCTGTGAATCCAATGAGAGAAGGAGTCTGTGGATTCGGAGCTTGCACATGGTTGTATTAGTAAGTTATTACATAAGGTAGCAATAGATTTAGGGTTAAATCTTTTGTAAAAACTTTGTTTCTCTTATAGTGGATTTACTTTACCTTGAGAATAGTTAGGTCAAATCCTCCCTAGGTTTTTAATTTGAAATGGTTTGTTTCATTGATTTTCCTAGGTCATCATATCATGGTGTTATTTATTTTTTCGCTTTTATGCATGATATGATATATGCTTGTTTAATCTAGATCTGAACAATAAACCTAATAATGAACTTGGTTAATTAATTAGGTTAAACAATCTGGTTTAAGGGGTCTAAACGAACAAGCAAGTGGTATCAAAGCAAGTTAGCTCTTGTTTATAGGTTTCTTAACCTAGAGTTGATCCTTGACTCCCATTGTCATGGAACATGGTCACTCTCTTGTGATCCTTGCATACTTTGTCGGGAACACGGTCACTCTCTTGTGATCCCTGCATACTTTGTCGGGATTAACTATGCTTATTGGAAGGTTAGGATGAAAGCCTTTTTGAAATCTATTAATGAGAGAGTATGGTTATTTGTAGAAAACGGTTGGGAAAGACCAACCATTGCTATAGGTGAATGGACCACTGCCCAAAAGGAAGCAGCTAGCTTTAACATTAAGGCTATGAATGCTATATTCAATGCTATTTCTATGGAAGAATTTTAGAGAATCTCAAATGTGGAGATTGCTCACACTGCATGGAACATCTTACAAATAGTGCATAAAGGCACTAAGACAGTAAAAATTAATAAATTGCAGTAGTTAACCTCTATATTTGAAAGTATTAGAATGTTTGAGGATGAGTCTTTTGATGAATACTATGCTAAGTTGAATGATATTGTCAATTCTGTATTTAATTTGGGTGAAGTTTATGATCAACCTAAAGTTGTTAGGAAAATTCTAAATAATTAATTGAGGACTTTAGACCTAAAGTGATTGCCATAACAAAAAGTAAAGATGTTGATTCCATTCCTGTAGATGAACTTGTAGGATCACTTTAGTCCTATGAATCTAACTTACCAAAAACTAATAAATCCAAATCAATGGCTTTGAAATTTGTTGATGATGTTGACAATTGTGGATTTAATGATGAACTCTCATCTACTGAGATTGCTTATCTTGCCAAAAACTTTAGAAATTTTCTGAGAAATAATAATAGAAGGGCAAGAAACAGAAACAATGTTGGCCCTAAGAATGTGAAGAAGAATGACATTGCCAAAAATAACAATTTTGAAAAATCAAAAGAAAAATGGGTTATTCTTTTAATAGTTGTCAGGGTTATGGTCATCTAAAAGCTATGGCTGTCACTATGAGTGATGATGAAGTTTCTGATCATGAGTCTGAAAGTGATCAAGAAGGAAACTTTATGGCTTTCACTACTACTGCTATAGTAAGTGAAATTGAGACTGCTAATGAGAATCCTTTTGATGGGGAACTCTCTAAGAATGCTAACTTGCAAGAAGCTTATAACAAGCTATGCAAGATTGCAGCCAAAGATGCTATGAGTTTTGAGTTGTGGTTGAAAAAGATAAACACTCTTGAACAAGAAAAGAAACTGTTGTTGTTAAAACTGTTTGATGCCAATGAACTCTTGAATTCTATTAAGATTGAGAACATGACTTTGTTTGAAAAAGTTAAAAGTTTAGAATTAGAATTATCTGTTGCTAGAGAACAAATAGATAACACTTTTACTTCTAAACTAGATGATATGCTAAAAATTCAAAAATCTGTTTCTGATAAGACAAGATTAGGGTTTATTGAGAGTGGATCTTCTTCTATTGTTCATCCTCCTAAATTTGTACATGCTACATCCCCTTCTGTTGTTCATCCCATCTGTGTCTAAAGTTAAGGTACATAAGGAAGAAGTTCTAGCTTCTAGAAGAATTAGGGTAGATCTAAGTAAGTCTAAACCTATGAATCCCAATCAATCTAGAAGCAAGAAACACCACAAACCTCAGTGGTTTGTCACTTTTGTGGTGGGGCTAGGCATACTGGGCCAAATTGCTTTAAGTTGCAAGCTTCAAAGCATGCATCCAAACAAAAGTGCATGTGTTAAAAGCATAAGATCCTACGACACTCATTCATGAACTGGTAAAGGTTCTTAACCTTTATGCCAATACCGGAGTTGAAATTAGAGCTAATTCAAACAGAAGTCCCAACTCCAAGTTTGCATCTAAAAGAGTTTGGATGCAAAAGACTCAGCCTCAGTGAGTCTATCTGACATGGTCCTTGTGTTAATTCTTCCAATCTCTTGTGACCAAAACTGTTTTTTTGGGGTTTGCATTTGCATTATATTCATACATTTCATTCTAAGTTTTATTATTTTTATTGTTTTTTTAATGTTTTTTAGTTTTTTTAAATAATAAAAAAAATTTTAAAAATCAAAAAAAGGGCTTTTGTAGTATACATCTTCAAGATGTGTAATTAAGGTTGGCCTATGAAATTGACATTTCATGACTATATATGTACCTTGTTTAGCTTTGATGAGCTTTATTTTTTTGCATTTTGCTAGTTTGAGTTATGTAGTGCTTATATTGTATGAGTTATTTATGGTTTTGAAATACATGCTCTTGATTTTGAAGTCACATTCTTCTGATTGTAAGGACTAATTGTGGATTTGGAGCTTGCACATGGTCAGGTTAGTAAGTTACTACATGAGGTAGCAATAGATTTAGGTTTAAATTTTTTGTAAAAACTTCGATTCTCTTATAGTCACTTTACTTTACCTTGAGGATAGTTAGGTCAAATCCTCCCTAAGTTTTTACTTTGAAACAGTTTGTTTCATTGGTTTTCCTAGGTCATCATATCGTGGTGTTATTTACTTTTCCGCTTTTATGCATGATATGATTTATGCTTGTTTAACCAAGATCTGAATAATAAACCTAATAATTAACTTGGTTCATTAATTAGGTTAAACAATCTAGTTTAAGGGGTCTAAACGAACAAACAGGTAATCTACATACTAATACCTATTTAGATGCTTGAGATAATTGCCAGGGACTTATAGCTAAAAGCATAAACATTTTTGTCCCAATATAAATTTCAAGTGTCATTTTCTAACCATTCATGATACCATTTTCTGATGAAAAATGCAATCTATGATAATTCTTCAATATGAGGTAAGAATCAAAGAACAGTATGAGTACACAGCAAAGATGAACACACACACATAGAGAGAGAGAGAGAGAGAGAGAGAGAGAGAGAGAGAGAGAAATCTAAAAAAAATTCATTGATCTTTGCTTAATTAACAATAAGAACACTACATCAGTATATATACTAGAAAATCATCTTAACAATAATAATTACAATCCCTAGAAATAAAAAATTGATCTGTGAAAAACAGGATGAACAACTAGATTAGAGAAACTGAATTCCTTGCCTTCTGCAATTGTTTTATGACTGAGCAATATGACATCGCTTATAACTCATGTGTGCCCGTTGCTTTAGCTAAACAAAAATAGTGCGTTTGAAGCTTCGTTTAATGAAACTATGCATTTTGATTTACTGAATTGCCACTCTATTTTAAACGCACAATGTCGTTTTGCCTGTCTTCAACATCCCCACTCAAATGAATGCTGGAGGAATCCACCATGAGTTTGCAACGTTGATGAAGAAACAGAGGAGATGTTAATGGTTTTGTAAGATATTGGCCAAATTGTCCTTTCCAGAAACAAATCTAACACATAAGTCTTAGTGAAGAACTTTTTCACGAGCATAGTGGAAATCCACCTCAATATGCTTAGTGCGAGAGTGGAAATAGGATTAGGAGAGAGAGCAATGGCAAAGACATTGTCACACTAGAGCACAGGAACATGAAAAAGAAACAGGCAAAGCTCTTTGAAAAGAATGTGCAACTAGGCCAACTCAGTAGCTGTGGTAGCCAAGGCTCTATATTCAGCTTCAATGGAGGAGTGTGAAACAGTAGTTTACTTCTTGGATGACCCGGAAATAGGACTAGAGTAAAAAAAAAAAAACCAAGAAGCCAGTGGTGGAACGATGGTCAAAGGGATCCCCTACCTAGTCAACATTAGTAAAGGCTGAGAGAGTCAAAGGACTTGGTGAGATATGTTTATCATGATGGAGAGTGCCTTGACATATCGAAGGACATGCTTAGCAGCCTCAAAATGGGTTGAATTAGGGTGATGCATAAAATGATAGAGTTGGTGTACACTGAAAGCCAAATTAGGGCATGTGAAGGTCAAATATTGCAAGGCACCAACCGTATGTCTATACTTAGTAGGGTCAGAGAGAGAGAGAGAGAGAGAGTAGTCCTTTCATTGGGCATTAACCTAACAGAAGGACAACAAGGTGATTTGGTGGGCTTGGCATTCTCCATGTGAAGCCTATGAAGAACATCTGAGGCATATTTGGCCTATGTCAGTGTAAGGCCAAACTTACTAAGCTGAATCTGTATGCTTAGAAAGTAAGAGAGAGGACCCAAGTCTTTAAACTCAAAAGTTTTACTTAGAGCAGTAATTAGATGACTGATTTGAAGAGAACTATTGCATGTGATAATGATATTATCCACATACAATAGCAGATAGATGATAGTCTTGGTGGATTGAAAAATAAAGAGAGGGCTATTAGCCAAGGATGCAGTAAAACCCAAATGGAGAAGGTGAAAGGTAAACGTCTCAAACCAAGCTCTTGGAGCCTAATATAAACCATAAAGGGACTTCTTCAACTTGCATACATAATTGGGATGTGTGGAGTCAACATAACTTGGAGGTTGCTACATATAAACCTCTTCTTTGAGGAAGCCATGTAAAAAGGCATTGGAAACATCAAGTTGACTCAAAGGCTAGTTAGAGCTAACTAGAATTGCCAAAACCAACCTCACAATAGCAAGTTTGATTACAGGATTAAAGCTTTTTGTATAATCCAGTCCTGCCTGTCAATGAAAGCCCTTTGCCACTATTCTAGCTTTGTACCTTGCTATGGATCAATCATTATTCAGCTTAAGTTTGATGACCCACTTGCAGCCCACAAGGTTTACATTAAGAGGTGAAGGACCCAAAGTCCAAGTTTCTTACTTCTGTAAAGCTTGGAATTCTACATCCATAGCTTCACACCATTTGGTGTATTGAGAAGCAATTTTATAGGTAGGAGGCTTAGTGTATGTGTAATCAATAACTACCTTGTAACAAAATTTGGGTTTAGTGATGCCATTTTGGATCTAGTCCTTATAGGATGTTGGTTTTGAGTAGATGTATGAGAATGAGGAAGTGAAACAGGTATGGGAGCTTCAGAACTAGAAACAGCAACAATGGAATTTGCAGAAGTAGCAGTGGGAGCTATAGAATTAGAAGTAACAACAGTGGGAGCTGCAAAATAGGAAATAGCAGTAGTGGGGGTTGCTAGAGATGATGTATCAGGAGTAGTAGTAGTAATAATGGTAGGTCTAACAACAGGTGGAGAAGGATAATTAGATTGAGTAGATGGAGAGGAACCTAAGATGGAGGGCTAATTTGTAGCGTGAAGATAAAGCAAATTGGAAAGCAAAAATGCATTAGATGAAGAAAAGGGAGAAATATTGGAAGAAGCAGGTTTGATGGGAGCAAGGAGAGAGTAAGGAAATTTGAACTCATTAAAGAGAACATGTCTGGAAGTGTAAACATATTTGGTTGAAAGATCATGACATAGATAGCCCTTAGAGACAGTGAAATAACCTAGAAAGATACTCTTTAATTTTGGGCTCTAACTTGTGAGTATTGTAAGGTCTAAGATCTGGATAACAAGCACAACCAAAGACTTTGAGCTAAGATAGATTAGGATGAGAGTGATATAATGTGTACCAAGGAGAATTGAAGTTTAGGACATAAGTAGGAAGAAGATTAATAAGAGAAACTATTGTTTGGACAACATAAGGCTAATAGGTAGTAGGAATGGAAGCTTGAAACAGCAAGGTGATTGTTGTCTTAATGAGATGTGTTAGGACATATGTGAATCATGTCAAGAACATATGTCATCTAGAATTGGCAAATCCTTTGACAAAACGCACTTTACTTGTATTTGGATAAATTTATGATGTGTTTAATACTTCAAGAAACAAGAGTTCAAGTTCAAGTGTTAAAAGGCAAACTTAGCCCAATGCTCGACAGCTACTTGATAGATAACCTATCTATTGAGATTTATGAAAATCAGTTTTTTAGATCTGATTTCACACTAATTCGTGTATATTTGTTTAGGCTTTCTTTTCTCACAACCCTAAACATATATAAGGATTATTTTCAGGGCCGTCACAGCTAATGCAAGCAAGTGCAACTTAATGCAAAAGTTTTTCACGAGCATATTGTGACTAGAGACATATGCCCTAGTTCATTGTTCTCTTGAAGAAGTTGCTACGTTTGTATGTTGTAGGGTTTTGTAAATGAGAAACTTCATGATCTTCATTGTGACGATGAAGTGAAGAACTTTGCAGCCAACATCCTTCTCAAGTTGGTGGTTAGTCATGTACTTGGATTTGTGCATCGACTGGTTAGTCACGTACTGGGAGCCTTGCATTGAAAAGGAGAGATTGTCACTACAAAACAAATCCATTTGGGTACTGGGGTAAGGGTTTAACTGTAGGTTGGTATAACGTACTAGGATTCCTTTACTTATAATCGCTTGTTGTGATAATAATGGATTCTCAGGAGTGGTGACCTTAAAATCACTAGATGGGGTTTTTGCCTTGGAGGTTTTCCCCATTCGTAAATAAATCACCATGTCAACTTTATTTTCCACTACATGTTAACTTTGTTGGTGATTTGGTTGTGCTACCAAGTGTATTGCATGTTAATTGGATTAATTAATTAACTTGGCTAATTGATTAGTTAATTCATCATCACGGGTCAATACATTTTTGACCTATCAAGTGGTATCAGAGCAGGCACACTTTGATTAGGGTTAATCTTTGTTGTGTGATCCATTGACCCCTATTGTCATGGATAGAGGACAATCGTTGATTATGCCTCATTTATTTGATGGCACTAACTATGCATACTGGAAAGTACGCATGATAGCTTTCTTGTAGTCATTAGACAAAATAGTGTGGCAAATTGTGGAGATAGGCTAGACCAAGCCAAAGGAAGCACTGGCTAATTGGGATGATGCTAAGATCAAGGCAACTAACTTCAAGAGCAGGGCATTTAATGTTTTATTTAGTGTGGTCATGAATGTGGAGTTTAAGAAGATATCCTCTACCAAAACTGCCAAGGAAGCATGGACCATCCTCTAGACAACCTATAAAGGAACCAAGATTGTTAAGGATTCGAAACTTCAAAGGCTTATTACAAGCTTTGAAGAGATCAAGATGAAGGAGGATGAGTCGTTTGATGAGTTCTATGCCAAGCTTAAAGTCATAGTGAACTCAACCTTTAATCTTGGGGAAACCATTCCTGAGCCAAGATTGTTAAAAAGGTGCTTAGATCTCTACTTGAGAGATTTCATGCCAAGATCACCATAATTGAGGAATCAAAGGACATTGACAAAATTCCTTTGACCAAGCTGGTTGGAAATCTGCAGACCTATGAGTTGGGGTTAATAAGGATTGGGAAATTAAGTAAGGGAAAGAGCATGGCACTAAAGGCCAAGAGCAGTGACATTGATGAGTCTTTAGACGATGAAGATTCTAAAATGAAATCCTACATTACAAGGTAATTCAAAAAGTTTATGAAGGATGCCAATGCTAAAGGATTTGACAAAGACTACAAGTAGTCCATTTCATCTCAATTTAAGAGCCAAGACAAGGGAAAGAAGGATGCTAGGGATGGTGGTCAGTACATTGTTCCCTCAGGGCCAAAGTACTTTGGGTGTCAAGGCTTCAGACACAAGAAACAAGAGTGCCCAACTTATCTTAAGACCATTGGGGAGAGCAAGACCCTTGTTGCTACCTTGAGTGACATCAAACCTGAGGATGATTCGAACAATGAAGATGATGGAATTCTAAATGCCTTCATTGCCACTGTAAATCCTATTGAGGGGATTGCTGAAGATGTGGATGAAGAAGAAGACTTGGTGGAGTCTAAGTTTGAAAAGATGGATGAGTAAGATAGCATCCACATAGCCTACGCAAAATTATACAAAGTCTCGGAAAAGCAAAAGAAATTGTATAGGTTGGCCACCAAGAAGCTTAGTGATGTGGAGTTTGAACAAGAAGAAATCTCCATGAAGTTTGATGAGGCCAATCAGACCATTGGAGCACTGAGATTTGAGAATAATTTCTTGGCTAAAAAGAAGCTTAAAGCGGAGTTGTTTCAAGTCAGAGCTCAGCTGGAAAGGACTTCAATTGCAAAGCTCGATGAGAAGCTCAGCTTTCAGAAATCTACTTCTGATCGAACTGGTTTGGGGAATGATTTCTCTTCCTCTAATATTGCTTCTTTTAGTACTACTGTGTTCATTTCTCTTGCTAATAATGTTGATTTTGAGAACAATGATGTGAAAATTGTTTTACCTAGTAAGAACATAGAAAAGGGTAATTCTATCTTAGGAGCACCCCCTAAGCATGATAAGAAATAGACTAAAAACCCTAGGGCTAAGAAAGGCAATACTCAAAAGTCTAAACATAAGAAGTAGCATCTCTGTCATCACTGTAGAGCAAGTGGACATACTCGACTTAGTTGCTATATATGGTTAGCCATTCAACAAAGTAACAGTATGATCTCATTGGGAAACTAAAATCAGTTTCCATTCTCTCTTGCTTCTCTTGGAGATATACTTGAAGCCTTCATGTTCCTTTCGAACTTGAATGGTTTCAATTCTTCCCCCTCATCGCCGGATCAAGGGTTTGCTAAATGGAAAGATTCTTGTAAGGTGTTGAAGAAAAAAGGCTCCAAGTGATTTATTGTTTTTGAGTTAGTCTAGTTTTATGTTTTGCTTTATTTAACATGTTTTTGTTTGTTTGTTTTCAGTTTTGCTTTATTTTTTTTCTCAAAAATTTAAAAAAAAAATTGAAAAATTAGAAAAATACAAAAACAGTGTGTGTTTGTGTACATTGGTACTTGTGTATCTTGGATGGCCATTGAAACAAAGTTTTCTAAATTTTGTATTTTTTGTACCTTAGATGAGCATCTCAATGCATAACTAAGCAAATGAGCTTTGTGGCTCGTGTTTGTGATGCATAAGATTAAGTAATCTCTTGTACTTAACACTCGTATCACTCTTTTTGACGAGAATGACTGAAAAATCCTAAGAGAAAGGCATAAATAACTAACTCACCACTATTGTTCGCCAATCATGAAATGACATATGTATGCTTCGGCATAGCGAAAGTGCAATGTCAAAAACTAAACATAATTGGGCATTTCTTTTTTCTCTCTTATATGCCCGTGCATGGTATGCTTAAAAGAAAATATGCAAAGAAAAATAAAAGCAAAAAGAATCAAAATGCTTTATATGTGATTGCAAGCGTGTCTTTTAGGAGATAATCTTCATCATGTAGTTATGATTGTGTGTGAGTTAAAGTGATTTTCCTATATCTTAAATCGTCATAACATGTAGACACTAATGCAATCTTGCAATATTTTTCATACACAACACGCAATATTCTTTGCTACTCTTGATATATGTGCAGGTATAATGTGATTTGGCCATCACAAGGAATACATGTGTTAATGTATGCTTACAAAACTATCTTGACTTGTTTTTGAAATATAAAATTGGTTAGACTTGTTTAGTGTGTGTGTGGGTGTATGTTTTGGATCTAATGCTTGACATTTTTCTTGTTGAGAGATGTTTTTGAGAGCTTAAAATGTTGTTTGGATCTTTGGTTGAGTAGCATGCTTGATTGCATTCATATCTGTGTTTTTCTCTGATTTGACAAACTATTTGTAAGCATTCTTGACAACTTCTCGATACCTCTCGATAGCAGGCTATCTATTGAGTCTCTTGATCTTCCTTTCTCGACAACTATTATCACAATTTCGATCCATCGAAACTTTTGAGAATTTGTCTTGATAGCGCTTGACAGATACTCGATCCATTGAGAAACATTCTGTTTGCTCAATAAATGCTTGATAGCTTCCCGATCCATCGAGGTCACTTTACTGTGGACACCTCTTGATAGCTCCTCGACAGCTCCATTTAGGGAAAATTAAATCCCGACACCTCTCGATCCATCGAGCTTCATATTTTCTATATATATCTCTGTATGATATTTTCTCTCATTTTATTCGATCTCTCCTGACTGAAAAATGTCTCTCCTTCTCCCAACCACTTCTCAATCACTATTCAATTATTGGCCTCAAGAGAGATTTCTTCCTTTGGTATGATCTTCCTTCTTACATTTATCATGCATTTCATCTCTTTTGATCTAACTTTTGGAGTTTTTGAAAGATTTTGGGATTTTTCAAAATTGATGAAGTTTTTGTGAAATTTTTGGGTTGGGTTTTGTTTAAATGATCTTAAATGTCCATGCATTGCATCACATTTGCATTTTCACAATGTTTCATGCATTTCAGATGTGTGTTTACTATGTTGAAATCATGTGTGCGGGTAGGATTGGATTGGGCTGAGCCCATGATGTCTTTATTATTGCATATCAAATGCTCATGCATTTTTCATGCATACATACCATTTATTCTCTATCTTATTGATATTAATTTGTGCTTGGTACTCTTCTGATTGTCTCTCTCTCTCTCTCTCTCTCTCTCTCTCTCTCTCACAGTTAGTTTGCTCTTTGGAACCCAAAAAGAGCAAGTCTACTCCATCCCAGAACCCTCTTCATTTTGGAGCATCTACTTCTGATTGTACCCCCTCTCACATTCGGTTCCATGATAAGAAGGCCCGTACGGACTTCACGAAGAACTTTTCTTGACGCGGCATTCATTCAAAGCGCCAAGAAGAGAAGGAAAGTGTATAGAAATTTAAAAAGTAAAAGTTCAAGAAAACTTACTTACAGAAAGAGTAAAGGTGTCCTCGGAATGGTCTTTGGTATTTGTAAGGGCTCAAGTGAGTTAAAAGGGTATGCAGGTTCAAGGTATGTGTGCTAGAACAAAATGAATGCTAAAGTGAGAGGAAAAGTTGATTTGAGAGGTATTTATATCAAGGGAGAAGCTAGAAGCAGGAAAATTCCTGCTCAGTACCCAATAAAAACATTAGTCGTTGAATTTGCATTGTGTCGTAGAACGTAGGGGGCAAGAGGCTGTAAGAATTTAATGAGAGCGCCAGAAATGTGCCTTGGGCAGTTAAAAAGGTGTTTTTACTAACAGAGGAGAGAGGCAGGGAGTACCTAACAACAGCATTGAAATCCTCCTTTCTTCCCGAGGATCCAGAAAGAAGAATCTCGAGGGGCTATTGTAGGGGCCTTGGGCCCCGGATCCCATTATTTGGGTATATAATGGACCTAAGGCCCAAACTGAGGACTAAAAGCATCCGAGAAGGCATAAACGCCGTTAAAAGGGACCATATTGACAAATGAAGAAGTTAATTTAGATCATGATAACCCAGGGGGTTGTGCCGAGAATAAGAGCCACCTCGACTGACCGAGGCCGAGGTCCGAAGAGATGGTCTGCTATCCAAAGAAATATCATAGAAACACTTAGTTGATACGGATAAGCACTATGGAAGCTCAAGACATGGAAGGATCCTAAAATATCTAAGGAGAAAGCTGCTAGCTCCGTATTAAATGCACTACAGCTAACTCTCTGGCCGCATTAATGTGGAGGTGATACTTGAATAGTGGATTTCAGCATTACAGCTACTACATGAAGACTTATAGAAGGTACTGATAGGATAAGTATCAAGACCAACCATCTGGCATGCACGTGAAAGATAGGGATGAAAAGGAAAATGAGTATAAAAGGAGAGAAAGGTAGCGAGAAAGGAAGATCGAGAAAAAAGGAGAAAAAAACTGTAGCACTCAGGAACCAAATTTGTAACCCAACCAGAATAATAAATAAGAACAGACATCCTCGGACCTTGCCGAGAATGATTTTTCTTCAATACAAAGTACAAACCTTCTTCTTTTCATTCTCTTATCATTTGAACCCATTCAAGTGTTCGTTTGTGAAATGTTGAAATTTATCAACCATTTTGTTGGCTTTATTCTGTGTCAATTTGCTTGTAATTTAGCACTTAGTAACCCTGTATTTAGGTGGAATTCATGTAAGGACAGTGTGTAAAGAGAGTATGAAGAATTGCTCACCTTTGTGCAAAGAAGCAGAGACTCGCGACTAGGACTCTCGATTGACTCGTGGCTTGCAAGTCGCCAAATGCTATATACGTGAGAAGTATGCGGGAAAGTGAAGGGTCACGCCAGTTGTCGCACTACAGGACAAAAGTCCCAGGCTGGCCAAGCCGTTACCTTGCGACTTGAACTCGCGACTTGGACAAGCCACGAGGCCAAGCTGCCAACCAGCCCTGTTTGGCAAAAACTGACTCTTCGTATTCCAAACACACACCACTATATATAGACCCTTATACCCACGAAATGTAGAGAGGTTCCAAAGAGAATTTTGTGAGAGAAACCCCAGAGAAAAATAAGATTGCCTTATCCCCAATCTTCACTAAGAGATTCTACAAATTCCTCTACTCTCTTCCTCTTCATTGATACATCCTTGAGAGGTTCTTGACCAAATCATTTTCTCATCACACACACGTCTGTGAAAATGTTCATTTGGTGTTAAGGGAAGCAGTTTAGAAGGGACTAATGGTTATTGGTTGATGCTATGGGTTATAGCGGAATCCGGTAAGCTAGAAAAGAAAAAGGTTTGGCGTAACCTCGTTGGAGCAAGAAGCTTGGAGGGCTTAGGTACCTGGGTAGATTAGGCTTTGAGGGTTTATTGTTGTTCATGTATCCTAACTACATTTTCTAGAGGATTATTGACCGCTTGGAGGGTGGCGAAGAGGTTTTACGCTAAGGGTTTCGGTTCCCTCTTCGATAAGATATCGAGTGTTATTCTTGTGTTTGCATCTCTCTTCCTTTATCTTTGCCATTTATTTTATATTGTGGATGTGATTATATTTGGCTTAGATTGTTTATCAATTCTGTGTTTGGCTTATGTTCATGTTCTGCACATTAATTGTTTGATAATAAGTTTGAATTGATTTTTTTTGTAATTTGGGGTCTAAACGTTCAAGGATGTTTTACACATATTTTGAACATTCAGTTTAAGTAACTAAAGCCCAATTTCCCAACTTATTCTCTATAAATTCATTGGTTTGGGCATTTTGCACCTAAGTCCATTCACGTAGTGGGCTGGGAGTTCAAATTTGGTCCTTACAATTATTATTATTATTATTATTGTAATAATTATCAATTAGTTATTGCATGTCAGAATTATTCAAGTGAATCTATCAATAATTTTTTTTTTTTGAGGAAACAAATTTGTCAATAATTTCAGTTAATTATAATGAATGTATATTGCATGCATGTACGTATTTTTTTGACTATTGGAATAAACGAATAAAACAAAATTACACACTTTTATATTTTACAGAGCAAATCATTACTAATTTTATTGATTCTTTTTTGATAAGTAGTATTTCACTCACAGTGATGAAATAGACTGGAAAAAAAATAATAGAGACAGTGGCGGCTTCAGGATTTGCTTTTAGGGGGGTCAATAGTGTTTTGAACTAGGATTTTGTTGTGGGGAGTAAAAAATAAAATGATAATTTATTTATTTATTTGTATTTTGTATATACAATTGTCATATTACGTACAATAATCTAACACAGTATTCTAAATAGTATACGATACAACTATATTGTAAAATAGTCTAAAAAAATTATTAATAGTTTAAAGATCGGTAAGAAAACAACAATAGAATGCATATAAATAAATAACTAATCATAATATTTGTCAAATTAATAATAATTTATTATAATCATATGTAATATCAATTAAATAAAAATATATGATAAAAAAGAATAGTAACACACTTAAGAGTAGGTCTGAGAATAAATGTTAAACTAAGAAAAATAAATAGTAACTTATATAAGATTTTGCTTTTGAAGTGTATGGATTTTTAACCACACATGTGGTCATTCTCTTGGAATTGGAGCAAGCATTAAAAAACTTTTTGGACTCGAAAAACTATAGAACACTTATCAAACTACTTGATTAGATAGAAAGAAAATATAGAAGGGAGAAAGAGAGAATGAAAAAAGAATCATAGATGTAAATACAAATTAGTTAGTTGTACAAGTGGTGTAATTTTTTGTTGATGAAGAAGTAAAGTGTAGGAAAAAACAGTTTCATTCTACCATCAACAGTAAAGTAAGGCATAGTTCAGAGAGAAGGTTTATTTATTTTTTAACAAAAGAGCAATTTTAAGAGTAATGCTACTGACAAAACATTTATCCAATAAAATCTAGATGACAAGTTGTTAAAGGTATGTAAAAAAAATGATGTCAGTTATGAGTTTAAATAAAAAGTAAATTACAAATTATCACTTAACCTTTATTGTAAAAATATTGTGAAAATAGCACTAATATGATCATATTTCAAGTTTATATCAATTGAGTTTAAACAAAATTTAGGTTCAAGGAGTTCAAAATTAAATTTTAAGGTCAAAAAATATATATATATATATATATATAAATTTTTTTTTTTTTTTTTTTTTTGGGGGCCAAACCAGGGGGTTCATTTGAACCCCCTGGGCTGGCTGTAGAGCCGCCCTTGAATAGAGACATTGAAAAGTAAATTTTTAGCGATGTCAATTAAAAAAAGAAAAGAAAATATAAAATCTTAGGAATCTCTAAACCCTACATTTGGTTCATTGTATATAAAGAGTCATTGAGGGCTTTTCGCTAGATTTGCAGTTCATCAAAAAAAAAAAAAAAAAAAAAAAAAAAAAAAAATCAAGAGCTTTTCACTGTGAATGTAAACAACTTAACACGTAAATTAACCTTTCATATTTGCGTCACGACTCACGACAACCACGAAATTGCAGTCACTGACTCACAATACATCAACCTCAAGCCTGACATTTCCGTTAACCCAACGTGGTTCACGCCAGCTGAAATTAAAGAATCCATGCCATAAATGGAGAGAGAGTCTTAACTCACTACAGTCTCACAGCAGTCTTGTCTGGCATGGAAATCTAGAATGGAAAGTCAGTTACTTCTCATGAAATGAAAAGAATTTGATTCTTACTCAATTATTTGTTGGTTTCCTTGTAGTACAGCAGCAACGAGACAAGTTAGGAGGAATACTTGTTCTACACGTACGGCTTGGAATGTTAATCACGAATTGCTGAACTTACCGACATCAATTCACACAGCCATGCTTTAGTTCTTAGACACACAACTAATTTGGTTTTTTCGTAGGCTACATTTCTTGGGGTATATATGCCGACTATGAGTGGGAGTGCTTTTAGGGTTCTTTCTTTTTTTTTTGATGACAGAAAAGCGGTAAAAGTATATATATATATACATATAGAGAGAGAGAGAGAGAGAGGGATTGATTTTATATTATTACTGTAATCTCTCTAATTTTTTTATTGAAATTTTATTTTCATCACCACCTATAGATGGCCTAGCTTAGAATCAAATTATATATATAAATCTTTGATATTCTTCTCTTTGTTTGTAATTTAGTCTTTAAAAAAAAAAAAATTGTTCTGGTTCATATTATTTGTTTGTGATGTAGGCTTAAGATCAAACTATAAAATCTTTTCAAAAGATCAAACTATAAAGTCATAGTTATATTAAGATTTCAAGTAATCAATTAATTAAGCTCAATCCCCTTCAACTATTATGTTAACTATCCCATTAAGAGAGTCCAATTTTGTACAGATTGTAACTTCATTTCAATTATTTTGTTTTTAAGTTTGGATGGAGATGAGATGATATATCCGGGAAGTATGAGCAGAGGAGAGAAAAGGAAATGAGTGGAGAGAAGGGAAGATATCCCTCCTTTAAGAGTGATGATAGGAATTAATTAGTATCATACATTTTATTATATATTTAACATTTACAAATTGATGAGTGACCAATCAGTCAACTACTAAAAAAATAATTTTGAAATTCATTTCTTGCATTAGTGAAGTAACATCAATTTTATTAATTATTGTTACATTAGTTTGTAAACTTTAATTATGTAATAAAATTTGCAATAAATTTAATATTTTCCTTTAATTAGTTATGGGTAGAAATGGAAGAAAATAATAATATATAAATAAATGGATAAATATATCATTCTTCTGTTAACATCCGTAATTAAAAAATATTGTGGGTAAAATAGAAAGTATCTAAAAGTTAAATAAACTAAATCCCTTCAAATCCAAACCCAGGCAAATCCTTTTCTCCTCTCCTTGTTCGATTTGATTGATGTTCTCCTCCTCTTTTATTTTTATTTTTATTTTTTAATCTTCTTTGTTTTCTCCTCCTACCATGTGAAAGCTTGGCCGTTTGTTTTTCATTAGGTTTTTCCTTTTAAGTGTCAAAATTAATGTCACATGAGTTGTAGATTGTTTGGGCTTTTTCCAACTAAAAGAATTAATGGGCTTAATTTTTAAAACATACCCAACAATAAATATATATATATATATATATAAGTTTTTTTTTTTTGGAGAAAAAAGATTGCAAATTTCATTAAAGAAAAGTTAAATCGGCTTGAATGGCAACGTTGAAATTTGAAGGAACATGTTTCAGCTATATCAAAACATCTGTGATATGCTTATCATATTGATTAGGGATAGTAGTAAATTTTCTATTTGGGCCAATATATTAGACAAAGAATGTGGATTTGCATTTTGTAGATCTCTTAAATAAAATGTGTAGGCAACTTTTACAAAAAATATATATACATATATATATATATATATATGTAGAGAGAGAGAGAGAGAGAATCCAATCATGATGGATCATACAAATATCAAGCCAATAATAATATTTGATTTATTTCTACGTACTACTTAATCACTTAGCTTTATTTAATTCTATATACAATGTATTCCATATATTATAAGAACAAATAAATTACTTCTTCCACAACAATTTCATTATTTTCCTCCACAAATTGTTGTGGAAGCAACAACGATTGTCGTGGTAATAATTCCACAAATTATAATTACAAACAATAATACTACAGACGTACTAAACAAATTAAGAGCTCAGTAAAAACAATCAAACAAACAAACAAACAAACAAATGAATGGACTGGCCCAATTCATAAATGCTTATGTCTCCCCTACCATTTAATGTAACTACTCATGAGGAATGAACCAATATGGTGTTTGGAGCTTGTAGCTAACTTCAACAGGGTGGCATGTTTGGTGGCAGTCGTAAAATATGTGCTTTTTGACCTTTCCCGTTTTTCACTACAAATGCCATGTCCATTCCTCATGTCATATGCCGATCAAAATGGCAATGTAGAAACCAAACTCCTATCATCACAAAACATAAACAACAACATCATCATCATTTTAGTATTAAGTGTGAGGGGGAAAGGTTGCATCCTGAGCATTGGACAGAATACACGACTGACACATGGTCAGATATGTATTATATCTAATACTCTAACGTACTTGACGCAAGTTAAACCTTAATATCACGAATACTTAATGGAATCCAAAATTGACACATGTTCAATTTTGAACATGTTCACATTTAGTGTTTCCAATGCATTGGACACAAATTGAACCTTAAATGTGAGTTATTAAAAAAAATAAATAAATAAAATAAAAAGAGGAAAATAGTTTTAGTAGTTTGACAAACCAGGATTGTTGGCCCTAAATCTAATGGCAGTCCAGCCATCTAGGGGAATAGCAATGGTGTTCATAAAAGGAGGGTCAACAAGATTATATCTCAATGGGTCCTTATCCTTTTCAAAGTTTCCAAGACCCATTCCAACCACATAGAAACTATATCCATGGAGATGCATTGGATGATCATTCCCACCCACCAATGTCGGGCTTTGAAAGACAAGTTCCACAGTTGTGTTAAACTTCAGTATCTTAACCTTGGTCCCATGTCTAGGTGTCTCTAGGTACAATGGCAGGTCCTCAGCAGTGAAATTAAATAAATATGGTGGGAAATCTAGAAAATTAGTCCCAAATACCCCATTGACATGACCATAATAAGCTTGTAATATATCGGAGTATGGGTTCACAAAGCTTATGTTATTGACACTAGTGGCTAGTCATGTCCCATTAGGCCCTGCACATGAATTGTTAGGACATGGGAACGTGTTGACTTAGATTACAAAAAATAAACGTTTGGTTATGTTTATTGGGACACTGACTGGATGATTTTTATCGGCTAAGCTTCTGAGGCTACTTGTGAAACTAACTGAGGCATTGGTATTATTAAAGTAAGGAAGATTATTAGGTAGGGAAGGAGGTGAAGATGGGGTATAGTTTCCATTGTATTCGTGAATAGAAGTGGTGGTTGTGTTATCATAAGCAACACCTGGTGTAGCAGAGTATGCTCTAGCAGCCATGTAATAGTGGTCAGTTTTCTAGTTTGCTTTAAGCAAAACATCAATGGTTTGGCCAGGAGATATTGTGACATAACTTGATTCCAATGGCTTGGTGTAACTACCATCTGTTCCCACAACAGTGACATTGTGTTTGGCAAATGGCAAAAAAGAGAATATCCATCACGGCAGAGTTGATAAGGCAAAGGAGATAAGTCTTGCCATGATCACCCTTTAGCTTGAATGTGTTTGCAAGTAGTGAATTGCATTAGTAGACTAACATTTTAGCCAAAAAGAAAAACAGAAGAAGAGAGTTTATAGACTCAACTTATGTACCATAATCTTTTTTGCTACTTAAAAACGGTGATTATGATCATGATATATGGATTAATATTAAAGTATATCTGAAAGTAATTGTTCACTATTCACAATTGACCATTTGTAACAAAAATTGTGATAGAGAGTATAGTCCTAAAAAAATTGATAAAAAAAGAGAGAGTATCATTTGATATAAACTTAGTAACTTGACAATCGGTTATTGCCTTTCTAAGAAGGATGAATTTTTTCTTTCTTTGTTAGGGCTAAGACGATGACTTTATCATTCTAACCATCTTTAAGTTACCGCCACTTGCATCTTATTGGGTTAAAGTTCACCGAGTCTTGGTACTACTGTTTGAACTATGACATTTACCAATTGTACTAAGTAATTTCCTCAATAAGTCTAAATATCGTATCAAATGTTATTATTTATCAATTTAAAATATATGGATTATAAATCAATGAGCCTTAATCCTTGAAAAAAGTTAATCATTTTTCCTTAAAAAAAAAAAAAGTTACTTACATTTAAATTAACCAAGTGGCGCTAATACTAATTAAATTGCCTCAATTTTGAGTTAAAAAAAAAAAAAAAAAAAAAACTACTCAATGTAATAAAGCCCTCACATATTACAAATATATATTAAATCAAATCTGTGCTATTTTTTTGTTGTTTTTTTTTTTACTGAATGATCAACTACTCCATGCTTTAGGTGCTAAAAAAATTTGTTGTATATATAGGCATATATAAGGATAGGTTGTAATAATGATGTTTGAGTTTGGAGAATATGGTTTTATAAAGTGAAAATTTAAGTTCTGGAATTTTCTAAGTGAAAATTCGAAAATTTGAATTTTCAGGAATTTTTTGCAGAATTTTCTAGTGACTGTTCAGAAAGGTTGAAAAGGTTTCAATATTTGTTAACCATTTTATGAAAAAATAACTAACTCTCCATATGTGCCTATTCATGATGAAACATACTTGCCTTTTCATGAATAGAGACTTATATATTCACTTGAAAAATAACTAAATTTCTGTACGTGCCTTTTCATGAAACATACATGTCTTTTCATAAATAAAGGCTTATGTTCACTTGAAAAATAACTAACTCTCCATACGTGCCTTTTCATGAAATATAACTTTATGGGTATAAATAGAGGCTTATATTCACTTGAAAAATAACACAAGAACCACAAGAAATTCTGTGGTCATTTTCCAGAATTGCTATTTATAAAACCCAACATCTTGGTTCTATTTTGGGGACAAATTTGCGATAATCCTTTAGCAACAAAAGTGTGGGGGGTAAATATTGTCTAAGGAAAATGATATAGTGTCTCCAAGTTATCTCCAAGTTATCTATTTTCTGTTTGTTTTTTGTGTTAACCTTATTCTTCCATTATTACTTTGTCTAATATCCCCAACAAAATTTACTAAGAAAAAACCATATTGGGGTTTGAACAATAATGGATAAGAAATATGTTGATAAGTATTTGAAAATTGTTAAATAATTAAATTCATATTTTTCCTAACCATTTAAGTTTTTAAGTTAATTGATAATTTATCATTAGCAATCAAAACATGATTAAGAGTTTTTTTGGGAGTATTTTAGGCCAAGGCCAACATAACTTGACTTGAATCTTTTATTCTATAGATTTATAACTTTGAAATTAATTAAGCCACTTACTTAACCTTAATTATAATTTAGGGGACAGAATTGCTAAATGCCCTTTTTGGGCAAACTAAGTAGCGTTTTGCCTTATTTCTCAAACTAATTAGGGAAATACCCCTCTTTTAAAACTCGATTTTCTCAAAATTGAGTTATAAAAAAGAAAAAAAAAATTTTGGGGCCCTATAGCAGCGTTTTTAAGGACTTATAATGAGATTTTCAGGACTTATAGTGACGTTTTGTAACTCGACTTCCATTAAATCGAGTTATAGGCAATTTTAAAAAATTTTTTTTACCTATAACTCGATTTCATATAAATTGAGTTACAAAATGTCATTATAGGTCTTGAAAACGTCACTATAAGCTCCTTAAAAATGCCGCTATAGGGCCTAACTTGATTTTGAGAAAATCGATTTTCAAAAGAGGGGCATTTCTCTAATTAGTTTGAAAAATATGGTAAAACGTTGTTTAATTTGCCCAAAAAGGGCATTTAGCAATTTTGTCCTAATTTAGGTGAAGAGGTTTGGACCTAAGGACGAATTGATAGAGGTTCAAAAATCAAAATTCCAGTCATTATGCTTATTAATTCATGTATAAAAGGAAATAAAGTTAATCAAGAGCAAGCTTAATCCTGTTCGAAAAACAAATAAACCAAACCCCATTATATGGTCCAGGTCTAGCGTGCTGGTGATAAGACCATGCTTTAATAAAAACTGATCACCGTGTACATTTTAATGTTCAACCCCACTTGGACTAGGATATATACTGTCCAAAACATCGTTTCCTACGTCATTTTTTTCCTTGGAAGTTGGGACACTGTTTTCTATGGAATTAGTAGTGTGCTTATCTTCTTACCGGTACTCTTCAATCCTCCTCCCTTTTCATTCTAATTAGTAACGTCAATCTTAGAAGCATTTGGTTGAAAATAAATGATTATAAACATTCTATACATATAATAAAACTTTAGGAATCTTTGGCCTGGTCTTGAGCACGGATAAAGAACACCAGGTTGTCCATTGACAGTGTAAACATCGGAAACATTAGGGGCTGCTCCAGTAAAAATAGCTTCATTATAAATTGCCAATATTTCTTGCTTCCACCACTCTCCTGCATAATCAGAGATTTCTAGTCATTTCAAAAATATTTTTCTGGTCAAATTGTGTAACATTTTCTTTACTTTTGAGTTGCACATACAGCTTGACCCTTCAAATTTGTATGGGGCATTGTGTAATGTACTCAAGACTATCTGACCATGGATATCTCAGTTGTTTTAGTCCATGCCTATAAAATTGTAAATTAATATTATCATATACAATGCATAGTTAATTAGCAGTTCCTTATATATTTCGATTTCTTCTGTCAAAACGAAAGTGCACGGATCAGAATGATACCAATGAATAGTTATGTTAAAATTGCCCTGGTTAATGGTTATGGACATCAACAAAGATAGTATCTCCTTGGTGAACATGTAGTGCTGGTCCTGGAAACTGGCCATTTACTGTCAAGATGTTCTTTGTGCTGCACAGTCTCGTGTATGGAGTTTCTTTTACCTACAATCCAAAGTTTACACACATATATGCTATAACTCATAACAAAGCATGTGTACATATTAATAGGCATACAACTACGTACATGCATGCAGTGTGTGTACGTACAGATATCTCTATTTATGATGTAGAAAATCAAACAATTACATTTCATGAAATGAATAGTGAAATTTTATCGTATTAGTTACTTACCACAAAAGTATGATAAACATAAGCTTGGCAATGAATGGCACCGACAATTAAGACTAGCCAACTTAAAAATTTTAGGTTCAACCACATTTTTGATTTTTTTTTTTTTTTTTTTTTTTGGGAGCGGTGGGAGTGGGTGATGGAAACCTTTTTAGTTTTCTTCTTAGTCTTGTAGTTTTTTAGTGAATTCCTTAGCTAGGTACCATTTATATAGAGACATGAGGCTAACAGGAAACATGATTAGATGCTTAACTAACTGTACACTTAACTTCAAAAATTTTAGAAGTACAACCAATTCTATACCTATTTTCACAGCTATATTGATATGACTATTGTGAATGGTGGGAAAAAAATGGTCAATCAATGTGAATGTAATAAATAACCCATCACAATTTGTCATATGTATAGGATATATAGTTGTAAAAATAAGTATGAAATTAGTTGCGATTTTAGAATAACGTTTAGAGAAGCAAACATCTTTTCAATTTCCATTTTTCAGATAGGATATGACATAGAGCCATCTTTTCTTCTCAATCGTTTTTTTAGTTTAACTTATTGTATAACTTAAATTATTCTAGCTTTCAATTATATCTGGGTCCTTAGCCCAAAAAATAATTGAACAATGATAGGGTAACGGTACAGGTTGATGATGACTTGTATTTCCCCATGAGATTTTCATTCTCTTCAAGATCAAGTTAAAGATATATAATACTGTTGATAACAACACAACGAGTATTTCTTTATTCTATTAAAACTGTGTTGATTTTAGAATTGGCAAACTAATTAATATTATAACTTTGCTTCTAGCTTTAAAACTATGTTTTTTTTATATGGATCGACGTTGTCATGCTCCCATGAAATGTTGCTCAAAAGTTATAAGTCATTTGGGACGTGGAAAAGATTTGTTACTCAAAAATCAAAAGTGAATAATTTGGAATGTTCTATCTGTTTTTCAGATAAAAAAAGAATATATTCATTAATTTTCATTTTGAACAAAAAAATTGCTTCCTTTGTTAGAACAAATGTGAGAATTGTTAGAGACATATGTTATGTATATTGGTTAATCTCTTGATAAAATGTACTTTACTTGTAATTGAGTAAATTTATGAAGGGTTTAGTACTTCAAAGAACAAGAGTTCAAGTTTAGTATTGAAGTCATGCAAATTTGTCTAAGAAACAAGTGAAGAAGTGTTGTTTATTAAAACTCGACAGATAGCTCGATAGAATCATATCTATCAAGGTTTAATTAATGTTGAAGCTCGACAACAGCTGTATCTGTTAGGAATTACGAAATTAGAATTTTTAGATTTGATTTCACGCCTATCCATGTGTATTTGTGTAAGGTTTCTTTTCTCATAACCATAGACATATATAAGGATTGTTTTAAGGGCCGTCACAGAAAAAGCTACTTGGTGCAAAATGATTATACATGCATATTGTGATCAGAGTCAATTTGCCGTAGTTCATATTTCTATCTGTAGAAGTTACTGCATCTTTGTGCTAAGGGTTTTGTAACCAAGGAGCTTCTTGACCTTTATTGTTGGATGAATTGAAGAACTTTGTAGCTAACATCTTCCTCAAGTTGGTGTGTTAGTCATGTACTAGGATTCGTGCATCATTGGTTAGTCATGTACTGGGAGCCGTGCATTGAAAGGAGAGATTGCCACCACATTACAAATGCAATTGGGTATTGGGATAAGGGTTCAACTGCAGGTTAATATTAGGTACTGGGATTTCTTTTACTTATAACTTCTTGTTTTGATAATAATAGATTCTCGGGAGTGGTGATCTTAAATTCACTTGGTGGGATTTTGCCTCAGTGGTTTTTCCCATTTGTAAATAAATTACCTGTGTTAAGTTTATTTTCTGTTACATTTAACTTAGTTGGTGATTTGTTTGTGCTACCATACTTATTGCATGAAATTGAATCTAATTAATTTAACTTGGCTAATTAATTGATTAATTTCCCAAATGAGTCAATGCATTCTTGGCCTATCATCCTTTGTGTTTAGCATTTTAGTCCTTAGGAAATTTAACTCAGATTCTAACCTCACATAATTACAGTGCGTACTAGCTCATAATTATTTCTGCAACTCGTTTTTTAAAATAACTCAAGCAAATTCCATATTGTTTATACGTGCAAATCCCACTTTGGAGTGCAAATGAATACTGAATTTTCTAAATATGATTTTGTGTTTGAATGAACTTATTAGGTTTATTAGTTTATTTTACTTTAAAAACGATTTATAAAAATAAAATAAAATTTAAAAATCTATACATAAGTCAAATAGTCAAATAAACAAACTTATAAACCAAGCCAAACATGCTTACGCTCTTTTTCTCTCCCCATTTTTTTTCCTAGTGGAATAGTGTTACCTTTAATTTATAGATATTAGTGGGTTATAAAACTAGGATGGGAAACCTAGGGTGTGTTTGGTAATTGCCGTTTTATCAGTTTTCTGTTTTCAAGGGCTATTTTCTGTTTCCGATCACAAAAAACTTGTTTGGTAAGCTCAAAACTACTAGACAAGAGAAAACAATTTTTGTTTCTAATTTATAAAGAAAAATGAAAACAACCAAAGGGCTTTTTTCAGTTTTGTGTTTTTTTAGGCTTATGAAAACACGGGAAAAACAAGTTATTTTACAACTTTAATGAACCAGCTCTCTAGTTCGAACTGTGCAAACTTACTTTGATTTTTATTTATATATTTTTTTTTTCTCTTTGCTGCTACTTTCTATTAAAATTTCCCGCACAAATCCTACTATATATTTCTTGTTTTACTAAAAACCCACTCCCTTTCTCTCTCTCCCCTCCAGTTTTATTCTTTGTGCCTCTAATTTATCTCTCTCTCTCTCTCTCTCTCTCTCTATTCCTAATTTTATATTTTTGTTTTCTATTAGCAGATTTGCTCAATCTTTTATAGCTTTTGGTGATCCATCAATCAAAGGTACACATCTGAAATAATATTTTACTATCTATATACATAAGACTTACTTTAACTTTGAATAAACTAATGTTACAAGGACAACTAGCTTTATTGAATCCATCTTAGGGATTGATGTGATAGAATGGTACGTTTGGTTTATTTTATAGTTATATAATTGTGTTAGCACATTTGGTTTATTTTATAGGCATATAATGTTGTCCTAGTTTATATGATTCAAGTTTTATAGGTATATAATAGTGCAATTGCAGTGTGAGATTTAACAGGTGTTATATGGTTCATTTAAAAAAAAAAAAAAAAAAAAACAGGTGCCGTATGAAACACAAAATATGTGAGATTTAATAGAAGCCATGAAACACAAAATATTGCAGCTTTTTTTTTTTTTTTTTGAATTTTGTGATGATATCTTTCTGTATTGTAATAAATTTCTTAACAAGGTGATTTCATATAATAAGCTATCCTTGTGTAGCAACTATGCAATGGTTTAAGTTTATTCTCTTTTTCAACAGTTTGTACAAATTGTATCTAAAATTTAATGTCAATATCTCCTTTTATTTATGTATTTGTTGATCTGGTAGTTTGGCATTCCTCTCTTCGTAATGTAATTGCAAGATGTTTTGACATTTTAAAGGCACAATTTCCAGCCTTAAAAAGGTTGCCCTGTTATAAACCGTGTCGACAAGGGAATGTGATGAGAGCATGTTGCATAATTCATAACTTCATTCAAATGGCAACAAGAAATGATCGCTTGTTTACTCAATTCAATATTGAAAACCTTATTGTTGAAGGTGAACATAGGAATAATTCAGGTGAGCCATCGCCCGCTATTGACTTAACTGATCAAGTTGCTGAAGCTATGGCAACTTACAAGGATCAGATTGCAGGATTGATGTTAGCAAATAATAGGCATCATTAATGCCATGTTAATTTTTTTTTTTTTTTTGGATGAAATTGATTCCCTGGCATTGATGCCACATTGTAAACTTTAGTTATTGATTATCTTTTATAAGACTTGATTAAAGTTTCAAGATTGAATGTTATATACAAACCATTTTATTTTATAATTCCTCTAGGTGTAATTATTTTAAATACTTTGGAGGAAATGTGTTTTTGAATTAGAATAGATATAATTTTTTATTAAAAAGAAATTAACCAAACAAAACAAAATTTAACTTTTTCAGAAACAACTACCAAACAAATTTCCTGAATTTTGTTTTTGGAAAATGTGTTTTTTCTTTCAATTAACTAAACGTGTTTTTCATATTGAAAACGGGAAAAATTAGTTTTTTTCTTTTTCCCTTGAAAACGTGAAAACAAGAAAACGAAAAATAGAAAAATGAAAACAGTTACCAAACATGGCCTTAATTTCATTAAAATTAATTATTATGATCAATTTTAGAATATCAATACTTGTTTCAAAAGATGGAAAGAGGAGAGAGAATAGAAGAAAGATGGAAGAAAGACAATTGATTTTCTCCATCATAGGTAGATAGGAATGAAAAGAAAAACGTAGAAAGCAAATCCTCCAAGATTCACTTTTTGAAATCCACCCAATTTGAATGGAAATCACCCAAAAAAGAGAGGAAAAGTGGAGTCTAAAATTCAACCTATCATGAGTCAAAATTTAGATTTTTACCCGTGACTTTAAATTCATCCTTGTTACAAATCCATCTGAACATAATAATAATAATAATAATAATAATAATAATAATAATAACATTTTGGCTAAATTACAATTTGAACCCTTTGACTTTAATCAAAATTCAATTTAGTCCTTAAATTTCATTTTTCTTTAAATTAAATCCTTTGAATTTCAAATTTATTCAATTCTGACCTCTGTTATTCTCCTCTAAAAAGGCTCTATTTAGAAATAAGAACCCACAAAAGCATAAAAAGGTATCTCATAATGCATGAGATCTTTGTCTAAAGCATAAGTTTGGCGGTATAAAATGTAATTTTGTTGTAGAGTCACTAATGAAGCTTTTTTGATGGAAATTAACGGAAAGTTTAAGTTGAATAGACTTAAAAGTTAATACTTAATTGAACGAATAAAAAGTATTAAATTAAAAAAAAAAAAAAAAAAATAGAAGTTATACTTTATAATTTAGGGTAACATTTTTATTTCCCTTTGCCGTGGATTCCTTTTAAGTTCAAATGAAGTATGATCATATTGGAAGCAAATTTTGGATTTTTTCTTTTTTTCCTTTCTGAATTGTCCCACACACAAAAGATAATAAAACAAAAGATAACAGACATTTGTCATATTCCACCGAGAAGTCTTTTTTAACCTTCCAAAAGTTATCCCTATGCTCTCAATTTAATCCTTCAATTCTTTCCAATTTTTGTTTAAACCCTATATTAAAATTTAGGTACATTATATTTTTTTATGAATATATATATATATATATATATAGTACTAAGTATTTTATATATATATATATAAAATAAAATTTAGTTACAAATTTGGATGAAGTTTTATGTATCCTTATCATATACATTAGATATGAGAAAAAACACATGTCATTTTTCTATTGTGAATTGAGGTTTAAGGTTCATATATATATATATATATAGAGAGAGAGAGAGAGAGAGAGAGAGAGAGAGAGAGAGAGAGGAACAATCATCGTATCGTAGATATCTATTATCATAATTATTGTTAGGACATATGTAAATCATGTTAGGAATGTATGTTACTTAGAATTGACTAATCCTTTGACAAAACACACTTTACTTGTATTTGGGTAGATCTATGATGTGTTTAATACTTCAAGGAACAAGAGTTCAAGTCCAAGTGTTAAAGCCATACAAATCTGTTCAAGAAACAAGTGAAAAAGTGCTGCATTTTAAAACTCGACAGCTAGTTCGACAGATTGCAACTACCAAGGTTTAAAAGGGATCTTCAGCCCGATGCTTACAGCTACTCAATAGATAACCTATCTATCGAGATTTACAAAAATTAGTTTTTCAGATCTGATTTCACACTAATCTGTGTATATTTGTTTAGGCTTTCTTTTCTCACAACCCTTAACATATATAAGGATTATTTTAAGAGTCATCACAGTTGATGCAAATTAATGCAAAAGTTTTTCACAAGCATATTGTGACCGGAGACATTTATGCCCTAATTCGCTTTCTCTTGAAGAAGCTACTGCGTTTGTATGTCGTAGGGTTTCATAACCAAGAAGTTTTATGATCTTCATTGTGTTGATGAACTGGAAAGAACTTTGCAGCAAATATCCTTCTCAAGTTGGTTGTTAGTCATGTATTTAGATCTGTGCATCAATTGGTTAGTCACGTACTAGAAGCTATGCATTGAAAGGAGAGACTGTCACTATAGAACAAGTCCAATTGGGTATTGGGATAAGGGTTTAACTGTAGATTGGTATAAGGTATTAGGATTTATTTACTTGTAATCGCTTGTTGTGATAATAGTGAATTCTCAAGAGTGGGGGCCTTAAAATCACCCAATGAGGGTTTTGCTTTGGAAGTTTTCTCCATTCATAAACAAATCACCGTGTCAACTTTATTTTCCACTACATATTAACTTAGTTGGTGATTTGTTTGTGCTACCATACATATTGCATGTTAATCGGATTAATTAATTAACTTGACTAATTAATTGGTTAATTCATCACTAGGAGTCAATACATTCTTGGCCTTTCAATTATTTGTAAAAAAGAAAATATATTTAGTATATATATAGTCCCCAAAAAAAAAAAATTGTATATTTAAAAAAGAAAATTTGTGTCAAACTTTTTTGTAAATTGCACGAGCTACCAACTATGTATATCATAATCTATCAAGAACCTTGTACCTTAATTGGTACATTTTTATGCACAAAGTGCTTGAAGATTTAAGAAAAAATTATTCGAGCTGAGAAATCAGAAACATATTGTAACTATTTTTAAAATAAAAAAAATTATATCATGTTCATACCAAGCAAGTATCAATTTGAGTGAAAAATTTAAACATAAAAGAGTAACAGTTTCAATAAAAGTACAAAACTCATCGGCCATGCTAGCCTAAGCCTTACATTCTTCATTTATAGCCCATAGCTAGGTCCTCAATTTCAAATCAAAACCTACCTGCACAAAAAGTCCTGGCCTCCCTTCGAATTATGGTCCGTAATAAGTAATAAGTCCACTTGCACAAAAAGTCTTGGCTTCCCTTCGAATTATGATCCCGAATAAGTAGTAAGTCCACCGCACAAAAAAGTCTTGGCCTCCCTTTTGGAATTACCACCGGTACTTTTGCATAGTTTGCCCAAGCTAGAACCCCAATATTCAGGTAGAAGAAATTATATATTCCTATCGATAAATAATAAAACTCTAATGTTTGTTGAAAATCCGTTACACTATCTAAGAAGGCGAAAAGTTTTTTACCACAAATTTCAAAGAGATAAAGAAAAAAAACGCAGACCAAAGAAGTCAGACTAATTGAAGCCACATTGGATTCTAAAAAAAAAAAAAATTGAAGCCACATTTTGGCTACTCAGGTTGAATATTACTTCTTTTCAAAAAAAAAAAAAAAAAAGGGTTGAATATTACTTACTATGAAATTAAAAGGAAAATATTCTTATAACAAGATGCAAAACCAAAAACAAAACTAAGAAAGTAGGATATATATTATAGACCTTTTCTTGTTGGGTAAGAGACAAGTCATCCTGGAATGTCTTGGTAGCCAAAGTGCAGACAGATTATGATCGAGAATAGCAATTCTAGATTTTCACATGGTACTTCTCACAATGTTGATTAATACTAGGTCTATAATGTTTTTACAATATTTTTATAATAAATTATAAGTGGTAAATTGTTATTAATTTTACTTAAACTTACCACTTACATCATTTTTTACTTACCAATAATAACTTGCTACTTAAGACTTGTTATAAAATTATTATCATGTTGCATTACACATACTAAATAGACTTCACAATCTCAGCCAAATAAATAAAATATATTGACGATAATAATATTGTATTCAACTATCCATGCCAAGATATAGACAAAATGATGTTATTATACGGCAATCCATTTAGTAGGTTTGAAAAAGCTCAACGTTATTGGTACTAAGTACTATCATTATTTTCATAAAAAAAGAAAAAGAAAAAAAGCTATCATTATTATCACTGTTATATTATCACGATCATCATTTTAATTGGTTCTTTTGAGTATTTTTATAAATGATATCTTGCTAAGTTATGTAACGGACTCCCTAATTTTTATATTATAAATTTTTAATAATAGGAATATGTTGTGCTGTGATCTTAGCTTGTATTCAGATGAATTTATTAACAGAAGGGGACCTATTAGATAACGTGTTAATCAAATAGACTTCACAATCTCAGCCAAATAAATAAAATATATTGACGTTAATAATATTGTATTCAACTATCCATGCCGAGATATAGACAAAATGATGTTATTATACGGCAATCCATTTAGTAGGTTTGAAAAAGCTCAACGTTATTGGTACTAAGTACTATCATTATTTTCATCCCAAAAAAAAAAAAAATGCTATCATTATTGTTACTGTTATATTATCACGATCATCATTTTAATTGGTTCTTTTGAGTATTTTTATAAATGATATCTTGCTAAGTTATGTAACGGACTCCCTAATTTTTATATTATAAATTTTTAATAATAGGAATATGTTGTGCTGTGATCTTAGCTTGTATTCAGATGAATTTATTAACAGAAGGGGACATATTAGATAACGTGTTAATCAAATAGACTTCACAATCTCAGCCAAATAAATAAAATATATTGACGTTAATAATATTGTATTCAACTATCCATGCCGAGATATAGACAAAATGATGTTATTATACGGCAATCCATTTAGTAGGTTTGAAAAAGCTCAACGTTATTGGTACTAAGTACTATCATTATTTTCATCCCAAAAAAAAAAAAAATGCTATCATTATTGTTACTGTTATATTATCACGATCATCATTTTAATTGGTTCTTTTGAGTATTTTTATAAATGATATGTTGCCACAAGTTATGTAACGGACTCCCTAATTTTTATATTATAAATTTTTAATAATAGGAATATGTTGTGCTGTCAAGAAAATGATCTTAGCTTGTATTCAGATGAATTTATTAACAGAAGGGGACATATTAGATAACGTGTTGATCAAATGTATTTGAAAGTTATATTTCAAAATTTGTATTTTTTTAATTGTTAATTTGTTGTATATCTTTTCATGCATCTAAACTTAGCTTTGAGTCTCCTTCAATCGGTTTTCTTCTAAGACTAATTGAAGAGCCCATGGTATAGCAGTTGCATCAGCTATCAAGGAACACACGGAGAAATGCAGTTGGCCCAAAGCTTTAACAATGTTGCCATCAGAACTTCTTGCCACAATTGCAATGGTGGTGCCTGAGGGATTAAGAGCTGCATTAACATTATATTTTAATAATTCAATTTCTGAGAAGAAAACGAGTACGTTTTATTGAATAAGAAAACAAAATTAGCCAAAATCGGCTAGGAGAACAAAATTAACATATGGTGGAACACCCTTCATCTACACCATTAAATTTTAATAATACTTAGATATGTAGAAGACTAGTGTAACAACCCCGCCCCAACTATGTAGGTATTGTCCGCTTTGGGGCCTCATATCCCTCACGGTTTTGTTCTTCCCCAAAGCACACAGCAGTGGAGAAAACGGTCTCTACATATTGAAGAGAGGTCATTCCTTATTTGGGTCACTACAATCCACCCCCCTTACGAGCGCACGTGTTCTCGCATGTAAGGCCCACACTTCCGGCTCTGTAACGACTATGCCCCAACTACGTAGATATTGTTCACTTTGGGGCCTCATACCTTTCACGGTTTTGTTCTTCTCCAAAGCACACAGCAGTGGGGGAAAAGGCCTCTACACCTTGAAGGGAGGTCATTCCTTATAAACACATTCTCATGTGCTTCCCTAGATGATGTGGGATTCTATGGAATGCAAGATCCCCTCCTTTTTGGGTCACTACAACTGGTGTTTTTAAGTATGCCTTATTTCAAAGCAGGAAAGTCTTGGTCTCAGTTCTTTTGCATATATAGTTTGCACAAACTTAGGAAGGGTCTAATAAACTTATTAGGAAGGGATCCCTTCTAATTACCACTAGTACCTTTGCATAGTTTGCCCTAACTTTGGAAGGATAGAATAAATCTAAGCTAGAACCCCAATTATCACGTATTCTTGATGTGATCGTCACTCCACAGGTACAAAATTTTTGTGGAGTGTGAAAGGGCAAAGTTCGGAGTTCAAGTCTCTATGAGGGAGTTTTACACACACACACACACACATTTATATTAGGCTAAAGTAGAATTTATATCTTGTATAAATAAATAAAAAGAACTTTGAATGTTCAGATAGCATATAAAATACTATGAACGTTTAGACCCTCAATTACAAAATTATCAATTTAAGTTTAATGTCAAACAATATATGTGCGGAAAATGAACATAAGCTAATAACAGAATTGATAAGCAATCTAAACCAATTAAAATCACATCCACAGCAGAAATTAAATGGTAAAGATTAAGGGAAGAAAGATGCAAACAAAAAGACAACACAACGATGTGTTATTGAAGAGGAAACTGAAGCCCTCGGCTTAAAAGCACTCCGTTGCTCTCCAAGCAGTCAATAATCCACTAGAAAATATAGTTGGGATACATGAACAACAATAGACCCTTCAAGCCTAATCTACCTAGTGTACTCCAAACTTTTTGCTCCAATGAGGGGCCAAACTTTTGTCTTTTTTAACTTACTAGATTTTGCTATAGTCCATAGCATTAACCAATAACTATTAGTCCCTTCCTAACTGCTTCCTAAAGCACCAAAAAGCCTTCTTACAGATGTGGGTATAGTGAGAAAAAGATTTGGCCAAGAACCTCTCAAGGATGTAACAATGGAAATGGTGAGAGTAGAGGAATTTGAAGAGTCTCTATGTAAAGATTGTAGATGAGTCAATCTTGTTTTTCTCTAGATTTTCTCTCTCAAAATTCTCTCTGGAAGCTCTTTACATTTCGTGGGTATAAAGGGTATTTATACTAAGGTGAGAAAGGAATGCAAATAGTCAGTTTTTCCAAAATAGAGCTGGTTGGCGACTTGGCCTTACTACATGACTAAGTTGCGAGTTCAAGCTGTGAGTTAACTAAATGGCTAGTTTGGACTTCTTGTCTTGTAGTGCTACAGCTAGCATGACGGTTCAGCTTTTCTGCATGCTTCATTCTTGTGCATCATCTAGCAGCTTGCCAGTCGCAAGCCACTCGCAGGATCTAGTTGCAAGTCCCTGTTTCACTGCACAGTCTTGAGCATTTTTTCACACTCTCTCACACACTACCCTTACATGATTCCCACATAAATACAGGATTTCTAAATACTGAATTACGAGCAAATTGGCATGGAATAAAGCCAACAAGATGGTTGATTAAATTCAACCTTACAATCTTCACCTTTGGCTATTTCATGACAAAACCTTACAACAAACTCTAGACTTAATGCGTGAGTTGGGAACGGTTAAACAAAACTCACTCACACCTAACTCTAGAATCTATGAAGCTCTTGAACCATGAGAACAAGTATCTCCTGAAACACAACAACACAGTATGATCATTGTATGCAGAAAACTTGTAATGCATATAGAGTAAGCACAATGCGATCAAGCAAAAATGAATAAAGCAATAGACCATGGCTTGACCAAAAACGAACAATCAGTATAAAAAGTAACCATAATGCTTATTCACACATGGAATGAACATCCGGACATGAAAGCTAATAAGATTAATTGCAAAATATCATTTGCAAGTCCAATACTCAACCAATGCATATACACTAGGTAAATGCATCAAGGATAAAAATTCAACAAGGGCACAAGAGTGATATACTTAAAGAAAATGCATGACCTTTAACAGCAAGTACTAAAACTACAAAGCATGGGTACAAAACCTAAAAGCTTACAAAAGCAAAGGTACAAATAAAAAACTGAATAACAACTTATATATATACCACAGTACCAAGAGCTTTCAAAAGTAAATAGATTAAACAGATCCATGAGTTTAAACCAAAACATTAACCAAAATGTAGCAAACCCATAATAAAAGTAAAACACTATCCAAAACATAATACTAAAACACATAAACCCATAATAAAATAAACACTGAAATAAAGTTTTTATGGCAATCTCCCCCTCAAACTGGCACTCCCCCTCAAGAGCTACCCAAAATCTTCTCTCCTTTTTTGACCGGAATGGCCAAAGGGTCACTGCTAAGTGGAGAAACTATCAAACTTTGCTAAGACGATGTTCATTTGATCTTGAAGTGTAGCTAGCCTGTCAGATTGTTCATTCTGGACATCTCTGAGCCCATCAATCCTCTCAAGGATGATTTGGAATGCATTTGGAGGTACAGCTAATGAGGATGAAGCTCTGCTCCTCTTGCCATGGCCTCTAGAGCTTGAGGGTTCTCCTACAACTTTTGTCTCAGTGTCCATGGGTTCACCTTCTTCTTGGTCACCTTCCTCTTTATCACCTGGAAGACGAACTCTTACCCTTGTGATGGTTAGCTTGTTAATTGCTAAGGGAGTAGACAACAGGCTAATATCTTGAGGGATTTCCACACCTTTCAACCTAAAAAGCCTCATAAGAAGGTTGGGAAAAATCAACTTGGCCTTAGTGGTTGTTCTGGTCTCATCCATAATGGTGTAAAAGATGTGAGAGCTGATGTCTATGTAGGTTTTCCATTTGAGCTCCATAAGGAAGATGGCTCTAGCATTGTTGATTGTGGTTAGCTTCTTTACTAGGTATAGGTTAGACATCATAATCACTGTTAGACACCTCATGTCTGATGGAAAGGCTACAGTGTTGAGGCATCTCCCCTCTCTCACTCCACCAATATGTGTCTGAATAGTTTCTAAGGACAATATCCTATCCTTATAATGAGTGAAATCATGATCATTTATGCCCTCAAAACCCAATACTTCATCAGTATCATCCACATCTATAGTGAATTCCTTTCCTCTTATCCAACAATTAATCTCATGCTCTCTTAACACAGCATTTGCATAAAACTCTCTAATTAAAGGATCACAAACTCCAGACAGTTCACTTAAAAGCCTATCCCAACCCCTTCCCTCAAAACAGCTTGGAATGAAAGTGTCCTTCAAATTCACCAAGTCTACAAATCTCTCCTGGATAATGGGTGCCACCAAGTAAAAGTCTCTATGTCTCTCAAAGTGATGAGGAGACCTGAACTTGGTATTGTCCATCTTCAGCCTTTTACCACCCTTCTTGGCAGTGGTTTTCTTCTTGCTAGGAGTCCTCTGCAAAACACAGCAGTAGAGTCCACAAGAACAGAGTACAATAGATGGAAACTAACAATATTAGTAACATGTTAGTGGCTTAGAAAAGGACAAAGTATTATACCAAACATTCAAACCAAACACATTTCAGTGTCAACGTTGAATGAGATAACTCAAAATAGACAAGCACAAAACAAACTATCAACAATTCTTATGCATAACAAAATGTGACAGAAAGCACAACAACTTAAACAAGAACACACAAGGATACACTCCTAAGCACAGATTACAACAAGCAATAATTAACCATTTTGAACCAACTATACTACACAAGCATTGTATTTCACATTTTTCCAAAAGAAAGCATATGTCAATGAGACATATCTTAATGGGTATGAGATGTTCAAACCAACACAGATCAGTCAATACAAACTCATAACAGAAGCAACAAATATGATAATAATAACATTGAACACTTTAAAGTCAAGAACAACAGAACCCATTCATTTAAACTCAACACAAATAAAAGACCCATGTTCAAAACACCATATTTCTCAAAAACAACCAACAACTCAAACATTCAAGAAAGCAAGGCCATAATCATGAAATACTTAGTGAAAATAAGAAAACCCATACCTTTTTCTTGGAGATTGAAGATGAAATGATGAGCAACAATGGAGGTTTGTGTGAGAAACATGGGGAAGATAATGAAAAGTCACAAAATGTTCGTGGGAAAACTGAAAAGTTTTAAAAACTGCCCTTAAAGTGCAAAACACACGATTTTCGCGACTGAACCAAGTCGCGAACAAGTCGCCAGGGCCAACTGCTAGAACACTTAAAAACACAATTTTGAAAAAAATTTTAAGTGTTTTTCGCGACTAGAAGGTCTACCCGCGAGAAAGTTGCGACGTAAGTCGAGAAAATCTCTGTGTACCCCTTGCGACTAGACCTTCCACTCACGAATAAGTCGCCACACTAAGCCGCGAGAAACATAAAAACCCAAAATTTGAAAAATATTATAAGTATTTTTTGTGACTGGGACTTTGACCCGCCAGTGAGCCACGAAAACTTATGAGTAATGCTCACGACTAAGGGCATGCGACTGGACAGATCCGCGACTGAGTCGCCAGAATAGGGCAACACTATTTTTGAAATTTTGACAATTTTTGTAAAAATAAAATACTTTCAAAAAAAAAACTCAAAAAATATTTTTGTGTTTGATCAGCAAAGATTGAGCATGTGAAAACACATTAAATCAAGTATAATCACACAAATGAATAAGGCATTTATTGAACATAGACATGTGTGATGTATGTGGGTACCAAAAGTGAGATAGTCCTTAGCCCAATGTGAAGTTTCAATGATCAATTCAACCAAGACATACATCATTAGCACTAGATAATGTGACCCATCTCAATTAAAGAAATATGCATATATGACCTCCCACATAAAACTTGATAACATAACTTTGAAGCTTTTCGTTTGGCTTCATATACATCATATCATTTGATCTTTTTTTTTTTAATCAATACAACTCATTTTGAGATTAATGCCTGAAATTTTTGATATTTCAATTTGATGAGCAAGCCTTTGGCTTTTTGGGCATCATACATTTTTATTTTTGGTCGCTTTCCCTTTTTCCTAGTCAAATACTAGTATGTGTAACAGGTTTTTGCATCTCAATATCTCTTTTCATTTGGTGAGCTCTTTAAGCAAAAATAATAAAATAAAGAGTGGGAAGATATATAGGCATAAGTCTATGCATCTCTCAAGATCAACAAAACCATTCACTAATCATTCATGACAGGGTTGAAGATCTATTCACAACAGTCACATAGATTTCAAGATTTCTCCCACAATGATATGAGTGCATAAGGAACAAGCTAAGCTCGTAGATACATAAAGCCATTAGTACAAAGGTACAAGGCAAAACATGGTTTGAGACAAAACTCAACAATGTCGATCAAACTTTTTGAATTTTCAACTTTTTATGAGTTTTTGGATTTTTGACTCAAAAGCAAGAAAAGACTAATCAAAGACAACAATGTAAAAACATTCAAAACATTTGCAAATAAACAAACAAACACAATTTTTTTTTCAGCACAAGCTGGACCAAAAACAAAAAGCACACAACCAAACAAAGTCACAAAGCATAGGAAGTATTAATGCACGGGCATGTTGTAATGCTTTTGCATGGGTACCCTTCTTCACCCACACGTCACGTATGTTTGAGGTGATATCCCTATAGGATTGGGTACGAGAGTTAGGACTTTCAAACCTTCTAGTGAAGCTTTCCAAGCAAGTGGTGAATGCACTGATCATCTTTATCACGTCCATTACACCAATACCACCATTTTGGCCTCTTTATGACTCAACAACCCAAGTCCTCTTGTCATTTCTTGGTCCTTTTGACCTTTGATCAGTTGCATTCTTCAATGCTCTAAGTTTATGACAATTTGGTCTGGTGTGTCGTTGAAGTCCACAATGATGGCAAAAATGATTCATTCTCGAACCTCTTGTGATTTTGGAAGAGATTTCCCTCTAACTTCAAGTTTGATCACTGATTGGTTACGGGGCTTATTTAACACCTATTGGTTAGCCACTTTCTTCTTCTTTTCATCCTCTACTTTCTTAGGTGTAGAGGCAACCATTACTGGTTCTTTAGCTTGCACAGACTTCACTTCCTTGGTGATTTTGACAGCTAAACTACTTTCTCTGGTATATCCCATCCCAGATTTGTCTGAGTATTGTTTTGAGAGGAAATGATATCATCTAGCTTCTTGGTGGAGACCCTCTCTACCTTGGCATTTACTTGAACTACCTCAAGCTCAAGGAATCTAATTTTTAGGTAAGCTTCCAACAACTCTCTATTTAGCTTCTCTATCTCACACTTAGCCTCCTTATGTTGCACTAGGAGACTTCTATAGTCCTCCTCTTCCTTCTTCATCTTTTTCATGGCTGCCTTGGCCGCACGTGCATATTCTCCTTATTTCTCAAGGAGTGAATTGAAGTTTTCTTGAAGACCCTCTATACTCTCATCTTTTTCAACATCCTATTCTTTTACAATTCTCATTGATTCCTCATCACTATGCTCCCCAAGTTCTTGTACAAGCAAATTCAAGTTTTCCAAAGACTCAACATGAGCAATAGTCATAAAAGCTGAGTAATTCCTTTCTCCGCCATAACTTTCCTCAGAATCAGAATTGGATGAATCTGAGTCACTAAGAGTTGTGGCATACACCTTGCCTTTCGATTTCAAATAATTAGGACATTCTTTCTTGAAGTGTCCATGCCCATTGCACTCGAAGCAAGTGATTCCTTGTGTAGATTGGGATTCTTTTTCATCTTTCCTTTTAAATTCTTTTTTCTCCTTCCTGGAACTTTGGAATTTCCCTTTATCACCAAATTTTTCATTGTTCTTAAATTTCAAGAACTTTCGAAAATTCTTCACAAGATATGCCACATCTTTATCAATAACATCCTCATCCGATGAGTCGTGAGCTTCAACCCTTGCATTAATTGTCTTAAGAGCAAGAGATTCGCTCTTCCTTTGTGTGGGTAATCACAGTTCATAAGTTTGAAGTGAACCAATCAGTTCCTAGACTTTGATATCATCAAGGTCCTTACTATCTTCAATCGTTGTCACCTTGGCACAGAAGCTCTCTGGCAACAAATGACGGATTTTCTCACAACTTTCGAGTCCTTCGTTTTCTCCCCCATGTTGAATTTGCCGATGACCACTTCATTCAGCTTGTTATAGAAAGAGTCAAAAGACTCGTCCTCACTCATTTTCAGCTCCTCGAACCGAGTGGTCAGCATCTACTGATAGGCCACAAACTGAATGACCCCTTGTGATAAAACCAATTAATTAATTAGTCAAGTTTTTAATTAATCAATTTATCATGCAATTGCGTCGAAGTACAAACAAATCACCAAAAACTAAATATGCAGCGGAAATTAAATAATACGGTGATTTGTTTACGAATGGGGAAAAACCTCGCGGCAAAAACCCCACCGGGTGATTTTCAGGTCACCACTTTTGAAACTCCACTATTATCAAATCAAGCAGTTACAAGTAAAGGAATCCCAAGTGCCTTACCAACCTACAGTTGAACCCTTACCCCAATACCCAATTGGACTTGAACTGTAGCGACAGTTCCCACCTTTGATGCATGGCTTCCAAGTACGTGACTAACCAATGCGCGGATCCCAGTACGTGACTTTAGAACACCAACTAAGGAAGAAAGGTTGGCTGCAAAGTTCTTCAGTTCATCCTTTATGATAAATAGCAGGAAGATGCTTGGTTACAAAACCCTACAGTGCAAATACACATCAACTTTTTGAAGGAAGATGAACTAAGTCAAGAACTTCGTCTTTTGATCACAATTTGCTTGAATAGGGATTGCTCAATGATTTTGCAACTTGTGTCACATTTGACGGCTCTTAAAATAATTCTTTTATATGTTTAGGGTTAGAAAAAAAGAAGGCCCAAAAACATATTCACGGATCCCAAGAAAATCAGATTGGAAATTTGAGTTTTTAAATCTCGACAGATAGCAGGTGTCGAGGTAGCTGTCGAGAAGGTGTCGAGCTTTAATGAAATTGCACTTGCTTGCTTTTTCTTGGACAGACTTGATGACTTCAACACTTGACCTTGAAACCTTGTTTCTTGAAATATTAAAAACACGTAGAACTACCCAATTACAAGTAGAGTGCGTTTTGTCAAAGGATTAGCCAATTTACATGAATAAGTGACATATGTTCTTAACAAGTGAAAACATATATGTCCTAACAATCTCCCCCTTTGGCAATCCGTGACAAAACCACAACAAATAAATGAGTATATGAGAGAAGTCATAAATCACTTAACTCATATTCACTTGTTTGAATACAATAAAATCTATCCTAACACAAACTCTTGAAAAACTTTGCAAGAAGAGAGTTTATGGCAAGTAGACTTTGACAACCTGTATTTCTGAAACACTTTAAACAAAACTCATCAAGGCATCTTGTGTGAAACAGAAATAAATAGATTGCATACAAGTATAAAGAACATGTGTATAAAGATAGAAAAGAAACAACGCATAAAGAGAGAAGTGAAAGAAACATACATCCACATATATAGAAAATAAGTACAATGTATGTAAAATGGTCAAAGGACCTCATGTACATGATCAATGTATCTAAAAGGTAAGAAAAGAAAAGATACATATAAAGCCTCACTACATCCCTCAGAAAAGTCAACACTCCCCCTATCAAAAATGTCCTATACTAACTTTCCCCCTAAAATGACTACTCTCATAATCCAAAACTACTCCCCTTTTTTGTCACGAGTGACAAAGCGTAGAGTGTCATGTAAACATCTCATCGGCAGAGCGAGCATCCCCATCATCATCATCATCATCATCATCCTCAAAATCTGAAGCTGCTAGAGTAGATGGTGAAGGAGTAGCCTCTGGAGCAAATCCACCCATGGTAGCCTGCCGTCGTGCAATACGACCAACACGAACATTCACCTGATGCAACTCAGCAGAGAGTGTATCAAGGCGAGTGTCCATGCGCTGTAGCTGCGCCATAATATCTCCCAGAGATACATCACTTGAAGAGGAAGAAGGAGCAGATGTAGATGGAGCTAATTTGGATGGAGCCGAACGGGAGGGAGGAGTGGCATCCGGCTGTCTCAACCTGAACTGCGCCTCACTACGTTTTATGGTAGCGGCATCTATGGCAGATATGTGTGTGAAGTGGTCAGACACAGGAAAAGGAATGGAAAAATGGCGTAGGATCCTCGTGATAGAGAAAGGAAAGATGAGCTTATCACGGGACGCCGAATCAAAGTAAACATCTATGATAGATAGGATGAAGTGAAAAGGAAAGTCTATGGTAAGATGCTCTAGAAGAGATAGCAAAAATCAAGCACGAGGCTCTGTGATAGAGTTATAGTGAAAAAAAGGATGGAGAACAAAGGTCATCACCATGTTAATAAATCTAGGACCTTTAGCAAAAGGCCTACATGATGTGAACTGATGCTCACCCCAATCAGCAGGGCGCTGACAGAAGGCAGAGATGAGCTCATCTTTGGACACAGTCCTCAGACGCTCACAAGAAGGATAGTCAGGAAACTCTATCCTAGGAACCTTAAGCACATCCGCAACTAGCTGCGATGTGATAGAGATGTGCGTACCTCGAACGCGAGTAAAAAGGAGAGGTACTGAACGATTTATCCCGTGCATGTTGGAGTAGAACTCCTGTATTAGTACGAGAGGGCAAGTGACCGGGATGTCACACAGTGACCCCATCCCCTACTGTGAATGACAGAGGGAAGGTCAGTATCAGCGAAGTCCGCCAGAATGACTTGGCGTTTCGAATGAACACCTCGTCTAGAAAAGTTCTCCGTAAATGCCTTATGGGCATTTCCATCACGGAACCGAAAGTTAAGGGGAGCAGAATCAAAAGAAGTAGAAGCTCCAGAATGCAGAGGGTTCCGAGCAGGATTGGATTTACGTTTGGGTGCCATAGACACTACTAACGTAAAAGAATGAGAGGGAAAGAGAGGAAAACACTCAGAAGAGTTCCCAAGACAGTTCAAATATGACAAATATATTGAACAACAGGTACGTATGCATGAGAATGCATGAGCATGTGACATGCAAAGCAAAAGTTTCATCATGGGCTCAGCCCAATCCAATCCTATTAGCACACAGCATATAGCACACATCTAAATGCATGTAAATATCATTATAATGTACATGAAATGCAATGTATGACATTTTTAAAGCATTGAAGTGAAAACCCAACCCAAAATTTCAAGAAACACTCATTAATTTTGAAAAACCCCTAAAATTTCAAAAAAAAATCCCAAAACCTAGGTTTTAAAACATGCAATGCATGAAAAAGGAAGGGAAAAGTGATCTTACCAAGTGATTTAAGCAAGGAATGATCAAGATCCAAGTGGGTTGGAAGATTTCAGTGAGAGAAGTGTGAAAAGGAGATGAAAAGCCACGGAGAGATCGAGAGAGATCGAGTGAGAATGAGAGAAATCGTGACAGATCTTTAAATAGGCACCTCAGTAAATCTCGACAGCTGAGGTGTCGAGAGGTATTGAGGAAGCTGTCGAGGAAGGTATCGAGGAAATTGCCGTTGACAGCTGAAGGTATCGAGAGGTATCGAGATGCAAGATGAATTTCAGATAAGAGATGCTCGATTGATCGCACAGGTGTCGAGGAGGTATCGAGGAGACAAAAGATTTCTCGATCGATTCACAAGGTGTCGAAACAGGTGTCGAGAAAGAAGACACAAACACAACCAGTGAATCTCGATCGATCCATCAGGTGTCGAGAATCTATTGAGGGGACAGAAACTTTCTCGATTGATCCATCAGGTGTCGAAGAGGTGTCGAGATTGCGATAAGAAATGGCTTGAGAAGCTCGACAGATGACCAGGTATCGAGGAGGTGTCGAGCCAGCAGTAAAAATCAGTTTTTCGAGAAGGAAAAAACACAGACATGAATGCAATCCAACACACATCTCAACCAAAGATCCACTCAACATATAAAGCTCTCAAAAACATCTCTCAACTAAAATTTAAGCACATGGATCCTCCAAAAACACACACACACACACTAAACAAGTCTAACCAATTTTATTTTTCAAAAACAAGTTATGACAGTTTAGTGAGCATACATTAGCACATGTAAAACCTTTGTGATGGCCAAATCACATTGTACCTGCACATGTATCAAAAGTAGCAAAGAATATTGCGTGTTGTGTGTGAAAAACATCGCAAGATTGCATATGTGTATACATGTTATGATGATCTGAGATATGAGAAAATAACTTTAACTCACACACAATTATAACTGTTTGATGGGGACTATCACCTTCGAGGTACATCCTATAACTCCCACATCTCCTAGAATACATGCTTGCAACCATATTTAAAGCATTTTTAATCTTTTTTCTTTTTATTTTATTTGCATGTTTTCTTTTATTTTAGCATATCATGCATGGGCATATAAAAGAGAGAAAAGAAATACCCAAGATGTTAAGCATTTGATATTGCACTTTTGCTATGCCGAAGCATACGAATGTCTTTAACATTGCACTTTTGCTTTGCCGAAGCATACAGGTGTCATATTATGATAGGCGGGCAACAGTAGTGAGATGGTTATTTATGCCTTTCTCTTAGGATTTTCTAGTCCTACCCATCAAAAAGAGTGATATGAGTGTTAAGCTTTAAGAGATAACCTAATCTTACTCATCACAAACAAAAGCTACAAAGCTCACTTGCTTAGTTGTGCACAAAGATGCTCATCTAAGCTACAAGAGATACAAAGTTTAGAAAACTTTGTTTCATTGGCCATCCAAGGTACACAAGTACCAAAGTACACATAACACACTGTTTTTGTATTTTTTCTGATTTTTCAATTTTTTTTTTAAAAATAAACAAAACTGAAAGTAAACACACAAAACATGTTAACAAAGCAAAGTAAAAACTAGACTGACTCAGCAGAAAAACAAAACACACAAGCAATGCAACAAACAGAAAAACAAGAAGGGAAAAGAAAGTGATAAAATCACGTAAAGTCCTTTTTCTTCCACACCTTGGAAGAGCCTTTCCTTTGATTGAATCCTTGAACCGGCGGTGAGGGGGAAGAATTCAAATCGTTCAAGTTCGAAAGGAACAGAGGGCTTTCAGAAGATCTCCAAGAGGAGCAAAAGAGGATTGAAACTGATTTTGGCTTCCAGATGCTGTCATGCCATTGCTCTGTTGAGTGGCTAACCACTTATAGCAATTTGGTCTAGTGTGACCGGCAGCTCCATAATAATGACAGAGATGCTGCTTCTTTTGTTTAGGCTTTTGAGAGTTAGCCTTCTTAGCCCTAGGGTTTTGAGCATCTCTCTTATCTTGCTTAGGAGGTGCTCCTAAAATAGATTTACCCTTGTCTAAGTTTTCACTAGCTAATTCAGTTTTAACATCAATATTCTCAATTTTAGTGTTATTAGCAGGAGGAACAAAAAAAGTATTGCTAGTAGAAGCAGTATTAGAGAAAGAAAGACCATACCCCAAACCAGTTCGATCCGAAGCAGATTTCTGATTGCTAAGCATCTCATCAAGCTTTGCACTTGAGGTCCTCTCCAGTTGAGCTCTTACTTGTACCAGTTTCGCTTCAAGCCTCTTGGTCTTCTCAGCCAAAAAGTTGTTTTCAAATCTCAGTGCTCCAATAGTTTGATTCGCCTCATCAAACTTTGTGGACAACTCTTCACGATCAAGTTCCACATTATTGAGCTTCTTGGTGGCCAGTCTATATAATTTCTCATGCTTTTCAGAGAGCTTGTACAGCTTCTTATAGGCTAAATGGATATCTTCTTGATCATCCATCTTCTCAAATTTTGACTCCACCAGTTCTTCTTCTTCATCCACTTCTTCAACAATCCTTTCAGTAGGATTGACTGTGGCAATGAAGGCATTTAAGATTCCATCATCCTCATTGTCGGAATCATCTTCAGGCTCAGTGTCACTTAGAGTTGCAGCAAGTGCCTTGCTTTTCCCAATGCTTTTGAGATATGTAGGACACTCATGTTTCATATGTCCGAATCCATGACACCCAAAGCACTTTGGTCCTGCAGGAACAGTGTACTGACCACCATCCTTAGCATCCTTCTTCCCTTTGTCTTGGTTTTTAAACTGAGAAGAACTGAACTGCCTGCGGTCCTTGTCGAAGCTCCTTCCATTGGCATTCTTTATAAACTTCTTGAACTGCTGGGTGATGTAGGACTTCATCTTGGAATCTTCATCATCGGAAGACTCATCTGTATCACTGCTCTTTGCCTTTAAGGCCATGCTTTTGCCTTTACTTGACTTGCCAATCCTAGATAAGCCTATCTCATAGGTTTGCAAGTTTCCAACCAGCTCAGTCAAAGGAATCTTGTCAATGTCCTTTGATTCCTCTATTGCCGTAATCTTGGCATGGAATCTCTCAGATAGAGATCTGAGCACCTTTCTTATAATCTTGGGTTCAGGGATGGTTTCCCCAAGATTGAAGGCTGAGTTCACTATGTCCTTGAGCTTGGCATAGAACTCATCAAACGACTCATCCTCCTCCATCTTAATTTCTTCAAAGCTAGTAGTGAGCCTCTGAAGTTTTGAATCTTTGACAGCCTTTGTTCCTTCATAGGTTGTCTGGAGGATGGTCCAAGGCTCCTTAGTAGTTTCAGTTGAGGATATCTTTTTGAACGCCTCATTGGTGACTGCTCTAAATAGGGCATTTAACGCTCTGCTGTTGAAGTTTGCCATCTTGATTTTAGCATCATCCCAATCGGTCGGTTCTTCTTTTGGCTTAGTCCAGCCAATCTCTACAGCTTGCCACACCTTTTCATCTAAAGACTGCAAGAAAGCTCTCATGCGTGCTTTCCAATATATATAGTTAGTGCCATCAAATAAAGGAGGTATAATTAAAGATTTTCCTCTATCCATGACAAGCAGGGGTCAATGGATCAACACAGCAAAGATTAAACCCTAATCAGAGTGTGCCTGCTCTGATACCACTTGATAGGGCACAAACTGAATGACCCCTTGTGATAAAACCAATTAATTAATTAGTCAAGTTTTTAATTAATCAATTTATCATACAATTGCGTAGAAGCACAAACAAATCACCAAAAACTAAATATGTAGTGAAAATTAAATAACATGGTGATTTGTTTACGAATGGGGAAAAACCTTACGGCAAAAACCCCATCGGGTAATTTTCAGGTCACCACTCCCGAAACTCCACTATTATCAAATCAAGCGGTTACAAGTAAAGGAATCCCAAGTACCTTACCAACCTACAGTTGAACCCTTATCTCAATACCTAATTGGACTTGATCTGTAGCGACAGTTTCCATCTTTGATGCACGGCTCCCAAGTACGTGACTAACCAATGTGCAGATCCCTGTACGCGACTTCAGAACACCAACTAAGGAAGAAAAGTTGGCTGCAAAGTTCTTCAGTTCATCCTTTATGATGAATAGTAGGAAGATGCTTGGTTACAAAACCCTACGGTGCAAATACACAGCAACTTCTTGAAGGAAGATGAACTAGGTCAAGAACTTCGTCTTTTGATCACAATTTGCTTGAACAGGGATTGCTCAATGATTTTGCAACTTGTGTCACACTTGACGGCTCTTAAAATAATCATTTTATATGTTTAGGGTTAGAAGAAAAGAAGGTCCAAAAACATATTCATGGATCCCAAGAAAATCAGATTGGAAATCTGAGTTTTTAAATCTCGACAGAAAGTAGGTGTCGAGGTAGCTTTCGAGAAGGTGTCGAGCTTTAATGAAATTGCACTTCAGCTTGCTTTTTCTTGGACAGACTTGATAATTTCAACACTTGACCTTGAAACCTTGTTTCTTGAAGTATTAAAAACACGTAGAACTACCCAATTACAAGTAAAGTGTGTTTTGTCAAAGGATTAGCCAATTTACATGAATAAGTGACATATGTTCTTAACAAGTGAAAACATATATGTCCTAACATCTACAACTTGGTATCCTTCACTTTTTTTGTTCCTTCATACGTGGTCTCCAATATCTGTCATGCCTCCTTGGCAATAGAAATGTGAGATATCCTGTGGAGCTCATCTGGAAACACACCACAAAAAATAGCGTTAAGTGCTTTCCTATTTGCATTAAACGCTGTGAGAGTTGCCTTATCCCACGTGGATTTGGCAACCTCTAGCCTAGTCCATCCAATATCCACCGCATCTCAAACGGTTTCATCCATTGAACACAAAAATGCCTTCATCCTAACTTTCCAAAAGGCATAGTTACTACTATCAAAATATGGTAGTGCATTTAAAGATTGAGACCGGTCCATCTCAATACGAGGTCAAGGATCGCACTAAGGTCTTTAAACCACTAAGAGTGCACCCGCCCTGATACCAATTGATTCAAATAGCGCATAAAACACTATGAACGTTTAGACCTCCAATTACAAAATTATCAATTCAAGTTTAATTTCAAACAATATATGTGCAAAAAATGAACATAAGCTAATAACATAATTGATAAGTAATCTAAACCAATTAAAATCACATTCACAGTAGAAATTAAATGGCAAAGATTAAGGGAAGAAAGATGCAAACACAAAGACAACACAACGATGTGTTATTGAAGAGGAAACTGAACCCCTTGGTGTAAAACCTCTCCGCCAACCTCCAAGCGGTTAATAATCCACTAGAAAATGTAGTTAGGATACATGAACAGCAATAGACCCTCCAAGCCTAATCTATGTAGTGTACCTAGGTCTTCCAAGCTTCTTGCTTCAATGAGGTTACGCCGAACCTTTGTCTTTTCTAACTTACCGGATTCCGCTATAGCCCATAACATCAACCAATAATCATTGGTCCCTTTCTAACTATTTTCCAAAGCATCAAAAATCATTCTCACAGATGTGGGTATGGTGAGAAAAGGATTTGGCCAAGAACCTCTCAAGGATGTAACAATGGAGAGGGTAAGAGTAGAGGAATTTGAAAAGTCTCTATGTAAAGATTGTGGATGAGTCAATCTTGTTTTTCTCTAGGGTTTCTCTCTCAAAATTCTCTCTGAAATCTCTCTACATTTCATGGGTATAAGGGGAATTTATACTAGGGTGAGAAAGGAATGCGAAGAGTCAGTTTTTCCAAAATAGAGCTGGTTAGCAACTTGGCCTTGCAGCTTGACTGAGTCACGAGTTCAAGCCGCGAGCTAATTGAATGGATAGTCTGGACTTTTTGTCCTGTAGTGATACAGCTGGCATGACGGTCCAGCTTCTCTGCATGCTTCGCTCGTGTGTATCATCTGGCGGCTTGCTAGTCGCGAGCCACCTGCAAGATCTAGTCGCGAGTCCTTGCTTCACTGCACAATCTTGAGCATTTCTTCACACTCTCTCACATACTGCCCTTACATGATTCTCATCTAAATACAGGGTTTTTAAATGCTGAATTACAAGTAAATTGGCACGAAATAAAGCCAAAAAGATGGTTAATTAAATTCAACCTTACAAACTCAAACCTATTTTATTTTGTTATACTGTCAAGAAAATTATATTAGCTTGTAATATTCAGATGGATTTAACACACTAAGCATGTAGAGATGGATTTTCAATTCAGTCGGAGAGGGAACAGCTATTCAAAATTCCCTCCTCTTGCAATTTTCATGAAAAAAAAAGAAAAAAGGAAAAAGAAAATATATATATATATATATAAGCTTAAATTAATCATTTCTCTCTTCTAAGTTCTAACTTAAATATAATCAATTTTAAAATGTGGCGTCCAAAATAAAAATTCTGCTTCTGCCAGTAAACCTTAAATAAGTCATCACCTAACAAATTTGTGAAATGTAGTTGTGAGTTGTAAGCGAAAATTTTAGACGAAAGAATCCAGTTATGGTTGCAGACTTGCAGTTGCCTACATTTGGTACTCATAGGTAGACGAGGGAGGGAATTGGCTGAAACACTTGCATCTTCTTAATTAATTTCTTTCATATCATATGTAAAGAGAGAAGAAATTATTAGCTTTAGCTATGTGATTATGAAAGCATATTATGTGTACTACTTTTTTTTTTTTTAATCTTTTTTAATTATCAAAATCCAAAATTTGTAATAAATTATTATAATGATTGAAAATAAATATGCGATTTCTTTTAAAATTCTTCAAATCTTTAGTAGTAAAATTTTATTCAGAAATATATTTTAAATTTTTTTTTAAAATAGTAATATAGTTTCATATAGTATAAATTATGTTAGTGATTTTAATGCATTTACGATGAGTCACGTGGTAAAAGCATATTATACAATTTCTAATATTTATATGGAGAAAACACAACATGCATGCCATGTGTAATGATAAATTACACAAAATCACCTAACATGAACACAAATTCAGGAATAATAAATATTTAATTTATTAGGTGTAATATGTATTTTTTTTAAAAGAATATCATACTTATGGATAATTCATTTATTTGCACACGTAAATTGATTGTAATTATGTGTGTTTCTTGATATTTATGAACTATTTTACTTTATTTTTTCAAAAAAAAAATATTTTTATTTAATGTAATATTGAATGCTAAATAAAATTTTATCTCAGATAAAACAAAAAACAAAAGTACCCATTCACATGATTGTAGCGTATCTGGTTATTTGTTGACAAAAACATTTTCATCAAATGATGTTTTATATATTTTGGAAAAAGAAAAAGGTCAAACGATGCATAAATATCATGAGGAACTACACTATTGATCTCTAAAATTTACCTACAAAGCACAATTAGTCTTTTAAGTTTAAATTAAGTTTATTAGTCCCTCAAATTTAAAAAATAAGCGCAATTGGTTCATCTGTTAGTCTTATTGCCTACATGGCTAACAGAGCTATGATGTGTTAAATTTTAAGTTATGTGTCATCAAATTTAATATTTATAAAAAATCAAGATTCAAATATGACATAAAAAAAACTATTAACCCAATAGAAGAACCCAATCTAATTGGGTGACCTGTTTAGAAACGGGTATTCCCAATTTCAAATAATACTGCCCAGATTTGAAAATAGAGAAGGAGATCCCTAATAACACCGTTGTCCACTGCTCTCACCGCCATCCTCCTCCATCTTGACCCATTTCTCTGATAGACACAGTCACTAGTGTGACGAACAATTCAGCTACATATTACTTTTACTTTTAAAATCAAAACTAAGCATGATTAATTGATTATAATATCTGATGTTTTGTGGTGGTCATGAGAGAATAATGAAAAGAATAGTAATTACACCAAAGAGTCTTATGTAGTCCGTGAATGAAGTTGGGCACTAGTAGTCCACTAGGCTAGTAGCTAACTCATAAAGCTCAAGAAAATAATGTATGTTTTTCAACGTGAAAAGATATGTGACACCAGTGGCTTTGTGTGTTAGAGGAATATGTCTCGAGGAAGGAGGAGGCAGTTGAGTGGTGGATGACGGGGTTGTTAAGAATATCTCATCTGGGTAATGTTATTTGAAATTGGGAATATTTGTTTCTAAATGGGTTACCCGAATTAGACTAGGTTCTAATAAATTAATGGTTTTTTAATGAGTAAGATATTGGATATTAATTTTTTATAATAATTTAGATGCCACATCACTTAAAATTTGCCACATCATAACTTCGTTAGCCAGGTAGGCACTAAATCTAGCTGTTTTTAACGAAATGACCAATTGAGCTCATTTTTTAAACCTAAGGGACTAATAGTGCTCAATTCAAACTTGAGGGACTAATAGCACTTAGTATGTAAACTTGAGGGACCAAAAATGTAGGAGAAAATGGGCAAATGCCCCTTTCAAAAAAAAAAAAAAAAATCCAGCATTTTGCTATTTTTTCTCAAATTAATTAGGGAAATGCCCCTCTTTTGAAAATCGAGTTTCTCAAAATCGATTTAGGCCCTATAACGACGTTTTTGGGGAGCTTATAGTGACGTTTTCAGGACCTATAGTGGCGTTATGTAACTTGATTTATATAAAATCGAGTTATAGGTAAAAAAAAATTAAAAAAATTGCCTATAACTCGATTTAATGGAAGTCGAGTTACGAAACGTCACTATAGGTCTTGAAAACGTTACTATAGGTCTTTAAAAACGCCACTATAGGGCTCTAGAATTTTTGTTTTTAATAACTCGATTTTGAGAAAATCGAGTTTCAAAAGAGAGACATTTCTCTAATTAGTTTGAAAAATAAGGCAAAACGCTGCTTAGTTTGCCCAAAAAGGACATTTAGCAATTTTGTCCCAAAAATGTATTTTCGCCTATTTTAAAACCTGCCCTCTTTTCTTTGTTTAATGTTTTTAACTTGTACTTTGAATCACACGTTAAGAAGACCTTTAAAAAATAACCTAGATTAACCAAGATCTACCATTAATAGAAAGAAAAGGAAACAAGGCAAGCAATCACAACTTCACAAGTCCCAATCAAACAGAAATATGTGACTTCCTTCACAGTTCAGGTTATATATCTTTTAACCATTCAAGGAAGAAAGAGGGAATCATGTAACTAACTAACATATAATTTCATTTTCTATTTCGTACGTGGACTGCTATCCATGCATTTTAAAATTAAGTAATGCAAAAAAATTCAGTCCCAGCTGTTTTAATTATATTTTTATTTTATATATAGTACTCAATTAAGTTGTAACTTAGACGCTTCAATGGGATCCCACATATGCAATTGATAGGGCAAGCATTAAAGTCTAATGGGGTTAGAGTTCCACGTTGTGGACAATTGGTGACAATTAGCAAATACCACACAGCAGCCATGTGGAATTGACTATATTATGGAAGCCAAGGCTTAGACTACTATTTACAAAGCATGAATAATTGAACAAAAATGCATGGTTTTCAGACCCAGACTGTTTATTGAACCATAAAAAGAAGATGTTCAAGGTTTTTGAGGTCGAACCCAGGTTGGACTGAGGTCAAACCATGATGATGTCATAATCAATTTAATAATTATTTTAAATATAAATAAAAACATTAAATTAATAAAAATAGAAAAATTAACTAAAATAGTCTAATTTAATATAGAGATCTATCTTTCAAATATTTTTTTATATCATAACTTTCGCAAAACAAATAAGAAATGTCAAATCCTAAGCAAATATTAATAGAGTATATCTTTATTTATTTACATGTTAATTAGTAAAACTTGTGATAATAATAATAATAATAATAATAATAATAATAATAATAATGTAATAATTATTATAAGATAAGAATGAGAAGGACATTAAATAAACTAAAATATTTAAATTATCTAATAATTTAAAAATTAAAATAATTATTTAATAATTTATAAGTACAAGTACAAGTATATCTATTTCCAAAAAAACTTTAAATATTATATCAATACTAGTATTATAATATTTCATACAACTTTTGATATAACTCGTTATATGATAAGTTGTGAGCGATGAAAAAAAATTGGGAATGTATTTAGGTTCACATTTTCATCACTCAAATTTATAGCAAAAATTGTTTAAAATATTGTAATATTAGCATGGTTCTAAACATAAAGAAAAAGTCTGGTGCCATACCCCATCACCAACTACAACTCGCCACATAGACAAGGTGTGGCACAAATTGTAGCTAGGTTATGGCACTAGAACTGCTCACACATAAATTTGTTGCAATACTGTGGCAATCTAGAAATACACATACATTATGTCACATCACATTGGGCTCAAAGGCCAAAACTGAAAAGAAGTAAGAAGTAATGGATTCAGCTCATCTTTTATTCAAAAATTAAAAGTTTTCAATATTTCCAATGCTAGTGTCAGTTAGTAGTCATGTGGAGAGCTTAGGAAACTTCAAAAAAAAAAAAAAAAAAAATACAAAACAAAGAAAGAGAAAGTGAGAAACCGCATACATAACAAAGTTCAACAAAAAAGGAAGAAAGGGACTTAAGTCAATATAGAGCAGTGGAGATGGACAGAGAAGAGAAGAAAAAGAAGGAAGAAGAAGAAGCACCTGCTTCATGGCGCCACCCTTGCCTTGTTGTCGTCCTCTTCCTTTTCTCCTTCTTGTCTGTTTTGTTTCCTTACAAATGAGTTTCCAAATCTGAAAAAATGAAACCATGCAAAAACCGGCCACGCTTCCTAGAACTGTACGGTATGGCAGTGGTTCAAACGGTTTCATGCTTTTTTTGCATTGAGAGGTTCTTAGTTCTAATAGAATTGCAATAGTGAAAGATTCATGGCTAACCAGGTCGGACCGTATGGTCCGGTTTGGGTCTAAGGACCATGAAAAATGATGATGATAGCCTTAAATATGACAAGCATGGAAGCTAAGGCTTAGACTACTTTTTAAAGAGCATGAATAATTGAACAAAAATGATGATGATAGCCTTAAATATGACAAGCATGCTACCTTATACTATTATTATTGCTTATCTACACTAAGGATTGGCACTAATGTCTCACCCAATTATTCATTATATACACAAGTTGAAATATGTGCTACTTAGTGATTAGTCCCCCACTCCTTTTGTTATCTAAATAACAATACGTGGAGCCTTTTTGATCGAGAAGATATCTCATGAGATAGGTTTTTACGAAACATCTCTCTCCTAACATATGAAACTTATGTATAAAACTCATTGAGAGAAATGTCTTAATTACAAAACCGTCTCATAAAATAACTGTTCTTGTTGATCAGCTTTTGTCCTTTATGAATCATGTATGATGCATATGGAGCACCGTCCAAGAAAGCTAGAGGAGTTGGGAATTATTATTGGCCCACAAATATGCCAAATTAGCCCATTACTCATGGATAGCCAATGTTTTGTCTTGTTATGGCAAGGCTAAAACTTTATGGTCAAGAGATACTAAAGAATGACTGCTTTCGGTATCATGTGTTTGTTTTTTTTAGACCCCTTAAAACAGATTGTTTAACCTAATATATTAGCTAAGTGATTACTTAGGTTAATTGTGAGATCTAGGTTAAACAAGGAGAGATCATATCTTGCACAGTAGCAGTAAAATAAAGAATACAACTATATGATCACCTAGGAAAACCAATGAAACGAATCGTCTCAAGGTAAAAACATGGGGAGGATTTAACCTAGCTATCCTTAAGGTAAAAAAAAAAAAAAAAAAAAAAAAAAAAAAAATTCACTATAAGAATATTAAAGTTTTTATAATAAGATTTAACCCTAAATCTATTACTACCTCCAGTAGTAATCACTGACAGGACAACGTGCAAGCTGCGAATCCACAGACTCATTCTCTCTTGGATTTGCAAGACACAAACTCCCACGTTTGTGACTTTGAGAACCCACTCAAAGATCTCAGATCACGGTTTGTTGATTTTGCAGCAACTAGATTCTTCCAATACTTGATTGTAGATCTTGTTTTGGTAGACACTGGTAGAGTTAGAAGGTATAGAACCTCTTAGATCTCACAGGAGTAACTCACAAGTCTTCCGACCATCTTCAAAATGTAGCTAGGGTTTTCCTTTTATACTTAGGAGTGATGGACTGAAACCCTAAACGTTTTCAATGGTTGGTCTTGTTTTAAAATTCTGCAAAAATTCTTTTTCTACAATACTCGATTGGTCAAGCTTCATTCTTTGATCAGTCGAGCTTCATAGAATGCCAATTCTTTTTTTCTTTTTTTTTTTTTTCTTTTTGCAACTTGTATATTATATTGAGTCTTGACTTGAACCAGTTTGAGCAATGTCTAACGTGTTTTTGTTATCGGTTTGCCAACATATGCAAATTGAGTCTCTAAACATTTAATCCTAAATCTTTAGAACCTAACAATCTACTTTTTTGGTAATCCGTGACAAAACACACACACACACACACACACACACACACACACACACATATATATGAATTGCTTAACTCAAGAATTAGCTCAACTTACAAATTGTTGCCCAAATAAAATTCCATCATAATCCACTAACTATTAGTTGCTAGAATAGACAGCAGATGAGAATGAACTAACCTGTAAATTCCTAAAACACTCAAAACAAACCATAAACGCAGGTGTGGAAATTACAGTATAAATCTAAAATTTAAAAACTGAACTTGAATTCACAAAACATAAAAGATAGACAAAATATCAAATGAATAATCATCAAATAAACCATCATAGTTAATCATAAACCATCAATGTTTTTGAAACAAGAACAATAGAAGAGAATATACATAAAAAATGAGAAAATATACATCAAAAACTCTCATCATCAACTAAACTAATCCCGCTAAATATAAAAACTCTCTAACTCTCCTCCTAAGTACAAGAGTAACACATCTAAACCAACTCCCCCTTTTGTTACGCATTGCCAAAGGCAACCATCAAGGATCAGAGGGTGGGGTAGGTGGAAATGCACTCCTATACTCTGTAAAGTTAGCTCTCAAGGCAGCAATCTCAGAAAGTAGCTCATTAACGAGTTGTCCATTAGCTGCTTAAGTGTCTTGCTTTTGTAGAGCTTGGAATTCAACATCCATAGTTTCACACTACTTAGGGTATTGAGAGGTAATTTTGTAAGTTGGAGGATTTGTGTAAGAATAGTCAAGAACAACCTTATAGAACAATTTTGGTTTGGTAATACCACTTTTAGATCTAGTCTGCATAGGATGCTAATTGTGGATTGTGGTGGTGGAAGAGGAAATAGGAATGAGATCAATGATAGAAGTAGATGTAGGCACGGTAGAATTGGGGACTGTAGAAACAAGCATTGTAGAATTGGGGATTGTAGAATCTATTATTGCAAAATTTGATGTAGTAAGAGTGGAAGTGTTATGTGAAGGAGAGTTAGGGAGAGGAACAGTGGGAAGCTCAGTGATGGTAGGAGTGAGATCAAGTTGGTTAGAGGTAGTGTGTGGAGTATTAGACCCTAAAAGGGAAGGTTGATTAGTGGAATGGAGATAAAGGAGATTAGACAACCACAAGGGATTAGAAGTTGATGATGATGAAGAGGAAGAGACAAAATTGGTGGAAGGAGTGGTGGAAAAGGGAAATTTGGACTCATTAAAGGCAACATGTCTAGAAGTGTATAGCTGCTTAGTAACAAGGTCAAGACAGAGATAACCTTTAGAGATTGTGTAATAATCTAGAAAGAGGCATTCTTTGGATCTAGGTTCTAATTTATGGGAAGTATAGGACCTGAGACAGGGATAACATGCACAACCAATGACCTTGAATTGAGATAAATTAGGTTAGGAGTTATACAATTTATGCCAAGGGGACTAAAAATTTAGGACATAAGTGGGACGTAAATTGATTAAGGACACTGTTGTTTGAATAGCATAATACCAATAGGTAGTTGAAATGGAAGCATGAGATAGAAATGTGATTGTAGTCTCAATAAGATGCCTATGCTTTCTTTCAACTAAGCCATTTTGATGGGGAGTGTATGGACATGAAATCAGATGTGTGATACCATTATGAGATAGGTAAGATTTGAAAGTGGTAGATGTGAATTCCCCACCTCCATCAGACCTAAAGGTCTTAATTTTGGTAGAGAATTGATTTTCAATAAGATTTTTGAAATGAACAAACTTATCAAAGACCTCAGATTTACTTTGTAGCAAATAAAACTAGGTGAATCTAGTAAAATGATCAATGAAAAGAACATAATATTTAAAGCCATTCATAGATGTAACAAGAGCTGGACCTCATAAATCAGAATGAACAAGTTCGAAAGGACTCGATGCAGCAAATTGAGACATGGGAAAAGGAAGTTTATGCATTTTTCCATATAAGCAATGTGTACAAGAGTAATTAGAATTAGTACACTTATTTGATACAGATTTGAACTTTGGAAAAAGAACATGAAGAACTTGATCATGTGGGTGACCTAGTCTCATGTGCCAAAGAGTTTTATTGAAAATAGAAGACAAAGCAACATTGTTGTAGAGTTTGGAAGTAAGGGAAAGCTTTGAAACTTTGTGAGGATACATAGATGGGATAGACACCACCTTCACTCTTGCCCTGGTAGAGAACAGTGGCCAAAGCTTGAATATAAATGATGTTTTCATCAAAATAACAATAGCAATTATTGTCATGTCAAATTTTATGCACAAATGCAAGATTAGAAGCAATGGAAGGAACCTTGAGGACATTTTATAAGATGAAAAACAGAATAAGATGAAGGAATAGTGGTATTACCAACATGAGTGATAGGCAGATTTTGACCATTGCCAACTGTGAGATGACCTTGACCATTGTAGGGCTTAGGAAAGCTTAGATGATTAAGACTTGAGGTTACATGATCTATGGTTACATTGTCAGTAAGCCAGGGTTGTTCTCGAGCAAGACATGCATTCGAGGCAGTAGCTATAGCAGGAAGTTTTGTAGGTGGATGCTTTCCATGAGAAGCATAGTCCATCCTATGATAGCAATCAATTTCCAAATGTCCAAGTTTACCACAGATTTAGCAAGTAGGCCTCTTTGATTTAGTAACAGAAAATTGATTTTGTGAGAATTGATTGAACTAATTCTGTGGAGTGTTAGAGTTTCTTCCTACTCGACCTCCTCTATTGTTGTAGTTGCCTTTTCCCCATCCTCTATTGTTGTAAGACTAATTGTAGGACTAATTATAGCCATTATTGTTGTTTGGCCTTGAGTTGGAAGCAGCTGCCATAGCAAAGACAGGATCTTTAACTTCCAAACCTTCATTCAAGGACTCTTCTTCTGCATTGAGCATTGTAGGAAGCTCATCAAAGCTAAGTTAAGTGCTTCTAGTCCTTATAGCAGATCTAAAAGCATTATAGTTCTTAGGTAGCCCCCTGATTTCTGTATGAAGCAATTCTTCATCATCAACAATTACACCAATAGCTAAAAGCTTGTCCCTAGCCACTTTGATTTTTTGTAGATAAATGTCCACAGAATCAGTGCCTTTCTTAATGTTATGCAACTCTCCTTTGAGATTCATTACATGAGACCTAGAAATAGATGAAAACTTATTCTCTAGAACCTTCCACACCTCCATTGCAGTGGGACATTCAACTGTTAAAGCCAAAATAGAGGGAGAAAGTGTGGAACTCATAAAGGTGAGCAAAGCCTTTTCTTTTGACCTCCAATACACATAATCTGGATTTAGAATTGTTGTGAACGAACTAGAAAGATCCTTACGATACTTCTCTGGAATCAATTGAGGTTCCTCCAAGAGTTCAAACATCGAGTAAGCTTCTGAGATGATAGTGATCTGGTGCTTCCAAACTATGTAGTTTGTGTTGTCTAGCTTAATAGTCATCATGTTAGCCATATTAGATAACAACAATAGAGGTTGATTCATTACACTTACAATGGAACTTGAAGGAGCTATAGATGAAGAAGCCATAGCTGAGCTTAATGTTGCCATGGTTGAGCTATTTGTAGAGATCGAAGGCTCTGATACCATGAAGAAATTCTAACAGAGAAAATCTAACAATGTTTAGTAAGATTGAAGAGTAACAACCAATTACAAGAGAGAAGGAGAGAGAGAGAGAGAGAGAGAGAGAGAGAGAGAGAGAGAGAGAGATATATATATATATATATATATCAAAGAGAAATTGTATTTGATCTTGCTTATTTTATACTGTGATGCTAGATATAGTATTTATACAAGTAAACCTCCCTAACTGAATAAAACAGAACTCTTGGAAATATGAAATAGATCTGTGAAAGGTGGAGATGGTTGATCAAATCTGCCTAACTGAAAAGCCTGCCAATACCAACTAATTCTTGAATCTTGAATATGACACTGTTTGAGCAAAACCAATATAGAAGACATTTGCTTTAATAAAACTATGTGTTTTAGTCTATAGGTTTAATGAAACGATGCATTTGATTGGCTTTGGTCTTCAAGCTTTATGAAATGGAACGTTTTGCTTTATCATTTTCAAACATGGTGCACACATACTTCTATTTTTTTTTTTTTTATTAGAACTTTTGATTCATAAAAAGTTTGTAAGGTTGAATTTAATCAACCATTGTGTTGACTTTATTTCGTGCCAAATTTTCTTGTAATTTAGCAATTAGTAACCCTGTATTTAGGTGGAAATCATGTAAGGGTAGTGAGTGAGAGAGTGTGAAGAAATGCTCAAGATTGTGCAAGGATGCAGAGACTCATGGCTGGGACTCACAAGTGACTGGCAAGCCGCCAATTGCAGCACACGAGTGAAGCGTGTAGAAAAGATGAACAGTCATGCCAGCTGGAGCACTATAGGACAAAAAGTCTAGCCTGGCCGTTCTATTATCTCGCGGCTTGAACTTGCGACTTAGTCAAGTTATGAGGCCAAGCTGCCAACTAGCCCTGTTTTAAAAAACCTGACTCTTCGCATTCTACTCTCACCCTAGTATAAATACCCCTTATACCCATGAAATGTAGAGAGCTTCAAGAGCGAATTTTGAGAGAGAAACCCTAGAGAAAAAAAAGATTGATTCATCCACAATCTTTACATAGAGACTCTTCAAATTCCTCTACTCTCATCCTCTCTATCGTTACATCCTTGAGAGGTTCTTACCCAAATCCTTTTCTCATCATACCCACATCTGTGAGAAGGCTATTTGGTGCTTTGGGAAGCAACTAGGAAGGGACCAATGGTTATTGGTTGATGCTATGGGTTATAGCGGAATCCGGTAAGCTAAAAAAGACAAAAGTTCGGTGGAATCTCGTTGGAGCAAGAAGCTTGGAGGGCTTAGGTACACTGGGAAGATTAGGCTTGGAGGATTTTCTACTGTTCATATATCATAACTTCATTCTTTAGTGGATTATTGACTGCTTGGAAGGTGGCAGAGAGGTTTTACGCCGAGAGCTTTGGTTTCCTCTTCGATAATACATTGTTGTGTTGTCCTTGTGTTTGCATCTCTCTTTCCTTAATCTTTGCCATTTAATTTCTACTGTGGATGTGATTTTATTTGGTTTAGATTGTTTATCAATTCTGGTATAAGCTTATAATCATTTTTCGCACACACATTGTTTGATATAAAGCCTGAATTGGTATTTTGTAATTTGGGGGTCTAAACGTGGTTTATATACTATTTGAACATTCAATTGGTATCAGAGCAGGTACACTCGCTGTGGTTTTATCACCTGAGTGCCATCCTAGAACCCCTGGCTTGCTATAGAAAGTGCTATGGCAAAAGTCAATGTAAAGTGGACTAGATGTGTTTGTGATAATGACTCCTTGTGCATATTTGAAGATTGTCCTAGTAGTGAACTTTTAGAGTTATTCAAGTCAAAGAAACATGCCAGAATTTTTATACACATGCTAAATCATTAGTTCATAGAAATGATGATGTTCATAATAGCTTGTGTGAGTCGATTTCCTTGGTTGAAAAATATAAGAAAAGGAATAGATGATTATATGATAAACTTGATGGTTTGAAAAGAAAGTTATATTCTTCTATGATTGAAGAAAATAAAGATGAGTCCTGCTTTGATGGTCAAGAATGCCTATCACATGCTTGTCTTTTTTTTTCATACCGCATTGAAAGTATTTAATTCATGTTTGTAGTATCTTGACAGTGGGTGTTCAAGGCATATGACCAGAGACAAGTCTTTATTCAAAACTTTCAAAGAGAAGGAAGATGGTTATGTGACATTTGGAGATGATAGTCACTCACAAGTTCTCGAAAATGGAGCCGTTGAGATTCCGGGACTGCCTGTGTTGACTGATGTGTTGTACACCAAAGGATTGAAAGTGAATTTGTTGAGCATCACTTAAGTATGTGATGAAGACTTCTTAGTCCAATTATCGAAGAAAGGGTGTCTAATCCTAAATGATGAGGGTGTTCAAGTGTTGAAGGGTTTTAGGACTACCGACAATTGCTATGATATCATTCCTAAACCAAGCATAGCATGTTGAAGTGCTCATGTGAATCTCTTGGAGCTATGGCATCAATGACTTGGGTATGTTAATCACAAGCAAGTGGCTAAAGTCTCAAAGCTAGAAGCAGTGTTTGGTTTGCCAAAGTTTGGGAAAATTGAGAAAAGTGTTTGTGGTCCATGTCAAATAGGAAAACAAACAAAGTCAGCTCATCCTAAGGTGAATGTGGTTGCTACTTCAAGACCTTTGGAGTTACTTCATGTGGATTTAATGGGTCCAACAAGAACTGAAAGCATGGGCAGAAAATGTTATATTATGGTGGTAGTTGATGATTTCTTAAGGTACTCTTGGGTGGAATTCCTTAGAGAGAAGTCGGAAGCATGTGATAAAATGCAAAGGTTATGCAAGAGGCTACAGAATGAAAAAGGGGTTCCCATAGTGAAAATCAGAAGCGATCATGGGAAGGAATTTGAAAATGCTAAATTTGAAGCCTTTTGCAATGAGCACGGCATCAAGAAGGAATTTTTAGCTCCAAAGACTCCACTACAGAATGGGGTAGTTGAAAGAAAGAATCTGATGATTCAAGAGATGGCAAGAGTCATGTTACTCAACAAGAACATTCCACAAATGTTTTGGGTTGAAGCTGTGAATACATCATGTCATATTGGGAACATAATTTATTTTCGAGTAGGGACAAAGAAGACGTCATATGAAATTTGGAGAGAAAAGAAACCGAAGGTGAAATATTTCAAAATATTTGGAAGTAAGTGTTACATTCTAAATGATAGGGAAAATCCTAGAAAATTTGATGCTAAAAGTGATGAAGGAATATTCCTAGGATACTCCACAAATAGCCGAGCATATAGAGTGTATAACAAGCGCACTAAGACGGTGATGGAGTCAATAAATGTGGTCATAGATGACACCATTTCAGAAAAAGGACATTGATGATGATGGCAAGGGGCCAAATCTTAAGAAGAATGAGGATGATGATGATATGTCCATAGGTGGTGAGGATGGGAAAGAATCACCTGAAAAGGGGTCTACACCTCCTATATCAAGAAGAGAGACTAGATCAACACAAGAAGTTTCAAGCCCACTCACACCTCTGGAAGTCCAACCTCCAATCTCTCATGATGAGGAACCTTCAACTTCCAAGAGACCATCGTCAAGAGTAACTCTTAATCACCCAACAAGTAATATCATTGGTGATGTGAATGAGGGACTTCGGTTAAGAAGAGGATCAAGCTACAGTGTGAATCATGTAACGTACAATTGTTATCTTGCTCAGTTTGAACCCAAGAAGGTAGATGAAGCTCTCAAAGACGAGAATCAGATAGAGTCTATGCACCAAGAGCTACATCAATTTGTTAGAAATGATGTATGGGAGTTGGTACCAAGGCCCAAGAATATACATGTGATTGGCACCAAGTGGATTTTTAAGAACAAGACTGATGAAGATGGTGAAGTTGTTAGAAACAAGTCTAGATTGATGGCTCAAGGATATACTCAAGTTAAAGGAATAGATTTCGATAATCATTTTCACCAGTAGCAAGACTTGAATCAATCCGAATTCTTCTCTCCATAGTATGCATTATGGACTCAAGTTGTACTAAATGAATGTGAAGAGTGCTTTCTTGAATAGCTTTCTGAATGAAGAAGTGTTTGTTGAGCAACCAAAGGGATTTCAAGACCCTCAGTTTTCGGATCATGTGTTAAGATTAAAGAAATCATTGTATGGGTTGAAGCAAGCACCAAGAGCATGGTACGATCAGCTCACCACATATTTATTGGATCGTGGTTTCAAGAGAGGCCAAGCCGATCGAACATTGTTTGTTAAAAGAGATGAGAAATCTCTCCTTGTTACCCAAGTATATATGGATGATATTGTTTTTGGATCCATAATTGATCAATTAGCTCATGACTTTTTGGAAGAAATGAAAAGGGAATTTGAGATGAGCATGGTGGGGGAGTTGAACTACTTCCTAGGGCTTCAAGTGAAACAATGGAAGGATGGAATATTTATCTCTCAAGAGAAATATGCCAAAAATCTTGTCAAAAGATTTGGTTTAGACTTTAAGAAACACACTTCCACTCCGATGAGTTCCTCGGCAAAATTGAGCATAGATGCAGCCAATGTCGATGTAGATCCAACACTTTATCGAAGCATGATTAGCAATCTTCTCTACCTCACTGCAAGTAGGCTAGACATTGCTTTTAGTGTCGAGGTATGTGCACGTTTCCAAGCAGCGCCTAAAGAGTCCCACTTGACAGCAGTTAAGCGAATCATTCGATATATCAATGGCACATCTAACTACGGGATTTGGTATTCAAAAGATTCAAATGAATGCTTGGTTGGATATTCAGATGCTAACTAGGCCGGGTTCATTACTGATAGGAAAAGCACTTCCAGTGGTTGCTTTTATTTTAGGAATAACTTGGTTTTATGGATGAGCAAAAAGCAGAATTCAGTCTCTCTTCCAACGGCTGAAGCTGAATATATAGCAGCAAGAAGTTGTTGTGCTCAACTACTATGGATGAGAAAACTACTACATGACTATGGAATCACTCAAGACATTATGTGTGTATTCTGTGATAACACTAGTGCCATAAATCTATCAAAGAATCCAGTTCAGCACTCGAAATCCAAGCATATCAAGATTCGGTATCACTTCATTCGAGACTTGGTGGAGGATAAGATTGTGTGTCTAGAGTTCATCAACACTGACAATCAAAAGACAGACATATTTACTAAACCTCTTGATGGTCCTAGGTTTGAATCTTTGCGTAAGACCATTGGTATCAGTATCATTCCTTGAACTCTATCTTCCGTGTGTTCTTTTTGTATTCATTTATGCATTTTTTTTTGTCATGCATGTTATGTGTTTTTGCATTCCTCTAATTAAAATATTTTTACATTGATGCTTTTGATCAATCTTTTCTTGCTTTTATGTCAAAAATCCAAAAACACATAAAAAGTAGAAAATCCAAAAAGTTTGATCAACTTTGTTGAGTTTTGTCTCAAAACATGTTTTGCCTTGTACCTTTGTACTAATGGCTTTGTGCATCTATGAACTTAGCTCGTTTCGTATGCACTCATATCATTGTAGGAGAAATCTTGAAATCTATGTAACTGTTGTAAATAGATCTTCAACCTTGTCATGAATGATCAGTGAATGGTTTTGTTGATTTTGAGATATACATAGACTTGTGCCTATATATCTTCCCACTATTTTATTTTATTGATTTTACTTAAAGAGCTCACCAAATGTAAATCTCCAAATGAAAAGAGATTTTGAGTTGCAAAAGTCTGTCGTACATACTAGTATTTGACTAAGAAAAAGGAAAAGCGACTAAAAATAAAATTGTATGATGCCCAAAAAGCCATAGGCTAACTCATCAAAGTGAAATATCAAAAATTTCAGGCATCGATCTCACAATGAGATGTGTTGATTCAAAAAGATCAAATGATATGTTGAACATGGAGCCAAATGAAAAGCTTCAAAGATATTGTACTCAAGTTTATATGGGAGGTCATATATGCATATTTCTATAATTTAAATTGGTCACATTATTTAGTGCTAATTGTGTATGTCTTGGTTGAATTGATTATTGAAGCTTCACATTAGACTAAGGACTATCTCATTTCTGATATCCACACACATCACACATGTCTATATTCAATGAATGTCATATTCATTTGTGTGATTGTACTTGATTAAGTGTGTTTTCACATGTGCAATATTTGTTGATCAAACACAAAAAGATTTTTGAGTCTTTTAGTTTCTTTTTGGAAAGTATTTTTTTTTTTTTACAAAAAGTTTTAAAAATTCAAAAACAGTGGTATCTTGTTTTGGCGACTCAGTCGCGAGTCGATCCAGTTGCATGCCCCAGTCGCAAACCCATACAGAGATTTTTCGCGGCTCATTGGCAGGTTAATGTCCTAGTCGCGAAAAATACTTAGAATATTTTTCAAAATTTGGGTTTTTATGTTTCTCGCGGCTCACTGTAGTGATTTGTTCGCGAGTGGAAGGTTCAGTCGCCAGAGGTACACAGAGTTTTTGTGGCTTACCTCGTGACTCTCTCACGAGTAGACCTTCCAGTCGCGAAAAACGCTTAGAATTTTTTTTTCAAAAGTTTTGTTTTAAGTGTTCTGGCAGCTGGTCCTAGCGACTTGAACGCGGCTTAAGTTAGTCGCGAAAATCGCGTGTGTTGAGCAAATTGGTCAATTTTAAAACTTTTCAGTTTTTCCCTCAATATTTTGTGACTATTTATCGTCTTCCCCATTTGAACCTTTCCTAAACTCACCGTATTTCTCACATAAACTACCATTGTTGTTCATCATTTCTGATTCAATCTTCAAGAAAAGGTATAGGCTTTGTCTTTTTCACATTATATTTCACATTTACTGCATATACCTCTTAGACTGTGTGGTTTGCTGATATTTGTATATCTCTTGATTGAATATGAATATCTGATCTTATGCTAAAATTGCTGTGTATTTTTTTTTGTGATTGTGTACTGATCTACTTTATCTTGAGTAAACATTGTGTTGTTAGTGGTACACACGCTCATTTTCATGTTTGGGACCTAAATCTTACTGTTTTAGGGTTTTCTTCATTATCTATGTTTTGGATCTAACCCAGTGTTGATTCAGTTTGGTGTCTTGTGTGGTTTCTCTTGTTTTTGATAAAATATGATGTAGGGTGAACATGTTTTCATTCAAGAGAGCAGCTGTAAAAGGTGGCAACAGCAAAGGGAAAGAGCCTGTCATTGATGTTGATGAACTCTTACCTAGAGAAAAAAGGACCCATTCATCATCAGGAGTGTTTGATCCCAATAAGTTCAGATCTTATGCTGCCTTACAGACTCATGAGAATTACTTCAGAGATGCTACACTATTGGTCGAAAGGGTCATTGATCAACCTTCTCTTTTTGACATCGACATTCCTAAATGGTTTGCTCACAAAGGTTGGAATTGTCTTCTCTCTGACCTTGATGAAGCATATGAGAGTTTGGTAAAAGAGTTTTATGCCAATACAATTGTTAATGGCGAAGAACTCAAATGTTGGGTTATAAGAAAAAGTTTCTTAGTCTCTCCTGCATATTTGGTTGAGATTCTTCACATCAACTGGCCGATGTTTAAAACCTCACCGGTTTATGATGATCTATGTCCAGATGAGGACCTACTTTGGGATGCTCTTAGAGAAGACTTGGAATTCTCGTCAAACGGGAACTCAGTCAGTGTTTCCTCTCTTCCTCCAAAATTGAGGGTGCTTACAATCATCATGTTTCATAACTTGTACCCATTATCTAGCACTGGGTATATGAACCTCGAACGTGCCCTGTCTCTTCAAGATCTGATCTCTAATGTAGAGATTGACATTTGTGCACATATCTTTCATATTCTGCATAAAACGATTCTTCAAATTGAATCAAGGATATGCATTCCTTTTTGCTACCTCATTTCTAGGATATTGAAGCTCAAAGTAATTCATCCATCAACAGATGAGGCTCCCTGCACAAAACCGGCTCCAATTAACATGTGTTCGTTTAACGCTAGCATTGGTCATAGTCGAAAGGGAATCAAAATAGAAACTTCAACATCTTATAGTGGTTCGCGCTTTAGCTCATCCTTCTTTGACGAGAAACTAGATAATATTGTGGCATCTGTCCATGAGTTGAGCACCAAGATGTCCGGACTTACATCTATCTTGCACCATCTCAACATTCGGTGGGATATGAAGTTCACCTCTATCCAAACTCAATTGGATCAGATTCAAAGAAAGCTAGAAGAAGATGAAGACTAGTTATTCCATGACAAAAAGGGGGAGATGATGTTGACAGGGGGAGTACAATGATTAGGGGAGAAACAGCTAGATCAAAGGGGGAGATTTCAACAAGAAGGCCTATGTTTAATATTCTACTTCATATTAGCATATTTCAATTTTTATGTTTTGTTATTTAGTTTAGGTTTTGTTTGTACCTATGCTTTTGTAAGCTTTTAAGGTTCATGTACCATGCTTTGTAGCTTTAGTACTTGTTGTTAAATGTCATGCATCTTCTTTAAGTACATCACTCTTGTGCCCTTTGTTGGATTTTATATCCTTAATGCAATTTCTTAGTGTTTTGCATTGGTTGAGTGTTGGACATGCAAATGATACTTTACTATTGAGCTTATTAGCTTGTATGTCCAGATGTTCATTCCATGTGTGAATGAGCATTGTGATCACTTTTTATAGTGATTGTTTGTTTTTGGTCAAGCCTTGGTTTATTACTTATTTCCATTCTGCTTGATCGCATTGTGCTTGCTCTATATGCATTATAAGTTTTCTGCATACAATGATCATATTGTGTTGTTGTGTTTCAGGAGATGCTTGTTTTTATGGTTAAAGAGTTTCATGAATTCTAGAGTTAGGTGTGAGTGAGTTTTGATCAATTGTTTCCAACTCACACGTTAAGTCTAGAGTTTGTTGTAAGGTTTTGTCACGGAATAGCCAAAGGGGGAGATTATAAGGTTGAATTTAATCAACCATTGTGTTGGCTTTATTCTATGCCAAATTTTCTTGTAATTTAGCGATTAGTAATCTTGTATTTAGATGGGAATCATGTAAGGGTAGTGAGTGAGAGAGTGTGAAGAAATGCTCAAGATTGTGCAAGGATGCAGAGACTTGTGGCTGGGACTCGCGGGTGACTCACGTCTAGCAAGCCGCCAACTACAGTACATGAGTGAAGCGTGCAGAGAAGATGAATAGTCACTCCAGTTGGAGCACTACAGGACAAAAAGTCCAGCTTGGCCATTTTGTTATCTCGCAGCTTGAACTTGCAACTCAGTCAAGTCATAAGGCCAATCTGCCAGCTAACCCTGATTTGAAAAACCTGACTCTTCGCATTCCACTCTCACCCCAGTATAAATACCCCTTATATCTACAAAATGTAGAGAGCTTCTAAAGAGAATTTTGACAGAGAAACCTTAGAGAAAAACAAGATTGATTTATCCACAATCTTTACATAGAGATACTTCAAATTCCTTTACTTTTATTCTCTCCATTGTTACATCCTTGAGATGTTCCTACCCAAATTCTTTTCTCACCATACCCACATCTGTGAGAAGGCTATTGGTGCTTTGGGAAGCAGTTAGGAAGGGACTAATGGTTATTGGTTGATGCTATAGGTTATAGTAGAATCCGGTAAGTTAAAGAAGGCAAAAGTTTGGCGCAACCTCGTTGGAGCAAGAAGCTTGGAGGGCTTAGGTATACTGGGTAGATTAGGCTTGGAAGGTCTTCTGCTGTTCATGTATCCCAACTTCATTCTTTAGTGGATTATTGACCGCTTGGAGGGCGGCAAAGAGGTTTTACACCGAGAGTTTCGATTTCCTCTTCGATAACATATCGTTGTGTTGTCTTTGTATTTGCATCTCTCTTCCCTTAATCTTTGCCATTTAATTTTTGCTGTGGATGTGATTTTATTTGGTTTAGATTGTTTATCAATTCTGGTATAAGCTTATAATCATTTTCCACACATACATTGATATAAAGCCTAAATTGGTATTTTGTAATTTAGGGGTCTAAACGTTCATAGTGGTTTATACACTATTTGAACATTCAAAGTCTTACTTATGTAATGATACAAAAACTCACTACTCAAAAGGATTGTTATTTTTGAAAAGTTGTTTTTGATTGAAGAACTTTAATTTTGAATGCCTGCGTTTTTGGAGCTTTGATCTAACTCTAAGTAACAATTTTTCTGAAGCCTTTTGTTGTTCTAATTTGCTCTTGGTAGTTTGTCACTAGTTTCACAAATCTAACTTTTTGAAACTATGAAATTCCTTTTCCCTTGAATAACTATTTTTCTATTCTATTTTTTTTCATTACTACTGCTGAGGGGAATAGTGGTGGACTTCAACATTTCGTAATTATAAATAAAATTGTTTTGACAAGAGATTCCCAAAGTTCTTCCATTAAGTAATGCTCAAGAGTTTGTTAGCATTGAAATATTTGCATGTATGTCATCATATACATGTATATTGAAAGCCTTTCTTGGAAGGACCCTTTTTCTTGAAATTACTAAGCACGCAATATCCTTACTTCTTGTTGCTCATGATGTTCTTTTATTTTGTTCTTGATGCTATCATTGAGTTTTGATGAAATTCTATTCTTTTATTAGTAAAAAAAAACGCATTAGGTATTAAGATTCTTTACTGTTGCCTAAAATCCCCAAAATTACAAATAACTTATAGATAGAACTTTTCAGTACTGCTCAGGAGTTTTTGGATTTTGTACCGGCTGAATATTGTCTGGTTCTAGGTGACCTTTCTGGAACAGGACTGAGATGGTATATAAATGAGAGGAAGATAAGGTTGCATAATTGTAATTCTATGGGATTTGTCCATCAGAAATCAGGACTTGAAATACATGAACAACTTGCAATTTACATTCTTGCATATATGCTTCAATCCAGGGAACCCAGTTAAGGGATTCTGTGACTTGGTGGAATCTAAATGCAAGCAAGAGGCACAAATACAAATTTTCCCTTTTTTTAAGAATATATAGATTTACAAAAATTTTGGACTTTCATTTATGTGAATATTCTTTTGTCTCTCTTAGGCCTTACATTACTTTTTGCTTGCCCCAGGAATTTCGCATAAGACTCAAGAACTGTATGTCATAGTGTTTCTCACTCGGTACCTAGATCAAGGTATAACTCTCTCTATCAAATTGCGATGAAGCTAGTCTTTGCTGGAACTTCTATTGGTATTGTTTGGTATATGAGGTACCACAAAGTAGTGAAGCAAACATACAGCAAGGATGAAGATACCTTTAGACATTACTTTCTTATACTCCCATGCTTTGTGCTGGCTCTTTTCGTCCACTTTGTGTTGGGCTTTTTGGAGCTTAGTTATGTTTGATCTGGTTGATGACCCGATCCGACCTGAATAATGTAACGTGATTTTTTAATGGGATATTTTCTGAGGCTTAGTCTATGGTGTCGGCCTAAGCTATAGTAAAATCCCTGCTACTCTGTGGACATAGGCAAATTGCTAAACCATGTAAAGATTGTTTTGTATATATGATTGTTTTTCTTTGGCGTGTGTTTTCTCTCTCTTTTTTTTTTTTTTTTTTTTTTTTTCTTTCTCTCACAAATTGGGAATTTTTGGTTAATTCCCTACACTTTGATTTTACTGTAGTTAAGGTAAGGAAAATTTTGTCTTTATTTTTTTTGGTTTGTTTTTTCTTAGATAATTTTTTTTTTTTTTTTTTGGGATGAAGAAACTTACCTAAAGAGGATCATACATCAACTATTATTTGATAATATATTTTTTAAAAAAGGATGTACCTAGTGCACAAAGCCCCCACTTTTGTGTAGAGTCTGAGAGAGATCATGGTAGGCAGCCTTACCTCCAATTTCTTGAAGAGGCTGATTCTTGAACTCGAACCTGAAACTTGTTGCTTTGATAGCATATGCTACAAATAATTGTCAAGACTTGTCGACCTTTGAACTAAGGTCAAACATGGTGCTTTAACCCACAACTTGGGTCTGACCTTTCTTTGTTATTTGAAATATGACTTTTTAGTTTTATAGTTCTTTCAACAACTAGCAACTAAATATTTGCTTTTCAATTATAGAGGCCACATTTGAATATCAGAGGATTAGTATGTTTAAAATGTGTTGAAAAAACTGCATTACCAGATCACATTCACAAAAATGATTTAATACTGGGAAAGACATCCATCAGGAAAATAGTACTATATGGTTAGCCAAAGTGTTTCTCCAGATATAGGAATCATCAAATTAGTTTCGTTCTTGCACTACTACATGGTTTAAAAGAAAAAGGAAGGCATATACATGGTTAAAATTTCTAGACAGGATACAACAAATAACAATTGTGGTTTCAAGGCCCTGCTGTGAATATTTGATGAGAGCACAAGAGCAATTATGTAGATTGAGTAGTCAATATTTTTTTAGAAGTTAGACTGGCCCACAGATCTTATAATGTTTTTTCTTGAATATTCGGAAAATGAGATGACTGAAAATATTGTTTGGAATTTCTTTATGACATGTCATTTGGGTTCAATCTCTTTTGTATTTGTTGATGAGTTATTAATTTCTACTTTATAATAGAATACAGCGAACACACAAATTTTCTTTTTTAACAAACAATGGTGAAAAAGGATGTTGGTCTGTATGTGTTTTATTGCTTTAATAAAATCTTATGGAAGATATATCAGGCAGGATTGAGAAAGTTCCTGTGGAATAACAGACTTTAGTCCTCTTAATGGGGGAAAAAGTTTTATTTGATTCTTCCTCTTTGTTTAGAAGTCCTACTTCACATGATTGGAGCACCTTCAGTGTTAAATATGCTGAGGATTCATGATATGATCTACTACTTAGAACTATGTACACCTATGGCTGCAGGATAAATTAAGGATCCACCTACTTGTATCCAAAAGCTTTTTGATCTTATATAAATGACTGCTCAACTTTCATTACTATTAACTGAGCAATCTCTTGTTGGCCTTCTAATTCTTCTACAGAAGAACTTTTTTGAGATGTGGAACAATGGTCCTTTACTCAGTCATCTTGTCCAGATTCTTTTTGGTGGCTCATTTAGACATTACAAAGATTAACATACATACATACATACATACATATATATATATATATATATATATATTCATATCTTGATTTGGACTGGGTCATGTTGCTTTATGGACTATCCTCTACGTTTAAGTTTTGGTAAATTGATCTTGATCTGGTTTCACAATGAACAGTCTTGATTTAAAAATTGAGTTGTTTGAATAAATCAACCTTTTAAAAAACAATCAACTATCAGATACCAACTTTGGCTGTTCATTCCTAAACTCTGATCTTATGGTGCAAGTTGCAGTCTGTTATCCCTTTGTAGCAACATTATGGAATGATTTGGTGTTCTACATTTCCTTTATCAGCCATTGGACAGTGTCATTCTCCTATTTGACATAGACTGTAACAAATTCGTCTTTTAAGGCGGAGCTACCAGATTGTTCTTTGGAGTTAGAAGCTGTTCTGTCCTGTCCTTTAGAATTAAGGATTTCCTTTCCTTCATATCATTAAAGACCTCTTGTCTTCATTTGTCTTGCCAGTTGTTGGAAAATGACCAGTACTTGTAACAAAACTATTTCAGGATATATAACTTAGAGTTGTTCATCTCATGGACTGCAAAGGAACATATGGAACTCAAAAAGAGGGGCAGATCAAGGCTGATAGCATTTTAACCGAATAAAAAATTTCACACCACACTGTGAAGCACAAAATATTTTCTTTTTCTATACCGCAAAGAAATTTCTCTACTCCCCCTTTTTTTCTTCTTTAGGAGAAGTTGGTAACTTTTTACAAAAATATTGTAAAATAACTCCTATATGTCCCTTATTGGGATAGAAAGATCTCTTTTGTAACACCATCCATTGGGATGAAAGACGGCTTCCTTTTTCCTTCAATAGTTTCTTACACAACTATGTGGTCAGAGTGGTAGAACATTAAAGTATAAACAGAATAAGGCATTGAGCAGAACAAGTAATGTACCTAAATAAGCACAAGTAAGGCATTAAAGTTCATCTGGTTTTAAAAATATAGTCACCCCTGTACCATATAATTGAAGTATATGTAGGCTCTAGTTCATCATAAAAATGATACCTAACCTGGTGGCATTGTAGAAAGAAGTGACATTTGAGCTAGAGCTCATTGGCCCATATGGGTTTGTTTTAAGAATAAGTTTTTTCAATCTAATTATTACTAGTCATGGGCTGTAGCTACAAGCAATTTTGTAGCTTATGAATGTGTTCTGTCTTTTCTTTCTTGCTTCAGAAATGTTTGGATGACCTAGAAATTATTATTATTATTATTATTTTTTTTTTTTGGGGGGATAAGTAAATGATATTAAAACTATATAACAATCACACATCTTGCATGTTGTTACTAATCATTTATGGTATTTCTAATTTGTTTAATCTATTCTGGTTCTTAATTAAATGAATCTATTAGATTTTATATTACCTTCTTTGTAAATTGAATATAATTTCTGATGGAAACTTGACTTAATTTGGAGGTACTGTGGTCATTTTTTGCTATACCTTGAAGTTGTAGCAATCTAACCGCGATTGGTATTAAGGTCAAGGAACATTGACATCTTAACGGGGGACTACGTATTTCTTCTTGGGTATGCCACCTTTATTCTTTCTTAGAAGCTGAGCTACATTTTTTCTATCTTGTTAGGACATATGTGAGAATTGTTAGAGACATATTATGTATATTGGCTAATCCTTTGGTAGATCTAGGATGTGTTTAGTAATTTAAGGAATGAACAAGTCCAAGAAACAAGTGAAGAAGTGCTATTCACTAAAACTTGATAGATAACTTGACAGAATCATATCTATCAAGGATTAATGTTAAAGCTCGACAGCTGCTTCATAAAAGTTGTATCTATCGTGAATTACGAAATTAGAATTTTCAGATCTGATTTCACGCATATCCATGTGTATTTGTGTAGGGTTTCTTTTCTCACAACTCTAGACATATATAAGGATTATTTTAAGGGCTGTCTTAAGATGATGCAACTAGATGCAAAGTGATTACACATGCATATTGTGATTGGAGACAATTTGCCCTAGTTCATCTTTCTTTCTATAAAAGCTACTGCGTCTTTGCGCTAAGGGTTTTGTAACTAAGGAGCTTTTTTGTCTTCATTATTGGATAAACTGAAGAACTTTGCAACCAACATCTTCCTCAAGTTGATGTGATAGTCACGTACTGGGATCTGTGCATCATTAGTTAGTCACATAGTGGGAGCCGTGCATTGAAATGAGAGATTACCGCTACATTATAAGTCCAATTGGGTATTGGGGTAAAGGTTCAACTGTAAGTTGGTATTTGGTACTAGGATTCCTTTTACTCATAACCGCTTGTTTTGATAATAGTGGATTCTCGGGAGTAGTGACCTTAAATTCACCTGGTGGGGTTTTGTCTCGGTAGTTTTCCTCATTCGTAAACAAATCACCTATGTTAAATTTATTTTCTACTGCATTTAATTTAGTTGGTGATTTGTTTGTGTTACCACGCTTATTGCATGAAATTGAATCTAATTAATTTCACTTGGCTAATTAATTGATTAATTTCCTAAAGATATCAATACATTTTTGGCCTATCATGTCCAATTGACCTTACTACTTTAATTGAATTTAGTTTAATCAAATATCATATTATTCTTCTTTGGATTTAATTATTGTCATTATACATACACCAACTTTTTTCTTTTTTGTGTATTTTTTATGTTTTATATTGTTAGACAGTATCTCTCCAACTTTAGTGCAATGGTTGTGCATAAACACACACATAACCTTATTATTTTCATGATCTAAGTAATAGGTAGCTTTATTAGGTTTAATTTACTTGGTTAGTGGTCTATGAAGTTCCTGGAAAAAATATTTTTTTTGTGATATTATATGTTTAGACTGCAATAGTAACCCTTGAAAATACTATTATGATATATTTTAGGGTTTGTAATTTCACCATTTACATCTCTCAATCAGGTTTGTGAGATAATGATGTAAACAAACCAGCTCCAGTTAAAAGAAATATGTTTGTGATGTTGTCGTATTGGAATAATGTTTCTTTTTGATATTTCTATCAGAATTATAATTTTAAAGGGACAAGTTGAAAGGCTGAGTTCCTGGTTGAAAATGGGATGAAGAGATTGTTGGGCAGAGGGATCTTTCTGGAAAGGAAAATAATCGTTGTGGTTGGTTTTATTAGGAAACTAGTGGTGGAGGTGATGGTGGTTAGTCTCTTTAAAGTTGTTATTTATAACTATGTATTTTGTTGGTTTTATTCCGTGCCAAATTTGATTGTAATTACTTTCAATTGTTCATACCCTGTATTTATTGTGGGATTTATTGTAAGGGTTGTGTGATAGAGAGAGTGTGTGAAGACTCAAGCATTTGGAGGCTGAAGGATTCTCGCGAGTATGTCGCGACTTAGCTTCCCGCAAAGTGAAACATGTGCTTTGCACATGCTGGAATGCAAAGAGTCAGGCCAGCAGGAGATAGTTGTCTCTCGCGAGTATCTCGCGGGTAAGGCCTTCCCATGAGACACCCGCGAGGCAACCTATTCTGTCAGCCTGTACTGACTGGCTCACACTTTTTGCACTTATCCTATATATACCCTCATTACCCACAAAAGTTGAGGAATGCTTCAGAAAGAAAACCCTAGCCAAACACATTAGGAATTAGAGATTGTCATCCCCACCTTTCTCTATATACTTGCTTATGGTATCTCCTCAACTCTTCCCTCTCAATTTCCATACCATTGAGAGGTTGATAGCCCAAACACTTACCTCACCCTTTGAGTGTGTTGAGTGACGTTTTGGTGCTGCTGGGAAGCATTGGAAGAAGCCTGGAATGGTAGATGCAACATGGAGCTTGTTGCGAGATTCGGGGTGCTAGACAAGACCCGGTTTCGAGGAGCCCTGTTGGAGTGGGAGCTTGGAGGGCTTAGGTACATTGGGTAGATTAAGCTTGGAGGGTCTCTTGCTAACTCATGTATCCCAATTGATTATCTAATGGATCAATTTCCGCTTGGAGGGCGGCGGAGAGATTTTTCGCCGAGTTCTTCGGTTTCCTCTTCGAAAACACGTCTCGGTATTTTCTGTGTTTGCATCCTTCTTCCATACTCTTGTTTATTCTATTATACTGCTGTGTTTCTTAGTTTATGGATTAGAGTAGTTCACTTATTCATCCACTCGCATTTACACTATTCTGCACTTTGTATTAAGTTTGTGTAAAATCTATCGAGCCGTAATTTTTAATTGGGGGGGTTTAAATAGCTCATGTGTTTTCAACACATTTCCGAGCTTTCAATTGGTATCAGAGTAGGTACACTCGCTGTGGTTTAAATACCTGAGTGTGATCCTTGACCCTATTTGAGATGGACTAGTCTCAATCGCTCAATGTTCCACCATTTTTCGATGGGAAGAATTATGCCTTCTGGAAAGTCAGAATGAGAGCATTTTTATGCTCTATAGATGATACCATTTGGGATGCAGTTGAGATTGGTTAGACCAAGCCGATGCTAATAGTAAAGGCAGCTCTCGCAGCAACCAATGCTAATAGTAAAGCATTAAATGCTATTTGTTAGGTTCTAAAGATTTAGGAATTTATGTATTTAGAACTCTAATGTGTAAAGTTGGCAAACCATGATCAAAACAATATGGTTAGTCTTGTTTATGCTTGCTCAAAGTTGATTAATTATTTGTAAAACTGGAATCGAGTGATTGCAGATTTATTGGACTAAATCTGTAAGGCTCAATCGATCGAAAATTAGACTCGATCGATCGAACCACGTACAGATTTATTTTTCCGCAGAGTTCCAGTTCAGCCCAAACTCTATTTAAATGTCTTAGGGATCAAGTAAAACACTCCTATATATAAGGAAAACCCTAGAACATTTTTGGGACTTGGAAGAGAGAGATTAGAGTGCCTCTTGTGCCTCCTTTTATTTTTAGGATTTTCTACCCAAACCTCTCTAAGTCTTTGTTGATCATATTTGCGGTTTATGTGAATCTCTTGTGAGATCCTTGAGGAGCTTTCCTTCACATAAACTTAGGGTTTTTAAGGTAGAGATTATTTCAACATCTTGATGATCAACAAGGTTGCTACCATTGGAGATTAAAGAAAAACAAGCGGGGAGCTTGTAGCTGATTGAAGAATTCAAGAAAGAAGTAGTCCGTGGATTCGGAACTTGCACGTGGTCGTGTCAGGAAGTTTTACTGGTGGGTAGCATTAGGAAGTCGAGCGGGGATCTTGTAGTCCTTCTGTAAGAACTTCAATTCTTTCATAGTGAATTCTGTTGTGCCTTGAGGATCGGTGGGTCAAATCCTCCCCAGGTTTTTACCGAGTGGTTTCCTGGGTGATCATATCTTGTGTTTATTTATTTTCCGCTGCTTTATATCTTGATATGATTATTTGATTGCTTTAACGTAGAATTGCATAATTTGACTAAGTAACAACTTGGCTAATTAATCTAAGCTACGCAATCTGTGTGTTTAAGGGGTCTAAATTTTCCATCAAGTGGTATCAGAGCGGGTAGCTCTTCTTGTTGTAGATCTTTTGATCTAAGAGCTGATCCTTGACCCCTGTTATCATGGATAATTTGAAGTGTCTTTCTGCTCATGCTTCTACTGATTTTATTGATGCCTGTGATGTTTTGAATAAAAATGAAACTATTGTTTCTGTTGATTTTTTTGATGCTTTTGAAACTCTTCGTAAGGAATTATCTAAATCTTTGAAAATTGCTAAGAAATTCAAGGAAGAGTTAAAATTGGCTAATCTTGAAAAAGAGGATTTGATTGTGAGATTAGATGAGTTTAATAAAAAGAATGAATTTTTGAGAAATCAAATTTCCTCTCAAGATGTGAAGATGAAAAGCTTGGAACAAGAGTTAGTTAAGTCTCAAACTAAACTTGAAAATTTGACTAGTACCAAGCCTGTTGTTGATAACAGAAGTGTTTCTGTTTCTCTTAAGCCTAAGACTGAGAAAGTTTATATCCCTCCTTTCAAGAGGAATAATAAAGAGAAGGCTTATTTTGCTAAGTTAGACAAAGGTAAAAGTTCTGATGTTGACGCTGAAGTTTCTAAACCTAAGTCTAAACCTACTGTTAGAGAACATAATAAATCTGTTTGTGTGCCTACCTGTCACCTTTGTGGTGTTGTTGGTCATATTAGACCAAATTGTTCTTTGTTGAGGCGAAAACCAAAATCTGAGACTAGATTTGCTGTTAGGAATACTGATGTTCCTAAATTTGTTCCTGTTTGTCACTTTTGTGGTGTTCGTGGTCACATTCGTCCTAATTGTCATAAATTGAAATTTAAACATTCTGTTTGTCAACCTAGGATATGTGATGATATTTTTCCTGCCATAAGTCCATATAAATTGTTTCATATTCTTTTGAAAAATTTGAGCTTGTTGGCTTGTGAAAGGAATTTGCAGGATTTCAGTCTCTCTCAGAAGTTTGGTATAATCCCTCAAATACACTCTGCTTCACATAGATTTTCACCTACAAAGCCGAAGACTCGTGCTAGATGGGTGAGAAAAGATTCTCCAAGGTGAGTGTTGCTAACTTGTCCTTGATTTAATTCTTTCAATTATTTGTGGACATGTTTTGTTTTTATTTTTGGTTATGTTGTTTTTTTAGGTTGTTTTTATTTAAAAAAAAAATCCAAAAACATTGAAAAATTTCAAAAAGACAAAAATATTTTATTTTGTGTCTTGTTTTATTGTTCTTGAGGATTACATGAGTTATAATTTATTGAAAAATCAATCTCTCTCTTGATTTAGAACATGCTTGACATTGTGGAGAAACTTGAATAGTTTGTGCTAAGCTATTTCTGATTTTGTGTGAGTATGTACTAGTTTGTACATGTACTCATGGGTTAATTAAAAAATTGATATTTCTTGTTTGTGTACCATCTATAGCTTAGTTAAGCATTGTCATGCATTGCATTTGCATTGTTCATTTAGCATAATATGTGCTTTTTGTGTTTGGTCATAGATTGTCTTTTAGAACCAAAAGGATTTTTGTGTTTTGTATTTCACATCTTGGATTTATAATCAAGGATTGGCCATATTATCTTTACATAACAAGTTTATGTACCTTGTTTAGCTTTGATGAGCATATTTATTGCACTTGACTAATTGAAACTTTGTAGTGCATGTTGTGTGGGAAAGATGTTTATGGTTTTTAATCATTTTGTCTTGATCTTGAAGTCACATGTTATTTGACTGTCAGACTTGATCCTTTTGAGAAAGTTATAAATAACCATCTTACCACTGTTCACTAGCCAATCACGAACACCTTAGTGCATATCATAAGATTCTGTGCTCGAGAAAGTGTAGCACATGCACAAAAAGAACATAAGGTGTTGCCTCGGCTTAATTGCTTAATGATAAAATTGGTGTGTACCATTAGGCTTGATGCCATCTCACATAAATAAAATTGGTGTGTACTATTAGGCTGAATGCCATCTCATACAAACAAGAGGCAAAAATACAATAAACTTACATGATTGCAAGCTTTTGTTCTAGGAGATGTGGGAGTTATATGATGTAACTCTTTAGGTGATAATCTCTTTTAAATTCTATATGATGATTTTTGTAGACTTTGTGATTGATTGCTATTCACATATCACCTCACATGTATCTCAAGCTTTTGCTAGTTGCACACACTACACAAGTTACTCTTTGTTAAACTTGGTACATTATATTGTGTGTGATTTTGTTGTGGCCATCCAAGATTAAAAGTTTCTTGATTTTAATGCAAAATGTGTTTCAAGTTTGAAAATTTTGAAAATATCTTGAAATTTATGCAGAACATATTTGTTGCTTAAGAAAATTTCAATGGGAGAATGATTGAAACTTGTTTTTGAGAAAATTGGGTTTAAAATTTGGGTTTTTAAAAAAGCATTCCATCTCATACTCATGCATTTTGCTTTCGTTGTTTAATGCTTTGAGGAGTTGTTTTCAAAATTAGGTTTGTGTTTTTCAAAACTGTGATTTTTCTCAAAAATTTTGTGAGCCTCTGCCCAGTTCGATCGATCCATCCTGTTTTTCGATCAATCGAAAAAGTGCTTTAATTTGTTTAAAAATGACTGTTTCATTCGATCGATCGAATGTATTTTTCGATCAATCGAAAGTCACGAATCAGGTTTTTAAAAAGGGTTTGTTCTTGATCCGAATTGGGGCTTTTGTGAAATTGAGTTGAATTTGATGAAATTGGCTTGTTGTATTGATTAAATTAAGCATTATACTCTGTGAGTTGTGTTATGTGATGCTCAATTCATCAATTTGTTTAAAAATTCAACAAGTGATTTTCAAATTTTTGGGTTTCTGTTAAGAAAATTCCCTGCTCAAGCCAATTTTGTCAATTTAATCTCAATTGAACTTAATCGCTCATTGCATTAGTACATGCATCATGGCATGGTAATTGTTTCATGCATCATATAGAATTTTATTCTATTGATTTTTGTGCTAACTTGCAGTCTGCCCTTGGTTTGTGTTTAGGATTCACATGTATTGCATTGATTTCTGTATCCATTTTGCAGTTTTGCAGTCATATCTCTCATTGTTTTCATACATAGCATGCATACACTTTGCTAAATTGGGTACTCAACTTGATCTAAAAATTGATTGATTAATTTTTGAGTTACGTACTTTCTAGTATATGCTATGTTTATGTGTGAACTATACAAAATATTTTTCTTAAGAGATATGTTGGATAATCAATGTGCAAATATTTTCTCTACTCATGCAACTATTTATGGGTCACATAATGCCATGTTTGCATTTTATTGAAAGAGTGAATATTTTTTTCTTCGTGTGTATCCTCACCTTAGTTTTTAAACTTTGGTTTGTGTGTTTTTTAACTTTGGTCTTGCTGGTGAGGATGTTCCTGATCCTGCTGGTGTTGCTGCTGCTGCTGTTCCCCAATCCCTTTATTTTTCCCCAAACATATTTTGTTTTTCCTATTTTTATAGGAGGGAATTTTTTTAAACCTTTGTGGTTCTTAGGGGGAGTTGTTGCTCTTCGTAGGGGGAGTTGTCTCTATTTTCTGTAGAGTTGATTTGTTTTGTATCCCCTTGATTCTCTATTTTCTCTTATCCTTTATTGCGTATGTTGACCGTTTACTCTTTGTACGAGTTGTCTTTGTCAATACGTGACAAAAAGGGGGAGAAATTATTGATTTATGGGAATCATGTTTGTCATGTTTAGGGGGAGTTGAAATTATTTTTGAAAGGGAAGAAATAAAAACTTTTTGTTGTATCTAACTTAGGGGGAGAGTTAGTTTACTTATGTTTTTATTTCTGTTTCTTGTTTCACTTCTTATTGATTTATACTTATGAGTTCTTCATTGGTATATGTCTTTATTTTGTGCTATGTGAAATCAAGAATTTATTTTTGTTTACTTGTATTTTCCACATATGTGTTTATGCATTTTGTTTAGTGTTTCAGGAAATATACAGGTTGATTCAATTGAGCTGCTGTCTATACTTGCAACTGATGGATATTAGTTAGGTTGGATTTGTGTTATGAGCATTATTTTTGTAATGGGCTTTTATTTGTAAACTTTGAGCTTTTAGTTTGTGTTTTGTCACGGATTGCCAAAGGGGGAGTTTGTTAGGTTCTAAATATTTAGGAATTTATGTATTTAGAACTCTAATGTGTAAGGTTGGCAAACCATGATCAAAACAATATGGTTAGTCTTGTTTATGCTTGCTCAAAGTTGATTAATTATTTGTAAAACTGGAATCGAGTGACTGCAGATTTATTGGACTAAATCTGTAAGGCTCGATCGATCGAAAATTAGACTTGATCGATCGAACCACGTACAGATTTATTTTTCTGCAGAGTTCCAGTTCAGCCCAAACTCTATTTAAACGTCTTAGGGATCAAGTAAAACACTCCTATATATAAGGAAAACCCTAGAATGTTTTTGGGACTTGGAAGAGAGAGATTAGAGTGCCTCTTGTGCCTCCTTTTATTTTTAGGATTTTGTACCCAAACCTCTCTAAGTCTTTGTTGCTCATATTTGCAGTTTATGTGAATCTCTTGTGAGATCCTTGAGGAGCTTTCCTTCACATAAACTTAGGGTTTTTAAGGTAGAGATTATTTCAACATCTTGATGATCAACAAGGTTGCTACCATTGGAGATTAAAGAAAAACAAGCGGGGAGCTTGTAGCTGATTGAAGAATTCAAGAAAGAAGTAGTTCGTGGATTCGGAGCCTGCGCGTGGTCGTGTCAGGAAGTTTTACTGGTGGGTAGCATTAGGAAGTCGAGCGAGGAGCTTGTAGTCCTTCTGTAAGAACTTCAATTCTTTCATAGTGAATTCTGTTGTGCCTTGAGAATCGGTGGGTCAAATCCTCCCCAGGTTTTTACCGAGTGGTTTCTTGGGTGATCATATCTTGTGTTTATTTATTTTTCGCTGCTTTATATCTTGATATGATTATTTGATTGCTTTAACCTAGAATTGCATAATTTGACTAAGTAATAACTTGGCGAATTAATCTAGGCTACGCAATCTGTGTGTTTAAGGAGTCTAAATTTCCATCACTATTTTTTGTGGTGCGTCTCCTAATGAATTCCACAGGATCTCTCATATGACGATAGCCAAGGAAGCTTGGGAGATTTTGGAGACGACATATGAAGGTACAAAGAAAGTTAAGGACACAAAGCTTCAGATGCTTACCACCAAATTTGAAGAGCTCAAGATGGGGGATGATGAACCATTTGATTCATTCTATGGGAAGCTCAATGAAATTGTAATTGCTAAACTCAATCTTGGGGAGAAGATTGAAGATACTAAGGTGGTGAGAAAAATTTTGAGGTCCTTACCGGAGAGCTTTCGGGCAAAAGTCACAGCCATAGAGGAAAGCAAGGATTTGGATGAAATTAAGATCCAAGAGCTCATTGGATCACTTCAAACGTATGAGCTTGGACTACCTTCCCACAAGATGAGTAAATCACTTGCTCTTAAAACCATCATCGAAAGAATGGATGATCCTTCCGAAGAAGATGGAGTGGAGAAAGAAGTAGTATATCTTGCGAAAAACTTCCGAAAATTCTTGAAAATGAAGAAAAGTGGAAAACCATTCAACAGAGGAAAATTTTCATCTTCAAGAGGTGATAGGAAAGAGTTTACTAGGAAAGAAGAGAAGGATTATCAACCTTTTTCAGACATTGTGTGCTATGAGTGCAATGGCCATGGACATCTAAAGAAGGAGTGTCCAAATTTTCTGAGAGGAAAAGGCAAGGCTTATGCCACGACACTCAGTGATTCAGAATCTTCTGATTTTGACTCGGAAGAGAGCTGTGACGGAGAGGGAAACTACTCCGCATTCATGACCATTGCTCATGTGGAGTCATCGGATAATTTTGGTGCACTTGTGAAGGAGCTTGGTGAGCATTCTGATTCAGAGTCGATTGGGATTGTGGAAGAATTAGATGCTGAAGAGGAAGAGAATACAGCTAATCTTCAAGAAAATTACTCCTTACTACTTGAGAAGTCGAGAGAGTATTCCCAAGTAGCTAAGGCAGTTGTAAGGAAAATGACGAAAGCTGAGGAAGATTATAGAAGTCTCTTGATCAGATATAAAGAGGCTAAGTGTGAGATTGAAACACTAACTGGTAAGCTGTCTGAAGCATATACGAAGGTGAGATTTCTTGAGCAAGAGGTTGTGCAAGCTTATGCTAAGATAGAGAGAGTCTCCTCTCAGAAGTTAGAAGATGTTATATCAGCTCAAAAACCTTCTTCAGACAAATCCAAGTTGGGATACACCGGAGGAAGCTGCTCATCAGCCAAAGTCATCAAAGGAGTAAAGTTTGTGAAGGCAAACAAGACAGTTGTTGAAGAGCCCATTATTGAGAAAGATGAGGATGTAAAAAGGGAGAATGTGGCTGAGCAACGGAAGGTGAATAAGTCCCAAAATCAGTCTATGGTTAGACATGAAACTAGAGGAAGATCTCTCCCAAGATCACAATGAAGTCCCAGAACAGATTATGTGTGTCATTATTGTGAATTGCAAGGACATACCAGACCCAATTGCCAAAAGCTGAGATCAGACAACAATGCAAGCGCACCTCGGTCATGAGGAAGGAGAAATGACATGAGATCTTGGGGGTGGTGAGCAACCAAGAAGTCAAAATTGTGATCCCGGTATGACGGATGTGATGAAAATGATCAGTGCCTTCACCACTTGCTTGGAGAGTTTCACCAGAAGGTTTGAAAGTCCAAACTCTCGTACCCAATCCGTCAAGGATATCACCCCAAACGCATGTGATGTGTGGGTGAAGAGGGGTACTCATGCATAAGCATTATAACATGTCCATGCATAAATTCTTTCAATGTTTAGGGACATTTGCTATTGCATCACTTCATGCATTGCTTTCTTTTTGCTGTTGTTATTTTATCCGGTTGGTTTGTACCAGCTATTTTGTTGATCTTACTTGTCTTGTTCTGTTTGGGTGTGTTCAAAAATTCAAAAACCCATAAAAATTTGAAAATTCTCAAAAGTTTGATCACATGTTTTGTGCATGTCACATGTGAGTTTGGCCTAGTACCTTTGTACTAATGGCGTAGTGCATTTACGATCTTGGCTTGTTATGTATGCACTCATTTCTATATGGAAGAAATCTTGAACACTATGTGTGACTGTTGTAAATAGATCTTCAAGCTTGTCATGAATAATTGGTCAATAGTCTTGTTGGTCTTGATACTTGCATAGACTTATGTCTATATCTCTTCCCACTTTATTTTTATGTTTTGCAAAAAGATCTCACCAAATGTAAATCTCCAAAAGAAAAGAGATATTGAGTTGTAAAAGCCTTTCGCACATACTAGTATTCGACTAGGAAAAAGGGAAAGCGACTCTTCTTAATATGTTTTATATGGTGCTCAAAAAGCCAAAGGCTAATCGTCAACGTTGAAATATCATAAATTTCAAGCACCGATCTAAAAAAGAGATGCTCTTGTCCAAACAAAATTAAGTGGACCTTTTGTTATGCTTTTTGTAGAAGCCAAATGAAAAGCTTCTAAGTTTTGTATTCAATGTGTGGGAGGTCATATATACTTATTTTTATAATGGAGATAGTCCACTTGATTTCGTATCAGTTGTATATGACTTATTTGAATTGATCATTGAAGCTTCGCTCTGGTCTATAGACTATTCCACATTTGATATTCACACACAACACACAAGACTTTGATTCAATCAATGCCTATCTCATTTGTGTGATTGTACATGTTCAAACGTGATGTGTATGCTCAAGAACTAGTTGATCAAACCCAAAAAGATTTTTGAGTGTTTTATTTGTTTTTGGAAGTGTTTTTGTACTTTCGTGTATTTTGTTTTTGTTCAAAATGCATTTTTGTGTTTTACTTCAAAAATTGGTTCAGGAGCTGTTTCGCGAGAAGCTCACGACTTAGAGCTTCCCGCGAAAAGGGCTTGAGGGAGATAAGTTTTCATCTTGTCACACAGAAACTTTCGCGACTGTATAGTGACTGTCCCGCGACTAACAGCTTCTCGCGAAATGCTGTTTGGCCAAAAATTGGATTTTCTCAAAATTCAGACAGAAGCTATCGCGACTGTTTAGCAACTTAAAGCTTCTCGCGACAACTTTTGTGCTTCAGTGGCCATTTTCGCTGTTGTCTCGCGACTGTGTCACTACTCTCTAACCCGCAAAAAATGCGTGTTTTCAGCTTTATATTGCTGATGTGACAGTTTTTCAAATCATAAACACTTCTCTCGCATAAACTCCTCCGAACCCTTCTCAACCCAAATCACTATTCCATTCAATCCCCTTCAATCCAAGCATTTTTTCTGCATTTTCGTCTACAAGGTATGTTTCTTAAACATTTCTTTTTCAGTTTTTGCTTAGATTATGTAGAATTTTGTGTTAGGTTTTTTATATTTGGGGTTTTTCGAAAATTTGGGTTGGTTTTCAAAATTGGGTGAATCTTTATCAAAATTTTGGTTGGGTTGTGTCCCATTTGGTGTTTCTGCATCTTTGTTGGCCCATTTGTGGCATTTTATCATGTATTGAGGGTAGATTTTCCCATGTTCATGCATTATTCATGTTATATTTACATTTGTGCATGCTAAGTGTTTGTCAAAATGTCCAAGTGACATTTTTGTGCCTAATTCATTTCATGTGAATTCCAATTCTTGTATTTCCATATGTTTAACCTTACTTTACTTAGTTTGGTCTTTTTTCATGGGTTTCCTACACTTTGCACATGATGCACTCACTAGGCACACACCTAGGCACCCTTTAGGCACACCCCCATGCATCTCATGCTGCACAAACATGCACCAGCATATGCACACAGATACACACACATGCACAGTTACTTACTTGCATACACTTTGCTTATTTTTCCTTGCTTTATATGGTGTTGCTTATTCCTTGTGTTGGGATTAACTTGAACCTAATCAAATTTTTGTTTGTGTGCTCTGTCTTGGTATTTGTGCATTTGTTCCCTCCCTTCTTTGTGAATTTGTGCAGATGTCTCCCACCAAGCATGCAACTAAGAAGAAACCATCCTCAAAGCGTGCACGCACTGATTCTGATCACTTCAAGTCCGCGGAAGCAGATATGAAGTTTAATGATTGCTACAAGAAAGCAACCATCATCATGGAATGGGTAGTTCAATTAGAGGCACTTGAGCACACATGCATTCCGGATGTATTCAAAGAGAGAACTTGAACCAAGTTGTTGAATCCAGTTGGGACTATGTACTCAGAAATTATTAGAGAGTTCTTCTCAAATGCTGATGTGGAAGATGACAGGATTATTTCCTGGGTGAGGCACAAGGAATTCGTAATTACAAGGGACAGCATTCAAGACTTGTTGGAGACACGTCCTCCCTCTCAACCCATGTCAGTTCAATATGATGAAAGATTGGGGTCTATCAAGGAAATGATATCGACTCTTGGAGGGGTTCCAACGAAATCATCAATGGATACACTAAAGTTTTCCCCAGAAATGAGAACTTTGAGTTATGTGATGATTCATAACCTGTATCCCGTCACCAACCTCACCACACTATCAGCTCCAAGGACGAGGTTTCTCTATGATCTTTTCACTCACAAGGAGATTGATATTTGCAGCCACATCTTCCACATTTTGAAAAAGAGCATTAGGAAGCAGAATACAAGAACCATAATGTCGTTTCCCACACTAATCATGGGATTCATCACTAAGACCAAGTTGAAATTTCCAAGTGGTCTTACTATAGTTCAGAGAGACTATCCCATTGGTGCTAATACTCTGACTAGGAGCACAACCCATATTAAAGGCTCCAAGACTGGTGTGCATACCATACCACCACCACGACGGGTTCAGCAGGATGAAAGTGAAGATACAAAGGAGGAAATTGACAGGTTCATCTCCGCTCCAGAGCCCTCTGCACAGCCATCATCTTCAGCTCCACCACAAGGCTTAAGCAAACTTGATCAAGTGCTTGCTAAGATGGATTAGATGTCTACAGTGCTTAACTCCTATGTGCAGCACACAGCATCAGATCAGTTCTAGTCCTTTGGCCATTCTAGTCAAAAAGGGGGAGACAATTTTGAGGGGGAGCTAGAGAAGAGCTTGCACAGCGTTAGGGGGAGTATATTTTAGAAACATAGTAACATTGGTTATTGGTTTTTAGATGGTTTTATTCAGTTTCTTTTAGTCTTTATAACTGTTTTACATTTGTTTTGGTTTAAAAGCTTTGATACTCTGTTTTTATTTAAGTATAATTTCAGAAGTTTCTTTTGTGATATTCTCTATGCTTTGCAGCATATCTATCATGTACCCATGTTGCTTTTGTAAGCTTTAAGGGTTTGTTTCATTGCATTTTGTAGGCCTTTTTGGTTTGTGCCATGCATATGCAGTTCCTTGCGTATGCAGCCTTTATGCTTGTGTACTTTAAGTTTAATGTCTTTCATTTTACTTCAATACAACACTCTTGTACCTTAGTAGGATTGTTCCTAGATGCAAATACTTTGTGTATTTCGCATTGGTTGAGTGTTGGATTTGCAAATGATACTCTTCAAATGAGCTTATCATCTTGCATATCCAGATGTTCATTCCTTGTGTGAATGAGCATAGTGATCGGCTGTGTATAGTGATTACTCGTTTGATCTTGCCATGATCTAGTGTTTTTATTTCATTTTGCTTGATCATGCTATTATTGCTCCATATGCTTTTCAAGTTTTCTGCATACAACGATGTTATTGTGTTGTTGTGTTTCAGGAGATACTTGTTCATATGTTTCAAGAGTGTATCAGAATCTAGAATTAGGTGTGAGTGAGTTTTGCCTTTGTTCCCAAATTCACATTTAAGTCTAGAGTCTGTTTTAGGGTTTTGTCACGGAATAGCCAAAGGGGGAGATTGTAAAGTTGTCATTTACAACTATGTATTTTGTTGGCTTTTATTCCGTGCCAAATTTGATTGTAATTACTTTTAATTGTTCATACCCTGTATTTATTGTGGAATTTGTTGTAAGGGTTGTGTGATAGAGAGAGTGTGTGAAGACTCAAGCATTTGGAGGCTGAAGGATTCTCGCGGGTATGTCGCGACTTAGCTTCCCGCGAAGTGAAACATGTGCTTTGCACATGTTGGAATGCGAAGAGTTAGGCCAGGTCGAGATAGCTGTCTTTCGCGAGTATCTCGCAGGTAAGGCCTTCCCGCGAGACACCCGCGAGGTAACCTGTTCTGCCAGCCTGTACTGACTGACTCACACTTTTTGCACCTATCATATATATACCATCATTACCTACAAAATTTGAGAAATGCTTCAAAGAGAAAACCCTAGCCAAACACATTGGGAATCAGAGATTGTCATCCCCACCTTTTTCTATATACTTGCTTGTGATATCTCCTCAACCCTTTCCTCTCTATTTCCATACCATTGAGAGGTTGATAATCCAAACACTTACCTCACCCTTTGAGTGTGTTGAGTGACGTTTTGGTGCTGCTGGGAAGCATTGGAAGAAGCCTAGAATGGCAGATGCAACATGGAGCTTGTTGCGGGATCCGGGGTGCTAGACAAGGTACGGTTCCGAGAAGTCTTGTTGGAGTAGGAGCTTGGAGAGCTTAGGTACATTAGGTAGATTAGGCTTGGAGGGTCTCCTGCTAACTCATGTATCCCAACTAATTGTTTAGTGGATCGATTTCCACTTGGAGGGCGGCGGAGAGGTTTTTCGCCGAGTTCTTCGGTTTCCTCTTCGAAAAAAATTCTCGGTGTTTTCTGTGTTTGCATCCTTCTTCTCTACTCTTGTTTATTCCATTATACTGCTGTGTTGCTTAGTTTATGGATTAGAGTAGTTCACTTATCCATTTGCTCGCATTTACACTATTCCACACTTTGTATTAAGTTTGTGTAAAATCAATCGAGCCGTAATTTTTAATTGGGGGGTCTAAATAGCTCTTGTGTTTTCAACACATTTTCGAGCTTTCAGTTTCTAGAAGTATTACCGATCTTCATGTTAGTATGGTCCCCATAGAGCAAACTAACCCACACAGAGAGAGAGAGAGAGAGAGAGAGAGAGAAAGAGAGAGAGAGAATCAGAAGAGTACCAATCACAGGTCAATATCAATAAGATAGAGAATAAATAGTATGTATGCATGAAAAATGCACGAGCATGTAACATGCAATAATAAAGACATCATGGGCTCAGCCCAATCCAATCTTACCAGCACGCATGATTTCAACATAGTAAACACACATCTAAAATGCATGAAACATTGTGAAAATGCAAATGTGATGCAATGCATGAACATTTAATATCATTTAAATAAAACCCAATCCAAAATTCATCAATTTTGAAAACCCCTAAATTTTTCAAAAACCCCAAAAGTGAGATCAAAAGAGATGAAATGCATGATAAATGTAAGAGGGAAGATCATACTAAAGGAAGAAATCTCTCTTGAGGCTGAAGATTGAGTGGGGAAGATGAAGATTGTGATTGAGAAGTGTTTGGGAGAGGGAGAGACGTTTTTCAGTCGGGAGAGATTAGATAAAATGAGAGAAAATATTGCATTGAGTTATATATAGAAAATATGAAGCTCATTGGATCAAGAGGTGTCGAGATTTAATTTTTGCCAGATGGAGTTGTCGAGGAGCTATCGAGAGGTGTCCACAGCAAAGTGACCTCGATGGATTGGGAAGCTATCGAGCAGTTATTAAGCAGACAGAATGTTTCTCGATGGATCGAGTATCTATCGAAAGCTATCGAAACAAATTCTTAAAAGTTTCGATGGATCGAAATTGTGATAACAACATTTAAGAAAGGAAGATCAAGAGGCTCGATAGATAGCCTAGCTATCGAAGGGTACCGAGAAGCTGTCGAGAATGCTCACAAACAGTTTTTCAAAGTAGAGAAAAACATAGATATGAATGCAATCAAGCATGCTACTCAACCGAAGATCCAAACAACATTTTAAGCTCTTAAAAACATCTCTCAACAACAAAAATGTCAAGCATATAAATCCAAAACACACACACACACACACACACACACACACACACATACACATTAAACAAGTCTAACCAATTTTATATTTCAAAAACAAGTCAAGACAGTTTAGTGAGCATACATTAACACATGTATTCCTTGTGATGCCCAAATCACATTGTACCTGCACATGTATCAAGAGTAGTAAAGAATATTGTGTGTTGTGTGTGAAAAATATCGTAAGATTGCATTAGTGTCTACATGTTATGACGATTTGAGATATGAGAAAATTACTTTAACTCACACACAATCATAACTACTTAATGGGGACTATTACCTTCGAGGTACATCCTATAACTCTCATATTTCCTAAAAAACACACTTGCAATCATATATAAAGCATTTTGATTCTTTTTTATTTTATTTTTCTTTGCATATTTTCTTTTAAGCATACCATGCATGGGCATATAAGAAAGAGAAAAGAAATGCCCAATTATGTTAAGTTTTTGACATTGCACTTTTATTTTGCCAAAGTAGACAAATGTCATTTCATGATTGGCGGGCAACAATGGTGAGTTGGTTATTTATGCCTTTTTCTTAGGATTTTCTAGTCATTCTCATAAAAAAGAATAATACGAGTGTTAAGTACAAAAGATTAATTAATCTTACTGAATGTTGAAATAGTGTATAAAACACTAAGAACGTTTAGACCTCCAAATTACAAATTACCAATTCAAGCTTAATATCAAACAATGTATATGCGGAAAATGAATGTAAGCTTATACCAGAATTGATAAACAACCTAAATAAAATAAAATCACATCCACAGTAGAAAATTAAATGGAAAAAATTAAAGGAAGAGAGATGCAAACACAAGGACAACATAACAATGTATTATCGAAGAGGAAACCGAAGCCCTTGGTGTAAAACCTCTCTACCACCTTCCAAGCGGTCAATAATCCACTAAAGAATGAAGTTGGGATATGTGAACAACAAAAGACCCTCCAAGCCTAATCTACCTAGTGTACCTAAGCCCTTCAAGCTTCTTGCTCCAATGAAGTTGCGCCAAACCTTTATCTTCTTTAGCTTATCGAATTCCACTATAGCCCATAGCATCAACCAATAACCATTGGTCCCTTCCTAATTGCTTCCTAAAGTACCAAATAGCCTTCTCACAGATGTAGGTATGGTGAGAAAATGATTTGGGTAAGAACCTCTCAAGGATGTAACAATGGAGAGGATGAGA